>JARGCV010000183.1:0-600000 GCA_034064705.1 Bothrops alternatus | reverse complement strand
GTAGAATTTGTAGATGGTCTACCATGTCCTTCTGCTTGACTATTACAATTTAGTTTTCCTGTTGACTCACCAATGTATGCGTAACTCACCAATGTGTGCATAAATGTATTAAGTTGAGTTGTTTATGTTTTTACTTTTGAATGTCTGATTACCCAAACATCACGGTGTGTCCTGAGTACTTTTTCTTAAAAATTAAAAAACCAATAATTTTTTTTAAAAGAGCCTCCTGAAGCTCAAGCTTGCTTAAGTTACTTTTCTTATTCTATCACTAATTGGTGAAACTACTATGAAGCTAATCCTGGAACATATACGCATTTTTCAATCTCTAAAATAATGTGGTCTATTTTAGAATAAATGTTAAAGGTAGATTCTCCTGCCCCCAGAAAGTTGCACACCTTAAAATATTAGGATTTTAAAATTATTTGGAGCTTTCAGCATTCTCAAGCTGCCCAGCATTTTTTTTTCAAGTTGCAAGTCCTTGTCTTTAACATGTTCCAATGTTCAAGTTCAGAAATGAAACATTTCATGTATGTTCTCTTACCAGAATCCAGCTTTCTTTTGTCCTCATCTGTGATTTCATTTTGTCTATCTGTTTCTTTAACAACTTCAGTATTAATGCCTTTTCAAACTCTGCCTGCAACTACCCCCCCCCCCATCTACTTCTCCTTTTCTTATCTCTGTTCTCCATGCCTTTGTCTGCCTCTCCTGGGAAAGTCCATCCAGAAAGGGGGGAGGAGCTCTTGTTCTCATGTCTTTCAGCCCTGCATAGATGACCCCTCCCAAACTTTGGAAGCAGAGCACACTGACCCAGATATTGCCTTCATCCATTTGAGCCATGGAATTGAGTTTTGAATTCAGCCATCCACTAAAAAAGCCACCATGCAACCTGAGCGGAACATCTTCCCAAGTCCTACCATTCCCCCAGATGCCTGTAAGAGCTGCAGAAGGAGGAAGGAGTCCTGGAGCCATTGGTCCCCACGTGAAGCCTCAGAAGATGATTAGGAAGACTATGGGGGGGGAACTCATTGTAAAGTTTTCTTTCTTGCCCCATTTGTATTGTAATAAGCCACTTGAATGTATTCATGGAGTGATGGCATTTGGGAATAGTTGGCACAGCAAGTACTGAATACCTTGGACTTCTATCTGGGGGGAGGGAAAATTTATCCAGAATGTTTGTATTTCCTGCTTTGTATTAGTAGTTGCACATACACATACACACACACACACACACACGCGCGCACACGCACACACCATTCATAATCACACAGTCTCTTCCACCTACCTTTGGTAAAGTTCCCCAGGCTGATTTTTGCTCTATTGCACCAAACCTTTGCATGCACAACTTCCTGAAAATTTCAAGGGGGAGGGAACCAGGCCCCCTCAGGTGATTTGCAATTCATATGCCCTCACTGAGGAGGTAGCAGGAAAGATCTCCAAACCTAAGCCCTGAATATCTTGCACTGGTGAACTCAGATTGGGAGTCTTAGGGCTCACTATGTGCAATTTAAAAACAAAAATGTAATAGCCTGGCTTGCATACTGGCTAACCTCAAATTGGACATTACAAACCTGGATGCACTGAACTAAGAACTAAGGCAAGAAACAACCCTTGAAAATGGGCAGCCAGTGGTTATGTACTAAGGCAAACCATGGCTATGAAGAATTTTGGGAGGAATGTGCAAACCTGACTGGAAGCTCAAAGTGACATCCAACATTTGAAAATAATTGGCACAGAATATTGGAAACTATAAATTTCTCTTCCACCTAACAAAATTTTTGCCCTGACTTTTAGAACTTTATGGGTTGGAAGCTCCCCTTTTGGGAGCAGGGATCTTTTTCTGCTTGCCTTCATTAGTGTCTTCTTTTTGTGGCTTAACAGTTTAAAAGTTTGTCTACCAAGTATCCCTGATCAGATCAATTTTAATCTTGTGCCAGTAAAAGTGTGTCATCCACACCATTATGGCACAAAGAGGGGATTGTGGGAAGTCACACACACACACACCAGAGAAGGAAATATTAAAAGGGCAGAAAAAAATATATTTCCTCAGGATCTTGAAGAGGCAGGAAAGCATGCCCAGTTTTCTTAATAGCCCCAAGTCTGCCTCCCCCAAGCAGAAACCAGCTCTATAGAAATGCAGATGCAGACCATTCAGGAAAGTTGGAGCTAGAACAGGGGTTCTCAACCTTGGCAACTTTAAGAGTTGTGGACTTCAACTCCCAGAATTCGTCAGCCAGCTTTGCTGGCTGAGGAATTCTGGGAGTTGAAGTCCACAACTCTTAAAGTTGCCAAGGTTGAGAACCCCTGAGCTAGAAGATAAAGAAGACAAAGACCTCAAATCTGCATACCTCACCCAAACTCTAAGAGTCATTAGCCCAGCCCCAGGGAAGCAGGATATGACCTTTGGGACATAATAGGATTAAACCACAGATACCAAGGTCCAGAAAAGCACACTCAGACTCAGTTCAAAGTTCATACCACAGGAACAGGAAACAACTCAAAACAAAAGGCTTCAGAAGGTATAAAAAACCCACTCCCTACATGTGTTCTCGCTCTTTTCTGCCAGAGCCAACTTCCTGTCTGGCTCTCCTCTCCAATAAACTACAACCTTCTTCCCAAAGCAGTTGCCATGTTTATTCCCAGCTTGGATGAACCAGGATGAAGACTTTTCTTCCAACAGCAGCTGCATTTTAGATGAAACTGCCCCTGCGGAGCTGTACATAGGGACTCAGTGTATATTCTGTTCTTTAAAGATAAAGGACACAGAATAATTATTTAATCAAAAGATGTTTTTGTTTGTTTACATAAGGAAGAGTCTGCTACATGGATGTGATTTCAGGAGCTGCCTATAACTTACTGAGGGGAGGGATATACAATTTTAAAACTTAACTAGGTCTTCCTTCAAGCTTCCTTTTACATTTACCTGTTCGGTAGCCTAAAGAGATACTGAAGAAAAGACAAAATTTTTCTTTTCTCTGACTTTTTTTCAGATTGTACAAATCTTTTGCTTTTTTAGAATAGCAAGGCATAAGTATTCAGGCTGTATGTGTGAGTAGGTGGAGCAGCTTTTTTTTGTCATGCTAATCACTACAACAGCCAGATGTTTGACTCACATAGAGGCTTATTTTTTGCTTGGATCTGCATGCTTTTAAAAGGTGATGCCAAAATAAACTGGCACATCCTGCGTTCCTGCATGCACCCGTGTGGTTTGTAGTTTGCATTGCTCCTGTTTTATTTACGCAAAACTTACTTTAAAGCAAGGTGATAATGTTTCTCTCCACCTTTAATGTTTTTTCACCAGCTTTAATCTGAAGATAAAGCTGCTGTTAAAGCTAGAAGAATAGCCTGTGGTTTATTTATTTTTTTCTAACAGCTTGTAAGAAGAAAAAGAAAAGTTGGAGGAGACATATTTAAATAGATGGATGAGCATGCACAGATATCTATTTATTTGGCTGCCAACCGTGACAATTTTAAGAGAATCTGAAGGCAGTGCTTGCGTGTTAAAATACACTTCTAAAATAGAGGCCCTTTTCTAGCTACACTTTAAAGTCAATAACCGAATTCCCTCATGCATATTTCATCTTTTAGGCTGGTTAACTCTGCGAGAATATGTTGCAAGGCTACGCAAAGGGAGGCAGAGAGACTGACAGCCCTGCTCAGAAGCCAACCACTTTCGCTCAGCTCTGATTCGTCTCCCTCTGTCATCAAACAGCAAAGAAACCAGCAATTTTGCCAGTTTCCATTATAGCTGTTTGTGAGATGAACACACTAATAACTTCTCCCAATATTACAAGTAGTCATTGTTAGCAACTGATGCAATTAAGAAGTAGATTTTTGGCCCTTTTTCATTCCCCATCACCTTTTCCATTTCTGTTATGTCTTTCGGGGCTTGTCAAGACAAGGGAAGGAACTATCCTGTTTCTATTAATCATCTCACCAGCAAAAGAGCAAAGTAAATAAGTACAAGCAGTGGTAAATTTCCACTTAGACTTCCACTTTTTTGGAAGATGTTGGCCAGGTTTTTCCCTACGTGCAGTTGCTGCCAACTGAAACGTTTGTTTTTTTTTTAAATTATTTTTTATTAAGTTTTATAAACTTTTAACAAATTTTAACACAAAAATATAATAACTCAACTGATAACAAACAAATAACATAATTAACAAACAATACAAATAGCTGCTCGGAACCCCCCCCCACCACATCCTCCTACATCCTAACCCCCTCTTCTATCCTTCTACCTACATACTTTCGCCTTTCTATACCTCTTCCCTCAATCCTCCTCTACTCCTTCTCCACCCTCTAACCCTCTATACATACCAGTACCTCTCCTTCCACCTTCCTCACCCTCCAATGCGGTGACTAGAGTTCTCCCGAGCACCCTGAAAAAATTATATAGTCCCTAAATACCCCCAACTACAGTTGAGAAACATATTCTAATACTTATTATCTCCCTCCCCGAAAACATCATCTCTAAAATTATAATCCCTCCCAAACCCTCGACTTCCCAGAATGATTACAGGGTATAACAAAAGAGAACCCCACTACGTCCAACAAAATTATTATATAGTCTTAACAAGAATTTTAAACTATATAATATATACATTCTCTGAATCAAATCGATCCCTTAAACAAAACACAAAAGAAAAAACTCATCTTATTGAAATTAAACAGATAATATTAAAAATAACAATATCAATAAATCCCTCAATTCTAAAAAAAAAAATATAACATCTTGTTAAGAATAATAATTATCATTTACATCTAAACCGTCAATCTAAGTCATATCTAATAAATTTAATTTATAATAATATATCTTGATATATCATTTAAACATCCTATCTTAGAACTTACTTATAATCTCAATCTTTAAATCAGCCCATAATCTTAGATTAACCTTAATTCTCTCATTTAGTTATAAATTTCGTTTAATCAATCAACTTCTGGGCTCTCTCATAAAAACAAACTATTTGTACCATTTCTAACTTACATTCCAATCTAATATCAAATCTAGATCATCAAAACAAATACATCCTTCATCAATTTAATTATGTCAACCATTAATCATCTTACTCGTATTCTTAGTCCTTAATTCATTCCATAATTTTAAATTACCCAAACATCCTTACATACAGTTTTAAATTTCACTACTTCAAACGAATTCTAGGTTTTCTTTTTAACCAAATACACCGCCATAACAAGGCCACCCATCCAAATAATAAATCTCTCTTCTTTATTTCTTCGACCCCATAGATAAATTGCTTCTTGAGTTGAGTCATGCTTTCTTGAATCAAATCCTCTTGCTTTCCATAAATAAACTGTTCATCAAACCGAATCCATTTATAGTCTAATTGCTTCATAAAATGAAACAAAGTCTCTCTTTTATCAATTAAATCCTCTTCTTGCTGCCCGGCTGGACAGAATTCCCCTTCTTGAAACAAAACCTCTGAAACGTTTTTGTTTTCTGATGCCTTTATCAATCCGCTCTTTTAAAGTTCATGGCTGTGCTGTTTTCCGCCAAATCTATTCCGCCAACTTTTCCTGAAAGCATGGAAGACTGCAACCTGACATTTCATATCTTCTTTGCTGCAGACTACGGTATCCGTGCTTGCTTCTCTGCTTCAGGTTTTCAGAATCCCCTCCCTTTTCATTATATTTACCTGAGTTTCAAGCTATAAAGGATTTATACATGTACTACAGATCCATTTGCGCACCAAATTTGGGTTACAGGTAGACCTCAACTTACAACCATTCATTTAGCAACTGTTTGAAGTTATGACAGCACTGAAAAAAAAGAGACATACAACCAGCCTTTGCAATTAAGATCCTCACAGCATCCCTACGATCTTATGATTAAAATTAAGGTATTTGGCAATCAGCATGGACTGATGATGGTTGACAGTCCCGGAGTCACGTGGCTGCCATTTGAGATTTTCCCAGTTAGCTTCTAACAAGCAAAGTCAATGGTGGAAGCCTGATTCACTTAATGAATGCATGATTTGCTTAATAACTATGGTGATTTGCTTAATAAACCCAGCAAAAAGGTCGTAAAACTGGGCACAACTCATCTAATGACTGCCTAGCTTAGCAATGGAAGTTCCAGGTACCAATTGTGATCATAAGTTAAGGAATAGCCGTATAGGAGGGTAAGAACTGGTGTTTAAGGGGCAAGTCCTAGTGGTCCCTCTTCAACCGGAATGAAAATGTTGGCAGGTTGGCAGAGTTGATCACTAAAAAGACTTGTTTCTATGCTGTGTCAACACTGCTAACTTCGGATGCTCTTGCTTTGACAATATATGAAAATGCAGCCATTTCCCCCTTAACTTGTGTGTTACTTTTAGAGTTAGAATTAGATGATGCTGCGGGGGGAGAAGGAAGAATGTGTATGGGAATTAGTTAGACATAACAACCTCGTAGTAGAGTGTTTTTTTCAAGGCTGTTTGAAATAGATGATAAGGAATGGTGGGTTAGAGAACTGGAGGGAAGGTCGGCATTTCAAGCTAATTGGAGAATGTGATTTATGACTGTTAATTAGAGGAGGGAATTGTGCTTTGATATGTGTTTAGGGGAGGAGAATTCAGATTTTGGCTTCGACCATGTACATGCGGATGCCATGCAACTTGAATAAAGATTCTTTAAGGTAAACACTGCCTCAAAGCGGTTGAGGTGATATGCCGGTGTCTGGAGGCTGTGAGGGTTTGGATGGGTGTTAACAGATTAAGGCTCAACCCGGATAAGACAGAGTGGCTGTGGGTGATGCCTCCCAAGGACACTTCAATCTGTCCTTCCATTACCCTGGGGGGTGAATCTATAAATCCCTCAGAGAAGGTCCGCAACTTGGGAGTCCTCCTCGATCCACAGCTGACATTGGATCATCATTTGTCGGCTGTGGCGAGGGGAGCATTTGCCCAGGTTCGCCTGGTGCACCAGTTGCGTCCTTACTTGGATCAGGAGTCTCTCCTCACAGTCACACATGCCCTTGTCACCTCGAGGATCGACTACTGCAATGCTCTCTACATGGGGCTACCCTTGAAGAGTGTTCGGAGACTACAATTAGTGCAAAATGCAGCTGCGCGAGCAGTTGTGGGCCTTCCGCGTTGTGCCCACATTTCACCAACTCTCCGCATGCTGCATTGGTTGCCTATTGGTCTCCGAGCCCAATTCAAGGTGTTGGTTATCACCTATAAAGCCGTTCATGGCATGGGACCAGGATACTTACGGGACCGCCTTCTGCCACATACTTCTCTACGACCGGTGAGAGCGCACAGGGTTGGCCTCCTCCGGGTCCCGTCAGCGAAACAATGTCGTCTGGCGGGCCCTAGGGGGAGGGCTTTCTCTGTTGTGGTGCCCGCCCTCTGGAACCAACTGCCTCCTGAAGTCCGCGTTTCTCCGACTCTCCCGGCCTTCCGGAAAAATCTAAAAACTCATCTTTGCCGGCAGGCCTGGGGATGATTGTGGTTGATTGTTGAATTGAATGTGTGTTTTATTGTTTTTTTTTAGATATCGTTGTTTGGGTTTTTTATTGTAATTTTATTGTTATATATATGTTGTTAGCCGCTCCGAGTCCCTGGAGAGGAGCGGCATACAAACCCAAATAAATAAATAAATAAATAAATAAATAAATAAATAAATAAAGAAAGTTCTTTGAAGAGTTTCATCTGTTGGAACCATGACACGCTGTCTACAAGGAGTCACAAATTAATCCCCACAATCTTATGATTAAAATTAAGGTATTTGGCAATCAGCATGGATTGATGATGGTTGACAGTCCGGGAATCACATGATGTTTGTTTGTTTATGTTTATTCGCACTTATATGCCGCCCCTCTCCGAAGACCCGGGGCGGCGCACAACAAAAACACAACAACAATTTAAAATCAACCACATTCATACCCCACACAAACACAATCAATTCACAAGCACTGATGGCGGGACACTCTTAGGGCCGAGGGGCAGAGCTCAGCTCATATGCCCCAAGCCTGTCGGCATAGATGTGTCTTCAGCCCTTTTCAGACAGCTAAGAGGGAGGAAGCAGTACGAACCTCCGAGGGAAGCTGGTTCCAGAGGGCAGGGGCAGCAACGGAGAAGGCCCTTGCCCTAGGTCCTGCCAGATGGCATTGTTTAGGAAGACGGGACTCGTAGGAGGCCAACTCTATGCGCCCTAACCGGTCTCTGGGATTCATGAGGCAGGAGACGGTCCCGCAAGTATCTTGGTCCATTGCCATAAAGGGCTTTATAGGTCATAACCAACACTTTGAATTGTGTTCGTAGACCAGTTGGTAGCCAGTGCAGCTCACAAAGAGCTAGAGTGATATGAGCATGTCTTGGGAGACCCAAGACAGCTCACGTGGCCGCATTCTGGACTACCTGCAGTCTCCGGACATTCTTCAAAGGTTGCCCCATGTAGAGAGCATTACAGTAGTCCAATCTCGAGGTGACAAGGGCATGGGTGACTGTGAGGAGTGACTCCCGATCCAAATAGGGCCGCAACTGGCGCACCAGGCGAACCTGGGCGAATGCTCCCCTCGCCACAGCCGAAAAATGATGTTCCAAACTTAGCTGTGGATCGAGGAGAACACCCAAGTTGCGAACCCTCTCCGAGGGGGACAAAACTTCTCCCCCCCAGGGTAATCGACGGACAGTTGGAATTGTCCTTGGGAGGCAGAGCCCATAGCCACTCCGTCTTGTCGGGATTGAGTCTGAGCCTGTTGGCACCCATCCAGACCTCAACAGCCTCCAGGCACCGGTTCATCACTTCAACTGCTTCACTGTAATGACACGGGGTAGAGATATAAAGCTGAGTATCATCAGCATATTGATGATAACTCACCCCGTGTCGACGGATGATCTCACCCAACGGCTTCAGGTAGATGTTAAAAAGCAGAGGTGAGAGAACGGACCCCTGAGGAACTCCACATGGAAGAGACCTCGGAGCCGATCTCTGACCTCCTGCAAACACCGACTGCGACCGGCCAGAGAGGTAGGAGGTGAACCACCGTAGAACGGTGCCCCGCATTCCAAGCCCCTCCAACCGGCGCAGAAGGATACCATGGTCGATGGTATCGAAAGCCGCTGAGAGGTCAAGAAGCACCAGGATAGTGGAATAACCTCTATCCCGGGCCCGCCAGAGATCATCGGTCAGCACGACCAAAGCAGTTTCCGTGCTGTAACCGGACCTGAATCCAGACTGCCAAGGGCCCAGATAATCAGTTTCATCCAAGGGCCGCTGGAGTTGGAGTGCCACCACCTTCTCAACAACCTTCCCCAAAAAGGGAAGGTTGGATACTGGACGATAATTATTTAAAACTGCCGGGTCCAGGGAAGGCTTCTTGAGGAGGGGGCGCACGAGTGCCTCCTTTAAGGGAGCCGGAAAGGACCCCTCCCTCAATGAAGCGATAACAACCGCCTGGACCCAGCTCCGTGTCACCTCCCTACTAGCCGAAACCAGCCAGGAGGGACACGGATCCAGTAAACAGGTGGCAGAACTCACAGCTCCAATGGCCTTGTCCACATCCTCAGGAGTTACCAGGTCAAACTCATCCCATACAACAGGACTAAGACGGGCCTCTGTCATCTCGACTGACTCATTGTCAGCCGACACTGCATTCCAATTGGAGTCCAAGTCAGTCCGGATCTGAGCGACCTTGTCTGCGAAAAAGGTGTTAAATTCTTCGGCATTGCCCTGTAAAGGTTCCTCCCTCCTCCCCATATCAAGGAGAGAGCGAGTCACCCTAAACAGGGCAGCCGGACGAGATTCCGCAGACGCGATCAATGCGGAAAGATACTGAGATCTTGCCGTAGTGATCGCTTCCAAATAGGTCTTGATATAAGCTCTCAATTTGGTTCGATCAGATTTGGATCTGCTTTTCCTCCATTGCTTCTCTAAACGTCTCTTCTGGTGCTTCATCCCCCTGAGTTCCTCGGTAAACCAAGGAGATCTCTTGGGTCTGCTGCCACAGAGAGGTCGCAACGGCGCAATCCGGTCTAGAGCCCCCGTAGTGGCCATATTCCAGGCCGTCACTAGGGACTCCGCCAAACTGTGTACGAGCGAATCCGGCAATTCCCCAAGCGCCCTTTGAAAGCCAATAGGGTCCATCAGGCGTCTGGGGCGGAACCATTTAATCGGTTCCAGCTCCCTGCGAGGGAGGATTGGCATCGTAAACTCAAGCCGCAGCAGAAAATGATCTGTCCATGACATGGGCAACACTTCTAAGCCCCTTAGCTTCAGATCATGACTCAACTGTTCCGAGAGGAAAACCAAATCAGGTGTGTGCCCCTTCTCATGGGTTGGGCCCTCAATTACTTGTGTCAGGTCCATGGTTGCCATGGAGGCCATGAACTCCCGCGCCAAACCCGAGGACTCACCGAGTGACGGCACGTTGAAGTCCCCCAGAACAATAAGTCTGGGGAACTCAACCGCCAACCCGGCTACCTCCTCGAGTAGCGTGGGCAGGGCTGTAGAAACGCAGCTGGGAGGCAGGTACGTAAGCAACAAGCCCATCTGTACACCTAGGTCCAACCTCATAAGGAGGGACTCACAACCCGATATCTCAGTAGCAGCGAGTCTTGATTGGCCATTTGAGATCTTCCCAGTTCAACAAAGGCCTGACACTAACTCAATACTGCTTCCTGCCGTGCAGCTGTCTTTCTCTCAAAGCTTTTGCCTGAACCACCAAACTTTTCCCCATCAATTTGGGCTAATCCTCTTTATTATTGCTTCATTGTCACTTGCTGAGTTGTGGAACCAGTCACATAAAGAATCCCAGAAGTAGCCATCATAAAATATACTCTGTACTGACCCCTGTTCAGATGTCATTCAGTCAGAAAGCAGAACCACAGAACTCTGTGCCAGTATTTTCCAACCGTGGGAACTTGAAGATGTGTGAACTTCAACAGCATGGCTGGCTGGGGAATTCTGGGAGTTGAAGTCCACATATCTTCAAGTTGCCACGGTTGGGAAACACTGGCATAGAGAAACAGAAAGAGATGCAGCATGAAGTCTACTCGGGACAGGATGTCAGAGATCTATGATAGGATCTATGTTTGCAAGTTTGAGTAAATTGTGGCAGCTGATAGGCCAAAGGAGAGATTTAAATCTAGGTTGGGGAAACAAAAACAGATGCAATCTATGGACATAGCTGCTTTTGGCTTTGCAAGATAAAATGTGTAAGTACACATATGATGAACTGATAAGTTTGCTCTCTGGGTCAAGCAACAATATGGGTACAGTAGTAGTTTTAATGGGGGAAGGGAGAGAAAAAGATTGCATTTCAGCCCTAAAAATGACTTCAGCCAATAGAGTGGACAAGGTCTCTATTTTTTGTGTCCATAAAATGAGAAATGTTGCTGGAGAAATTAGCTGGGAAAAAACTTCTACAATGAAAAGAGTTAAGCTATATATATTTATATTCTCTCTCTCTCTCCTTTTTCTCACACACACACTATACACACTTCTCTCACTCCCTCACACATACACCCTCTCCACTGACATTCTTAGTCTCCAATACTGCTTTCATTTAAATAAAAAAATGATTATAGGTATCTGTGAAATAAGAGGGAGTCATCAGCAGGCCTAGCTGAACGTCTCAATGTTTGCAGAGCCAAACATTTTCAGCTTTCTACCAAAAAGCCCCCCACAATCCAATCTTTACTGAAATGAACATGTTCAGTTTACATAGCATATTAAGTCTTGCTGTGCTTTTTTTCTATTTGAATTAATTTATTTTAAATGTTTATCTTGTCTTTACTACTTTTACAAATAACTCAAGGCAGCAAATATATAAATATATGTAATACATATTCAGAGAGAGAGAGAGAGAGAGAGAGAGAGAGAGAGAGAGAGAGAGAGAGAGAGAGAGAGAGAGAGAGAGAGAGAGAGAGAGAGAGAGAGAGAGAGAGAGAGAGAGAGAGAGAGACTGGCCCAAAGTCAACAAGCTGGCTTTGATTTCTAAGAGAGGGTGACTATAATTCACCATCTCCCGATGATTGGTCCAAATTCACCCAGCCAGTTTTCATGCCTAAAGAGGGATTAGAACTCACTGTCTCCTGCTTTCTAGGCCACAACCTCTACACCAGTGATGGCGAACCTTTTAGAGACCGAGTGCCCAAACTGCAACCCAAAACCCACTTATGCATCATCGGGTGCTGGGTGGGTGTGGCCCATTGGGTGGGCGTGGCTGCGATGGTAACAGCAGACTGGGTGGGACTAAAAAGTTCAATCAATCAATTCCAACTTTGCCAGATCTTTTTTTTTCCCACGAGAAGTTGAAATTGACTGATTGAACCTTTTTTTTTTTTGTACACGGCGGCGGAGGCCTAAAGCGAAAAGGTTTTATAAAACCCAGCGACAGCGCACATGCCCACAGAGAGGGCTCTGAGTGCCGCCTCTGGCACACGTGCCATAGGTTTGCCACCACTGCTCTACACCAAACTGGTCACCAAATTCACTGGCTACCCAATGTACTTTATTTAACAAACAACGGTTATACAGATCATGACTTTTGCAAATCTTGAGAAAGCTTGTTGCAGAATGGGATGGCAATGGGAGCCTATGAAAAAGGAATAGCTACTAATATTGCCCCAAATCATTTTGGACTATTCTGGTTTACTTGTCTCAATGGTACTAAATGCTCCTTCTAGAGTTCTGACTGGAAGAAACAATGGGAGATGGTACCAAACCAATGATCTGGAGATAGTTCAGGCTCTCAGAGGCATCAAACAAAACAAGCTATATCGTTTAAGAATAGATCTTTGGATTGCTGAAGTTAATAGAGCTAGAGAAGTGATGGTCATAGTGAGGATGTTCCTTGCTTTGAAAAGTGATGAAAGAGAGGATGGGGAGGTTTATCAATTAAATAGTCATTTCTGATACTTAAGCGAGAATCACACTCCTGTGCTCCTTCTCTTGCAGGTACCAATCCAGCCTTTCTGATTTATCCTGCCAACCTTATCGACAATGGACAATGGCACCCACCTATTGGCTTTTCCTACATTTCAAGATCTCTATCCATTATCAACTGAGGAAATAAAACATGTGTGAAGGTTGTCACTATTTGCTGGAGACTGGGGGTTGGAGGGGGGGAGAGAGAGAATTCAAGGACATGCTACTTGCTAGAATTGATTTCCCAGTGCAGATATGCTGTACAAGGGTTGCCCCGTGGAGGGAGGTATAATCAGGTCACATTGTTCTTTGAATACTGCAGTCTTATTTTATCTGTCACACCCACTTTGAATGCTGGAATTGACATGTAGGAATGGAATATATACAGATCATCAGAAAGGAAGGACCCATCTTCTACCTCCCTATTTAATACATATAGGAGGTTCATTGTACATGATTTTTTTCAATGATAAGGTGCCCACACTCTCTCAAAAAGTCTCTTGAGATTCTGTATGATCTTCTCCATGAAAGCAGTTAATGCATCTGTAGCTCATCAGATGACAAGTTAGAAACATATCAGTCTCACGGCCTTACTTATGTGCTTATTAGCTCTAGAAATATGCTGTATATATACCGTGGGATAAAATGGAGGGATAAAATGGAAGATAGCATTCTGAGCAGAAAAATGACCAGAAATATCTAGTATTTCAATAAGATGAAGTATCCAGAGCCATGCCTCTTAAACAAATTATCTTGTCTATCATAACATAGCATGGTATACTTTCCAGGTCTGTTACAGAATTAAATTTCCAGAAAGCAGAACTCTGACTGAAGCCAAGGACATACCTAACTCAGTCCTTAAGATGAAATCATGGATGGGATCAACTACAATTACGTAGGACCACAAATTATAGGAGAGAAAGAGGGCCAAATGTATCACAAGGTTTAGAGGACTATCAGAATAAAGAACAGTTAAATACAATTATTGAGTCAATGAAGTAGAATTGTGGATTGGAACAGAAATGGAAATATGGAATCATGTTTGAAGAACAATTG
This sequence comes from Bothrops alternatus, assembly GCA_034064705.1. Classification (NCBI taxonomy): domain Eukaryota; kingdom Metazoa; phylum Chordata; class Lepidosauria; order Squamata; family Viperidae; genus Bothrops; species Bothrops alternatus. Next base: position 586,071 of record JARGCV010000183.1, on the reverse strand, counting down.
TTGACTGTAATAGAAATATGGAATTATGTTTGAAGAACTGAAGCCTGAAGAGGCAAAGTGGTAGAATTAGAGCAGCAGAGTTATAGATTTTAAACTATCAGGTTGCACCTCAAAAATCTATGGAGCTACAGAAAAACATAGTGGAATGGAAGGAAGGAAGGAAGGAAGGAAGGAAGGAAGGAAGGAAGGAAGGAAGGAAGGAAGGAAGGAAGGAAGGAAGGAAGGAAGGAAGGAAGGAAGGAGGGGTTCATACATGCATGAAGCCATTCGTTGGGGCTTGACAAGATCATTAAAGGCAACACATTAACACAGAAAGTTCCCTTATCAGCAAAGTGTACCTTAAGTGTAAACATCTTGCCTTACTTATAGAATTTTACAACGCAGATAAGGAGGCTTTTTTCCTCTTGTCAGTCTCTCATGTTTTTCTATATTATCCATTATCCCTACAGAAAATCTTGTAAAGATGGAAAGGTGGTATCACCATTCAACATATTTTGGCTAAGAGTGCTAGGACCTGTTTAATTGGAAGCACTCATAGAAACTACTGGTTAATTCAACATGGACAGAAAGAAAATCCTTCTGGGCTGACATTTTAGAAATTCTCCAGCAAGGAGCAGTAAAATCTGTGACCTGACCAAATTCTGCATTTTCTTGCATCTTCAGGCTTTTAATTGTCACAAAAATTTTAAAACATCACACAGACATCTCATCTCTTCAAACCAAAAAGCCACATCTTCTTCTGATTTAGAGTAAGGTTGGACCTCCTTAAAGAGGACTAGAAACTTATGATCTGCACAGGAAGGCACATATACGCCACTAAATAAATCTAAAAATAATAACAGGATAGCCAGCCTACTAAATTCTGCCTCTATTGCTCAGTTCTGCACTTTTCCAGCACCTGGACGGAATTTTAAAAAAATACAGCTTTTGGGCAAAGCAATAACGTCCAAACCATCACAAGGTTGTAGCATATGAGCTGGGTAGTAGGAAAGGGTCCACAGGGGTCAAGGCAAATGGGGAGGGAGGGGTTAGGGGGCTGAGGTTTCTCTCACCAGATGAAGTCTGTGCAATGGCTGCAGAAAGTGGGCTGTTTGAAGAAGCGGGCGGTAAACTTGTGGCTCTTCACCTCGTGGATGACCTTCTGACGTAGCGCCCCCTTGCGGCAGAAGAGCGGCTTGGTTAAGCACTCGGTCTCGGTGGGGGAGCTCAGGAACGCCATGCTGCCCCCTGGGGGAAGCCCCGGTGCCCTGACCCACAAAGACGAAGGGCGGCCGGGGAAACAGACGGCAGGGGAGGAGAGGACAGAGGGTAGAAGGGAGGGATCCACGGCCCAAAGGAGAAAAATGGGAGCGGGAGATGTGGGTCGATGAAGGGCAGGGAAAGAGAACGGACGGAAGATGAAGGGTTGCTTGGTCGAGAGAGAGAGAGAGAGAGAGAGAGTTTGCAAAGAAGGGGATAACAGAAAGGATGGATGGGAAAATCCAGAGATGCCGAGGAAGGGATGGGAGAGGAAGAGAGTAATTGGATAGAAGAGCAAGGAAGTGGGGAGCGGAGCAAAGGAAAGGAAAAGAGAAAAAGGGAGAGGAGAAAACGGAGGAAGATACGGAGCAGCAGAGAAAGACTCGGAGCGCGAGAGAGAAACAGGTTGTGACTGATCTGCCTCTCTTGCTCAGGGAGGTTTGGAGGGGGAGGCTGAGGCTGGGAAGGAGGAGTTAGAGTTTAAAGAGAAAGCATAATGGTTGCCTTTCTCCAAGGAGCCAGCAGGACACACACACACACACACACAGAGAGAGAGAGAGAGAGAGAGAGAGAGAGAGAGAGAGAGAGCTTTCTAAATTCCTTTTTTAATTGCAGCATATCTCCTTAGAGAATCCAGGTTCCCAGCCTTCTTCTGTTAAGAGGTCCCACCTATCTACCCAGCCACCCACCCAAAACAAAGCCCATCTCTTCAAGGGACGTTGTAAGACAAGTCAATAGGTGGGTCTAAAGCAACGTGGTTGAGAAGGGAAAAAAGAATATCTCCTGGATGGGGTTGCAGAAGAAGCAGAATTAGGACAGACTGAGCAAGGAAATGGGGTGTTGTGAGAAACATCAACCAGGAGGGTCAGGAAGTTCTGAATTTGCTCCCTGGGCCTCTTCCTGGATGAATTATGTGGCAGGTGGGTGTGGGGGTGGTGGGGTGAATCTGATGAATGGAGAAGTTGGACTCCTGGGTCCATCCCCATCTCCTGATCCCTGTTTTTGAGTTCAGAGTTCCTGGTGACAAATGTGGAAGCCAGCCTGCCCTTTGGTAGGGCGCTCTCAGGGCCTTATTAATGAATAACTTTGGCCGCAGGGCTAAAGAAATGGATATATAGTCCCACGGGAGAATCCCTGCTGGATTTTATACAGTTGTCCCAACCTGTAAGGCTGCGTCCTGCTCCTCACCCTTCAGAAGAGAATCTCAGATCAGTCCCTAGAGCACCCAAGAATCTAGGGTCTTTACCCCTTTCCTGTCACCCCTTCCTTACATGGGACTGACCTGATTGCTTTGTCCCATCCTCGGAAAGCAGCCCCCTCTCCTGCCCCCACACTGAGGATTCCCAAGAAACTTCTTGTATCTTGTAATACCATGTCTCGGTTTGCCTCCCTGCTGCTTCTCCTGCTTCTTTCTTGCCAGATCTCAGAAGGCTCCAAGCACTTAGAAGGTGAGTTCCTTCATACCTCTCCTCCGGGGTCTACAATTGCTAATTTTTAACACAAAATACTGGGTTAGGAACACAGGAGCTGCTTTCCACTATTGTATCCAAATGAACCCAGCCATGTAGTGAGCTTAGTGAGGCCAGCCAAATGTGGTTTCTTTATTCAAGAGACCATGAATTGAACAAAGCATGGCTTAAAGCAGAATGTAAGGTTGATTATTCTTTCAGCATCTAGTCTTCTTGGGTCTGCTCTGACCAATCCTACCTTAGCTGTTAGCCTAAGTGAGCCATGTTCAGCCCTAAGTATTTTTTAAGGTGCATTGATGGAGTGGCACACCTACCGGTAGCATCAGCTGTGACACTATAAAAGCTTCTGGATTGTTTAAAACATGGTTGTCCAACCTTTTGGCTTGCCTGAGCCTCATTGGGTGAAGAGAAATTATCTTGGGCCGCATATAAAATATATAGTATGCTTAATGTATATAAATAACAAACTTCCTTTATTTTTTGGCATGTTTTTATTATCTTGGGAGGCTGCATTGCTAGCTGTCCAGGGCTGCATGTAACTTATGGGCTGCAGGTTGGACATACCTGGTTTAAAAGGTAGCCAGATGGAAAATATGACTACCCTCCACTGGTTTGCCTTATCAACTTTGTAGCTCAAGTTGGACATAGGAGCAAAAATAATTGTGAGTCCTTCTGCCAGAAGATAAGTTAAGGACATGTGTCTAATTATCTGTTTCTTTTATTCCACTCTGGTGGAAATAAATAAAATGATAAATATATAATAAGATAATAAGATAAATAAAAGCAATCTTTGTATTGAAGACTTGAGATATTAGATACTTTTTAAAAACTTTTCCTGCATTAGGATACAAAGACACAAAGCAAACTGCCCTGAATAAAGGGATCTTACCGGGGGATGTAATTATTTATTCTGAAAAATGTACTGAAGACACTTAGCCTTTTTCAAGCTATTGCACAGATAGAAAATTGAGGCTTCCCAGATAAATGGTCTAAGCTGTGACATTTATCTACTCAACTTTCTCATATCTTGAATGCCACATTCTAAGCACTAAATAATATTGCCAGTCTGTACTTATAAACTTCGACATGCATACTTTCACAAGTTTTCTCTCTCTATCCATCCAATGGTTAATTTCTGAAATGCAAATATGTCTAAAATGAAGGTATTTATGCCTCACTTAACTTTCTAACAGTGTATGAAATCTATGCATTCATTTGTCTTCAGATATACTCAAGGTGTTTTCCATAATCACATTTACATGTGTGTGTGTGTTTGTGTGTGTGTGTAATTATATGTTATAATTACACAATTATTGATTTTCTACAGAGATTTAATGCATTTGAGAAAGATCCAGAAATATTTAAGCTAGCGTGTCTATTTTAGGGAAGTACAAGCTTAATCATGTATTCAGATTTTATATATATATAATCATACTATATGTGAATGCCATTTTCCACCAACATCACAGAAAATACCTTTTAACTACTTAGTGTAGATTTGAATGTGCTATATGGTAGTGCAATTGATATGGTTCTATTGTTTATTTGTGGCGCTACACAAAGTAAACAATGGAACTCACATTCAGCTTCACTAGTTTCATAACTGCATAAAATAGCACTCCATCAATATTATTACTGAGAAAAGTTTAATAGTAGTTGTATTTTCTCTGTTTGGAATATATTATACATAATAATTTGGATTATGTTTCATTACCTGTTTTATTTATCCCCAAAGTGACTAAGCTTTAAAATCTTTATAAAGGTGCAAAATATGAAGAAATACTCCAGAATACATTACTGCCCACTGGATTCCACAGTAATGGAATCTCTGAGAAAAAGAAATGGGCTAACAGAAATAACTAACAAATAGGTACAGAACATAAATGTGTGGGATTTTTTTTCTTGCAAATTAATATAAAACTGTCAGTTTTAGAATATATTTCTCCATCTGGTGGCCACGGATAGTAAAGCAACTTTCCTCTTGTATATTAAAACATATTTTTGTTGTTTGAGCTCGTTATTTTACAGTCAGTTTAGAACTTTAGGCAGCAATATGGAACTGACCTTATTCCTGTGTATTTTTCAACTCTTTAGTCCTAATATTTACAGTAATGAAATTTTCCCAGCCAGACCTGATTAGGTCTGACCCAGCTTAGCTTATTAAAATAATTCAAAGTTGAGTATATTCCAGCTGGATTCTTCTACATTAAATGCAAGAAAAGATATGCTTAATGAACAAAACCTATTTTCTTTCTTAACCCCACACCCTTCCTTTCCATATAGGATATATTTAAAGTGCAGTCTCAGGGATTTTTGAAAATGGGTGTTACTTCTCATTAGCATCTTATTAAGAATTGTCACCTTCTTCACAATTAAGGTTGTGCTCCAGGGCAGGTGATTTTTGCTTTATATAGCCATGACAATTTCTTAGATATTAAAAGGCTATTAAAAGCACAGAAACAACAGTTGTGCCTTCTGCTCACAATCACGGGAGAGAAAGGTTTGACTGTCTTTTGCTCAAGCAAATGAAGAAGGGGGGCATTCAAATGTGTGCAATCTGGGATTGCAAACCCAGACCCAAGGGTGATAGTTAAATAACGCAGATCTGAGCTACTATTGTTTTAAACAAGCATTGATAAAGTTTATTTCCATCACATGCACACACACACACACACACACACACACATCCTCATGAACTGTGGTTTAGTTTGCAGAGTTCAGTGGGAAGTATAGACTAGAAAAATAAAAATAAAACCAATTTAACTATCAGTCTTCTTTCAAAAGTCAACACATATTTTCCCCTGGGTCAGTGGTGGGATTCAAATATGTGAACAACTGGTTCTCTGTGTGGATGCTGCTTCCGGAAGTCCATTCTGGGCCTGGGCAACAAAAAATTAGCTACCGGTTCTGCCGAAGTGGTCTGAACTGGCTGAATCCCACCACCGCCCTGGATGATATTTAAACTTGGGACAGTGATTGGAACTTAAATCTCTGTAATAGTAGATTGAGTAAACATACCAGCCAATCCAGAAGGTGATTTGTTTTAATGTGTTACACCCAACCATTCTGGTTTATAAACTATGGTTTATGGCATTATATTGTATGAACCTAGCCAGTTGTGGTGCACTTAATTTTCATTAAACAATGGTTTAACATGATACGTGAATCCATCAACCATCTTTCAAGAGTGCTCCAACACTGCAAAATACGTGTCATTAAATGATTGCGAAAGATTTTGGAGCAAGCTGGTGGCCAAACACTAGAAAGACCTGTATAGGACCACAGAGAACTAGATATTCGGTTTGAGAACACTAAGAAAAACAGAGAGATGCCCAGCTGGGCCTTGGGATTCTAAAATAAAATTCATTGGAAATGCAAGAAAACTTAGTTCTCAAGCTAATTTGCTTTTGGATTGATTTTTTCCCTCTCATACGACTATAAGTATTCCATATTAAGGAGGATTTCCAAAATTAAAATACCCAAACAGAAAGCTTTGAAAACTCTTCTGTATGTTGGACCAGTTTCACTTCTCAGACAGGTTGAGCTTTGAAGAAAAGGCATAAGACATCAATTGGCAGGTAAGGGTAAAACTACAGGTAATCCTCGATTTACAATCGTTCATTTAGTGACCATTCAAAGTTACAACGGCACTGCAGCATCCCTGTGGTCACATGATCAAAATTCAGATGCTTGGTAACTGGTGTGTGTTTATGACGGTTGCCGTGTCCCGGGGTCATGTGATCCCCTTTTGTGACCTTCTGACAAGCAAAGTCAATGGGGAAAGCCAGATTCACTTAACAACTGTGGCAAGAAAGGTCATAAAATGGGTCAAAACTCACTTAACTGTCCTGCTTAGCAATGGAAATTTTGGACTCAGTTGTGGTCGTAAGTCGAGAACTTCCTGTACTTTACCAATGTTGTAATAGATGAGACAGTTCCTTCCCAGTAATACTATTTTGTCCCTCTTGCTGATTTCTGCTTGCCTCCACCATTGTTCTTCAGTTACCAGCTACTTTATATTCAATTCTTGTTAATAACTTCCAGAGCAGAAAAAGCCTTCAGCACATTTCACCCTTGGTATCAGGCTACTTAGGGGTTTGCTAGACTCTCATAATAATTCTCTACCTCCATAGATCATCTCCTCTAGGTTATTCCTAGTTGCTCACATTTTAATAAATAACTCCACAACACCATTCCCCCCTCCCGCAGTAATACCCTTAGGCATTTCTGCCCTTAAGATAGGTCGTTCACTCACGATCAGTTCCAAGTACTTTTCTAATCAGAATTATGTAAAAACAAAAAGGGGGATGCTGCAATCTTGAATTGCACCCTATCTGAAGATGTGCCGGGCACCTTCTTGAAAATCTTCAGTACCAATGTGTCTGAACATCTCTACCATTCAACTTGGAAGACCCCAAAGTTGAAATGTCTCTGAGATATCCAAGACCTTCTTAGGGCAAGGTGGAGAAACATGTTTTTCCTTGATGAATAGAATAGAATAGAATAGAATAGAATAGAATAGAATAGAATAGAATAGAATAGAATAGAATAGATGAAAGGGACCGTAGAGGTCATCTAGTCCAGGGCTTTTCAGTCAGTGGTATGGGTACCACCTGTGGTAAATTGGCACCTGGAAGGTGGTACGCGACCATCCTAGAAAAGTGGTAGCGGGGGAGGGGAATGAGCTGAACCAGTGGCAGCACCGCCCAAGCCTGAGCAAGAGATGGCTGGAGCTGCAGGGCTGTCAGGGCTCAGTGGAAGCGCCAGGATCAGCGACAGGCTTCAGCTGGAGCTGGGCGCTGATCCTGGCCTTCTGCTGAGCCCAGAAGAAGCGCCGATCAGCTGGAATGTTGCAGCATCTCCAGGGTCTTGTGATTTACGTTCAGATGCTTGGCAACTGATTCATATTTATGACGGTCACAGTGTCCCAGGGTCATGTGAAGTGACCAAAACCTGCTGCAACCACCCAGCAGACGGGGAATAAAAACCAAACACCCCCCCACCCCACCCCCGCTGCCAATCCCCAACAGAAATGCTCACAGCAATGAAAACCTCGGACAGGAGGAAGAGCGCCACCAGGTGGGCAGGCGTCTTGCTTGGCTGTGGCTTGGGGGGCACTTTTTCAGTGTCATTGTAACTTCAAACAGTTACTAAGCAAACTGTTGTAAGTTGAGGACTACCTGTACTTTATCACTTTTTTCCTTTTTTTTTTTTTTTTTGGTCATCAAGTTTTTGACACCTTGCTAGGCGGTACTCGGATGTTGCCATATCCTAAAAGTGGTACAATGGGTGAAAAGGTTGAAAAGCCCTGATCTAGTCCAACCCCTTGCTCAAGTAGTTCTTCCCCTTATGATCATAATCACATCCAACATTACCATTGTTAAGCAAGGCAGCTGTTAAGTAAGTAAATGAATCATGTGGTCATCAAGGAAATCTGGCTTCCCCCATTGACTTTGCTTGGCAGAAGCCATCTGGGAAGGTCGCAAATGGTGATCATGTGACCCTGGGACAGTGCAACCATCATAAATACATGCCAGTTGCCAAGTGCCTGAATTCTGATCATGTGACTCTGGGGATGTTGCAACAGTCCTAAGTGTGAAAAACAGTCATGTCACTTTTTTCAACTGCTGTTGTAACAAAAGTCACTAAACAAATGGTTGTAAATCGAAGAGTGTAATCTGGGGTGGGGCTTGAGTTAATACCCCATCATTTTTTTATTGATTCATTTATTCACTCATCTCAACGAGTGAACAATCTTAAAATAAATTCCTATCATCAATAGCAAAATTAAAATACACAGCAGGTAAGGAAGGAGTGTGTGGCTGTTTTTTTATTGTTGTTTTTCTTATTTATTTATTTATTTATTTATTTAAGTTTATACAGCTGACCCTCCAGACAATATCCATCACATTTTGCTTTTAAGCAGTGTTTTATCACACAGGAATCCAATTTTTGTTTCTTCATGTTCTGTTCACACCTTCATTCCTTCTGCTAGACTGTGGGGAAAAAGCAAGCTTTGGTTCGAATTTGGCTTTCTTTGTTTTCAGTTTAGATTAAGTTTCAGCTTGACATCTTTCTGCTCTGGGGGAATGAATCAAAGCCAACAACAGGCTAATGAGGCAGAGCTTAAAAGGTTCTGCTGAGGGACATTTAAAAAGTACACAAAGAGGAAATGAGCCCAAACACTGATATTACCTTATGTGTCACAGGATGGAGAGAAAAAGCAAAATCACGCTTTCCATCAGAAAGCCCATTTGGGGGCAAAGTCACGCTAACAGACAGCTTAATTCCTGACAAATTTTCCAATTTAGCTTTTGTTCTATTGGTCTCTGCACTACAAGGCCCATCATTCTCAGATGCCTCATCTAGATTAGAAAATGCCAAATGTGATACTTTTCCCCCTCTTTTTTGAGCTCACAGTGAGAAGGGAAGATATCTAGATTTTTTTTTATCTGAACAACATCTTTTGGACTAGTATGCTGCACAAAAAGTCTTCTGGGGCTTCCGTTTTTCCACTGTAATTTCAATCTTAAATGTTATGAGATAGATAGATTTATAGAGGCAGTCCTTGACTTATAACTGCAATTGTGACTGGAATTTCCCTTGCTAAGCATGGCTTAGGTAAGTCATGTCCAATTTTATGACCTGTTTTGCCACAGTTGTTAAGTGAATCACTGCAGTTGTTAAGTGAATCATATGGTCATTATGTGAATCCACTCCCCCCTCCCATTGACTGGGAAGGTCACAAATGACGATTGCATGATCCTGGGATGCCACAACTGTTGTAAATAGATATCAGTTGCTAAGAGGTTTCTTATCAGCTTGGTATCTTATCAGTGGCTAAGCTGAATTTTGATCATGTGACCATGGGAATGCTGCAACAGTTGTAAGTGTGAGAACCACTTGTAAGTCACTTTTTCAGAGCTGTTTCAACTTCAAATGATTGCTAAACAAAAGGTTCTAACTTGAGGACTACCTGTACAGATATGTGTGCGTGCGCGTGTGTGTATGTATATGTACATCCACATATATACATTTATACACAACTCAAAGTAATTAGCATTCCAATATGCCTTCCTCCTATTTTCTTCACAACAACCTTGTGAGGTGGGTTGGATTGAGAGAGATTGATGGGCCCAAAGTCACCCAGCCAGCTTTCATGCCTAAAGTGGAACTAGAACTCACAGTCTCCTTTTGTCGAGGACAGGGGTAGGCAACCTTGGCTCTTTTATGACTCGTGGACTTCAATTCCCAGAATTCCTGAGCCAGCCAGTCCACGAGTCATAAAAGAGCCAAGGTTGCCTACCCCTGGTCTAGGACTAGGTCAACATCTTAACCACTGCACCAAACTAGAAATAGATTATTCATTAGACAAGTGTATATTGCCATTTTTAAAAATCTGGTTTTGCTCTTAAGTTTGCTGTTGCCACTATAAATGTTCTGTGCAGTTTTTTTAAAAAGTAAATAAAATATTTTTTAAAAAATCAAATGTAATATATTCGGATTTCAGCTCCTCCTACTCCCACACCCAGTCTTTTTCAGTTGCATCTTATAAACATTTATACTTTTTACTTTCTCCAGCAAGGAATATCACTGAAACCAAATGTCCTTCACGGAAAAAGAGTTTTGTAATGCAAACAGGACACATTTGTCAGAGGAGCTGTGAACGCCGCCAATGTTCAAAAACCAGAAAGTGTGCATGCGATGGTAAATGTGGACTGAGTTGCATTTCTCCAGGTAGGTATATACTGACATCATTTTTAGGGCTCCAGGAATCTGAAATAGTTTGCAGCAGTATTTTTCAAGCTTAGCAACTTTTAACACGTGTTGGCTTCAACTCCCAGAATTCTCCAGCCAGCCATGAATTCTGGGGATTGAAGTATTAATACCACTTTACAATGCCTTGGTAAGGCCACACTTGGAATACTGCATCCAGTTTTGGTCACCACGATGTAAAAAAGATGTTGAGACTCTAGAAAGAGTACAGAGAAGAGCAACAAAGATGATTAGGGGACTGGAGGCTAAAACATATAAGGAAAGGTTGATGGAATTGGGTATGTCTAGTTCAAGGGTAGGCAACCTTGGCTCTTTTATGACTCATGGACTTCAACTCACAGAATTCCTGAGCCAGCCACGCTGAGGGGAAAGGGAGAATTTCCAAGCTGAGCAGTGCTGGCTCAGGAATTCTGTGAGTTGAAGTCCATGAGTCATAAAAGAGCCAAGGTTGCCTACCCCTGGTCTAGTTTAATGAAGAGAAGGACAAGGGGGGACATGATAGCAGTGTTCCAATATCTCAGGGGCTGCCACAAAGAAGAGGGAGTGAAGCTATTTTCCAAAGCGCCTGAAGGCAGGACAAGAAGCAATGGATGGAAACTAACCAAGGAGAGAAGCAACCTAGAACTAAGGAGAAACTTCTTGACAGTTAGAACAATTAACCAGTGGAGCAACCTGCCTCCAGAAGCGGTGAATGCTCCAACACTGGATGTTTTTAAGAAGAGACTGGACAGCCATTTGTCTGAAATGGTATAGGGTTTCCTGCCTGAGCAGGGGGTTGGACTAGATGACCTCCAAGGTCCCTTCCAACATCATCGTCATTGTTATTGTTATTATTATTATTAAGTCCACAATATCTTAAAGTTGCTAAAGTTGAGAAATATTGGTTTACAGTCTTCATTCATCTCCCAGATAATTCCAGTGATATTATTCTTATTCTAACTGGAGATTAATTTTCCCAAGAGGCTGCATGAGAAACTGGGACTGTTTTGGAGGGCCACCTCCTCTCCCCCTGCCCTCTCCCCTGCCCCACCCCTTCAATGCCGCACCCCCTGCTGTTACCCTGCCGCCATTGCTGCCCTGCCCCTGGCAACGCCCCGCTTGTGGCAGCATTCCCTGCCCCCCACTGCTAATGCCCCACTCCCCTAAGCCCTGCCCCCCTGATGCTGTGGGCTGGACAGGGACAGCCAAAGGGCTGGATGTGGTCCACAGGCTGTAAAATGTCCATTCTATGCTGAACCAGCCCATTATAACTAGTCCTCGAGTTATGACTATAATTAGGAGCAGAATTTCCGTTGCTAAGTAAGGTCATTGTTAAATGAGTTGAACCCAATTTTATGACGTTTTTACCACACTAAGCAAATCACTGCAGTTGTTAAGTAAAACATGCAGCCATTAAGCGAATCTGGCTTTCCTCGTGGACTCTTCCTGTCAGAAGTAGGCTGGGAAGGTCTTAAATGGTGATCACAGGATCCCGGAACACTGCAACCCCTGTAAATGAGTTTCATTTGTCTATTGCCCGAATTTTGATCATGTAACCGTGAAGATGCTGCAATGGTCATAAGTGCGAGGACCAGTCATAATAGCACTTAGATTTATATACCACTCCATAGTGCTTACAGCCCTCTCTGAGCGGTTTACAATGTCAGCATATTGCCCCAATCTGGGTCCTCATTTTACCAACCTTGGAAGGATGGAAGGCTGAGTCAACCTTGAGCCGCTCATAAGTCACTTATTTCAGTGCTGTTGTAACTTCAAATGGTCGCTAAACAAATGATTGTAAGTCGAGGACTAACTATATTCCTTCAGCGCTCTTGTTGGAAGCTGGCTCAGAAGGTCACAAATGGAAATCACTTAACACCCCCCCCCCAGGACATTGCAACTGTCATAAATACATGCGGGTTGCCAAGTGCCCAAATTTTGCTCATGTGACCACAAGTCACTTTTTTAAGTGCCATTGTAACTTTGAACGGTCGTTAAAAAAAGGGTTGTGAGCTACAGATTATCTGCCCTCTGAGAGGAGGGCAGGACATCCTGCCAGAGTAAAGGCTCTTCTGTATTTCCTTTCATTATATATATATATTTTGTCTTACAAGGAATCTCCCATGTTTATCTTTCAAAGCATCCATTAGATCAGGGTGGACAACTATGGCCACTTTACAACCTGTGGACTTCAACTCCCAGAATTCCTTGGAGCTGAAGAATTCTGGGAGTTAAATCCACAGGTCATAAAGTGGCCATACTTGCCCATCCCTGTATTAGATCTTAGAGATCTCCCATCCTTGGTGCTTTAAGTGACTATCAGGGGTAGGCAACCTTGGCTCTTTTATGACTCGTGGACTTCAACTCCCAGAATTCCTGAGCCAGCCATGCTGTCTCAGGAATTCTGGGAGTTGAAGTCCATGAGTCATAATAGAGCCAAGGTTGCCTGCCCTAGCACTAGATCTTTCCTGACTGTGCTCATGTCGTTCTTTCTGTGTTCATCCAAGCCTCAAGATGTCCATGGCCCATGACAGTTGATAATGCCGATACACACTTGGCCCAGGAATCCCATGTGTTTGGAGACTTCATGACTGTGACCTGCAAATCTGGATATAGAATGCTGGGTGGACAAGAAATGTCAATCAGCCGTTGTCAAGGAGACAAAAAGTGGAGTGTCACTGCACGGTGCGAAGGTACTATTTCCTAATTATTAATAATTACTCAATACAACCAATCTCATAGTTGTGTCTTGTCTAAAAATCTTTATCCAATCCAAAGCCATCTTTGATCCCCAACTGTTTCCCAACCAGGAAACCAAAGTTATGAATGCTGATACTAATTTTATTATGAAATAACAGGAACAAATTCTTGCAGGTCTGAATGTGTCTTTCCTCCCTGTTTTTACACTCAAGAAAAATAGGAAGAGTCAAGTCTGACCCGCTTTTTCAAATTAAATTTCTGCTTTGGACTCAGATTTCTCTTATCTGACAATTGCCTTTGTTGCTGTTCCTCAAGGTGATTTGCACAGCCCATTACAACAATGTCTTCACCAAAAGGCTAATTAATGGTTGACCTAATTGACTTTACACATCCCTGAGCTGCAGTATGTTTTCTTCTTTTCCAGATGTTCTTAATATTTCAAATGTTTGCAAACCTCCCCCTGAGATTGAAAATGGATACCATGAAAATGGTCCTTATACCATAGGAAAGGAAGTGCTCTATAGGTGTAAACCTGGGTGAGTCTAGCACTCCATTTCTTCACTGAAGGCTATCCTAAAATTCTGAGCAATACGCATGCTACATCTCCTAACTCAGTATGTTTCTCAACCTCAGCAACTTTAAGATGTTTGGACTTCAATTCCCAGAATCTTCCAGCCAGCATGCTGGCTAAGGAATTCTGGGAGTTGAAGTCCATACATCTTAAAAGTTGCTTAGGTTGAAAAACACTGTCTAACTAATAGGCCCAGTTAGGAACAACAAAGCATGTGTAGCTTTTGCATTAGCATACAATACAGTTGGACTCTTCTCTTCACTATCTCAACCCATTTACACATCCTTCTACAACTTGCAGGAAGACCCTACAGATCTTATGAGCAAATAGGAATAATGATTGCTCAGTTTCAATTTCTACATTTCAATTTCTAACATCCCTTTGAGAATTCCCACATACCGTAGAATTCACCGAAGAATATGAAATCTTTGTCTTTGTGGTTGTTTACTTGACTACCTTTCCTGAAAGCACTACAGGTAGTCCTTATGACCACAGTTGAGCCTAACATTTCCGTTACTAAGTGAAGCAGTTGTTAAATGAGTTTTGCCTCAGTAAGTCTCACAATTCAGTAGGCCTCACAACTATGGCCTACATTTTGCCCCAGTTGTTAAGCAAATCACTGCAGTTGTTCAATGAATCTTATGGTCATTAAGGTCATCTGTCTCCCACCATTGAGTTTGCTTGTCAGAAGTCAGTTGGCCAGGTCCCAAATGGTGATCACATGACCCTGGGACAGTGCAGCTGTCATAGATACATGCCAGTTGCCAAGTGCCTGAATTTTGATCACCTGACCTTGGTGATGCTGCAATGGTCATAATTTTATTCATGTATATTATTTATTTATTAAATTTTATGCCACCAATCTCCCCTGCGGTGTGACTCTGGGCAGTTTGCCAGTTATAAAACAAGTAAAAAATAATTTAAATATTAAAGCATTTAAAGATTAAAATATTAAGTAAGTGTGAAAACCGGTCCTAAGTCACTTTTTTCAGTGTCATTGTAACTTTGAATCATCATTAAACAAATGGCTGTAAGTGGAAGATTACCTGTATTTGAAAGTATGAATGGTTATTCCCTAATATTGCCATCTTTCTCTTTTTTCCCCCCTTGCTATATAGATATTGGTTGCAGGGGTCCAATTCACTCCTATGCCAAGAAAATGAGGAATGGTCAGACAATGCTCCAACTTGCCATCGTAAGTTGTCAAGACACAACAGTAGAGGAAGATAATTACAACTTCTTTCAGGTTTCTTAAATGTGGTCAAGTAGAAATATTCTATTTCATTGCCATAGTAGTAATATGTTGTACCACAAACTTAACACAAGGGTGACCAGGCATATACACCTGGATCAACCACCTGTAAACCAAAACATAAGACTTGTCAATTTCTATCCATCTTCATAATGAGAGATCTATCTATGCATATCTATTCATATATTCATTATAAGAGCTATGGTGGTGCAGTGGTTAGAATGCAGTATTACAGGCAAACTCTGCCCACAGCCAGGAGTTCAATCCTGACTGGCTTAAAGTTGACTCAGCCTTCCATCCTCCCCAGGTTGGTAAAATGAGGACCAGATTGTGGGGGGAAATATTATAAACCGTTTAGTGACTGATGTAAGGCACTATAAAGCGGTATAAGTGCTATTGCTATTGCCCTTTTAACCATTAAGCCATAACTCCCTTCTACATATCTTTCCATTTAAATAGACATTTCACAGGTCATTCCATACTTCCATATAGGTTCTCTTCCATTGACCTTTAATTAACTTGCGGACTTACTTAAGACTTTCTTTTTCTCTCATCAGCTGTTACCTGTTCCCGGCCAACCAATGTTGCACAGGCAACACTGGTGGCTGTGCACCAGTCTGAATACCCTGTAGGAACCGTAATCTATTACTTATGTCACAAGGACTTCTACCTAGATGGTTCTAACAGAGTCATCTGCCTGAAAAATGGAAGCTGGTCCCAACTGCCTTACTGTAGAGGTATCTTCCTTTTTCACTCCCTCCCATTCCTGTTATATATAATATTTTATCGACCTCCCATTAAATTCCACCTCCAACTTCTGTTTGCCCTGCCAGATGACCCCTTTACTTATTTCTTTCCTGTTCTAGCTCGCTGTCCCATCATTGCCCAAAGGAGCCGGATGATCTACCATGGACGTAAAGTTTGGGCCTATGAGATCCCAAATGGTCTTGTTCATCATGGTGAAACAGTCACATTTTTCTGCCAAAGTCAGAATAAGACCTGTAGTTTTGAAGCTGAAAGCAGTTGTTTTGATGGCGTATTGAAGATGCCTGATTGCTATGATGGTGAGGAATAAAAATAAGATGTATTAGGAATCAATACGGTACAGTAAGATTATTATGGCTTCTTAACTTTTTTGCTGGGATGTAGAATAGAATAGAATAGAATAGAATAGAATAGAATAGAATAGAATAGAATAGAATAGAATAGAATAGAATAGAATAGAATAGAATAGAATAGAATAGAATAGAATAGAATAATTGGGCTGGAAGGAACCTTAATTATTTATTATGGTTGGTTGCATAGTCAGCCAGATGTTTACACTGGATTTGGCATTTTTATGTTGAGTCCTTCCCAAGGATCTGAGATAGGCAGATGTGGAGGTTTGATGATGTTAATTATTTATTGTTATTATTTTGATTTGTGGCACAGTCAGCCAATTTTTCAGACTTTATTTTTCAAAAAATAATCAGTGGATGCTGGCTAGGGAATTGTGGAAGTTGAAGTCCATACATCTTAAAGTTGCCAAGGTTAAGAAACTGTTCTAGATTAACCAATTTAAAGTACTTCCAATTTTTGTCATTCCAACAAAGATAACAGGCACAAAAACCACAATTTTGCAATGGCAAATTTGTACTGTCTGCACACAAAAAAAACCCTTCATTTGCACAATTAATTACAGGAATTAATTAGTAGTTATTACAGGAATTAATTAGTAGTTTGGGAGGACTGCAGAGAACCACAGGTGTTGAGGGAGCAGCATGGACCTGGAGGTGAGGGAAGCAACGTCGTTGAGATTGGACTGCCTGGCTCTCTAGCCAGACCCCATCGATGCACTTTATCTGACTGGCTGCGTACTCAAGAAGGACTCTTCTTGCATTGCGAGATTCCCCTCTCTCGCAATCATGGCCCTCTGTTTTACCAAGGGCCTATCTCGAGGACGGACTTTGGAGTCCTGAGAGATGGCATGTATTAAATAAGGGGCTTTGGGGTTTTTTAAACAAGTTTTTAATGAAAGTTTTAAGGGAGGGAAGGGGTGGGGAAGGGGTGTCTAGGGTGGGAGAAGGAATTGTTGGTGGTGAGCAAGAAGACAGGCCAGGCAACGGAAGGGGACGGAGTCCTGAGGGTGCGGATGGGGGGTTGATTAAGGCTAATGTAGTTCCTATTAGTACCGTAAGCGGGAGGGGCAGGTATAGCGGGAGCAGGGGGCCGTATCATAATAAGGGAGTGCGCACCCACTGTTTACAAGTGGTTGTGTGCTCCGACCCCCAAGGCTCAACCGGTTCTCGGGGTTATCCAGAACCACAGGGCCCTGGCTGTAGGCTGGTGCTGTGCAATGCCAGGTCTGTGGTAAATAAGGCCCCCCTCATTCAAGATTTAATTTTAGAGGGGGGAGCAGATCTGGCGGGTATAACAGAGACCTGGTTGGGACCAGAGGGCGGTGTCCCTCTGGTGGAAATGTGCCCACCGGGTTTCCTTGCATTCCACCAGCCGAGAGCCCAGGGCAGGGGTGGAGGAGTGGCGGTCGTGATTAGGGAAGATTTTAGGCCAAGGGAGGTCACTGTTCCTCAGACGGCGGGCTGTGAATCCCTCCTGGTGAAGTGGGACCTTGGGGGTCCGAGGGCGGTGTTGATTACGTACCTGGCTCCCTGCCACGTGTCAACCGCCCTGCCCAAGCTCCTGGACGTTATCGCCGCGGTGGTGGTTGAGGTCCCTAGGCTGATAGTTATGGGTGACTTCAACCTGCCGTCCGTGGGCGGGGTGTCCGGTGAGGCTCGGGAGTTCATGGCTTCCATGACAGCCATGGACCTGGCCCAGGTAATTCAAGGCCCCACACACACAGGGGGGAACACGCTTGACCTGGTTTTTGTCTCTGGACAGTGGCTGAGTGGTCAGAATATAGGGGATATAGTCATTGAACCCCTGTCATGGTCTGATCACTCTCTCCTACGCCTGGACTTTCTGACCGTTGCACCCCACCGCAGGGAGGCGGAACCGGTGAGATGGTACCGCCCCAGGCGGCTGATGGAGCCCGAGCGATTCCAGGCAGAGCTTGGGCCAATTCCTGAGGTTCGGATACACGACTCGGTCGAGGAGCTGACGGCAGCCTGGGATAGGGCTGAGGCCGGCGCTCTAGACCGGGTCGTGCCTTTGCGGCCTCTGATTCGGCGTGCGTCTCGATCGGCCCCTTGGTATAATGAGGGGCTGAGAGAGATGAAACGCCGGAAAAGACGCCTAGAGAGCAGTTGGAGATCGAGCCTTGCTGAATCTGACCGAACACTGGTAAGAGACCATATTAGGTCCTACCTAGCGGCGATAAAAGCAGAGAAGTGTTCTTACTTCACTGCTCTTATCGCGTCATCAGATAACCGCCCAGCCTCCTTGTTTAGGGTGACCCGCTCCCTCCTTCATCAGGAGGTGAGAGGAGACCCCTTAGAGGGTAGAGCTGAGGATTTCGGAAAATATCTGCATGATAAAATCGCTCAGATACGGGAAGGCTTTGATTTCAACTGGGTGTGTCCGGTGGGAGAGACGGAGTCCGGTCTTGAGACTGTTATCTGGGCTGAGTTTGACCCCGTGACTTCCGAGGACGTGGACAGGTTGTTTGGGGGACTTAGGGCGACCACTTGTTCATTGGACCCGTGCCCCTCCTGGCTGGTGCTGGCATCCCGGGAGGTGGTACGAGGCTGGTTCCAGGTAATTATTAATGCTTCTTTAAGTGAGGGTGTCTTCCCTGCCGCCTTGAAAGAGGCGGTAGTGAGGCCCCTCCTTAAGAAGCCTACCCTGGATCCAGCTGTTTTATCAAATTATCGTCCTGTCTCCAACCTTCGCTTTCTTGCGAAGGTTGTCGAGAGCGTGGTTGCCAGACAGTTCCCACGACACCTGGAGGAATCGTTATACTTGGATCCACACCAGTCGGGCTTCAGGCCTGGCTACAGCACGGAAACAGCATTGGTCGCGTTGGTGGATGACCTCTGGCGGGCCCGGGACAGAGGTTGTTCCTCTGCTCTGGTGCTATTGGACCTCTTGGCGGCTTTTGATACCATCGATCATGGTATCATGCTGCAACGGTTGGAGGGGTTAGGTATAGGGGGCACTGTTTTGCGGTGGTTCGCCTCCTTCCTCTCCGGCCGGATGCAGTCTGTGTTGACAGGGGGTCAGAGGTCGACCCCGAGACCCCTTGTATGTGGGGTACCTCAGGGGTCGGTCCTCTCGCCCCTACTGTTCAACATTTATGTAAAACCGCTGGGTGAGATCATCCGTGGTTTTGGTGTGGAGTACCATCTGTACGCTGATGATACTCAGCTGTACATTTCCACGCCGAACCACCCCAATGATGCTCTTGCCGTGCTGACCCAATGCCTGGAGGCCGTGCGGGTCTGGATGGGGAAGAACGGGCTCAAGCTCAACCCTTCCAAGACCGAGTGGCTGTGGCTACCGTCGTCCCGGTTTAGTCAATTGACTCCTTTGTTGTCTGTTGGGGGCGAAACAGTGGCCCCCGCGGAAAGGGTTCGCAATTTGGGAGTCCTCCTGGATTCACGGCTATCTTTAGAGGACCATCTGGCGGCCGTGGCCGGGAGGATGTTCTATCAGGTTCGCCTGGTACGCCAGTTGCGTCCCTTCCTAGACCGGGACTCGCTATGCACAGTTACTCATGCCTTCGTCACTTCCAGGCTGGACTATTGTAATGCTCTCTACATGGGGCTCCCCTTGAGGTGCACCCGGAGGCTTCAGCTGGCCCAGAATGCGGCCGCGCGGGTAGTGACAGGAGCGTCGTGGCGCTCCCATGTAACACTGCTCCTGCGCGAGCTGCACTGGTTGCCGGTGGTCTTCCGGGTGCGGTTCAAGGTGTTAGTGACCACCTTTAAAGCGCTCCATGGCATCGGACCCGGATACTTACAGGACCGCTTACTGCTAGCAAATACCTCCCGCCGTCCGGTACGCTCCCACAGAGAGGGCCTCCTCAGGGTGCCGTCGGCCAGACAATGTCGACTGGCGACCCCCAGGGGGAGAGCCTTCTCTGTGGGAGCTCCAACGTTTTGGAACGAGCTCCCCCCCGAACTCCGTACGATGACGGACTTACGCACCTTCCGTCGGGAACTGAAAACTTTCCTTTTTCAACAGGCCGGCCTGGCATAGAAGCTCCGGCTCCAACTGGGTGAAAATGTTTTAGGGGGATTGTGCAATTTTTAGGATTTTTGTAATTTTTATGATTTTAGGATTTGTATATATTGGGTTTTATAGATTTTATGGCCTAATTTGTTTAATTTATTTTTAAATATTTTAATTTTGTACATTTATATGTTTTTTAAATTTTAAGGCTGTAAACCGCCCCGAGTCCTTCGGGAGAGGGGCGGTATAGAAATTTAATAAATAATAATAATAATAATAATACAGTAACTAACTGGTGGTTTGTGCTTTAGAAGTGTTTGTTTCTCTCAAAGAATTTGAGCTGAGAAGTGTGTTAACCAAATACTTAACTTTTTATTTCACACATTCTTCTGCCTTCCCTAAAGATGTGTATATTTGAGGAAAAGGGCCTCTCTGTTTATGTGGGGATTACCTTAGATAAAGTTCCTACTTGCCTTTCAACCACTTTTTTTTTGATAATTTCTCCTCCTCCTCCTTCTTTCAGAACCAACCTATTTGCAATACCATCTCTTCCCCAAAAGAGTTGTATCTGAAATACATGCTTGTTGAACATCTGACCAGTCACTCCTTCAGCAATGAGATCTGTCTCCTCCTTGTTCAAGCTTGACAGACATCCTGGAAATCCAAGGGGAAAAATGGAAATAAGATCAATACCAAGAAAAGATGTCAACCAAAGGGAAAAGAGAAGACAGGCCTGTGTATTTAAATGCTACAGCTGGCATTATTGACAATCAATAGCTAGGTGTATGTTTTATTTATTTTTATCTGTTGCTCACTAAGTGAGCACCAAAATACTTTCAGGCCATCCCAAACCACAACTCAATTTCTCCTGTACTTTTTTAAAAAAATATTTCTTCAACAAGTCATATGGTTAAACTTATCCAAACTATCCTCTAAATAGAGAGCATTTTAAATATGAAGGAAGTTTGGTTTAAAACCTACAACAAGTAAACACACATATCATTGTAATCCTAGAGGAATAAATCTGTAATATTCCTTTATCCAGTTTGGTCTAGTGGTTAGTTGGCACTAGGATAGAAATTCGGAGACTGAGTTCTAGTCCCACTTTAGTCATGAAAGCCGGCTGGATGACTTTGGGCCAATCACCAGGAGACTGTGAGTTCTAGTCGTGCCTTAGGCACGAAAGCCAGCTGGATTATTTGGGCCAGTCACTCTCTCTCTCTCTCTCAGCCCAACTCACATCACAGGGGGGTTGTGGGGAAAATAGGAGGAGGAAGGAGTATTAGATGAGTTCTCCAGCTTGAATTGCTTATTAAAATTAATAATAATGGTGAAATATAAATAAAATTAAATAAACCATAGTAGATCAAGAGAAACTGCCTTGGAAAACAATGCTAAGAGCTGTTTGCTAAGAGCTATAGTGGAGGCTAGATAAATTTCAACCATGAAGTCCCTGGCTAGCAGTTCCTACTTTTTTGGAACTGTGCTACCATAGCACCCTTTAGGCTTAGAAAATATTCCTCTTAGGCACAAGGGACTGCAGCAAGCAAATAAAAAAGGGAACAGTCTGGTTGCAATTGAATTCATTATAGAACACTGAGTTCAGTAAACCCAAATGAACTCGGAGAAATGTGTAAGAGCAAACAAAACAAAAAACATGACCCCAGATTAGGGATCCTATAGCAAACAAGCTGGAGCCAATTTCCATACCATGCTGGTAAAATATTTCTCTTTAATTCCCAAGGCCTGTGTGACTGTATACAGTACTTACATATCCCAGTGAGGGATTGAAAAAGTTATGGCAAGTTGGTATTAATAGAAGAGAATATTTGTAGCTCAGAAATAAATTGTCAAGTCCTTGGTGTTTTTCTGAGCTGGGTTGTTTTCTTGAAGACGTTTCATTTCTTGACTAGGTAACATCATCAAAGGTATAAATATCAGGCTGGTGTCAGAGTCCAATTATATTTCATTTCTAGCTACCTACTCTGAAAAAAAACCATTTCTGCTCTCTCTGGATTCTGTCATACTACAAAGGGGAAGGGGGATGAGCAGGGGGGTTTTATGGCTCTCACTTCCTTCATTAAACTACAAAAGGACTGGATGTTGATTCTCATCAAGAGGACTGACCATAACAATATGGCCATCGCCTTTCATCTACTCGCTCTCTGAAGTCTCCCTTTTGCCGGCAGTGAGGGAAAAGGGGGGGGAACAATACAATGCCTGGGATCTGGGAAAAGAGAGGATGAGTGATTGTCGCCCGGAAGAACTGTGGGGTGGGGGGGCTGCTTGGGAACACTTAAAACATTGAAGGATGGGAGATAGTTCCTCAGATCCTGTCTAGCACGCCTGCAATAATTTTCTCTTAACAAAGATGCCTGTTGGAAGAGATATTCCAAGAGTTCTGTCTTCTTAAGATGTAAAGTGAGGTGGGTCCTTACATTAGACAGGATCTGCAAAAATAGTCCACCTGGAAGGGAGAACCTTGCCAGGGGACTTTGCAAAAAATACCATGTCAGACGACGGAGCAGGGAAGGGAAAAAGCCCCCCGGAGAGAGACCGCTGCCCTGACTGAAAACCTGCCAGATGTCGGGATCTGAGAAGTCAGATTCCTCAGGAGAAGAGGTGGTGAAGACGCGCAACCACAAACCTCGGTGGTCAATGGGCGTTGGAAAAAAAGGCGAGTGGGAAAAGAAATCAAGAAAGGTGACCCTGAGACGGGGGCCCAACCAACCAGAATGGAAGCAGGAGATGGGGAAATACCTGTACGCAAGCGAAGAGGAAGGAAGCTGGGCACCACACTCGAGCTGGATCCTAGAGAAAGCTATCGACTTGATGAAGAGAACCCTCAGCTCCCTAGGAGAGGAGAATTCTTAGCCCTATGGCCGCACCAGCTCCTGGAGCCTCAACTGGAGAGACACCGAGGGGGAAGTGGAACCTGCAGCCCCGGGGACGTCTGCTGATCCAGTAGTCCCCACTCCCTGCTGACTCGCAGATGGTGATCTGGATGGAAGGCAATACCACCGACAATGAAGGCAGTGATCCATTCAAAGACTCCCGCCGCTGGATGTGAGATTCAAGGGGGAGCCGACATGCTTGGGATTTTTCCTAACCCAAGTCCTCAGCTACATGGAGGAATACGGGCGGCACATCCCCAGCAACAAAGCCCATGTCCGGATCGTGCAATCTGCTCTGGACGGGCTGGCCGCAGATTGGGTGGTGAAATTGCATGACTCCAATGCCACAGAGCTCAACGACTTCAACCGTTTCATGTCCTCTCTGAGAAGGCAATTTGAGGACTCCCTGGCTGATCGCAAAGCCCGCGAAAGGATCAAAACGAGGCAAGGCAAATGCCCGGTAGCCGAATATACGCAAGAATTCCGGGCCATTGCCAGCAAACTGAACTGGCCGGAAGACATCCTCCTTAGCCATTTCAAAGATGGACTAAACTACGACCTATATGATGCTTGCCTGCCACGAGGGGACCCACACCAACTTGACGAATGGTACGTCCTGGCAGAGGAAGCAGAGATCGACCTACTGAAGAGGCACCGCCGAGGAAAACAATGGAGTCGCTCACCGCCTGAGTCGACACGTGAACCAGTGAAACCATCGGCTATGGCCAAGAAGCAAATGGGGTGTTTCAAGTGTGGGAGAGAGGGGCATCGGGCTGTAGAATGCCGCTCAAAAGCCCCCCAGCAAAACCCAGACAGATCACCGGCCAGCAAATCCATGAAGTCTCCAGCTAAGCCAAAAGAACCTGCCATGAGAGTGATGGAGGCCGTGGAATCCTCTACTTCTGCTCATCGGGGGGAAAGAACTCCAGCCTACACCGCAGGGCCGGTGGACGCCTCAGACGACAGTTTGGAGGGCAAACCCCTGGTAAGTGGACCCATCAACACATCCTCAAGACAGTGACTATATTAATTCCCCCCATGCCCGAAGCTGTCAAGGTGAAAGCCTTAACAGACTCTGGCTGCACCCGCTGCCTTATTAGCCTGACGCTAGTGGGAAACCTGGGCAGTCCGTCGAGGAGACTGGAACAACCAATCTCATTTGGCCAGTTAGATGGGTCCATAGCAGAGGGGGTGCCAGCTACCCTAGCCATTTTACCAATCCACCTCTCCCTGGGCAAACATGAGGAAGACATAATGTTTGTAGTGACCCCAGGCATGGAATGCCTGATGACCCTAGGGATGGAATGGTTAAAGAAATGGAACCCCTGGGTGAATTGAAGGATGGCAGAAATCAAATTCCCGAAGGGGGACCCTACGGACTTAAAACCCCAAGGGGATCTATCAAAATTAAGAACGAAAAAAGCATCCATGGGAGAGGAAAAGGGACTACCAGAAATACCAGAGGAATACAGAGATCTTGCTGAAGTTTTCAGCGAGGAGAGGGCGGATGAGCTTCCCCCACCCCCCACCGACCCACGGACTGTGCCATAGAATTCAAGCCCGGAGCAAAACTCCCAAAGCCCAGATTATACTCCATGAGCCCAAAGGAGAAGGAGGAAATGGAAAGATTCATAAAGAAAAACCTAGAAAGGGGGTTCATTGAAACTGCCAAGCCTAAAGTGGCCGCTCTGGTCCTCTTTAGAGAGAAGAAGGATGGCTCTTTACGCTTTTGCGTGGATTATAGGTTCCTAAATACAATAAGTGAAAGCAACCTATACCCCCCTACCCCTCATGAAGGACATGTTATCACACCTCTCGAAAGGAAATTTTTTTACTAAACTAGATCTAAGGGAAGTGTACTATCATGTGAGAATTAAGGAAGGGGATGAATGGAAGACCGCATTTAACTGCCCAATGGGGTGCTACCAATTCAAAGTCTTGCCATTTCGATTACAGGGGGGTGCAGTATTTATGCAATTAATCAATGACGTACTAAGGGAGCACCTATTTAAGGGGGTCCTGTTTTACTTAGACGACATTCTTATCTTCACCGAATCAAAAGAGGAACATGTCAACCTAGTCAGAGCAGTTTTAAAGAAACTGCGAGCCGCCCACCTATATGCCAAACTCTTGAAATGCGAATTCCACCAGGAAAGGATAGACTACCTAGGTTATCGCATATCTCCACAGGGCATTGAAATGGACCCAGAAAAGGTCAGAGCAATATTAGAATGGGCACCACCTCACACAAGAAAGCAACTTCAATGTTTCCTGGGTTTCGCAAACCTTTACCGCCAATTCATCCCCTCATTTGCCCAGATAGCCCTGCCCCTCACGAACTTACTAAAAACAAAGGGAGCATCCTCAGTAAAACCTAGCCAGCCACTAAAATGGACAATGGAATGCCAAACGGCATTTGAGAGATTAAAGAGACTTTTTTCTGCCGAACCAGTACTGAAGCACCCAGACATGGACAAGCCCTTTGTAATACAGGCGGATGCAAGTGATGTGGCAGTGGGAGCTGTACTATTACAAGAAAATGATGAATGGGTATTGCAACCCTGTGTATATACATCCAAGAAACTCACCGAAACAGAACAGCGCTGGCCTGTGCGGGAGAAAGAGGCATACGGGATTTGGTGGTCATTACTCACGTGGTGCCAGTTCCTTGAAGGCAATAAAATCCCTTTCCAGGTGTGGACAGACCACAAAAATTTGGAAGCCTTGAAAACACCCAGGAAGCTCAACCCCAAGCAAGCCCGCTGGTCCCAGCATTTTCACCAGTTCTACTTTACGCTCAAGCACTTGCTGGGGGGAAAGAACTGCCTGGCAGATGCACTATCTCGCATGCCCCAATATAACAGCATGCGAGCCATCGATTCTAAACCACTTATGGCGGAATAACAACTGGCAGCGCCAGTAACTACCAGAGCCCAAGCTAAATTAAAACCACAGCTGGGTAGCCAAACCGGAATTGAATTCCAGAAAAGTTTGGAAACAGATGAATGGTTCCAGAAAAATAAACACGTGTGCACAATGAAAGACAGGCTACCTTGGGTGGGAGAAAAGTTATATATACCAACAACCCAAAGAGTCACATTCATGCAGCTTTGCCACGACACGAAATCAGCAGGGCATTTTGGATTTGTAAAAACATTACACTTAATTAAACGGCAATTTTGGTGGCCATCTATGAAAAAGGACATAGAAAGTTATGTGGCCAGCTGCCCAAAGTGTGCAACTCCCAAGAGGTTGCAAGGGAAATCGCCCGTACTGTTACAAACAGTGGCAAATCCCTCAGCCCCCTCGAGGGAAATATCCATGGATTTTATAGTGGAATTACCAGAAAGCAATGGGAATACTGTCGTCTGGATGGTCATGGACTTGTTTTCCAAACAGGTGCACTTTATCCCTTGCCAAAAGATTCCCACCGCAAAAGCCTTAGCGAAACTTTTCGTGCAGCATATTTACAGATTGCATGGGGCACCCCAATGCATCATATCTGATAGGGGAGTGCAATTTACGTCTGCATTTTGGAAGGAATTTTTATCCCTTTTAGGGACCACTCAGGACTGACATCTAGCCATCATCCTCAGGGGAATGGACAAGCGGAAAATTCGAACTCAGTACTTGAGCAATACTTAAGATGCTTTATTAATTTCCAACAGTCTGATTGGATGGACCTACTCCCCTTCGCAGAAGTGGCTGACAATAATGCAGTCCACTCCAGCACAGGTTACACTCCTTTTCAAATAGCTACCGGTCAAAGTTTCAACCCCATGCCAGAACTAACCCCAAACGAACCGGCGATCCCATCACTGAAAGAATGGATGAAACAGTTACAAAACACCTGGCCAATAGTTAGAAAAGCACTAGATGAAGCTAGGCATGCATACAAAGCACAAGCTGATAAAAAAAAGGGTTGAGCCTACACCATTCATTATAGGAGAAATGGTGTACTTATCTACAAAATACCTAAAATCCCTACAACCCTGTAAAAAACTTGGACCTAAATATATAGGGCCTTTTCCAATTAAAATAATCATAAACCCAGTTTTTACCAAACAGACAGACTTTTTTTTACCAAACAGACAGACTAAGCGGAATATAAGAACAATCTTAGACATTCTCGAATGTTATGAATCGCATAGTGATCGTCAAGTGGCACTTCTGTTCCTTGATGCACAGAGGGCTTTTGACAATGTCAATTGGCAATTTATGATCCAACAACTAAAATTAATGGATGGTGGGGGAAAATTTTTAAACATGATAACCGCAATATATTCCAAACAAAAGGCCCAGATCATAATAAATGGAGAGGCCACTGATAAATTCAACATACAGAAAGGTACAAGACAAGGATGTCCTCTCTCGCCATTGTTATTTAGATATACATTAGAAATTCTTGCTAGAGTAGTAAGACAAGAAGAGCAGATTAAAGGATTTAAGATTAAGAAAGAAACATACAAACTTCAAGCTTATGCAGACGACTTAGCATTTATATTAGAAGACCCAGAACAATCAGGACAGAAACTATTCAAAATATTGGAAGAGTATGGGTATCTGGCAGGTTTGAAAATAAATAGAAACAAAACAAAGATTATAACAAAAACATGACTAACATACAAAAAAGAAACCTCAAGGCAAAATTAGGCATACAAGTAGTTTCCAAATTAAAATATCTAGGGATAGTTATTTCAGCACGCTGCTCATCAATTAAAGAAGAAAATTATGGCAAATTGATAAAGAATATAAAAGTAGATTTAGACCGTTTGAAAAATTTGCATCTTTCATTACTTGGGAGAATTGCTGCAGTGAAAATAAACATCTTACCTAAAATGATATTCCTATTTCAGAATATCCCAATTCAATTAGACAAGAAATTTTTCAAGGAGCTGAATAAATTAACCTTAGAATTTGTGTGGTCCGGTAAGAAGGCAAGAATAAAATTAAAGGCATTACAGGATGCCAAAGAAAGGGGAGGTTTAGGTTTCCCAGATTGGGAGCTATATTACCAAGCAGTGGCCCTAACATGGATTAGAGACTGGATAGCCTTAGAAAATAAAAGATGTTTACATTTAGAGGGTTATGATCTCCAGCAGGGTTGGCATGCTCACATATGGATGGGGCAAAGTAGAAACCACCAATATTTTTTAAGTTTAGTTTAGTTTATTCAAACTTATATGCCACCCTTCTCCGAAGACTTAGGGCGGCTCACAACAAGACATAAGGTTTGGCAAGAATTAATAAAAAGCTGGAATATAGTTAAATCTCAATATTACACAAAGATTCCGGCTTGGCTATCGCCATTGGAGGCAGTCACATATCCCAATTTGTATAGGAAAGACAAGGCTATTATATATAAAGACATTTTGACAGAAAAAGGTTATTTAAAACAAAAACAAGAGCTAAAACAACAAGGAATAGACATGGAGTGGTGGTCTTATCTCCAGATACAAGCAAGATACATGAAGGATAAGCAAGAATGGGGTATTAATAGACAAGATACGGGGTTAGATAAAATACTGCTAGGCCTGGAGAAAAAACAAAGAATATTTATAAACACGTGTTGGAACATAAGCTATATGAGGAGCAGGTTAAAGAAACAATGGTGACGTGGGCAATAGAGCTAGGATATAATATAAATATGGATCAATGGCAGCAAGTATGGGAGCGAAATAACAAAATCACATTGGCGACATCATATAAAGAAAACCTGTATGATGCTTTACCTTCCGTAGGCAGCTTCAATGTGGGTCAGACACGGTGGCCGAATGTAGAGATAAGACACAAGGTTTCTCTCTGAGGTGACTGACATTCGAATGAAATCAGCTTCCTCTCTTTATTTGGTTAACATCAAACAACGTGAATAAATCACATACAAAAAGGTTTGAGTCCGGCAGTTTTACAATAGCATAATATAAAATGTTTCATCAATGATTATATTTCCTGCTTAGTCAGGAGGTCAGGAGATTACAAGACAATTACAAGATAATATGTTTCCTACATCTAACTATAAAGTAACACCTTCGTTTTCAACTGTCAAAGGTCTGTAAATCCTTGCATATGATCTGAGGCTAATTTGGTGTCTGTTTTCAGACCGTTTCCGATCTGCTGCTTATCTAACTTCAGTTATCTTAAACATAGCTTGAGAAAGTTTGTTCGCTTATGTGTAAGCCATCGATTGAGGAAACTCCAGCCAGCAATTGAGAAAAACCCCTTTTGATCTGAGCAATTGCCTTGCCTGAAGGCTTTGTAAATCACGGCAATTATCCCAGCCAAAAGGTTCCTGCGTTTAGAAACCTCTTCGATGTGAATACACATAATGCTTACGGTCAGCTCAAGTGGGATGCATTTGCATTGCAACAATTGCTGTTTTTTTTTTGTTTAGAAGCTTTCTTCATCTTCGGAATACAATAAAGTTTTCTTCTCAG
Organism: Bothrops alternatus; assembly: GCA_034064705.1. Lineage (NCBI taxonomy): Eukaryota > Metazoa > Chordata > Lepidosauria > Squamata > Viperidae > Bothrops > Bothrops alternatus. The sequence continues at coordinate 556,645 of JARGCV010000183.1, read as the reverse complement.
GGATGATATATGAGTCTCCCAAATTCTCCCCTAAGTCCCAAATGTGCAGTGCTTGTTTTTGAACAGCACTCTCAACCACACTGCTAATCACAGAACGTAACAGGGGAATCAAACAAGGCAAAAACATTAAGCCCAAGAACCCAATTCCTATCATAAACAGGGCTTGCCTCCAGTTGTTGAAAATGCCACCCAAAAAACCTCCTTGATCCAATATCCCCATCCATTGTTGAGGTGGGACATGGGCCAAGCGAATAATTTTTTCAGTTATCTCTTCTATGACTCTCCCATTGTCATCAATTTGCAGGCAACAGTTTGACAGGTTAAATTTTCCACAGACCCCTCCTTCTGCAGCTAGCAGATAGTCAAGGGCTAGGCGGTTTTGAAATACGCCGTTTCTTAATTGGCTATGTTGTTTTGCTATCAGATTTAAAGCTACAGCATTCTCACGAGTGATTAGTTCCAACACAGCCTGCAAGCGAATTATGCGATTAATCATATAAATGGGTGTTCTGTACCCATAGGTGCCATCTTGAGCCCAAGTGGCTGGACCATATTCCTTTATGATTGTCTCAGCGTCCCATATTTTGCCCTTCCATTCCTGGTCCTCGTATATAGGAACTTCCACATTCAGGGAACGTTTCCTTCTTTGATAGACTGAGTGGCTGAGCCTTTCACCTTCCCCCCAATGGTATTAGGAAGAAAGCTGGGCGTATCTCTCCTATAGTACAAGAGCCTGTCCACTTATCAGGTAATTGGGAATAAGCTCGTTTTCCACAGATCCAATATAATCCTGGAGGAGCTTTCCATGTGCCTGTATAGGACGCACTGAGCATTTCTCCAGATTCTGTGGGCCAATTGTACATGGCTGTTTCATTAGGTAATGGCCACATGAATGGAACGTTGTTAACTGAGGCATTTGGCCAAAAGGATACTGAGGAATCAGAGATGTTAATTTTTATCATTGCTTCGCATAGGCTGTCACCAATCAACGGAGTGCTGTGCTCAAATCTATTGACACACCAGTGGCAAACTAATGCCTGCCGTAACTCCCACACACTATTGTTTAAGTGAGGGGGTTGCCTGGTAGCGTTATACTTTTTGGAAATGTCCCATTCTGCGGCCTCCCACGGCCACTGGTCTCCTACATTTGTGCCCCCGCACACATAGCAGTTTGTTACATTTAAAGCCTGGGCTACAGTGCCAGCTAGTTCTATGAACAGATTCCTAGCAACATCCGGGATTTCAATTGGTTTTTTCATTTCTTTCCAGAATTCAGTATAAAAATTATGGGTGATTTGGTCTTCAGTTTCCATAAATTTTTGCACTTCTATTGTGAATTTTCCAGTTGGATCTGTGCCCCATCCATCTATCCCAATTCCAAATTGATTGCCATATCGACCAGTCATGGTGTTGAACCCATTGATGGTAAAATTAATTTTGTTACAATGTCTCAATTTACAGTTTGCAGTAGCTACTACCTTACTTAATGCTGCATCCCACACATAAGGTACTGTGCTTTCCCACAGACTGGTTGCCCAATGAACACAACTCCAATAGGGGCATAAATTACCATACCCACACCCCGATGGCCCCTTAATAGGACAAATATACTTGTCATTGACAGCATATTCCCTTTGCTCTGTTAAATGGCCACAATCTACTATTTCACACACATCAATTATAATGGAGACAGGTGTATTCAGAGACCATATTCTTTGTTGATGCAGTGTTTTACCTTGAGACTTTAGGTGAAGCCACATCTGTTCCGGATCGTGTTTGGGATCATAACATGTTTTTGTGATCTTACAATAACTATATGTGACATTCCCCTTTTTGCATGGGACCATCTCACCAGGACATTTGTGATGGGAAAAGTAAACCAGGGTCTCTTTTACCTGATTGCCTTCACGAACCTTAACCACACATTGACTACAATCATCAGATGGTTTCCTAGCAGCTCGTGGCTTGCGAGGAGGGGGCACGATAGGCAGCACTGGGGTGATAATGGGTTTTCTGCTAGTCAAAACTTGAAAGGGGGTGGTCATCATCATGGAAGGGGGGGTGGGAACAATGCCTTGGTTCCCTATTTTTGAAATTTTATCAAGAGATTGCATATAAACTGTACAGAGACCTTCCCAATACCTTGGTAAAGAAGAAACATAAGAATCATTACATTGAAATGTCAAAGGACTATTGAAAAAATTATAAGTCCCACAATTTCCTGTCCACAAAATGTAAGCAGCCCAAGAACAAGTACGGAGAGGGACTTTATCCCCACATAAATCCAGTGCGTGTTGAACAAAATCCAAAGATCTGTTGGAGCAAATCCACTTCTTTTGATGTGAAGAAATAGGAGGAAAGACCCCCAAAATCAGGTTGCAGTCACTATTGATCATGGTGCGTAACTGAAAAGGCTGACCATCAGATACCTTGGTGGACCAGATGCAAAAGGGAAGATCAGAGAAGCTGCGTTTGGAGCGAAGGGGGAAAACGTCATTGTGATGCAGAGTCTGGGTTGCCGGGTGATCTAGACGAAGGAATTGGGGGGAAAGCAAAACTGTCAGGGCTAGCAATCAAACTGCTTACTTCCCTCCAACTGCCATTGAGGAATCCTCTGCAGGCATATCAACCTATAGTTGTGAGAGAGATTTTCAAATGCAGGGTTAGATGACAGTAGCTGGCTATTTGAGAATGGTAGGGAAACCACCATTGAGGCTCAGTCATTGTGGTCACTTGAAGCCGGTCAGGAGAAGGTTTTGGTTCCAACAGCCACTGATAGGGTTCAAAGAAAAAAGTCAGGGGGCAAAGTTCTGCACGGATGTCAGAATAGCAATGTATTTGAGCAAATGTTCCAGGCAGTTCAAAGAGATGAGTAGGGTAGATCCAAAAGGTTTCACTGGCAGCACCTCCTGCGACACATAGAAGCAAATAAACGGACCAAAACATGATGTTTTCCTGAAGCAAAAGGAAGAAGCGAGAAGTCAATTCATCCAAAAAGCAAGCTGAGCGAGGCATCCTCCTCCTCCGGAGCAGACACGGGCGGTGGAAGATGACATGGACAAATGCAGCGGCCAGGAACCCATAGAGCAGAGTCTGGTAGTTGAATGGCTGCATAGCCCCGACCCCAAGTTATGAGTGGGGCTGGTCCTTTCCAGGTGGGGTCAGGCAACTGCCGGTAATAGACAAGCGGGCGTTGCTCCGTTTTTGATGAAGAGAAGTGGCGCTGGGCAGCAGAGAGGCTAGGCTTGCCTGACTCATTCAGGAAATTTAAAGTGTAGAGAGCCAGGTTGAGCAAATTCCTGAATAGGTGTAAATGGAAACGTGAAGATATTTCCACGGGGCTAATGCAGAACATTGTGTCACATCCATTTGCCATAATTGAGTGGGCTCAAGACCACGGGGATTTACTCCTAATGGCACAGCACGGCCCTGCAGGCTACATGTCGGACATTGTTGCACAATGGCAGCTGCCTCTCTGTAGGAGAGAGAGAATTGCCGCACCAGAGCAGGGATTCCCTGATGAAAATAAGCGTGGCTTTCCCATGGGGTGGGGGGGACAGAACTGACAGGCAACAGTGAAGAAGATTTTACAGGCAACAGAGAAGAAGCATTAGAAGCAACTGAATCTGCTACATTGTTTCCTTCTTGTAACATGCCAGGAAATGGCTGGTGGCTTCGTATGTGAGCCACGAAGAAGGGAAGGGTGCGCTTTTGGATTAAATTTTGCAAAGAGGCAAACAGCGCAAGCAGATTACAATCAGTTGAGGGAGACAGGTAAGCATCCGAAATGGAGTTAATAACTTGACACACATAGAGACTATCTACAATCAGGTTGAAAGGAGTTTCAGAAAAGTGGTTAAAAGCTAAAAGAGAAGCATATAGTTCTGAGCGCTGAGCAGAAGTCTGAGGGGGGGGGGTGATTAAAGACATCCAGGTCCCTTCCTTCTGGTACACACAAGCCCCATGCGTTTTACTACCATCTGCAAAGACAGTCACAGCATCTGAAATGGGCGCAGACCTTATCACCGATTTGAAAGAGACCAGGACCACCTTAAGCAAAGCAATCCGGGGGTCCGCTGGAGGATGGCAGGACACAATCCCCGGCCAATTGGCCAAGGCAAATTGCAAGGAGTCCGAGTTAAACACCAAATCCTCCCATTGAGCTAGTGGGCAGGGAACAAATAATGAATCAAGGTCTGCCCCCGTCAAGGCTTTTGCTCTAAGGCGGCCTCTCCGAATTAGAGTAGCAAACATCAAATGACTGGGGTTGATTGAATTACGGGGTGTGTGCGGCAAATGTATCCATTCAACAATTTTTAAGGATTTTTTATTTTGAACTTGTGCCAGTATGCCAGTAGGAAGGCTCTTTGTATTAAGCAGAATGAGAGATAAAGAAATGTTGGGAGTAATGCGGTCCACCCAAACCTTAGCTAGAGCGAAGGAAACGTTTTGCAAAACTTCCCTTGCCTCGCCAGGCAAGAGAACTTGGTCAGAAGGTTTCACCCCCCTAGTAAGGGCTTCAATGTGGGTCAGACACGGTGGCCGAATGTAGAGATAAGACACAAGGTTTCTCTCTGAGGTGACTGACATTTGAATGAAATCAGCTTCCTCTCTTTATTTGGTTAACATCAAACAACGTGAATAAATCACATACAAAAAGGTTTGAGTCCGGCAGTTTTACAATAGCATAATATAAAATGTTTCATCAATGATTATATTTCCTGCTTAGTCAGGAGGTCAGGAGATTACAAGACAATTACAAGATAATATGTTTCCTACATCTAACTATAAAGTAACATCGATTGAGGAAACTCCAGCCAGCAATTGAGAAAAACCCCTTTTGATCTGAGCAATTGCCTTGCCTGAAGGCTTTGTAAATCACGGCAATTATCCCAGCCAAAAGGTTCCTGCGTTTAGAAACCTCTTCGATGTGAATACACATAATGCTTACGGTCAGCTCAAGTGGGATGCATTTGCATTGCAACACCTGTATAAGATGGTTTACAGATGGCATCTCCCTCTGGCCAGATTAGCCAAAATGTATAAAGGATATTCTTCTATGTGTTGGAAATGTAAAAAAGAAAAGGGTACCTTTTTTCATATATGGTGGACATGTAGAGAAGCACAGGTGTATTGGCGTATGGTCTGGGAATGGACAATAGAAATAACTAGGCAAAACATTCTATACAAACCTGAGGCATTACTATTAGGAATACTAGAGAAAAATGTAATATAAAGAGGACACATATTTAATTATTCACGTGGTTACGGCGACAAGGATACTATTTGCTCAAAAATGGAAAGCAATGGAAGTACTGAGTGAGGAAGAACTAATAAAGAAAATTATGTATTGCGCAGAACTAGATAGGTTAACTTAAAGATTTAAAAATCAGGAAGAAACAGAATTTTATCGAATATGGAATAAATTTTATAGATGGAGGGGAAAAATGGAGGTCACAAATAAAAAGATAAGTTAAGATAGAGATCAGAAATGTATAGTTTGTATATAGATATATTATAGGTAATTAATGTATACAATATGGACTGAGATGTCAGTCAAAGATGATTTACCATGTTCAATGTTTTTAACCCTTTTTTTCTTTGTATTCAATAAAACTTATTTTAAAAAAAAGAATCATAAACCCAGTAACAGTAGAATTAGAATTACCCAAAAATCTTAGGCAAATACACCCAATTTTTCACTGCAGTTTGCTGAAAGGAGAACATCAGTCACCCTTACGGCCAAAAATCCCCCCCCCCGCCACCACCTCCAATCATGGTGGAAGGCGAACAACACTTCAAGATAAAGGAAATCCTAGACTCTAGGAGATATCATGGGGCAACTCAATACCTAGTAGCATGGAAACACCTCCCTGCTTCACAAAACGAGTGGGTCCATAAATGTCATGTCAGAGCCCCAAAGCTATTAAAGAAGTTTCATACAGAGTATCCTAACAAGCCAGACTAACTTTTATACCTGTTTTGTTTTCTTTACAGGTGGATCTCTCTTATTTTTAAGGGGGGCAGGATGTCAGAATCCAATTATATTTCATTTCTAGCTACCTACTCTGAAAAAAAACCATTTCTGCTCTCTCTGGATTCTGTCATACTACGAAGGGGAAGGGGGATGAGCAGGGGGGTTTTATGGCTCTCACTTCCTTCATTAAACTACAAAAGGACTGGATGTTGATTCTCATCAAGAGGACTGACCATAACAATATGGCCATCGCCTTTCATCTACTCGCTCTCTGAAGTCTCCCTTTTGCCGGCAGTGAGGGAAAAGCGGGGGAACAATACAACGCCTGAGATCTGGGAAAAGAGAGGATGAGTGATTGTCGCCCGGAAGAACTGTGGGGTGGGGTGGGGTGGGGGGCTGCTTGGGAACACATAAAACATTGAAGGATGGGAGAGAATTCCTCAGATCCTGTCTAGCATGCCTGCAATAATTTTCTCTTAATAAAGATGCCTGTTGGAAGAGATATTCCAAGAGTTCTGTCTTCTTAAGATGTAAAGTGAGGTGGGTCCTTACAGCTGGTATTATTCCCATTTATCCCCTAGCTAAGCATGATCAGGGCCCTGAGGTCCATATTGAAGAATAGGATGGTGAAAAAAAAAGCAACTGAAAAAATGATCCTAGGAAGAACAATATGAAACTATTTTTCCTGTATACTTATTTAGAACTATTTGTATATAATAAACTGAATTTGTTATATAAAATGTGATCTTGTGGTCTAAAACTAGGACGGGCCTCTGAGATAAAGCAGCTTCATTGATTTATTAAATTTACAGTGCACATAATCTACATTGTTGTGTATATTTATGATGTAAATTCACATCCCACACACAGACAAACAGTACACACTACATCTTTCTTCCCGTTTTATTCCCCAACTAACTGAGTGAACTCGATTATAGTACTGGATTTCCTAAAATGGAGGGGTTGCCAATTTTTATTTTTATTTTTTTGGCTGGTGTCCCTTAACACAAGGTGACCTGCCAGAAAAAAAATCTACCTGCTAACATAACTTGTTATGTTGGTGTGCTAAAATGTATCTCCTGGGCCACTTGTAATTTTTTTTCTGAAAAGTGGGAGAACCACACCATCAGCATTGACAAATTCTCCACCAGACAATTGCAAAGGGGAGCTTTTCTTGGAACAGCTTACATCCTGCAATGATGTAAAAAAGAGACTGAGACTCTAGAAAGAGTACAGAGAAGAGCAACAAAGATGATTAGGGTGTTGTAATGCACCCTAGCAAGTCGCCATGAGGCCTGGGACAAAGGAGCTGCCATGTGGCTTGGAACAAAGGAACAAAGGCCATGTGGCTTGACCATGTGGTTTTGGAACAACAGGAAATGAGGGAGGGGCTAATAGGTGGAGTAACGTTGTACCAAGATTTGAATCCATTGGCTACAGATGTAATTTTGCCAGTGTAACTTTGCTATTGGCTACAGGCATAACATTGTCATAGGCTGTTTGTAACCATGTGATGCATTGTGTAACCGCCCACTGTAATAGGTAATAAAAGGGGGGGCAGCCTTTTGTCTGTTGTTGCTTCACCCCGAGAAATGTGCTTGGTAGCATGTCTCTCCTTAATCCGGCTATCGTGAAGAACCCATCAAGATTGAAGAGGCCTGCGGAGGGCTAGCTTCATTAGGGGACTGGAGGCTAAAACATATAAGGAACAGTTGCTGGAATTGGGTATGTCTAGTTTAATGAAGAGAAGGATGAGGGGGGACATGAAGCAACAGGTGCGCGCAGTTAAGAGGTTTGGGGAGTGGCCGCCACCGCAGTCGAGGTGGAAACTAATGATTGTGCAGGAAGCAGTGATCAAGAAATGCACCGAGGAGAGACTTCCGGTTCCGGTCACGATGGCCGGAGCCTCTCTAGGAAAGCTCCGGAACGGGGCATAGAAAATTTTAAAAAAACCTACCTTACCGAAAGAGGGGTGCGCCGGGGAGGTAGGCGCACCCGAAGGGGAACCCCAGCACAGCGAGGAGAAGAAGAAAGCGCTGCCGAGGGTCCCCCACAAGCGGCGAACGAAGCCGCGGAAGCCGGCGGTGGCCGGCCGGCCGGCCGGCAAGCCTGAAGAGGCCGAAGAAGCCCCGAAGGTAAAGGAAGCCGGCGGGAGGGGTGCGCTGGAGAGGTAGGCGCACCCGAAGAGGACCCCTCGGCACATTCCAGCGAAGAGGAAATCGCCGCCGAGGGTCCCACAGAGGCATCGGACAGAGCCGAGGAAGCCGGCGGCGGCCTGCCGGCCAGCCGGCAAACCCTAAGAGGCCGAGAGGCTCCGAGAGGCCCCGAGAAGCCCCGAAGTCGGAGAAGGCCGGCGGGAACAAAGGAAGGCAGCAGCGGCAGCAGCAGACACCGGCGCGACTGGCGGAGGCCGCCGGGAGGGCTTGCCGATCCGGAAAAGACCCCCAGAAGAGAGAGCCAGGTCCGGAGAACAAAGGAGGAGGCAAGTAGAGCCTGCGGAGAGCAGTATTGAACAGGAGGCGGCAAAGGAACAGACGGCGGGGGAAGACCCAGGCAGAGGGACTGGTGAGTGTTGTCCCACGTGCTGCGCCCCAGACCCACCAGAAAGGGAACCCCAGAGACCCAACAGAGGGCAGGACCTACCAGGGAAGAAGGTGGGAGGAAGAAGAAAGCTGGAAAGCACCCTGGACCGCAAAAAGGGAAAGGCAGAGGGGATCTGTAAACACAGGGGGACAGAAGACAGGAGGAAGTGACCTGGGCAAGAAGGCAGAGAAAGAGGGGCAAGAAGGAGCCAGAAAAGAGCAAAGAGAAGAAACAGGCTGGCAGAGGGGAGTGAAGAGGAACCCAAGGCAAAGGTACTGAACTGGCTCCCTGAACATAGAGCTGCCAGAATACAGGCTCCTACCCCTACACTGCCTAAACCCTGAAGGCACCCCCTCCCCTTTTGGAAGGACCAGATTTCTGGATCTTCACCAGACCACAACCTAGTGTTGTACTGCATCTTGAGAAAAAGGCCATCATCAAAAATCCCAAGCCTCAGATCCTCCCATCTTTGTATCACCCCTGCCAGTACAGAAAAGCTTAATTGAAAACAAGCTACACCCCCTAGTGACCTACCACTTTGCTGTTAAAATACTAACTGTGAGACATGAACACTTGCTAACTTGTCACAGAAAAATTTGATCCAACCCATCCTAGCAACTTGACAATCTTGCACAGGAACAACTCCCCCACAATTCTTTGCATCGAGGGGTGGCTTTAAGGGTGGACAGGCCAACAGGAGGAGAAGCTCAAAATGGCTGCCAGACGGACAAAACAAATCAAACTGCGAGACCTGAAGGGAGCTGCACCCTCCCCGGCCCAGCCCTCCAATCTGCTAGGGAACACCCCACCCAACCACACACACCCCCACCCAACTGCATGCCCTCAGATCCACACGCCAACCCACGACTCCGCAACAGCACGCATGATCCAAGAACTAAAAGAGACGATTGAGACACTAAATGAGACGATAGCGATGATGGTGGTACGGATGGATGGCATGGATAGAAAATTGGCAGAAATGGGCGCGAAGACGGAGAAAGGACGCCTAGAAACAGAACGGAAGATGGAGGAAAGATACAAAGACATGAAGAGGATGCTGGCGGACCAAGGTGGAGACCTGGAGAAAAAGTGGGAAGAACAGCGCAAAGCGACGGCCACTGATTTGGAACAGATAAAGGAGGCATTGCAAACACATTACAAAAACCTCCAAGAAACAAGGGAGAATACGGAAAAGATGATGAAGGAAGTGGAAAACCGCGTAGAGGGTCAGCTTGCAGAGGTGAAAAGAGAGGTTCAAGACCAGTCCACCATGATACAATTCTGGCAAATGGCATTTGCAATCAGGATCAGAGGGTGGAACGAGACAACATACGAACCCCAGGGAAGACTGCGCAGGACCTTTGTAGAGGCCCTGGCAACATTCCTGGGCACGAGCGCCAATGATATTGAGTGGCATGTCGAAAAAATCCAGAGAGTGGGCGCCTGGAGGGAAGTGAACAAACACCAACCAAGGGATGTGGTCATCCACTTCACAACACAGAAGTTCCGGAACCACGTCTCTGCCACTTCCTATAACAAGGCATTCTACATAGAGGAGCAGGAGGTGAAGGTTCTGAAAGAGATCCCCCAGGCGATGCTGAGAGACAGAAAGAACTACAAATTCCTGACCACAGAACTGAGATCGCGTGCACTGCAATACCGGTGGGAAACCCCAACAGGAGTGTCACTTTCTTATAAAAACAAGAGACATTACTTGACCTCGGTCCAGAAAGCCAAAGACTTCCTCGAAAAGGAATTGAAGTCGGGAGGCCCTCAACCCACCGCGAGAGAAGAAGCAGATAGGCCACTGGAAAGCGGGAGGGATCGAGGCCAACGAGCAAGCCGCGCAGAAGCACAGATCGGGGCAGTGGCAGAGGAAATGAATGGACTACCTCTAGGGGCGAGGGCGCAGAGAGCAGAGAGCAACCAAAACAAGGAGGCAGGACAGTCTACAGAGGGCAGGCTACCAGGCATCACTACCAAACGTACAGACCAGCAAGGCAAGACCTCACAAACCAAAATGAGCACCAATCCGGATATCGTGGGAACGAGACCAAAGGAGACAACAGGAGAAACAACAGAAAGGGTCTCGCAAAAATATCCTGCAACAGATGATGGCTACTAATTATTTGACTTGGAATGTGAACGGACTGAACTCCCCCCAGAAAAGAAGAAAAATTCTCCACTACCTAAACCAAGGTAAAAGCGATATAATCTGCCTACAAGAAACACACATCAGAGCAGCAGACCAGAAATATCTGATCAACTACAAACTAGGCGCGCACTTTGTGGCAGCGGCGCCAAGAAAAAAGAATGGGATTGTTATATACGTAAAGAAACATGTAATTGCTAAGCTAATAGAGTCCGACCCCCAAGGTAGATACCTGGCAATTGAAATAACACAAGAAGACAAGAAGATTCTAGTAATGGGCGTATATGCACCGCATCAGCAACAAGGCAAATTCTACAAAAAGCTACACAAGAAAATAACACAACTTAATTACAGATCTTACATCATCATGGGCGACTGGAACGGGGTCATAGAGACTGCTCTAGACAAAAAAAGAACTGCACCGAACCCGCAAAAACACTCCAAGTTGCCTAAATCCTTCTTCGACATGAAGGAGGACCTCGAACTGACAGACGTATGGCGGAAAAGGCACGGCAAAGCACAAGAATTCACCTTCTTCTCTGGCAGACATCAATCATTCTCCAGAATCGACTTTATATTAACTTCTAGTGACTTGCTAACTTGTCTAAACGCGGTGAAAATCCTACCCAAGACACTGACAGACCACAACCCTGTGAGGATGGAATTAAGACATGGCCCGAAACAGAGGAGGTCCTGGAGAATCAATGAAAACTTGTTTAGACATGAAAACAATGTGGCGGAATGCAAAAAAGCCATGAAGGAATTCTTCGACACAAATATGAACAACGAAACACCGATAGAAACGATCTGGGAAGGCAGCAAGGTGTACATGTGCGGGATCCTCATAGCCATGAATAGCAGGCACCGTCGCAAACAAGAACAAAAAAGAAAAGAGTTAGAAAATGAGATAAGTAAAAGGGAGCGGCTGCTAATAAAAAGGCCAGAGGACAAAGTCACCAAAGAAGGACTCAAGATCTTAAGAAAGCAATTTGACATGTTGATGGCTGACCAAGTTGCAAGGAATATACAATATGCAAAACATAAGACATTCTGCAAGGCCAACAAACCGGGCCGCTGGCTAGCCTACACTATAAGAAAGAAACAGAAATCCCGCATAATTGAAAAGATAGAATACAAAGGCAAGGAAGAATTCCGACAAAAAACCATCAAGAAAGCCTTCACGGAGTTCTACTCGAAACTATATACCGAGGATAAGATACAAGACAAAGAGATAGATGAGTTCCTACAAAACGAAAAGATACAGGCGATTACCGACACACAAAGAGAAGCCCTGAATGCCTCAATCACAAAAGAGGAAATACACTCAGCGATCACACAACTGAAAGCAGGAAAATCGCCCGGGACGGATGGGATAACAGTGACCTACTACAAACACCTCCAAGAGGAGATGCTAGAACCCCTCAGAAAACTATTTGCCAACATTCAAGAAGGAGGCCAGGTCCCACCATCCTGGAAAACAGCCTACATCTCATTAATCCCAAAGGAGGGGAAAGACAACACACAGCCCGCAAACTACAGGCCCATCTCACTACTAAACACAGACTACAAAATCTTCACAAAAATTTTGGCCAATAGACTAATGACTGTACTACAAAAAACAATACACCCGGACCAAAGGTGTATACAAGGACGCCAGATGAAAACCAACGTCAGACAGCTGCTGAACATAATAGAATACCTGCAAAAGCACAACCAGATACCCGCCGCTCTTATGTTTGTGGATGCAGAAAAAGCCTTTGACAGACTGCACTGGCCGTTCCTGACGAACTTGGTCCGGAAGATGAAAATGGGAGTACAGTTTCTCAACTCCATAACGGCAATTTACCAGAAACAAACAGGTCAGATCATTGTCAATGGAGACTTAACGGACTCATTTAATATAGAGAGAGGCACGAGACAGGGCTGCCCGCTGTCCCCCCTGCTATTTGTCCTAACACTGGAAATTCTACTGAACAGAATAAGAGTGGCAGAGGATGTACAGGGCATACAGATTAAACAGCAAGAATACAAACTATGTGCCTTTGCGGATGACCTGCTGGTGACAATGTCGCAACCAGCACAATCAGCAAGGAAATTGATGGAGATAATGGAGGACTATGGTAGGGTGTCAGGCTTCAAAGTAAATATATCAAAAACAAAGATGCTAGTCAAAAACCTAGACAACAAAGCAAAACGGAACCTGGAAAGAATAACGGGTTGTGAAATAGTCAAGAAAGTCAGATACTTAGGAGTGGAGATAGAATCAACAAATGCGAAATTATACAAGAATAACTACGAGGTCCTGTGGAATAAGATACAAGCAGACCTGGAAAGGTGGAAATCACTACGTCTGTCCCTGCTTGGCAGGATAGCGACAGTAAAGATGAATGTATTACCCAGGTTTTTATTTCTCTTCCAAATGCTACCCATACTCAAGAAGGAAGCGGACTTAGACAATTGGCAGAAAGGCATCAACAGATTTATTTGGGACGACAAGAGACCGAGGGTGAAACTAAAAATCATCCAAGACGCAAGGGAGAGAGGGGGACTCAAAATGCCTAATCTAAAGCTATATTACTATGCAGCAACGTTGGTGGCGGTTAGTGACTGGATCAACATGACAAATGATAGAATTCTGAATGTTGAGGGGCATGGTCTACTATTCGGCTGGCACGCATACCTAGTATACGACAAAAAGGCAGATAGGAACTTCAAGGAGAACCCATTACGAATCCCATTGCTATGGGTCTGGAAGAAATATAAGCACCTCCTACACGACAAGATTCCCATCTGGACGATCCCTGGACACGCAACAGGGGATATGAACACATCCCAAGGGCAAGAAGTGGTGCCCTACAGTGAACTTGTACTGGGAGAAGAAAACGGGTTCCTCTTGAAATCTCAAGCAACGCTAGCAAACAGAGGAATAGGAAGTAACTGGCTATCATATATACAACTACAATCAAGGTGGCGTAAAGACAAGAAGAAGGGCTTCTCCCAGACCAACGAGAATCTAATTAAACAGATTAGAGAACAGGGGATTAAGCACATCAAACGAGTGTACAGCATTCTGATAGAAATGGACTCTGAAACCGAGCTAGTCAAGAACTGTATGATAAAGTGGGCACAAGACTTCAGACACCCTATCACCATGGACACGTGGGAGAAAATCTGGGTGAGGAATGTAGAATTCACGAAATCGCAACACTTAAGGGAAAACTTCTACAAGATGTTCTATAGATGGCACCTAGACCCGAAAAAAATATCACTCATCTACCCGGGCTCCCAGCCCAAATGCTGGAGGTGCGGGGACGGAGAGGCTACTTACTTTCATATATGGTGGACATGCAGAAAAATCAAAGCATTCTGGAGGAAGATATGGTGGACACTCCAAACTATTTTCAAAAAGCGTATAGAATTTCTACCTCAGGCTTTTCTGTTAGGGATCACAAAGGATATCACTACCTCAGAGACAAATCTATTTTTGAACTTAATTACAGCAGCAAGATTGTTGGTGGGACAGTACTGGAAGAATCCGGAAATACCGCCTATTGAAGAATGGACTGTGAAAGTAACAAATTTGGCGGAAATGGCAAAAATATCAGCATACTTGAAAAACCGCTCCAATGAACAATTTGTGACTGACTGGAAACAGTGGATAGACTATATCCAAGAGAGACACCAATCAAACAGAATGCAGCTGGCGTTCAGCTAAGGATCGATGGGAGGAGGGATGAAGGGCTAACAAATCAGATGTTTACAAAAGCTAACACCCAACGTTGAATGTATATGTTCTATAACTAATGCCTCTTAACATAACCTTATGACTAACGTTGTTTGCTTTAATATTGTTAAAGTAGACTGAATCTCTACCTCAGGATATGAAACTTTTACCTCAGGATCTCGGGTTGGGGACCATAAAAGATTGCACTAGTAATGGGATGAAGTCAACTCAGAAGCGCAAACGCACAATATGCGATAGACTAGATACAGTAGATAGACCATATATAGGAGAAACACCAATCAAACAAAATGTACTCGGAGTATACTTGAAGATGTAAGGGAGGAGGGAAGAACGTTTACTAAAACAGATGTTGACAAAGATTAATACCTAATGTTGTATGCTATGTTCTAGGATGATTGCTTAGCAATAGGATCTTATGTTTAATGTTGATCACATTAATATTGAAACGGATAGGGGAAACACCAATCAAAATAAAATGTAACAGGAGTATAGTTGAGGCTAGACACGAGGAGTGGGGAAAAAAGCTTACTAACTCAGACGTTTTCAAAGACTAATACTTAGTATTGTATACCAGGTGTCATGATGATTGCTGCATAATATGCTTTTATGTTCAATGTTAATTGTTTTAATAAAAGAATTTTTATAATTAAAAAAAAAGAAAGAAATGCACCGAGAGAAATGCAGACTGCAGACAATAAATGGATATCATGAGGAACTTGAGCAATTATCTGAAAAGGAAGGAGATACTTCAGATCATCATCACTTACATCTTTCAAGCTGCCATGAATGTTTGGAACTGGAGAACAGTACAATCGAGTCAGTTAAATTTGCCTCAGCAGAAAACATCCCAGATCTTCCGGATGATTATAGTGGTGGTGTAGAAGAAGTTAGTGGTGACTGTATAACAGGAAAAATGCAAAGAGTAAACTTGACTGGGAAGCCTCCTAATATTTTAATTTATCTTGGTTCTGATTCTAAAAAACTGAAATTTGAAGAAATAAAATCAGTCATAATGGATTGTGTTGATATTATGCAAGCACAATTACAACAGGGCTTGGACAAAATGCTTTTAATCTTTTATGTATATTTTAATTATTTTAATGTTTTAATATTGTTTTAATTCAAATTTTTATTGAACTTGTGGATGATGTGGGGGGGAATTGATTGTGAAGTGAATCGGGTTGAGTGGATGGGTGGATGTGTGGATTGGATGAATTGTGGACCTGTGAGAAATGGAAGGGCCGACCTGTCGGCATTTACGGAAGCTAGAGAAGTGGAGGAGCCTTGCTCTGAGGGATCTGAGGGCCAGTCTATACCGGTCTTATGGGGAAGAGGCAGATACGATGGGAGGCCTGGCATAGGGCGCTCTCGGGGAACAAGGCCTCGCTGCCTGAAAGCGATCTCTTGTTCCGGCCCCTTGAACCTCTCCTGGGGTACTGGTAATGAGCAAAATCTGGACCCTGGACTCAGGCTGCTGCTGCTCAATGCCAGGTCAGTGGTAAATAAAGCTCTCCTCATCCGGGATTTAATTCTGGAGGAGGAGGAGGCCGACCTGGCATATGTGACTGAGACCTGGCTGACCCCAGAGAGAGGAGTTCCCCTCTCTGAGATGTGTCCAGCTGGGTTTCAGGTATGGCATCAGCCGCGACCCCAGGGAAGGGGGGGAGGAGTGGCGATGATACCTGTTGTGAGTGTCCCTAGACCAGCTTGGGAAGTGCAAGAGGATGAGGATGAGCAGCCAGTCCCCTCTGGGTGTTTTCCCCTCCCGGCAGCCGAGGAAGAGCAGCCAGGCCCCTCTGGGTATTTTCCCCTCCCGGCAGCTGAGCCAGAAAGGGAGGAGATTTACAGGCAGTCTGGATCAGATTCACAAAGTGAGGGGTCAGATTTGGATCAAGAAGATAGATGGATTGATCCAAGATTCCGAAGGTTTGATAAGCGACGGTGTCAGTTAAGTGGAAAAAGGAAGTAATGAGGGGAAGTGACGTATCGGACACTATATTAGAAGGGGACAGAGAGACTACGCCTTTGTCACGAGCAACGTTAATCAAGGAGTAGCCTGATATCTGGAGCAGTGCATTTGAATTCAGTCTTCTGATGTTTTGGAAATCTACGGAAGAATAATGAGGTATTGGACAATGTGATAAAGAAAGAGTGAGTTAATTGGGAAGGTGTGGGAAGAGCCTGTTTTAATCTAACTGTAAATAACTGAGACTTGGACGTTCCTGCCAGCAACATGCCAGCAGCGTGCTTTGAAGTGAATTCTTTTGAAATGTGTTAAATAAACCTCTTAAAGACATATTTATGTGGATTTAAATGAGCTGAGAGGGGCCAGACAGAACAATACCTAAGGAGACACTCGGGCTGCGCAGACTCGCTGCTACTGAGATATCGGGTTGTGAGTCCCTCCTTATGAGGTTGGACCTAGGTGTACAGGTGGGCTTGTTGCTTACGTACCTGCCTCCCAGCTGTGTTTCTACAGCCCTGCCCGCGCTACTCGAGGAGGTAGCCGGGTTGGCGGTTGAGTTCCCCAGACTTATTGTTCTGGGGGACTTCAACGTGCCGTCACTTGGTGAGTCCTCAGGGTTGGCGTGGGAGTTCATGGCCTCCATGGCAACCATGGACCTGACACAAGTAATTGAGGGCCCAACCCATGAGTGGGGACACACACCTGATCTGGTTTTCCTCTCGGAACAGTTGAGTTATGATCTGAAGCTAAGGGGCTTAGAAGTGTTGCCCATGTCATGGACAGATCATTTTCTGCTGTGGCTTGAGTTTACGACACCAATCCTCTCTCGCAGGGAGCCGGAACCGATTAAATGGTTCCGCCCCAGACGCCTGATGGACCCTATTGGTTTTCAAAGGGCACTTGGGGAATTGCCGGATTCGCTCGTACACAGTTTGGCGGAGTCCCTAGTGATGGCCTGGAATACAGCCACTACGTGGGCTCTAGACCGGATTGCGCCATTGTGACCTCTCTGTGGCAGCAGACCCAAGAGATCTCCTTGGTTTACCGAGGAACTCAGGGGGATGAAGCGCCAGAAGAGACTTTAGAGAAGCAATGGAGGAAAAGCAGATCCGAATCTGATCGAACCAAATTGAGAGCTTATATTAAGACCTATTTGGAAGCAATCACTACGGCATGATCCCAGTATCTTTCCGCATTGATCGCGTCTGCGGAATCTCGTCCGGCTGCCCTGTTTAAGGTGACTCGCTCTCTCCTTGATATGGGGAGGAGGGAGGAACCTTTGCAGGGCAATGCCGAAGAATTTAACACCTTTTTCGCAGACAAGGTCGCTCAGATCCGGACTGACTTGGACTGCAATTGGAATGCAGTGTCGGCTGACAATGAGTCAGTCGAGATGACAGAGGCCCATCTTAGTCCTGTTGTATGGGATGAGTTTGACCTGGTAACTCCTGAGGATGTGGACAAGGCCATTGGAGCTGTGAGTTCTGCCACCTGTTTATTGGATCCGTGCCCCTCCTGGCTGGTTTCGGCTAGTAGGGAGGTGACACGGAGCTGGGTCCAGGCGGTTGTTATCGCTTCATTGAGGGAGGGGTCCTTTCCGGCTCCCTTAAAGGAGGCACTCGTGCGCCCCCTCCTCAAGAAGCCTTCCCTGGCCCCGGCAGTTCTAAATAATTATCGTCCAGTCTCCAACCTTCCCTTTTTGGGGAAGGTTGTTGAGAAGGTGGTGGCACTCCATCTCCAACGGTCCTTGAATGAAGCTGATTATTTGGGCTCTCAGCAGTCTGAGGTCAGGTCCGGTTACAGCAAGGAAACTGCTTTGGTCACGCTGACCGATGATCTCTGGCGGGCCCGGGATAGAGGTCATTCCACTATCCTGGTGCTTCTTGACCTCTCAGCGGCATTCGATACCATCGACCATGGTATCCTTCTGCGCCGGTTGGAGGGGCTTGGAGTGCGGGGCACCGTCCTACGGTAGTTCACCTCCTACCTCTCTGGCCGGTCGCAGTCGGTGTTTGCAGGAGGTCAGAGATCGGCTCCGAGGTCTCTTCCATGTGGAGTTCCTCAGGGGTCCGTTCTCTCACCTCTGCTTTTTAACATCTACCTGAAGCCGTTGGGTGAGATCATCTGTCGACACGGGGTGAGTTATCATCAATATGCTGATGATACTCAGCTTTATATCTCTACCCCGTGTCATTACAGTGAAGCAGTGGAAGTGATGAACCGGTGCCTGGAGGCTGTTGGGGTCTGGATGGGTGCCAACAGGCTCAGACTCAATCCCGACAAGACGGAGTGGCTATGGGCTCTGCCTCCCAAGGACAATTCCAACTGTCCGTCCATTACCCTGGGGGGAGATGTTTTGTCCCCCTCGGAGAGGGTTTGCAACTTGGGTGTTCTCCTCGATCCACAGCTAAGTTTGGAACATCAATTTTTGGCTGTGGCGAGGGGAGCATTCGCCCAGGTTTGCCTGGTGCGCCAGTTGCGGCCCTATTTGGACCGGGAGTCACTTCTCACGGTCACCCATGCCCTTGTCACCTCGAGATTCGACTACTGTAATGCTCTCTACATGGGGTAACCTTTGAAGAATGTCCGGAGACTGCAGGTAGTCCAGAATCCGGCCGCGCGAGCTGTCTTGGGTCTCCCAAGACATGCTCATATCACTCCAGCTCTCCGTGAGCTGCACTGGCTACCAATTGGTCTCCGAACACAATTCAAAGTGTTGGTTATGACCTATAAAGCCCTTTATGGCAATGGACCAGGATACTTGCGGGACCGTCTTCTGCCTCATGAATCCCAGCGACTGGTCAGGGCGCATAGGGTTGGCCTCCTACAAGTCCCGTCTGTTAAACAATGCCATCTGGTGGGACCTAGGGAAAGGGCCTTCTCCGTTGCTGCCCCAGCCCTCTGGAACCAGCTTCCCTCAGAGGTTCGTACTGCTTCCTCCCTCCTAGCTTTCTGGAAAGTGCTGAAGACACATCTATGCCGACAGGCTTGGGGCATATGAGCTGTGCTCTACCCCTCGGCCCTAAGAGTGTCCCACCATCTGTGGCTGTGAATTGATTGTGTTTGTATGTGGTATGAATGTGGTTAATTTTAAAATTGTTGTTGTATCTTGTTGTGAGCCGCCCTGGGTCTTCCGAGAAGGGCGGCATATAAATGTGAATATTAAATTAAATTAAATTAAATTAAATGATAGCAGTGCTCCAATATCTCAGGGGTTGCCACAAAGAAGAGGGAGTCAAGCTATTCTCCAAAGCACCTGAAGGCAAAACAAGAAACAATGGATGGAAACTAATCAAAGAGAGAAGCAATCTAGAATTAAGGAGAAATTTCCTGACAGTTAGAACAATTAATCAGTGGAATGAGTTGCCTCCAGAAGTTGTAGGTGCTCCAACACTGGAAGTTTTTAAGAAGAGATTGGACAACCATTTGTCTGAAATGGTATAGGGTTTCCTGCCTCAGCATGGGGTTGGACCAGAAGACCTCCAAGGTCTCTTCCAGCTCTATTACTATTATTATTATTATTATTATTATTATTATTATTATTATTATTATTATTATTATTATTATAATATTCCTCTAACACCATCAAACATCCACATCTGCCTATCCCAGTTTTTGGATAGGACTTGATAGGTGGATAAAAATGCCAAATCCAGTCTGAACATCTGGCTGACAGCAATGTACCATAATAATAAAGGAGGCAGCTGCATCAAACGCACTGATAATTACCCCGTATGCCCCCGAGCTTATTTCATTCTGATGAATGAAAAAGTGGCAACACTCTCCTATGCAGGCCATCTTAGAGCATCATCACCACCATGGCTTGTTGAGGAATTCTGGGAGTTGATCCACAAGTCTCAAAGTTGCCAAGTTTGGAGACCCCTGAGTTATCTTAATGAGCTTCCTAGGGGAGGAGTTCAGGTTACCCTGGAAAACACAGGCTGGTCCTCATCCTTCCTATCCAAACATATTTTGCCAGGAGTTCACCAGACATCCCTCTGTCAGCAGTATCAATTGGATTGGCTGCCAACCTTCTGCTTTTCAGGGAATCTCACTACTTATCAAAAAGCTAATATTGCAAACTTGGAAAGGCACAGTGCTCCAGAACACATTGTTGCGCTAAGTGAAGACCGTGCCATGAGAACATTCTGTATAATGCTGTTTCTATGTTTGGTTGCTTTTTCCTCTGTTTTTATTTGTTTTTAACTGTTGGCTGCCCAGAATCATGGATAGGAGATGGTTGGCCAATACATTTATTAAATTGCAGAATGAAATCCAAATTATTTTTAATATAGAATCATACTGAATTTCTGAGTCTCGCTAAGGGTTTGAACCTTGGCCCTTCTGCCTGCAAAGCGTTTATTTTACTACTCCTAAAGTTTTCCTCTTAGAGCACAATAACATATCAGCTGTAAATATTATTCCATAGAAACACGGCAAACTGAAAGGTGCATCAAGCAGCTGAGTACTGGATACAGGTAGTCCTCGACTTACGTCGACAATTAGGACCAGAATTTCTGTTGTTAAGCAAGGTACTTGTTAAATAAGTCCTGTCCGATTTGATATTTTTGCCACAATTTTTAAGCAAATCACTGCAGTTCTTAAGTGAATCATATGGTCATTAAGCAAATCCAATTTCCCATTGACTTTGCTTATCGGAAGCCGGCTTGTGGAAAAGTCACAAATGGTGATCACATGACCCTGGGAGGGTGCAATCATTATAAACATGCCATGCTCCAGAATTTTGATCTCGTAACTGTGGGGATGCTGCAATAGTTATAAATTTGAGGATGGGTCGTAAGTCATGTTTTTCCGTGCCATTGTAACTTCAAACAATGGCTGAACAAATGGTCTTGCTAACTGCTACTTTATTTTTTTAAAAACGGGGAGATGCCTCTAACGTTTGATGTAAAACATGACAGCTATCCCCAGCAAAGAAAGTTCATATATGCAAGCTTTTATACAGTTAAAAAAAACCCAAACACTTTATTGACACAATTTGCATGGATAGCATGTAGGTTTGAATATAGGAAAAATAGAAGTGAGTGTTGTAATTGATAGAAACGAGTTCCTTTTTTTCTTCTTGCCTGCTCATTGCAGTTGGCCAGAATATAAATTATGGCTTTCCACTGGGATTCAGTCAAAAAATGGCTCTCTGTGGCTAGCAATTCCCCATTCTGAATGCAACATTGGTGGACTCTCAGCACCATTTGAGTCTCCCGGTCCCTACAATCCACTACTTTTTCCCTTGAGTTTGATTAGGGTGAATATCCTTTTCACCATAATTGGGATGTTATAGGCTTTAAATATTCCTCTTTATCTGAGAAAACTCTGGTTTTATTTCTCTCCAGTTCCTGATAAATAAATGTTTAGAATGAATTTCTAGAAAGTTGAACAGTCAGTGTTCGGATCCTTCTCACTTCATTCCTCTACGATTTCCTGGTTTGGGTTTTCACACAGCAGAGTTGAGACTGTATCACATGGGAGAAAGCTCACAATTTTTCTCCTGGAGAGTTTGCACTTCCCCAGAATTCATAAAAGGACACAATAAAAGAATTGGAAGGGACCTTGGAGGTCTTAATCTTTACGATTACTCCTCATGATTGAGAAGGTTCCATCCAGGATGAGTGCGTGCATCTTCTCTGCAAATTGCATACAAGTAGTCCTTGACTTATGACCACAACTGAGCCCAAAATTTATGTTGCTGAGTGAGACGGTTGATAAGTGAGTTTTGTCCTATTTTACAACCTTTCCTGCCACAGTTTTTAAGCAGATCATAGCAGTTGTTAAGTTAGCAACCCGGCTGTTAAGTGAATCTGGCTTCCCCAATGACTATGCTTGTCAGAAGGTCGCAGGAGGTGATCACATGACCCCAGGACACTGCAACCATCATAAATATGAGTCACTTGCCAAGCATCCAAATATTGATGATGTGACCGTGGGGTTGCTGCAATGGTTGTAAGTGTGAAAAATGGTCATAAGTCACTTTTTTCAGTGCCGTTGTAACCTTGAATGATCACTAAACGAATGGCTGTAAGTCAAGGACTACCTGTATACAGGAGATGGGAGGTGTGATTGGAAAGTTTCATAAACTGCAGCCCACTACCCAGAAGCATTATTTTCCACAATCTTTTCCATCCAGATTGCTGCTTGGATGTGTTGGAGTGTGACCCTAATCACCAACAGAAGGAAATGCTTTACAGTAGAGCAGCTGGGGAGACGAAGCTGCAGATCAGGATTTATGGACAGGCATTGTGTTAAGACAGATTTTACAGAGGTTTCCAAACACACCTCCTGCCACCTCACCCTTACCTGAAAACCAAGGTACAAAAAGGTTTTGGCATAGAGAGCAAAGGAATAAGTAGCCAAATTAAAAGCCGTTCGTTTAGCAACCATTCAGATTTACAAAGGCACTGAAAAAGTGACTTAAGACTGGTCCTCGCTGTTACGACCACTGCAGTATCCCCACAGCCACCTGAATAGAATTCAGGTGCTTGGCAACCAACATGTATTTGTGACTGTTACAGCCTCCCAGAGTCATTTGGTCACCCTTTGAGACCTTCCCAGCTGGAATCTGACAAACAAAGTCAGTGGGGGGAACTGCATTTGCTTAATGACCCTACAATTCACTTAACTGCAGTGATTCACTTAACAACTATGGCAAAAAAGGTTATAAAACCATGCATGGATCCTACTCCCAGAAATCGTGGGCACTCCATCACTGGAGATTTTAAAGAAGAGACTAGACTGTCATGTGTCTGACTAATGAAACACTTCAAAGAATTTTCAGGCATGGTTTAACCTAAAAAAACCTTTATTAGTGTAGAGACGTGTCAGCACGGCATAATGGATGCCAAGATCTGAATTTCCCTTCCCTTTGCACATAACATTCCAGGCATTTCCCCTCCCCTATTTTGGGGTCATGATTCACATCTTCCAATTAACTTGGAGGGCAAAGATTCACTTCCGTTCATTTTCCTGGGCTTTCCTTACTAGTCTCCTCCCTTTTCTCTGTCATTTGAATTAACTTTAAAAATACCAGACAGTTCTGTAAATTTTGTCAAAGCAAGAATATTCAATATTGGCAGCTTTGACATCCGGCCCCCCTTACAAAAAGGACAGATCCTGTAATGTAAACAAAAGCATATGTTAATGACTAGTTCTCGGTTTGCTTTTCGTACTTTCGCACCTTTTGACGAGCCTGTCAGCTTTCACCTCAATGGATTTCACCCAGGTGGCTTCAGACAACAGGTATCCCTTCCATTGTACTAGGTACTGCAATTTCCCTTTAAAGATTCTAGAGTCAAGAATACGTTTCGCTTCATAGTGGGTCTGTCCCGCAACTACGAGTGGCCCAGGTGCCTTCTTCGGGGGAGGTCTTAAAGTGGAGCCTCGATAAGGCTTCAACAAGCTACAATGTAGAACTGGGTGAATTTTCCCTAAAAGTCTAGGGAGTTTTAGTTCCATGGTGACTGGGTCGATGATCCTTACTATGGGGAAAGGCCCCAAGAATTTAGGTCCCAATTTCTTGCTAGGCAATTTGAGGCGTAGATATTTAGTTGACAGATAGACCTTCTCTCCAACTTGGAATGTTCTTTGGGGAGCCCTCTTTCTA
Source organism: Bothrops alternatus (assembly GCA_034064705.1). Classification (NCBI taxonomy): domain Eukaryota; kingdom Metazoa; phylum Chordata; class Lepidosauria; order Squamata; family Viperidae; genus Bothrops; species Bothrops alternatus. The sequence continues at coordinate 532,607 of JARGCV010000183.1, read as the reverse complement.
TCAGCCTGCTTTTTATAGGTTTCAAAAGTCTTTTTTAAAGCAGTTTTTGTGTTTCTCCAAACTTCTTCCCACCCCCTCACCCACTGGTCAAGTGTCTGGGAAGCGGAGGGCACCTGAGGATATTCAGGTATTGGGCTGAACTCTTTTCCTGTGGCCACTCTGAAAGGCATGTAGCCGGTGCTGCTGTGCACAGAATTACTGTATGCCACCTCCGCAAAAGGGAGGAGATCAGTCCAGGTTGTCTGTTGGTAAGAAACGTAGCACCTAAGATATTGCTCCACCATTTTGTTAGCGGCTTCTGCGGCCCCATTGGTGGCCAGATGAAAAGCAGATGATAAACCTTGAGATGATCCAATTAATGTAAGGAAACTTCTCCAAAACTTCGCTGTGAACTGCACCCCCCCTTTCCGAAATTATTCGCTTAGGGGCGCCATGCAGCCGGTAGATATGTTTCAGGAACAATTTGGTCAGTCGTTGGGCAGATGGGAGTCCTTTGCAGGCGATGAAATGAGCTGAGAAAACCTTTACCAGTAAAAATATTTAGAATTTGGTGGGAGAAATAAACTAAAATAAGGGCTGTAACAGGATTGATGATAAGGCAATCCAAATAAATGGAAAGAAATGTATTAATATGATGATTATTTTTTAGGAATATTGGAAAAATATATACTAAATTGTCATTTATTAAAACAACAAGAATTGTATTAATGCAATGTTTGCAAAAAAGGATATTTCAGGGAAAGAGGAAAGTAAACAAAATTAATATATGGAATACAGACTATAGAAATCAAGTGTTAAGAACTGTTTTTACAAATGTAACCCAGACATCACACTGTTTACCAACTATTGAATGACTTATACTTGTGTAAAAAATCAATAAAATATATAATAATAATAATAATAATAATAATAATAATAATAATAATAATAAAAGAAATGAGCCTGCTTGGAGAACAGGTCTATTACAGTCCAGATGACAGTATTTCCTCTACTTTCAGGTAGGTCTACTATAAAGTCCATAGCTATCTGTAGTAGGAGTAAAAAAATAACTTAATGGCACATAGTTAATTGATCATTCATAGCCTAATTCTTTCCATAAATCTAGTATTCTTTATAAAGGTTGGTTTCTCCCTGGTGGACTTCCGGTTCCGGATCACGGCACCTCTAGCCGCACGGTGAGACTTGTCTCCTCGTTCGGCTAGTTTCCCTCTGCCGGTACACCCCTGCGGAGGGCGCGACTACCGTCGAGGAGGCTGAGCTCGGCTGCAGAGGAGCGGCAGCTCCTCTAGCTGTCCGAGCTGACTCTGAGGGCCGACGGAGAAGAAGATCGGCCATAAAATGGCTGATCACCTAGCCACACCAACCGCAAGTCACAAGAACAACTAAGCATGAAGCACCACTGTGGTGAATCTGGGTGAGACCTTTCCTTCCCTTGCTATCCTGCCTTTTCCTGTAAAGAGTTTTTATTTTCCTTTATTAAGAAAGCGGTGGCTGCCTATATGTGGAAAGAAGAGCTAAAAAGAAAAAGATTAATTTTTGTGTGTGTGGTTTTTTTTTTTACTATTTGACTTCTGTTGGGTGAATTTCAGGGGAAAAGAAGGAAAAAATGGACATTGTTACTTTCCTTTTTAAATCTGATAATGTAGGAGACATTTTTTGTTGATTTTTTAAAAAAAAGAAAGAGAAAACTTTCCTTTTTTTCTTTTTCTTTCTTTAACTTGATTAACTTGGGGAAAAAAGAAGAAAAAGATTTTATAGTCCACTGAGGACATCTGGTGGTGAAAAAGCGAAACTCTAACTGTATTTCTCCCTGTTATCTGAAGAGGGATTGGATTTATGTGATAATAAAAGAGAAAAGATAACTGGACAGCAGGGTGGTGAAGCTGGCTATTAGACCATTGGAGGCGGATATTTGTGGATCTTTTTCAAGTAGTCTCTAATAAAGGAATAGGCAAAGCTACCACCAAAATGGCTGAAAGTTATTCACATCTTGACTATGATTTAATACTGGAAAAAATATTAGAAGTTAGAGAAGATTTCAAAACTTATTGGAAATCTTGGAGAAAATCCAAAGATGCCACCTTGGAATCTTACATTGACCCTCTAATAATGAACCAAGTTATGGAACAAGGAACAATAGAAGATGAACAGAATAGTCCTGAACAGACCTACTTACAACTTAAAGAGACAGAGACACTATTCTTACAACCTAATTGTGAATCTGCATTGAGAGAAAATGTGGAAACCACTGAATCAACTAATGCTACACGTCACCTACAATTGATGGACAATTTTGATGACCAAGAAATAACTGTAATTGACTCAACTCAACTACCAAAAATAACAAAGATTGATACCCAGACACAATTTTTCGGAAATTACAATAAAGAGGAAAGGGAAAGAAAATCTGCTCAGTTTGAACCGGTTAGGAATCCTCATAATCAAATCTTGAGGTTTGATAACCGAAAAGCCTTATTATGGGAACCAAATTGGCATAGAAAGAAAGCTAGAGTCAGGTTTAAATGTGACATAAACTGTTATTTGACGGGTTAAAAAGGCTTTAGAAATTATGTCTGATTTAATGACGAATGAAGTATGTAAATTTACTGTTACCATGGTTGATAATTATTTGAGGGAGTAAATCTTTCTAGAGGACAAAAAGACCTTATAGATGTAGATTGACGAAATGATTGAATATATCTTTTTTTAATGGAAATGTATTGTTTTTTATTTTATTATTTTTATTTTATTTTTTACTTATATAGTAATTTTAAATTTGATAATTATGTTGTAACAGAGAAAGAGAATATGTCTGATTTAATTAGGAATGAAAGATGAGAATTTCCTGATATTATAGTTGATAAGTATTTGAAGATATAAACTTTATTAAAGCCTTAAAAAGATATTTTTATAGATGTAGATTGATGAAATGATAGAATATATTCTTAAAAATAGAACTGTATTCGTTGGACTTATATTATTATTTTAAATATGATAACTATGTTGTAATAGAGAGAGAGGAAGAGCTATTTGTGATAAGGAAAATAATCTGTCTCAATGAATGATCTTGTATTAAGGATACCTGAAATCACAACTATATACTTACTAAAATGTAATTGGAGTATGACAACTGTAATTAGTATAGCCTAAAAACAGGATATAGATTATAATTGCATGTGTTTGATGATTTTTGTTTGATTGAACTTTACTTAAAATTGTATAAATTTTAATAAGCAATACCATATTCAATTTGAGCTATATTTATATGACTTTGTCTTTGAATGATTGGATATCCTGATCACCACGTTGTGTCCTAAGCTTTTGGGGAAAGATGGGAAAAATCAGTAAAAAAATATTTTTTATTTTTTTTTAAAAAAAGTATATACCGAGAAGATTAGATAAAATAGAAGTATTAATGTATAATACAGATAGGGAAATTTGGAGAGAGGAGTTGCTCGGACATTACCCCTGAACTGTATTTGAAGAGGGATGAGAGGGAAGAAAGGAGAGGAGAGAGGAAAGAGTAAAGGAGGGGAGAAGGAAGTAGGAAGGTTGGAGGAGAAGAGGAGAAGTGGAGAGAAAGGGAAGGAGAGTGGTGAAGAGGGGAAGAGGGAAGTAGGGAAGAGAAGAAAGGGAGAAAGAAGGTAGAGAAGAAGTAGTGTGGATGCGGTGAAAGGGGAAATGGGCGAGCAACACCAAAAGTTATGTGTAGGTATTTATCTCATTTCATTAAAAGTATTGTATATATGAATGTAAAAAGAATGTATGGTAACATCTCATAAATATCATGGTATATGTATTGGGGAGAGTTTGGAATGAAATTGACAAAGTCTTAAAATAGGTTTAACAGAAATTTATGATAGAAATGGAATATATTAAATTTATATGTTGTGTGTGTGTGTGTGTGTGTGTGTGTGTGTGAGGGAAATAGAAAGATGAAAGTGAATGTACTAAGTTGAGCTGTTTATGTATGTTTTTATTTTGGAATTTTTGTTTATCCAATCACCACGGTGTGTTTTAACCACCTATTGTTAAAATCATAAAACTAATAAAATATTTTTTTTTTAAAAAAAGTCCATAGCTATTTCTTCCCAGGGTTGAGAAGGGTCTGCCACCGGCTGCAGTAACCTGGGGGTTTTCCCTGGGATTCTTTTCATTGTGGCACATACAGTACAACTTTTTACATAGTTTTCCACATCCCGTTTTAGCCCCGGCCACCAAAATTGCCGGTGGGTGAGGTGTAGGGTTTTCAAATATCCAAAGTGTCTAGCCTGTTTTACATCATGGCTGTGTTTGACAGCATTAAGACGGAGGGCTTCTGGCAAATATAGTTTTCCCCCTTTGTAAGCTCAGCCATCCCTGCACATTAGGGAGGCCTGATTATCTTTGAACCATTGATCAGTGAGGAGCTCTCGTTTTATTTTCTTTACCCCAGGGTCATCAGGATTGGGGACCTTGCGAGGCGTAAGTTGAGCAGTAATTTGTGAATTGGGGATAATTGCCTCGTTAACCTGCTCCCGTTCGCTTTTGTATTGGGGTAGCCGGGATAGCGCATCAGCTAGGAAATTTTTTTCTCCTGGTATGTACTTTAGAGTGAAGTTGAAGAGGTTAAAGTACTGTGCCCACCGCACTTGTCGCCAGTTTAATAGCGCCCACCTAATCGCAAAGGCCTCTTTCTCCCAGATTGTCCATCTCCGCTCGCTTTCAGTAAATTTCTTAGAGGTGTAGGCGCAGGGTTGCAGGACCCCACTTTTGTTCTTTTGTAGTAAGACAGCTCCAACTGCCACATTGCTGGCATCGGCTTGAATCACAAAGGGCTCCCCTGGACAGGGGTGCTTTAGGACCGGTTCAGCAGCAAACAGTCTCTTTAAATTCTCAAAAGCTGTTTGACAGCCCATCGTCCATGCTAGTGGTTGGCCCGGTTGTGGCTTCCCTCCTCCTTTGCCTGTTTTGAGTAGTTCTGTAAGGGGTAGGGCAATCTCGGCAAAAGAGGGGATGAATTGACGATAAAAGTTGGCAAAACCCAGAAAGCTCTGGAGCTGTTTGCGAGTCTTTGGGGGCTGCGATTCGATTATAGCTTTCACCTTGGCTGGATCCATTTCAATGCCCTCGTTGGAGATTCTGTAGCCAAGATAATCTAATCGGGTCTGGTGAAATTCACATTTTGACAATTTGGCATAAAGCTTGGCATTCAATAGTTTCTTTAACACTTCTCTCACCAGCTTTATGTGATCAGTCATGTTCGTGCTGTATATCAGGATATCATCAAGATACACCAAAACCCCTTTGTAAAAGTGATCATGTAGGACCTCATTAATCAACTGCATAAATACGGCTGGGGCCCCCTGTAATCCAAATGGCATGACTTTGAACTGATAGCTCCCCATGGGGCAGTTGAAGGCAGTTTTCCACTCATCTCCCTCCTTTATTCTCACTCGGCAATATGCCTCTCTCAGGTCTAATTTAGTGAAGACACTCTCCTTAGCCAGATGGGTTAATAAGTCCTTTAGGAGGGGGAGGGGATATTTATTTTACACACTCACAGCATTGAGACCCTTATAGACTAGACAGAGATGAAGAGATCCATCTTTTTTCTCTTTGAACAACACAGGGGCTCCCACGGTAGATTTGGCCTGTTCGATGAACCCCCTCGCTAGGTTTTTATTCACGTATCGCTGCATCTCCTCCATTTTGAGGGGGGACATAGCATACATTCTCGGCTGTGGGAGTTTGGCTCCTGGCACCAGTTCGATGGAGCAGTCATTGGGTCTGTGAGGGGGTATGGCATCACATTCTTTTTCACTAAATGCCTCCACCAGGTCCTGGTATTCATTGGGGATGAGTGGTTCGCCTGGCAGCGGTGAGGTGGCCATGTGCGCTTGCTCATTGGGTGGCCTAAGGTGTCCCACAACATTGGTTGAATCAGCGGGAGGTTTAGGTCCTATAGGTAGTCTCACAGTTCTCATTCCTTTCTCCCACCAGATAAACAGCTTCCATTTATCCAACCAGGCTAGCCCTAGGATCACAGTCTCAGTCATTTTTGGAGCCACTAGGAAGCGAATAAACTCTCAGTGCACACATATTTCTAGGCGTAAGGGCTCAGTTACTTGTGTGACAAGAGTCCCTCCCATCAGGGAGCCATCGGCTTGCTCAAACCTCACAGGTTTGGAAAGCTGTTTTGCCCATATGCCAATTTTCATGACAAACGGCAGACTAATAATGCAGCGGGTGCATCCAGAATCAATTAGCACGTTTAAGTCCATTTGTGCCCCAGACTTAGGGATTATAAGTTTGGTGGCCAGTGAAAAAGGTGGGATTTGTCGACTCACCATTGGGTCGTTCTATCCTTCATCATCGCTGTCAAAGGAGGGTAGAGCAGAGGTGGGTCCACCCGGAGTCCCGGAGCCCTCCTGTGTGGGGGGTGTAATCTGGGCAACAGGTTCTTGCATGACCCGGTTGGATTTTTCTCTCGTTATCGCTTGGGCAGGTTTCCTTCTCACTCCTGGTTCTGGTCTGCTCTGCGGTCGGGGGTAGGGGACCGGACAGTTTGCTGCTCAATGTCACTTCTGTCCGCACCGGAAACACTTAATTGATGGGCCTGCAGGTGGCCTGGGTCTCTCAACCATCACAGTAGTTTGAGGGTTTTGTGGGGGTGATTGTTGTTCGGGTTGCTCTGGCTGCTGCTCAGATTCAGGTGGGGGAGGCTTCTTATAGTGGGCGAGATGAACGTCTAGCTTCACCACTGCCTGGTACCATTCTCGTAGCTGATCAGGTACTGCTCAATAGATGCAGGCCTGAGAGAGGTGATCGTCTAATCCCTCAATGAAGTGATGGATTAGGGACTGCTCTGGCCACCCCTCTATTCGACCTGCTATCTTGCGAAACTCTCGCACGTACTCCAGGGCAGGCCTGCCGGCTTGTTTTATTTTGTGGATTTGTTCCCCTGCTTTAAGACCAATAGATGGGTCCTCAAATCTTTCCCTCAGCCCTAGGAGGAAGAGTTGGGGGTCTTCCAATTCGGGGGCTTGCTCATCATATAAATAGTTCAGCCATTCAGATGCTTCTCCCTCTAGGCTGGAGGCAATCACATTGACCATGGTCCCCGAGTTCGGGTAGAGATAGGCCCAGCAATTCAAATGAGAGCGCACTTGGTTGAGGAAAAAAAAACAGCTTCTCTGGGTCCCCATCGAAGGTTGCTCTGAAAAGTGGTGCAATCATAGGCTGTTGCTGCTGGCCCCACCCTGGCTGCAGATTTATGCCCAGGGGTTGGACGTTCGGGGGCTGTGGCCAATCTCCCTGCTGTGGTCGTCCTCCCACCAGCTGCTGATCTGCTAGCTTCTGCACCACCCCAAGCTGTTGCAAGGCCTCTATTAGTTGTGGCATGCTCAGCTGCTGCTGATCATCTACCTGTGTGTGTGGGGGGGTGCCAATCTGCCCATTGCTACATAGGCCTCAGTCTGGGATTCCCTCTGTCTTCAGGACTGCAGTTCCTGGCTGGGGGAACCAGGATCTGATCTACAAGGGAGGGGCTGTAGGCTTCTCTCTGCAGGAATCGATTTCTGCTTTTCACATCTGGGGTTTGAAATCTTTCCAGTGACTCATCCAAAGCTTGAGTAGCAGGCCATTCATTAGCTCTGTACCATTCTGCTTTTGAAGGCTTTGCTGGGAGATCTGCCAGAATTCTTTCTCCCTCAGCTGGCTGGCTGCTGCTCCACTCCCTGGGGAAGCTGCTGCTGCTGAGGGGCTGGACTCAAGCCATCTTTCTCCTTCCATAATGAGATCTTCCCCGGATCTTTGTCATCTATCTCCTTTAGATTAGGAATAGTGACTGAGGTCCGGGACCTCGTAATTGGTTTAAAAGATTTGTGGATCTTGGCATGATGTCATATGTCTGACTAATGAAACACTTCAAAGAATTTTCAGGCATGGTTTAACCTAAAAAACCCTTTATTAGTGTAGAGACGTGTTAGCACGGCATAATGGATGCCAAGATCTGAATTTTCCTTCCCTTTGTACATAACATTCCAGGCATTTCCCCTCCCCTATTTTGGGGTCATGATTCACATCTTCCAATTAACTTGGAGGGCAAAGATTCACTTCTGTTCATTTTCCCGGGCTTTCCTTACTAGTCTCCTCCCTTTTCTCTGTCATCTGAATTAACTCTAAAAATACCAGACAGTTCTGCAAATTTTGTCAAAGCAAGAATATTCAATATTAGCAGCGTTGACATAGACCAGCTTTGCTGGCTGAGGAATTCTGGGAGTTGAAGTCCACAAGTCTTAAAGTTGCCAAGGTTGAGAACCCCTGACATAGACATTCACCTGTCTGAGATGGTATAGGTTCTCCTGCTTGAGCAGGGAGCTGGACTAGAAGGCCTCCAAGGTCCCTTCCAGCTCTATTCTATTCTATTCTATTCTATTCTATTCTATTCTATTCTATTCTATTCTATTCTATTCTATTCTATTCTATTCTATTCTATTCTATTCTATTCTATTCTATTCATGTTCATAAATCAAGGACTACCCATATGTTGCTAAAAACAGGATCAATTTGATTATGTTGAAAAACTAAGGGAAGGGTGCAAGGATGAGAAATTCTTAGTAAGGGACTTACTAATAAGTAAGGCTTATTATTGTCAACTGTGAAATCTGAGGGGGAAAAAACAGCAATGAAAGGCAAGAAAAAAGAAGAGAGATAAAGTAGAAGAATTAAAGCAATAGAATGACTCCTGTATGAAAAAGCACTAGATGATAGTTTAATTTCTCAACAGATGAATGGAAAATGAGATAAGGAAGAGCATTGAAATTGCTTGGAAAAGGATGATGAGAATTGTCACAGAATGCCATACTGGAGGCTAAAACATATGAAGAACGGTTGCTGGAATTGGGTATGTCTAGTTTAAAGAAGAGAAGGACAAGGGGTGACATGATAGCAGTCTTCCAATATCTCAGGGGCTGCCACATAGAAGAGGGAGTCAAGCTATTCTCCAGAGCACCTGAAGGCAGGAGAAGAATGGATGGAAACTAATCAAAGAGAGAAGCAACCTAGAACTAAGGAGAAATTTCCTGACAGTTAGAACAATTAATCAGTGGAACAATTTGCCTCCAGAAGTTGTGAATGCTCCAGAAGAGATTGGACAACCATTTGTCTGAAATGTGGTTCCCAACCTTTTCTATACCCCGCACCCCTAGAATGCTTCTGATATATTCTCGAGTTGTGCCCCTTACAAAAGTTCAAAATAATGGCAACGAATTATGCATATAACTATAATTTTGAAAAACCAAGTTTTCGCACCCCCTGGAATATCATCTTGCACCCCTGGTTGGGAACCCCTGATATAGTTTCCTGCCTGAGCAGGAGGTTGGACTAGAAGACCTCCAAGGTCCCTTCCAACTCTGTTATTCTGTTAAGTGTGTAGAATTATAACTGAACATATGAAAAAGGATGTTTGGTGGAACGATGACGCCACAGAAACCATGCATGAGAAAACAATACATGTAAGAGAATGATTGGTACAAAAAATAAGAGTGCTAGTTTTTATAATCTCTTGCCCTTGATATGCACTCACAATTCCCAGCCAGCATGGAAAACGATGATGGGAGTCAGCTTGACATATCTGGGGAGGCAGTAAGCCAAGATAGTCTTGTCCATGCAATCTAGATAAATAGAGGACAGAACAATGGCTGGAAATTGTCTGCAGCACACAAAGCCCTGAAGGATTTAAGGAAGTCAGTTGAATTCCACAAGAGAAGGGGAGGAATAGCAAGCATATCTGAAGGTCATTAGCTGATCTGATCTAATGCAACATGCCCAGGCTATGCAATAAGCAAATACAGTTTCCCAGAACAAGTTTTGATAAGTCACAATCCCATGCAGAAAAACATCCTGAAAATGTAAGCATTCCAATGCTTTGGTGGACATGTAGTTAGGAAAAAATGGGAAACCATCTCCTATCAGACAAAGAGCAACTGGGCATGTTCTTGTACTGCTTTCCTTATATCAGTACTGCTTAGCCTTGTCATCTTGCAAGCCAATAAAATGGTCTTGCTATACCATTTGGGGACATTTTACTTTTGACCTTCTCTACCATCTACAGCTGGAACAGTTAATCAGCCAGGATAAGGAGGAGGATTTAAAGGCAAGGTCTCCTGATGCTTGTTAGTTCTAAGTAATGCAATAATTGGAAGAATACTTTACGCCTGGTGCTCTCCATATGTGCTGGATTACAATTCACAGAATTCCTATTTGGCAGAAGGCAGCTATTCTAGCTGTTGATAAAAGTCTCACTCTTGGCTCTTAGCGAATTGGTGTAGGTAGGACGTCTGATAGAGGCCTTTCCAGCAGCTGTTTCCAATTCTGTCCTTGGGCTTATTAATGATTTACAAGCCCAAAGCAAAGGAACAAAGTATGAAATCAATGGGGAATTGAGGGGGTGGGACTCCATTGCCCAAGAGTAGGTCAGCTACTTCTCAAAAGCTCTTTGGAAAGGTTTCCTAAAGGACCAGTCTGACCTCAGGTGAAGGATCTCTGGATAAACAACCAGATTGGGCCTGGACAACGGTTACATTCATAGATTTGCATTGAGGTGGTCAATCATATTCGTGACTGCAGACCATGAGGCCAAAGACTCTGTCTTTGCAGAGTCAGGGAGAGAAAATAATTCCTATCCTATGTAAACACAAGTGCATTATGTTGGACCAGATTCTGCTGATTCCGAACAAGCCTTCAACAGTCAAATGCTTTTTTATTTTTTCTGCTGTCTCCTATGCATATGTAAAGTCAGACTTGGAAGTAGCCAACAGTGGTAACTATGACTCATCCCCAGGGGATCAGATGAGAAAGCCATATCTGTCAGGAACTTCCCACAAAAATCTGGTTTTCTCATTTCTAGCTTAATAGTAGAGCTACAGGACTATTCATTGAGAAGTCTGAAACTACTTTATGCATTGGAAATGTAGGCTCAAAAATTAACTCCAGTGCAGATCCAGGAAGGAAAAGGCTGGTTTTTAGCTCTGTATATGTTCCTGCGTCATATTTGGAGACTGCAGCCCAATCTATCTGATTTGGAGACTTACAGGATTATCTACACGAGCTACAGAAAGGATGAATGTAAAAATGATTTTCTAGAATGGAATCTACAGAAAAACAGTGATGCTGCTTTGAAGATTTGGCAGGTGGTCCTGTTTCTCTCATCTTCTGTCCAAGCGACGGTTTTGTGAACACCTAGAAATGAGCAAAGCTATTACTAGAAGCCAACATACTGTAGATTTGTCAAAAATAGATCATACCAGACAAACCTTACTGTGTTTCTTTGACAAAGTGACTAAATTAGTGGACCAGCGAAATGCTGTGGACTTCAGTAAGGCATCTGACAAAGTAGATCACAGTCCACTTCTTGATAAGATAGAAAAATGAGGAATAGACAGCATCACTACCAGATGAATTTGTAACTGGCTGACAAACTGCACTCAACTTGTAGCTATCAGTGAAACTGCATCTACATGGAGGGAAGCATACAGTGGGCTACCCCAAGGTTCTGTCCTAGGCCCAGTACTCTTCAACATCTTCATAAATGATTTAGATGAGGGGATTGGGTTTTACACTTATGCACAGATATAGAATAGGTGGTACTTGGCTCAACAGCAGTAACTGTGAGCGGGATCTAGGAGTCCTGGTGGACAACCGCTTAAATAGGAGCCAGCATTGTACTGCAGCTGCCAAAAAGCCAATGCAGTCCTACAACAGTGGAATAGTATCAAGATCACATGAAGTGATAGTAACACTTTATGATGAACAAATGAAACCACACTTGGAATACTGCATCCAGGTTTTGGTCACTGTGATATAAAAAAGATGTTGAGACTTGTCTAGAAAGTGCAGAGAAGAGCAACAAAGATGATTAGAAGGCTGGAGGCTAAAATATAATATGAATGGTTGCAGAATCTCAGTATGTCTAGTCTAATGAAGGCAAGGACCAGGGATGACATGAAAGCAGCATTCTAGTATCTAGGAGCTGCCCCAAAGAACAGTGGGACAATCTATTCTCCAAAGCACCTGTGGGCAAGACAAAAGTAATGGATGGAAACTTATCAAAGAGAGATCTGACCTAGAACTAAAGAGAAATTTTCCTGTCGGTGAGAACAATTAATGGGTTGCCTTCAGAAACTGTGGATGCTCCATCCCTGGAGTTTTCAAGAAGAGATTGGACAGCTATTTGTCTGGAATGGCATAGGGTCTTCTGCATGAGCAGGAGGTTGGACCAGCAGACCTCTAAGGTCCCTTCCAACTCTATTATACTGTTACTAAAGCCTTCCCTAGGATGCCATTTGGGGATCATTAAGTACATGCAGTTCTCTGGTGTTTTAAAGCAGGGGGTCTTCAAACTTGGCCCTTTTATGACTTGTGGACTTCAACTCCCAGAATTCCTCAGCCAGGCACATTGGCTGAGGAATTCTGGGAGTTGAAGTCTACAAGTCATAAAAGGACCAAGTTTGAAGACCCCTCTTTTAAAGCATTTTTAATTTTTGCAAATCTTAGCATTTAGCTACGCCTCACTTATTATTTTCCCAATGCCTGCAGTTTATCACCCAGTCCTCAAAATCTCAGTCCACTCCAATGTACACGGGTGACATTTTGTTTAACTTTTTTCTTAGTAATAAAGCTCATTGGCACAAGGAAGATTCAAATTTAAATGTAGTTCTCTCTCCCTGTTGAACTAATTCATTTCCTCTTTATTTACCCTGAGGTAAAGTGAAGCATCTTCTGAATACCTCTGTCACTGGCTGGGGATTGAGGATCAGAGTTGCAGGATCCAATCTGGGTCCGTCAATGGATCAATATGTTCTGGGTGTATGTATACTGAGAAACAGGGAGGCACACATATTGTCACTGACATACGATTATCAGCTCTGGGGTTCACAAAGTCTTTTGGGACAGGGTGCACAGTTGGTAGAAAGCCCACAAATTTCTATTTGTTCTGAAAATGCTGTCAACTCAAGAATGATTTTAAAGCGGCTTCCGGTGGCACCGCCGGCGTCGCTAGAGTCTCCTCTGTGAGGCTCCGTTCCCTGGGTTTGTAAAGCCGCAAAAAATAGCGAACACCAGCTGTTTTTTTGCGTTGAAAAATCCCCTCTTCGGGCGAAGAAGAGGTGAAGAGCATCAAGAGCAGAGTTGAGCTCCTCTAAAATCCCTGGAAAAAGTTTTCAGGGATCAAGAGTGAGAGCTCCCCAAGCTCTTGAAGACGCTCCTGCCCAGAGACGCTTCTGTCATCAGACAGAGAAAGACGCCGCGACCGCTTCTGCTTTTAAAAATAGAACATAAGAGAGACTGTTTGCAGACGGAATGAATACAGGAGTTCTTATTGGATTGCAAGTATTTTTTATTGTATTTCTGGCTATATATTTCTAACTTTTACAATCAACATAATGCATTCAAAATGGCGTATAGCTTTCACTGCTTTCACTGTTAAAGGAAAGTGCTTGAGAGTGAAAGTGAAATCTCCATCTTTTTTTTCCTTTTTCTCGTAAGCGAAGCTAGAGAAACCGCTGTAGGAATTTGAATAAAGCCAGAGTGATTGTTTTAAAATTTAAAATGGAGTGGAACTTACATTTAAATGTTAAACCTATTTTTGATCGTATTGATGACTTTAAAGAAGAATTTAAAAAAGAATTGTGTGCAATAGTGAAAGAATTTACTACAGAAATATTAACCAGACTCTCTCTTCCAAATAAAATTGACTTGCAACCGACTGCTGAGCATTTTATAAAACAACCCATACAAGAAGAGGACAGTATTGAGAATAAAGAGGATAAAGAGAATTGGATCTTGCTTGATAAGCAGTTTATCTATGGAGTGGAGGAAGAGGATTTGTTTCAAGATAGGAGGGGATGTCCATTCCTCTCAGATAAGCAGCAAGAAGAGGATTTAACTGAGAAAAAAGAGAAATTGACCCAGTTTAAGAAGCAATCTACTTATGGTGTGGAGGAACAGGAAAAGCAAAGACAGAGATCTGAAATGTTACTGCAACGAAATTCTATGGCTAAGAGAAGCAGAGGATTAATGCAAAGGTTAAGATGGTTTATATGGATTCAAATGATATTGCAAGTAAAAAAGAGAGACTTATTATTCGGAAGGGAGGCTCTGTTATGGAGGTTTACCTGGCAGAAGAAAAAACCCAGAATTCGACTGAAGAAGTGAAATTTAAAAAAGTGTGGACTGATTTAAGGACCAAGATTATGAGCAAGATGTAAGAGAAGATGAGTAACGGAAGAAATAATTAAATTGACTAAGAATATACTTGGACCGAAATGATTTAAGGTTTGACATTAGATCGATTGATAGATGAGGTAGATTTGCATTAAGTGATTTGATAAGGTTGAAGGAATGTAAGTTAGAAATGGAATTAATAGACTGTGTTTGTTATGGAGGTTTGTTTGATAGATGAGAAAGCCCAGAAGTTGATTGAAGAAGTGAAATTTAAAATTATATGTAATGAATTAAGGGCAATCTAAGATTATAAGATATATAGTAAATTGATTAAGAACGTATATTGATACTAATTGCTTATTTTTTTTTCTTTTTTTTAAAAAAAAAGATGATTCATCTATTTGATGTCTAATGGTTTGAAATGATCGTTTAGAATGTTAAAAGAGGGTGATTACTGGAAGATATATACTAAATTGAGCCGTTTGGGTGATTTTTACATAACCTCTCAATGAATTGAAGTGATTTAAGGTTTGACTTAGATTAACGGATTAGATATGTAAATGAAAATTGCTATTCTTAACAAGATGATTTGTTTGTTTAATGTTTAATGGATTGAAATGATTTAAGGTTTGATATTAGATGGATTGATTGATGGATTAGTTATTTATTTGAATTGATAAGGTTGAATAAATGTAGGTAGAGATTGTATTTAGCATATAGTTTAAAATTCTTGTTAGGATTATATAATAATTTTGTCTGATGTATTGGGTTTTCTTTTGTTTTACCCTGTATTCACTCTGGGAAGTCGGGGGGGAGGGTAGGGGGGTTTATAATTTTATATATTATGTTTTTCTCAACTGTAATTGGGGTTGGTGTAAGAATATATAATTATAGTTATTAAGGGTTTGCTCGGGTGGCCTCTGGGCACCACATCTGATGGAAAAAGGAAGGAGGAGTGAAGGCATATGTAAGTAGAAAGAAAGTTGGTAAGAGGGGGGATGAGTAGGGATAGGTGGGTGGAGTAAGTAGAGAAGGAAGGAGGAAAGTAAGTAGATAGTTGGTAAGTGAGGGGGGAAGGTTAGGGTTAAGGGGATGTGGTGGTGGGGGTACCGAGCAGCTATGTTATTTGTTTGGTAAATGTGGTTGATTAGTTTCAGTTGAGTTATTATTGAATTATGTATTTATGTTTTGTTTATGGAGGATTGTTTATATTAACACTATGATTTGACTTGAGCTTTTTTCCTTTTCTGTAAAAATTGATTGAATTATGCATTTATGTTTTGTTTATGAATGATTGTTTATATTTTTTTTATTATAAAAAATTCTTTTTATTAAAACAATCAACATTGAGCATAAAAACCTATTATGCAGCAATCATCATTGGTATACAGTACTAAGTATTAGTCTTCGAAAACGTCTGAGTTAGTAAGCCTTTTTCCCCCACTCCTCGCGTCTAGCCTCAACTATACTCCTGTTACATTTTATTTTGATTGGTGTTTCCCCTATCTGGTTCAATATTAATGTGATCAACATTAAACATAAGGTCCTATTGCTAAGCAATCATCCTAGAACATAGCATACAGCATTAGGTATTAATCTTTGTAAACATTTGTTTTAGTAAACGTTCTCCCCTCCTCCCTTACATCTTCAAGTATACTCCGAATACATTTTGTTTGATTGGTGTTTCTCTTATATATGGTCTATCTACTGTATCTAGTCTATCGCATATTGTGCGTTTGCGCTTCTGAGTTGACTTCATCCCATTACTAGTGCAATCTTTTATGGTCCCCAACCCGGGATCCTGAGGTAAAAGTTTCATATCCTGAGGTAGAGATTCAGTCTACTTTAACAATATTAAAGCAAACAACATTAGTCTTAAGGTTATGTTAAGAGGCATTAGTTATAGAACATATACATTCAACGTTGGGTGTTAGTTTTTGTAAACATTTGATTTGTTAGCCCTTCATCCCTCCTCCCATCGATCCTTAGCTGAACGCCAGCTGCATTCTGTTTGATTGGTGTCTCTCTTGGATATAGTCTATCCACTGTTTCCAGTCAGTCACAAATTGTTCATTGGAGCGGTTTTTCAAGTATGCTGATATTTTTGCCATTTCCGCCAAATTTGTTACTTTCACAGTCCATTCTTCAATAGGCGGTATTTCCGGATTCTTCCAGTACTGTCCCACCAACAATCTTGCTGCTGTAATTAAGTTCAAAAATAAATTTGTCTCTGAGGTAGTGATATCCTTTGTGATCCCTAACAGAAAAGCCTGAGGTAGAAATTCTATACGCTTTTTGAAAATAGTTTGGAGTGTCCACCATATCTTCCTCCAGAATGCTTTGATTTTTCTGCATGTCCACCATATATGAAAGTAAGTAGCCTTTCCGTCCCCGCACCTCCAGCATTTGGGCTGGGAGTCCGGGTAGATGAGTGATATTTTTTTCGGGTCTAGGTGCCATCTATAGAACATCTTGTAGAAGTTTTCCCTTAAGTGTTGCGATTTCGTGAATTCTACATTCCTCACCCAGATTTTCTCCCACGTGTCCATGGTGATAGGGTGTCTGAAGTCTTGTGCCCACTTTATCATACAGTTCTTGACTAGCTCGGTTTCAGAGTCCATTTCTATCAGAATGCTGTACACTCGTTTGATGTGCATAATCCCCTGTTCTCTAATCTGTTTAATTAGATTCTCGTCGGTCTGGGAGAAGCCCTTCTTCTTGTCTTTATGCCACCTTGATTGTAGTTGTATATATGATAGCCAGTTACTTCCTATTCCTCTGTTTGCTAGCGTTGCTTGAGATTTCAAGAGGAACCCGTTTTCTTCTCCCAGTACAAGTTCACTGTAGGGCACCACTTCTTGCCCTTGGGATGTGTTCATATCCCCTGTTGCGTGTCCAGGGATCGTCCAGATGGGAATCTTGTCGTGTAGGAGGTGCTTATATTTCTTCCAGACCCATAGCAATGGGATTCGTAATGGGTTCTCCTTGAAGTTCCTATCTGCCTTTTTGTCGTATACTAGGTATGCGTGCCAGCCGAATCATAGACCATGCCCCTCAACATTCAGAATTCTATCATTTGTCATGTTGATCCAGTCACTAACCGCCACCAACGTTGCTGCATAGTAATATAGCTTTAGATTAGGCATTTTGAGTCCCCCTCTCTCCCTTGCATCTTGGATGATTTTTAGTTTCACCCTCGGTCTCTTGTCGTCCCAAATAAATCTGTTGATGCCTTTCTGCCAATTGTCTAAGTCCGCCTCCTTCTTGAGTATGGGTAGCATTTGGAAGAGAAATAAAAACCTGGGTAATACATTCATCTTTACTGTCGCTATCCTGCCGAGCAGGGACAGACGTAGTGATTTCCACCTTTCCAGGTCTGCTTGTATCTTATTCCACAGGACCTCGTAGTTATTCTTGTATAATTTCGCATTTGTTGATTCTATCTCCACTCCTAAGTATTTGACTTTCTTGACTATTTCACAACCCGTTATTCTTTCCAGGTTCCGTTTTGCTTTGTTGTCTAGGTTTTTGACTAGCATCTTTGTTTTTGATATATTTACTTTGAAGCCTGACACCCTACCATAGTCCTCCATTATCTCCATCAATTTCCTTGCTGATTGTGCTGGTTGCGACATTGTCACCAGCAGGTCATCCGCAAAGGCACATAGTTTGTATTCTTGCTGTTTAATCTGTATGCCCTGTACATCCTCTGCCGCTCTTATTCTGTTCAGTAAAATTTCCAGTGTTAGGACAAATAGCAGGGGGGACAGCGGGCAGCCCTGTCTCGTGCCTCTCTCTATATTAAATGAGTCCGTTAAGTCTCCATTGACAATGATCTGACCTGTTTGTTTCTGGTAAATTGCCGTTATGGAGTTGAGAAACTGTACTCCCATTTTCATCTTCCGGACCAAGTTCGTCAGGAACGGCCAGTGCAGTCTGTCGAAAGCTTTTTCTGCATCCACAAACATAAGAGCGGCAGGTATCTGGTTGTGTTTTTGCAGGTATTCTATTATGTTCAGCAGCTGTCTCACGTTGGTTTTCATCTGGCGTCCTTGTATAAATCCCCTTTGGTCCGGGTGTATTGTTTTTTGTAGTACAGTCATTAGTCTATTGGCCAAAATTTTTGTGAAGATTTTGTAGTCTGTGTTAAGTAGTGAGATGGGCCTGTAGTTTGCGGGCTGTGTATTGTCTTTCCCCTCCTTTGGGATTAATGAGATGTAGGCTGTTTTCCAGGATGGTGGGACCTGGCCTCCTTCTTGAATGTTGGCAAATAGTTTTCTGAGGGGTTCTAGCATCTCCTCTTGCAGGTGTTTGTAGTAGGTCGCTGTTATCCCATCCGTCCCGGGCGATTTTCCTGCTTTCAGTTGTGTGATCGCTGAGTGTATTTCCTCTTTTGTGATTAAGGCATTCAGGGCTTCTCTTTGTGTGTCGGTAATCGCCTGTATCTTTTCGTTTTGTAGGAACTCATCTATCTCTTTGTCTTGTATCTTATCCTCGGCATATAGTTTCGAATAGAACTCCGTGAAGGCTTTCTTGATGGTTTTTTGTCGGAATTCTTCCTTGCCTTTGTATTCTATCTTTTCAATTATGCGGGATTTCTGTTTCTTTCTTATAGTGTAGGCTAGCCAGCGGCCCGGTTTGTTGGCCTTGCAGAATGTCTTATGTTTTGCATATTGTATATTCCTTGCAACTTGGTCAGCCATCAACATGTCAAATTGCTTTCTTAAGATCTTGAGTCCTTCTTTGGTGACTTTGTCCTCTGGCCTTTTTATTAGTAGCCGCTCCCTTTTACTTATCTCATTTTCTAACTCTTTTCTTTTTTGTTCTTGTTTGCGACGGTGCCTGCTATTCATGGCTATGAGGATCCCGCACATGTACACCTTGCTGCCTTCCCAGATCGTTTCTATCGGTGTTTCGTTGTTCATATTTGTGTCGAAGAATTCCTTCATAGCTTTTTTGCATTCCGCCACATTGTTTTCATGTCTAAACAAGTTTTCATTGATTCTCCAGGACCTCCTCTGTTTCGGGCCATGTCTTAATTCCATCCTCACAGGGTTGTGGTCTGTCAGTGTCTTGGGTAGGATTTTCACCGCATTTAGACAAGTTAGCAAGTCACTAGAAGTTAGTATAAAGTCGATTCTGGAGAATGATTGATGTCTGCTGGAGAAGAAGGTGAATTCTTGTTCTTTGCCGTGCCTTTTCCGCCATACGTCTGTCAGTTCGAGGTCCTCCTTCATGTCGAAGAAGGATTTAGGCAACTTGGAGTGTTTTTGCGGGTTCGGTGCAGTTCT
Source organism: Bothrops alternatus (assembly GCA_034064705.1). Classification (NCBI taxonomy): domain Eukaryota; kingdom Metazoa; phylum Chordata; class Lepidosauria; order Squamata; family Viperidae; genus Bothrops; species Bothrops alternatus. The sequence continues at coordinate 513,111 of JARGCV010000183.1, read as the reverse complement.
TTTTTTGTCTAGAGCAGTCTCTATGACCCCGTTCCAGTCGCCCATGATGATGTAAGATCTGTAGTTAAGTTGTGTTATTTTCTTGTGTAGCTTTTTGTAGAATTTGCCTTGTTGCTGATGTGGTGCATATACGCCCATTACTAGAATCTTCTTGTCTTCTTGTGTTATTTCAATTGCCAGGTATCTACCTTGGGGGTCGGACTCTATTAGCTTAGCCATTACATGTTTCTTTACGTATATAACAATCCCATTCTTTTTTCTTGGCGCCGCTGCCACAAAGTGCGCGCCTAGTTTGTAGTTGATCAGATATTTCTGGTCTGCTGCTCTGATGTGTGTTTCTTGTAGGCAGATTATATCGCTTTTACCTTGGTTTAGGTAGTGGAGAATTTTTCTTCTTTTCTGGGGGGAGTTCAGTCCGTTCACATTCCAAGTCAAATAATTAGTAGCCATCATCTGTTGCAGGATATTTTTGCGAGACCATTTCTGTTGTTTCTCCTGTTGTCTCCTTTGGTCTCGTTCCCACGATATCCGGATTGGTGCTCATTTTGGTTTCTGAGGTCTTGCCTTGCTGGTCTGTACGTTTGGTAGTGAAGCCTGGTAGCCTGCCCTCTGTAGACTGTCCTGCCTCCTTGTTTTTGTTGCTCTCTGCTCTCTGTGCCTTCGCCCCTAGAGGTGGTCCATTCATTTCCTCTGCCACTGCCCCGATCTGTGCTTCTGCGCGGCTTGCTCGTTGGCCTCTATCCCTCCCGCTTTCCAGTGGTCTATCTGCTTCTTCTCTCGTGGTGGGTTGAGGGCCTCCCGACTTCAGTTCCTTTTCGAGGAAGTCTTTGGCTTTCTGGACCGAGGTCAAGTAATGTCTCTTGTTTTTATAAGAAAGTGACACTCCTGTTGGGGTTTCCCACCGGTATTGCAGTGCACGCGATCTCAGTTCTGTGGTCAGGAATTTGTAGTTCTTTCTGTCCCTCAGCATCGCCTGGGGGATCTCTTTCAGAACCTTCACCTCCTGCTCCTCTATGTAGAATGCCTTGTTGTAGGAAGTGGCAGAGATGTGGTTCCGGAACCTCTGTGTTGTGAAGTGGATGACCACATCCCTTGGTTGGTGCTTGTTCACTTCCCTCCAGGCGCCCACTCTGTGGATTTTTTCGACATGCCACTCAATCTCATTGGCGCTCGTGCCCAGGAATGTTGCCAGGGCCTCTACAAAGGTCCTGCGCAGTCTTCCCTGGGGTTCATATGTTGTCTCGTTCCACCCTCTGATCCTGATGGCAAATGCCATTTGCCAGAATTGTATCATGGTGGACTGGTCTTGAACCTCTCTTTTCACCTCTGCAATCTGTCCCTCTACGCGGTTTTCCACTTCCTTCATCATCTTTTCCGTATTCTCCCTTGTTTCTTGGAGATTTTTGTAATGTGTTTGCAATGCCTCCTTCATCTGTTCCAAATCAGTGGCCGTCGCTTTGCGCTGTTCTTCCCACTTTTTCTCCAGGTCTCCACCTTGGTCCGCCAGCATCCTCTTCATGTCTTTGTATCTTTCCTCCGTCTTCCGTTCTGTTTCTAGGCGTCCTTTCTCCGTCTTCGCGCCCATTTCTGCCAATTTTCTATCCATGCCATCCATCCGTACCACCATCGTCGCTATCGTCTCATTTAGTGTCTCAATTGTCTCTTTTGGTTCTTGGATCATGCGTGCTGTTGCGGAGTCGTGGGTTGGCGTGTGGGTCTGAGGGCATGCAGTTGGGTGGGGGTGTGTGTGGTTGGGTGGGGTGTTCCCTAGCAGATTGGAGGGCTGGGCCGGGGAGGGTGCAGCTCCCTTCAGGTCTCGCAGTTTGATTTGTTTTGTCCGTCTGGCAGCCATTTTGAGCTTCTCCTCCTGTTGGCCTGTCCACCCTTAAAGCCACCCCTTGATGCAAAGAATTGTGGGGGAGTTGTTCCTGTGCAAGATTGTCAAGTTGCTAGGATGGGTTGGGTCAAATTTTTCTGTTACAAGTTAGCAAGTGTTCATGTCTCACAGTTAGTATTTTAACAGCAAAGTGGTAGATCACTGGGGGGTGTAGCTTGTTTTCAATTAAGCTTTTCTGTACTGGCAGGGGTGATACAAAGATGGGAGGATCTGAGGCTTGGGATTTTTGATGATGGCCTTTTTCTCAAGATGCAGTACAACACTAGGTTGTGGTCTGGTGAAGATCCAGAAATCTGATCCTTCCAAAAAAGGGGAGGGGGTGCCTTCAGGGTTTAGGCAGTGTGGGGGTAGGAGTAGGAGCCTGTATTCTGGCAGCTCTACGTTCAGGGAGCCAGTTCAGTACCTTTGCCTTGGGTTCCTCTTCACTCCCCTCTGCCAGCCTGTTTCTTCTCTTTGCTCTTTTCTGGCTCCTTCTTGCCCCTCTTTCTCTGCCTTCTTGCCCAGGTCACTTCCTCCTGTCTTCTGCCCCCCTGTGTTTACAGATCCCCTCTGCCTTTCCCTTATTGCATTCCAGGGTGCTTTCCAGCTTTCTTCTTCCTCCCACCTTCTTCCCTGGCAAGTCCTGCCCTCTTTTGGGTCTCTGGGGCTCCCGTTCTGCTGGGTCTGGGGCGCAGTGTGTGGGATAGCACTCACCAGTCTCTCTGTTTGAGCCTTCCCCCGCCGTCTGCTCCTTAGCTGCTTTCTGCCTTCCTGCTGGCTCAGCTCGCGTCTCCCTTTGTTCTCCGCGTCTGGCTCTTACTTTTTCTTTTCCCTTTCGCTTCTCCGGCTTTCTTCTCCCCCGTTGGCTCGTCCGGGGGTCGTCTCCCGGTCTGCTGGCTCTCCCGGTGGCCGCTGCTGCTGTCGCCGGTGCCTTCCTCCGTCCTCTTCTCTCCGCTCCGGCCGGGTCCGTTCAGCAGCGCGGCAGCGGCAGCGCGGCCTCTTCCTTGGGCCTGTCGGCCGGCCGGCCGGCCGCCACCGGCTTCTTCGGCCTCTTCCGCGGCTCTCCCGGACCCCTCGGCTGTGATTTTCACCTTGCCGGGTCGGGCCGGAGGTCCTCTTCGATCCTCTCTTCTCCGCCGGCGATTCACTCCCCCGACAGCCCGTTTAATTTATTTTGAAAAACGCGCCGTCCCGGAGCTCTCGGAGGTTCAGCAAAGACGAAAACTTGCAAAAACCAGTACTGTTTACCAATTTTGAATCACAGAGACTGATTTTTTTTTTTACCTGCGTGGCTCTGCCCGGCTGGTCCTTGGAGTGGGAGGCACAGCGAGACCGTCCCCCTCGAGAGAGAGAGCTCGAGAGCATTGTTTATATTAACATTATGATTTGACTTGAGCATTTTTTCTTTTCTGTAAAAATTAAAAAACCAATAAAAATTTATTTAAAAAAAAGAATGATTTTAAAGCCACCCTAAAAACAAGTTAAATTCAACCTAGGTGCAAAATGTTAATTCAAGCATGCTCATATCACAATAATTCAAAAATATGGATTATGAAACTCTAGCCAGCAGGTGGTGTTATGGCATCATGTTCTGAGAATGTGACTTGGCTAGACATGTTTGAGAGGATTTTTGTTGAAAAAAAGATAATTTTCGAGAGGTGGAGGAGAAATCTTGAGTCATGACATTCCATTCATCTGTGAAATAGAGATTGGGTTGCCACACTGCACTTAGTAATAATATGCTTTGTTTGTTTTTCACTTAATCTTTCTTATATGTGAATCCGGCCATTATGGTTTCTTAGCTGCTTTCTGGATTAGTGTAGCCAGCACCAATTTTTTTAGCATATTTTTTTTTAACAAGAGAGTCCATTTCATATAGTCTGGAATGAAGGGGGTGTAATATAAGAAGTGAGGTTATTTGTACAAAATAACCTTATCCTTATAATTTCTCATTTAAATTGTGTCATTTTCTTATTTTTTTCAGTAGAATTTTCTATGCTGAACCCTTGTGTTTGAAATCACAAAGCACTAGAAGATATTTAACAATGAAGGCAGAGTTTTTCAACCTTAGCAACTTTTAAGGTGTGTAGACTTCAATTCCCAGAATTCCCCAGCTAGCTGAGGTCCACACACTTTAAATTTGCTGAAGTTGAGAAACACTGACTTATGGCAGGAATCCTCGCTATGAGGTTTTTAAATAAGTGATCTACTTTAGAAGGTTAGTCCAAAGTCTAACCAGCCAAAACAGTTTTGCAATAATCTTCCATTAAATGGATTATTCCTCCATTCAAGGTGAAATTTGTTTTTTTTTCTTTTTGTGGTGTATGCAGCTGCAACCTTGGGCTGACATGCCATCCTGCTGAGCTGGTTGCCTTAGCTCAGGCCAAGGTTCCAGCCATAAAATTGTTTTTCCCCCTTTCCTTTTCCTGTTCTGCAATCCATTAGCAGCACTCTTGGAAATTACTTCTGAGTGATTCATCCTAGAAATGGAGGGAACCTCCCATTTAGCTCATAGCCAGACAATCCTCACCCCAGTTCTCCAGAAACCAAGAAGCATATCTTTCTCTCTCTCTCCCTCCCTCCCTCTTTCCTCTCTCTCTCCATACATTTATACAATAAGACAGGAGCCTGGGAAGGAGCAGTTCTCTCTCCCCACCTGCCCCCTTTGAGGAAAAAGAGGGGGAGGGAGATGCTGCTACGCATAAAGCTTTATTCCCCAGTAAATACGTTGGTGACTGCAGAGGAAGAAATCAAATTATATCTTCTGTGCTTTCAGGAAATTCAGCCCAGCCAAATTGAGGTGGCTGCAGCTTCAGATTGCAAGCCATTGAGCGATCTAGTAAATCTAAGTGGTTCAAATTAGCTTTCTTTCTTTTTCTTCATTCCCACAAGTGGCATTCCCCACTTCTAATAAAGGAGCAGGCACATTCATAATAGGAAACAGTAGAGATCCTACAGCTGTGCACATCTGTACCTCAAGATAACGGTGATTTCCTATGCATTTGCAAAAGGGGATCACATGACCCTGGGGAAGTGAAAGAAAAAATATGCAAAGTAAACACACCAATCAGATGTGCTCATATAAACATCTCACTTTATGGACGTCTTCCAAACAGATTTGAGTCTCTGAAATCAAAGGAAAATAAGTACATGTAGTCCTCGATTTACAACAGTTAATTTAGTGACCATTCAAAGTTACTAAAAAAGTGACTTATAACTTTTTTTCACACTTACAACTGTTGCAGCATCCCCATTGTTCTGTTTCCAAGTAAAAGGCATTGAGAAGAGGCAGGAGTAACAAGCAGTCTTGTCTTTATTCAGTTCACAACAGAACCAAAAACAAAATGGCACAGATTGCTCTTACACCCCTTTGCAGGGACAGTATCAGCCAATCAATACAAGGCATTTCTCCTGCCTTGCGCATGTGCGCAAGGCGGGAGATATCTTGTCTGGTCCCGGGCATTCACGTGGTCTGCCTGGGCCTCTCTGCAGCCTCCTGTACCTGCTGAGTGACTCAGCAGGCCCAAGACATAACACTCCTCCCCTCTTGGATCAAAACATGGCACTTAATATTTTACAATACTACAAATCTAATACCTTGTCACCCTTATTCACAGCACAGTAATACTTTCTATTTTTGCATTACTATAAATCAGACATTTGTCTTTTTGAGCATGTTCTGATTTTTAAGTACCCTTATGCCTGCCCACCTACTGACAGGAGTCTTACATACTCCTGTAAGTGCTTGGGTGGACCTCTGGCTTGCTCTGACCTTCTTGGAGCAGTTGTGATTGCCTGGTCTGCCAGCTCGCCTGCCAGGCTAGGCAGACCAGGACTTTGATGCCCCCTAGACTCAGGCAACCCTCCATGCTGCTGACTGGCTGGATCCTCTAAACCCAGACCAGAGTTCCTTGGTGGGGTGGAATTCCCCAAGTCCATTGGTGGGGTGGAATTCCCCAAATCCACAATGGACCCCTCTTGGGAGCGCTGTCCTGTGAGCCCAAGACCAGCAGATGGATTGGCCTTAAAAGCCGATTGCGAGCAATGTCCCATTGACCCGGTGCCGGTGCCAGGGTCAGGAGTGCCAGAGTCAGGAGCCGCCTCCATGGCAAGACCCCCCACTGGCGCCTGGGAAATTCTGCTTTCGTGGAGAGACTGTGGTCCACAATCGTAATTGGGGTCCTCCTCCCCCCCGAGAGCAGAGCCAGGAGTGGAAGTGTGGCTGGGAAGCCTCCAGCGCAGTTGGTCGATGTGTCAACGGATCACCTGACCATCATCCAAGGCCACTTCGTATGACAGCAGCCCAGAGACCTTGCATACCACTGCTGTCACCCTGAGATGTCCAGGTCCATAGTTCCTTGCCCAGACCGGATCGCCCACCTGAAGTTTCCTAGGTGCCCGCGGCTGTGACACCTGTGAAGACACCCGGTCTGGGTACAACCTGTCCAGTTTTGTAATGAGTCTGCGACCCCAGTGGAGTTCAGCTGGGCTCTTGCCAGTAGCTGTGCAAGGTGTGGTGCGGTGGCACAAAAGAAAGTCAGCTAACCTGTGATGCCAACTGCCATGAGTGATCCTCTTTAAAGCATCTTTGGTTGTGCACACCATATACTCAGCTTGACCGTTGGATGAAGGATGAAACGGTGCTGATGTGGCATGACAGATCAAGTTGGCCTGTAGAAAAGCCTGAAAGTCAGAAGAAGTGAATTGGGGTCCGTTGTCGGAGACAAGGACATCTGGAAGCCCATGAGAGGCGAAGATCCCTCTCAACACCTGGATGGTCCTGGCAGTAGTAGTGGAGGAGACTGGAACGACCTCTAGCCACTTGGAATGGCTGTCCACGAGGAGAAGGAAGAATTGCCCCTGAAAGGGCCCAGCGTAGTCGATATAAGCCCTCGACCAAGGGGCGTGTCTCAGCTCCCACCTATGTACAGAAGCCTGAGGCATTTCAGGCCTGGACTGTTGGCAAACAGTACACCCATGGACCTGGGCCTTGATCTCTTGATCAAGCCCAGGCCACCAAAGATGGCTGCGCGCAAGCGCATTCATCCGGACTATACCCGGATGTCCCTCATGCAGAGAGAGCAAGACTCTAGTCCTCAATGAGGTTGGGATCACTACCCTACTACCCCAGAGGACACAACCCTTGAAGGTGGATAGCTCGTGCTTCCTCTTCCAGAAACTCTGGAACTCTGTGCCAGGACACGTGTCAGGCCACCTTGACAGCACCCATGTCAGCATGCGTGTTAGCGTGTGATCAGTGGCTGTTTCTGCAGCCACATCCCTAGCATTGAGGGGAGACTCAGGGTACTCCTGAATGGAAAGTATGTGGTGAGCTGGAGCAAGATCTGACTCCACTAGCTGTAGAGGTAATCTGCTGAGGCCATCTGCATGGCCCATTTCTTTGCCCAATTTGTGAACCAGTGTATAGTCATATGCAGAAAGGAAAAATGACCATCTCACCATTCTAGGAGAGATGATGTGTGGGGTTTGCTTGTTGGTTGTAAACAACCCCAGCAGTGGCTTATGGTCTGTAAAGACCGTGAAATGGAGGCCATATAAAAAGTCATGAAACTTTTTTATGCCAGCCATTATGGCCAAGGCTTCCCTATCTATCTGTGCGTAATTACGTTCAGCAGATGATAGGGTCCTAGAATAGTAGGCTACAGGGACTTATGTCCCATCAGCCTTCAAGTGACTCAACACAGCCCCAATCCCATAGGGGGATGCATCACAGGCTATGCATACAGGCAAATGCTCATTGAAATGCGCTAGAACCGCATTTGAAGAAAGCAAGGCCTTGACCTCTGCAAAACTCCTTTCATGGACTTTTGTCCACAGCCATGGAGCCTCTTTATCCAAGAGCCGGTGTAATGGCTCAGCCACTGCAGCCTTGTGAGGGAGGAATGAATGGTAAAAGTTTAACAGTCCCAGAAAAGCCTGAAATTCGCTTTTGGACTTGGGACTTGGGGCCTGCTGAATTGCTTTAAGCTTAGATTCAGCAGGATGGATGCCTTCAGCATCAATACGGAACCCCAGAAACTCTGTGGAAGTGACTCCAATCTTACATTTGTCTTGCTTGGTGGAAATGCAGCAAGACAGCTCTAAGCCTTTCAGCCAGATTTTCAGATGATTCCCCAGCGATGAGGACGTCATCAAAGTACAGGCAAATGCCTGGAATATTGCGGAGCATTCGCTCCACCACACTCTGGAAGATGCCAGGGGCTACATTAACCCCAAACTGCAGCCTTTTAACTTTAAATGCTCCCCGGTGCGTTACAATTGTTTGGCCCTCTGCCATTGCCTCATCAACTGGTAATTGTTGATAGGCCTGAGCCAAGTCAAGTTTGGCAAAAACGCGGCCTCCTTTGAGGGAGGCCAGAATGTGGCTCACCACTGACACCGGGTATGAGTGCTGCTGCAATGCTTTGTTAAGTGTACACTTATAGTCTGCACAAATTCGGACTTCTCCATTGGCCTTCAGTGGCGTGACTATGGGGGTTTCCCATGGACTGCTGTCCACAGGCTCTAAAATGCCCTGCTGGAGCAGCTTGTCCAACTCTGCATTAATCTTGTTCTTCAACGCGAAGGGCACCCGTCTGGGCTTAATCCTAATGGGTGTGACTGCTGGGTCTAAACGTAAAGCAATGGGAGGCCCCTTGTACGAGCCAAGCTCTGAACTGAACACATCAGCAAACTCCTTGCAAACTTCTGCAAGGCCTGTCGTTTGCAAACTGTGAAGTCCAGTCACTTGGATTCCAAGGGCCTCGAACCAATCGAGTCCAATAAGACTCGTGCAATCACCCCCAACTACCACCACATCTAGCAACCCTTCAAAATTCTGATTCTGCACCTTGAGCGTGGCCTCCCCCTTCACGCTGACTCGGGAATTCTGGAAGTCAGTAAGAATTAAATTCGAAGGCCTGAGTTTAACTCGTAGGCCACTTCTACAACAAATCTTTTTGAAAGTGTCTTGGGAAATGATCGATAAAGCGGACCCTGTGTCCAACTCCATCGATAAGGGAACCCCTTGCAACTTCACGTCAATGTGAAGTTTCTTCCTAAGCGGCCTATGGGTCCCAGTTTTAAAAATGCTTCTACGGGACGCGCAAAAACCCACCCTGTTCTGGCTGTGGACCCTGGTACCTTTCTGAAGCATTTCTTCCAAAGACCGGTCCTTCTGGTGACCCAAACAGACGGAGGCAATGTGGCCTTGCCTACCACATGCCCGGCAAATGGTGGAGTGGAAACAGCAATCGCAGTGTTTGTGGCGTCCTCCACATCCGAAACACTGAGGGAATGAGGTTGCCTTGTCTCTGCGCTCTTGAGGCCTTCTCTCTGCTGGCTGCTGTAGGTGGTCCACCTCCATCTCTGGATCCTGTTCGGATTCTTCTTGAGTGACCTCTTGATGGACGGAGATCGAAGTTGGAGGGTTCTTGGTGAGCCGCAAGGCCTTCACAGCTCTGCCCGCTGCTTCTTTGGCTGCAATTTCCCTCAAGGCATCTTGGAAAAAGACGTCTTCCTTTGCGAAGATCTTCTGTTGCGGCTCATGACTTCTCAGTCCACAAACTAAACGATCCCGAAGTCTCTCTTCCAGATCCTTGAATTCGCATGGCCTAGCTTTTATGTTTTGGAGTTCGTGGCATTGAAGCAAGACACATGTTGTAATTAAGTACTTCTTTATTCGTTCCTCAACTCAACTCACTACCAAGCAGGCACGCAGGCCTTTTATAGTCTCACAAACCCAGGCAGTCCAGCCAATAGGGAAGAACCTTTTTCGCGCCTTGCGCATGCGCACAAGTCCAGCGCCAGCCAGTCTGGTCCCTGGAAGCTTTTCCGTTGCCCGGGACCGTTTGCAACATTTCTGGGCCTGCTGAAATGCTTCAGCAGGCCCAGGACACAACACCCCTCCCCCCTGGATGAAACATGTCACAGAAGGCACAATAGCCCAATACAGGGGTCTTGGACAGGATAAGTGTTAAACACAAGTTTCTTTTACTGCGCATAGGCAGAGCACTTTATACTAACTCATAATAATGACAAATAAACTTTTAACAAAATAATTACAACAACCACTTTGTGGAACATAATTCTTTGACTAGTAAGGTGGCCTTTGGACTGATAGTAACCTTACATAACCTTTAAGGTATTTAGGTGGCCCTTTGGCCCTTTGTGACTGTCGCAGGGTCAGGGAGGTGCCTGGCCTGACAGCTTGCCTGCCAGTCTAGGCAGACCAGGACTTCTATTTAATGGTGCCTGGCCTACCTGCCCGTCTGGTGGGCTCGATAGACCAGGACTTTGATGCCTTAGAATTCCAGGTGACCCACTCCGCTGCTGACTAGCTGGATCCTCTGAATCCAAGCCAGGTTTCCTCGGAGTGGTGGAATTCCCCAAGCCGAATGGTGGAGTGGAATTCTCCAAGTCCACAATGGACTCCTCTTGGGAACATTGTCCCTCGAGCCCGTGACCAGCATCGGAAGTGGCCTGTGTTGCAGAAGTGCCCCAGTAGTCCCAGTCCCCCGTGTATGTGGCTGAGGTGCCAGAGTCAGGAGCCGCCTCCATGGCAAACCCCCTCTCTTGTGGCTCCCTGTTTGGAGCGCTTGCTGTATTGTGTGGATACCCCGGTGAGACTCCCTGTCTGGAGCAATAACTGATGTGCGGAATGACCCCCTTTCTGGAGACTCCCTGTTTGGAGCAATAGCTGAATCCTGAGAATGCCCCCATTCAGTCACTGGACCCTGTGCATTAGCGTGTGAGAACTCACTGGAGCTGGGAGACTGAGGCCCAGAATGCAATTGATGGCCCTCCTCCCCCCCAAGAGCAGAGCCAGGAACAGAAAAGTTGTTGGACAACTGCCAGCGCAGTTGGTCAATATAGCGCCAAAGGACGCGTCCATCGCCCAAGGCCACTTCCATATGAGAGTGGCCCTGAGACCTTGCATACAACAGCACTGACCCAGAGATGTCCAGGACCATAATTCCTTGCCCAGACCGGATCGCCCACCTGAAGCCTCCTAGGTGCCCGCGGCTGTGACACCTGTGAAGCCACCAGGTCTGGGTGCAGTCTGTCCAACTTCGTGATGAGGCGTCGACCCCAGCGGAGTTCAGATGGGCTCTTGCCAGCGGCAGTGCACGGTGTGGTGCGGTGTGCAAGAAGAAAATCTGCTAACCTGTGTGTGATTCTTTTGAGTGCATCTTTGGTGGTGCTTACCATCCGTTCAGCTTGCCCATTGGTGGAAGGGTGGAAAGGAGCTGACGTTGCATGCCAGATCAAGTTGGCCTGTAGGAAAGCCTGGAACTCAAGAGAAGTAAATTGGGGGCCATTGTCAGAGACAAGGACATCAGGAAGTCCATGGGTAGCGAAGATTCCTCTCAACACCTGGATGGTCCTAACAGTAGTAGTGGGGGAGACAGGTACAACCTCTAGCCACTTGGAATGGCTATCCACCAGGATAAGGAAGAATCGCCCCTGAAAGGGCCCAGCATAATCTAAATGTACCCTTGACCAAGGGGTTTGTGTCTCCTCCCACCTGTGTACAGGGGCCTGAGGCATTTCAGGCCGTGACTGTTGGCACACCTGGCACCCGTGCACCTGGGCCTTGGTAGCTTTATCAAGCCCAGGCCACCAAAGATGGCTGCGTGCAAGCACTTTCATGTGCACAATGCCCGGATGTCCCTCATGCAGAGAGAACAAGACTCTAGACCTCAGTGAAGCTGAGATAACTACTCTACTACCCCATAACAGGCACCCATTAAATGTAGTCAGTCCGTGTCTCCTTTGCCAGAAGCTTTGAAACGCAGCATCTGGATACGTGTCAGGCCATCCTGACAACAGCCATGTCAGCATGCGTGTAAGCGTGTGATCAGTGGCAGTTTCTACAGCCACATCCCTAGCATTGAGGGGAGATTCAGGCAGTTCCTGAATAGAGAGAATATTAACAGCAGGTACAGGATCTGCCTCTATTTGTGTGAGAGGTAGCCTACTGAGGCCATCTACATGGCCCATTTCTTTCCCAGGTTTGTGAATGAGCATGTAGTCATATGCTGACAGGAAAATGGACTGCCTCAGCATACATGGGGGTATGATGTGTGGGGTTTGTTTGGTCGTTGTAAACAACCCCAGCAAAGGCTTGTGATCTGTATAGACCGTGAAGTGGCAGCCATATAAGAAATCATGGAATTTCTTTATGCCAGCCACTATGGCCAAGGCTTCTCTGTCAATCTGAGCGTAATTCCACTCTGCAGATGACAGAGTCCTTGAGTAGTAAGCCACAGGGACTTGTGTCCCGTCAGCCTTCAGGTGACTGAGTACAGCACCCACCCCATAAGGGGATGCATACAGGCAGTTGCTCGTTAAAATGTGCTAATACAGCATTTGATGAGAGCAAGGCCTTGACCTCTTTAAAACTCCTGTCATGGACCTTAGTCCACTGCCATGGAGCTTGCTTATCTAAGAGCCGGTGTAGTGGTTCAGCCACTGCAGCCTTATGGGGAAGAAAAGCATGATAGAAGTTGAGAAGTCCCAAGAAAGCCTGAAGCTCACTTTTAGACTTGGGACTTGGGGCCTCCTGAATGGCCTTCAGTTTGGATTCTGCAGGGTGGATGCCTTGGGCATCTATTTTAAAGCCTAAAAATTATGTGGAAGTAACTCCAATTTTGCATTTGTCTTTTTTCAATTTGAGGCCCGCTTGGCGGAACCTCAGCAACACAGCCCGTAACCTCTCAGCCAAATTCTGTGATAACTCCCCTGTGATGAGGACGTCATCGAAGTAGGGTCACACCTCCGGAATACCCCTGAGCGTGCGCTCCATGATGCTTTGAAATATGCCAGGAACAACATTCACCCCAAATTGTAACCTTTTTACCTTAAAAGCACCCCTATGGGTCACTATTGTTTGGGCCTCAGCAGTTGCCTCATCAACAGGTAGCTGTTGATATGCCTGTGCTAAATCAAGCTTTGCAAACAGCTTTTCCCCTTTGAGGGAGGCCAGAATATGACTCACTACCGGTACAGGATATGCATGCTGTTGCAAAGCTGTATTCAAAGTACATTTATAGTCCGCACAAATTCGGACTTCCCCATTAGCCTTTAAAGGCGTTACAATGGGGGTTTCCCATGGACTGGAGTCCACAGGTGTTGGTAGAAATTCTAGCCCACTGAATAACACCAAGCAGCAAGAGATTTATTGGCTACAACGGTTTGCAAAGCGTGATGGACTCCAAATAAATATTTGAGCCACACCTAGTCACAGCGAAAACACATATTATATACATTCTATCCCGATGCCTTGGCCCCTCCTCTGAGGTTACAATCTTATCAGAATCGCCTAGACAAAATACATTATCCCTGCCCCTTACTATTTTGCTTCACCTATTCCCTTATATGTACTTTATCATGAAATCCTACAGCTCAGTGTGGAAATCCTATAGCCTACGTGCAGAACTCTTACAAGGTATGTGTACATGTAGAAATTGTGTAGAAATCTTGCAGTCTACGTGTAGAAATATTGTGTAGAAATCTTACTGTCTGCGTGTAGAAATTTTACAGAGTACGTGTCACTTAACTTTACTTTTTATTCTAAAATTGTATTCCTAACAGATCCACCCTTTTTCTTTTCATACTTAATTAAATTTTAGAATCTTCTTAAATTCATTTCAATTTCTTCTTTGTTTTTATTCTCTATTATGTCTACTTTGTCTTTAATTTCCTTAAAAGCCAACAGCGTCTGTATCTTTTCCTCCCGTTTGATGCCATCCATTATACTGGTTATAGTTGTATGGACTAAATTTTTAATCATAGGAATCAGGCAGGGCAAACACATTAGTCCTACTAATATTATGCCCACCATGAATAATGCTTGTTTCCAATTGCGAAAGATTCCTCCCAAAAATCCCCCTTCATCTAAAAGATCAGTCCAAGTCTGGACTGGAACATGTACAAGTTGTCTCATTTCACTGGTTAATTGCTTCACTTCTGCACCTGTTTCATCTATTTGTAAGCAACAATTCGTTAAATTAAACTTCCCACATACCCCTCCTTCCTTAGCTAATATATCTTTTCTTTCTTTATAGTGATATAAGTTAATGCATCTGTTCCTGTTCCGTCTATCCCAAATCCATAACTTACTATATCAGGATGGTTCTTAGTGATTTCCAATTCCATCGTATTAGTTCCATATATTCTTTTAAATTGGGTAATACCATTACATCATGGATAACCTTCTCCAGTGTAATCACACACACAACTCCACCCTGAACATTTAGTAGATCCCACACAAGGTAACCATTGATTGGGGTTCCCATGTGCAAAGTTCAAATTAGTGGAACATATATATTTATGATTTTGTTTATATGCTGTGATCCAACTAGAGTCCCCACACTTTGTGGCGAGATAAGATAGACTTAATACTGTGCATGCATCAAATTGTATCAAAGCCTTTTCTGTCCCTTTTTCTAATATTTTAGTAGAATTAACGTATATTAATCTTTCTTCACCTTCAGGTCTCTGTCTCACTCCTACTTTAGCTAAACCCACATATATACTTAAATTCAAATATGTTGGTATCGATGGATCATAGCACTGTATCTTTTTGTCTCTTCTCTTACAAACTGAATATTGTGTTTTATTTAATTGACATATAGATTGAAATATACACCCCTTTGGTGGCATTGGTAATGCAGGCTTCACATCCTTCTGCTTCTGTTGCTCTTCTATATCACTCCCTAGAGAGGGCGAGGTATACAGCCAGGGACAAATATACAGCACTAGGGATTCGCATTTTATATTAATCTTCTTCTTCTAAACTGTGATATTTTATGAAGGCTTCTCATTGTTCTTCCTGGACTAATTGGATTGAAGGAGTATCTTTTAGAGTATATCTTACCACTCCAGTCAATATCTCAGTATATTCCTCAAAAGGGATGAGGAACTTCTTTCCTGGAGTACTCCCTGTATTGCCCATACTGGTTTACCATCCTGTGTATTCTAATTGAGACTTCACGTAAATTCCTTAATTCACTTCCCCTGATCCCCCTAGATATGCACTCGCATATCAAAGGTCCACTTTCGCTAAGCGGATACTTGGGACATCACACACACACTGTCTCAAATTCACACAGGCCTACCCAGTCTTCCCACTGACTGCCTAGGCAGTGTATACTGGCCACCCCAGAACACTTACCTAGGTCCGTGCACGGAGTTGCCCAGTTCCCGGAAGCCAGCAACACACACACACCGGTTCAATTCATATCTCTGTCTAATATCAACTCTATGGGTTCGTCAAGGAAAGCGTTGCTGCTCCTTTACCAACAAGATGAGATAGACTGTCAAAATCGACAGGGCATGCCTTCCACGTCACCTTCTGGATCCGGTGCAGACAAACAATCCCGGTCTCGAGCCCCACGTTGGGCGCCAAAACTGTTGGTAGAAATTCTAGCCCACTGAATAACACCAAACAGCAAGTTGAAATTAGACAGAGATTTATTGGCTACAACGGTTTGCAAAGCGTGGTGGACTCCAAGTAAATATTTGAGCCACATCTAGTCACAGTGAAAACACATATTATATACATTCTATCCCAACGCCTTGGCCCCTCCTCTGAGGTTACAATCTTATCAGAATCACCTAGACAAAATACATTATCCCTGCCCCTTACTATTTTGCTTCACCTATTCCCTTATATGTACTTTATCATGAAATCCTACAGCTCAGTGTGGAAATCCTATAGCCTACGTGCAGAACTCTTGCAAGGTATGTGTACATGTAGAAATTGTGTAGAAATCTTGCAGTCTACGTGTAGAAATATTGTGTAGAAATCTTACTGTCTGCGTGTAGAAATTTTACAGAGTACGTGTCACTTAACTTTACTTTTTATTCTAAAATTTTATTCCTAACACAGGTTCCAAGATGCCCTGCTGGAGCAGCTTGTCCAGCTCAGCATCAATCTTGCCATTGAGGGCGAAGGGAACCCTCCTAGCCTTAATCCTAACCAGTGTGATGTTTGGGTCTAACCGCAGGGCAATGGGAGGCCCCTTGTATGAACCAAGCTCTGAACTAAACACATCCACAAACTCTCTGCAGACTTCTGCAATTCCTGTAGTTTGCAGGCTGTGTAGGCCAGTTACCTGGATTCCCAGGGCCTCGAACCAATCGAGTCCAATTAGACTCGTACAATCACCCCCAACAACCACCACATCTAATAGGCCTTGGAAAGCCTTATGCTGCACTTTGAGCGTGGCTTCTCCAAGTACATTAACCCTTGAATTTTGAAGGTCAGTAAGAATTAAGTTCGATAGCCTGAGTTTGACTCGAAGGCCACTACTGCTGCAAATCCTTTTAAAGGTATTGTGTGAAATGATCGATAGAGTGGACCCGGTGTCCAGCTCCATCGATAAGGGAACCCCTTGTAACTTCACATCAATGTGAAGTTTCTGTTTAAGGGGCTTGTGTGTCCCTGTCCGCAAAATGCTTCTATGTGACGCGCAGAAACCCACCCTGTGTTGGCTGGGGACCCTGGCACCGTTCTGAAGGAATTCTTCCCAAGGTTGCACCTGCTGGTGACCCAAACAAATGGTGGCAATGTGGCCTTGCTTACCACATGCCTGGCAAATGGCGGAGCGGAACCGGCAGTCCGTGCGCTTGTGGCATCCTCCGCAACCGAGACACTGAAGGACTGCTGGGGCCTTGTCTGGTTTCTCTCACGGCCTTCTTACTGCAGGCTGGTGAAGTCTGTCCACCTCCTCTTCAGGATCCAGGTCTGGAACTTCTTGAGTGACCTCTTGATGGACGGTCGCAACGGCTGGAGCGTTTCTGGTGAGCTGCAAGGCCTTCACAGCGCCGCCTGCTGCTTCTTAAGCTGCAACTTTGCGCAAGACATCTTGGAAAGTGACTTCAGCTTTAGCAAAGATTTTTTGTTGCAGCTCTCTGCTTCTAAGGCCACAGAGGAAGCAGTCTTGTAAGCGTTCTTCCAGGTCCTTGAATTCACAAGGCCTGGCAGCTTGTCTCAAGGCAGCGATGAATTCTGCAGCAGACTCACCCGGCTTCTGGTCCCTCTGCTCAAAAGCATGCCTCCACACAATTACAGACAGTTTGGGATGGAAGTGATCCTTCAGCATGTTTTTTAAGTCTGTGTAGGTGACAGACTCCAGCGGTGCAGGGGCTACCAGGTTTTCGGCCACGTCGAAGGTGTCCTGACCGCAGACGCACAGCAGGGTTGCCACTTTCAGGCCGTCTTCCCAGACCTGGTTAACCTGTCACGAAAGTGTGTACGAAAGTGTGTTCGTGGAGTCCCGGCAACCATGATTAATGACAGAGACCTTGCTTGTCTCTCTGGGATGGAAGCCCCGGCCGAAGCCCGGCCATCCACTTTTATTCCACATCAAAGGTTCCTACCCACAAATTGTCACCCTACTGATTTACAGCCAATTACATTACACAGATAGTTAAAACATACACTTTGAAAGCATGACGTCTTTTTCAAGAAACGAAACTTTCCCTGCTTTCTCCTCCACCCCCTTAGTACAGCTGTCAGCTGACAGCCTGTAAGGGGGGAAGAAGGGAAGCCCATCCAGGCAGAGAAGGATTTCTTAAAGGAGAAATGGACATTTATCACAACATCTCATCCTTTTTTGTTTTTGTTTAGAAACAAAAGCTTTCAGTCCATGTATTCGATTTCATCCAACTGAGGTGGCTGTTTATCCATTGGCATCCGCTCGAATCCTTGTTGACTAATGTTCACTTGTGGAGACAATTTTTTCTTTGGTATAAAAGATTTCATCATAGCAAAAATCTCAGGCAAACATTGTATATAAAAGCATCCACAATGGAATAATATAACAATACAAAATAATACTTATCAAATTTCTTAACCATTGAAAATTTTTGGTAACCAAAACCAGAATGCATTCCAAATATCCCCAATGCTTATGATCTCCGGATATTGGTGGAGGGATTTGTCCTTGTTCTTCATTAAGCATTTCAACGGCCATCACTGTCATTGGCTGCAGTCCAATTCCGTGCGCCATTAAAATAGCTACAAACCCAATACACTTGCATTGTACTCTCCATCCTCACATTTTGCATACACTTTGTTATTACTTTGATCACAATGATCAGGCATATTAAAGGTGATATTACAAGAGATATATATACTTAAAAGAATAATTTCCTTAGAAAAATTAAAACACACTAATGCAAAATCTACATAATAAAACCTAAGTGGCAACGTATAATGTCCTGCCTCATTAATATGTACAAAACTTTCGCTGGCTCCAGTGTTGTTCAAAGGAAGTCCAACTAAAGAAAAAGTCCTTGACTGGCATCTGATGGTGACATCATACACATCCAGCAGTCAGTATGGTTTGTTAAGGCACTAACTTTTTATTGTCCTTCCAAAATTATTGTCCATCCACTTTGGGCTCACCAGAGTCTTTGCAATCTTTTGGCTGTACACTGTAAGGGCGAATATTGCGGCCAGGAACCCATATCATATTGCCTTCATGTTGCACCGCAGCATATCCACGACCCCAGGTAATAAGTTCAGCTGGTCCTTTCCACTGGGGGTCTGGTAGTTTACGATACCAAACTTGCGGTCGAACCGTGGTTGCTGCATCTGGAAGGGGAGAAAAATGCCTGCTCGCAGCTGTATTAGGTGGCGTGCCAGTAAGATTTAAGAAATTGAGAGTATATAAAGCCAAATTAAGATGATTTTGCACTCCAGGTAGTCCCTTGATTTTGCAAATGGTAGTTCCCCATTTTTCGTTTTTAATTTGTCAAGCATGTGCTTAAGAGTAGAATTGGCCCGTTCTACTACTGCTTGCCCCTGTGAATTGTAAGGAATGCTGAATTTATGAATAATGTCCCACCGATTGCAGAACTGAGCAAAGCCATGACTACAATATGCGGATCCATTATCAGTTTTTAATTCTTTAGGAGTACCCAGAGTGCTAAAAGTTCGAATACAATGATTGATGACATGTTTAGTTGCCTCTCCACACTGTGGAGTAGCAAGGATGAACCCAGAATATGTATCAATAGTCACATGTATATATTTCCATGGACTAAAAGATGCATATTGGGCAACATTCATTTGCCAAATTTGACATGCCTCAAGTCCATGGGGATTCACACCCATTGGAATAGACAGTCCTTGTTGTGAGCAACTGGGGCACTGTTGAATGATAGCTGTTGCCTCCCTGGGGGTTATGCCAAATTGTTTAGCCAAAGCCTTGGCGTTTTGATGAAAATAGTTATGACTATCCCAGGGAGTAAGTTGTTGCATAGTCATAACGTGTGTGTTGCCATATCCGCCTGGGAATTCCCTTCACTGAGAATTCCTGGAAAATTTTGATGACTTCGGATATGTGCAATAAAATAAGGACAATATCTTGTCTCAATAAATTTTTGCAATGTCAAAAATAGTGTCAACAAAGTCTCATCCAAACTAGGAGAGATATAAGCAAAAGGTAATTTTTTAATGGCCAAAAATCATGGATCTGTTGGAGAATGACAAAAAAAAACTGACCAGGCCAATCACCAATCAATAATTGCAAAACCAAATTATTTTGAATCAAAGTTTCCCACAATTTTAAGGAAAATGGGATAAAAATAATTGCAAATTCAATTCCAAAAATCTCGCGCCATCATGTGGCCACGATGTGTAATTTCAGCCAAAGTCATAGCTGGAGTGAAAACAATTTTCTGAAGGCTTATTAGATTGAGTAATTGCCACTGTGGGTGGTCGATCAAAAATCCCATTCAAATGCACAGGGTGATTGTCAACACACCGATCAGTCCACTGGGTGTTGAGGGCTGTTTGGACTTTCTCAACGACCAATAGCTGGTCGGAGGTCAATGTCACAACGTCTGTGGGATTTTTGAGGCCTTTTAATGCCATAAATAAGGGAGAAAGAGTCGAGGTAGAAAGACCTATATATGGCCTTAACCAATTAATATTTCCTAAATATTGTTGTAGTTGAACCAATGTAGGTGCAAGTATCTTTTGACCAGTGCCAATTAAGGGTTGCAGAACTCTTTTGCAGTCTGCATTAGCGTTCTCAACAGCCAATTTCATCAAAATCTCTTTTGTAGCTAATTCATTAGCAATTTCTTTATCAATACTATCTTTTAGTCTATTTATAAATTCATCATAGGGCTCAGTAGTTCCCTGTTTAATTTGAGTAAAACTTTTGCCAAATGTTCCACTTTCATCTACTACCTTTAAAGCAGCAAAAACAGCCTGTAAAATTACACCATGTATAGCTGCATCTGGCTGTTGTTCAACAGCAGTGAACTGTCCAGAGCCATAAATTTGGTCTGGCACTAATTGAGCAGTGCCTCTCTGAATAGCTTGAATATGATACTGGGAGTCCCAAACTGCATACTGCGCAGGTGTTAAAATCATTTGCATTAATGCCTTCCAATCTGCTGGAATCATTTTGTGAGCAAATCCATTATCAATTTCTGCATCCATGCCCACAGTTACAGGGTATAAATTTGTCATTTCCTCAACATTCAATTCACCTATTTCATAATCATTCTGTAACATTTCCTGAATAAAATTACTTGTTTTGGTCAGAGCTGGAGGATCACACAACTCAACATTGCTAGGGAAAACCTTGCTGTGATCTTTAATTGTTACTGGAGTTTCACTGGCAGGGGGAAGAAGTTGAACTTCATTATAATTCAATGGATTCAGTAATGTTTTTAGTAGGAGCTGCTCCTGTGTCTCCAAAGCTTTTAACACTACTCTGCAAGATGTTAAAATAGAAGCGGGGGCCCTAGAACTCCTCCACTCTCCTCCAAGTTTCAACTTTAAGGCAGCCTGCCTCTGGGTAGAAAGGAATGTGTTTCCAAATATATACAAGGAGAGATCTTAAATCTCCTGATGTCAGCTTCTTCGCAGTAAAATAAACATAATTCTTCCTGGTTATCTCTTTAAGTTCACCCAAATGGGTTTTTTTTCACTTTTGAGAGATCTCCCCCCATACTTACGAGGGATCAGTCCTCGTCCAGCGATGAACTGATGAAGCGCGCTTGGCCACGTCCGGGCGGTAAGTATGAGGGTCCAGGGACGTATAACCTCTCAGGGTTATCACGTCGAGGGTCACCACTTGTCACGAAAGTGTGTACGAAAGTGTGTTCGTGGAGTCCTGGCAACCATGATTAATGACAGAGACCTTGCTTGTCTCTCTGGGATGGAAGCCCCGGCCGAAGCCCGGCCATCCACTTTTATTCCACATCAAAGGTTCCTACCCACAAATTGTCACCCTACTGATTTACAGCCAATTACATTACACAGATAGTTAAAACATACACTTTGAAAGCATGACGTCTTTTTCAAGAAACGAAACTTTCCCTGCTTTCTCCTCCACCCCCTTAGTACAGCTGTCAGCTGACAGCCTGTAAGGGGGGAAGAAGGGAAGCCCATCCAGGCAGAGAAGGATTTCTTAAAGGAGAAATGGACATTTATCACAACATTAACCCTTAGGTAATTTTCTACCTGGGCCACATAGGAGTTCCAGCGCTCCGGGTGAGAAATGTCGAATTCCAACAAGTGTCCTATCTTCGACATCTTTAGCTTCGGAATGCTGCGCTGCAAGCCTTTGTTGGGGGAAGGACCTGTTTGCCAAGCTCACTTCCAGCGATGCTGTACTGGCAGGTGAGTGCAGAGCTGGACACTGACTTCCCAGGCTTCAGGCTCTTCAGATGAGGCTTACCCTTTTCTTATTGCCTTCTTCCTTGCAGCAATCCCACCTTCGTCGCCACTTTTATGTTTTGGAGTTCGCGGCATTGAAGCAAGACACATGTTGTAATTAAGTACTTCTTTATTCGTTCCTCAACTCAACTCACTACCAAGCAGGCACGCAGGCCTTTTATAGTCTCCCAAACCCAGGCAGTCCAGCCAATAGGGAAGAACCTTTTTTCGCACCTTGCACATGTGCACAAGTTCGGCTCCAGCCAGTCTGGTCCCGGGCAGCTTTTCGGTTGCCCGGGACCGTTTGCAACATTTCTGGGCCTGCTGAAATGCTTCAGCAGGCCCAGGACACAACACTAGCTGCTTGTTGTAACACAGCAATAAAGTCCGCAGCAGACTCACCAGGCCTCTGGTCCCTCTGCTCGAATGCGTGTCACCATGCAATCACCTAAAGCTTCGGTTCAAAATGTTCTCGCAGCATTCTTTTCAGCTCAGCATAAGCAATTGATTCAAGTGGTGCGGGGGCGACCAGATTCTCTACAATATCAAAAGTCTCTTGCCCACAGAACCACAGCAGCGTAGCAGCTTTAAGGCCGTCTTCTCGGATTTGGTTTACCCGAAAGTAGTTCTCTACCTGGGCCATGTAAGAACTCCAGCGTTCCAGATGAGCTGTGTCAAATTCAGAGAGACAGCCTAGTTTGGACATCGTTACTGCCCTGTAGCCTCGTCAACGCCTCATGCTGCAAAGGTTGAGAAGGGGTCTCTTTTGCCGAGCTCTCCTCCAGCGTTCTCGTACTGGCAGGCAGAGTTGCACTCTCCACACGCCGAACTTCCCAGCGCTTCAGGCCTTCCGTGGTGAGTCAGCCTATCTTCTTTCGTTGTTTTCCTTGCAGCACATCCCACCTTCATCGCCAATGTTCTGTTTCCAAGTAAAAGGCATTGAGATGAGGCAGGAATAACAAGCAGTCTTGTCTTTATTCAATTCACAACAGAACCAAAAACAAAATGGTGTGGATTGCTCTTATACCCCTTTGCAGGGACAGTATCAGCCAATCAATGCAAGGCATTTCTCCCACCTTGCGCCTGCGCACAAGGCGGGAGACAGCCTGTCTGGTCCCGGGCATTCACATGGTCTGCCCGGGCCTCTCTGCAGCTTCCTGCACCTGCTGAGTGACTCAGCAGGCCCAGGACATAACACCCATGGTCACATGATCAAAATTTGGATGCTTGGCAACTGGTTCATCTTTATGATGGTTGCAGTGTCCTGGGATCATATGATCCCCTTTTGCAACCTTCTGACAAGTAAAGTCAGTGGGGGAAGCCAGATTCACTTAACAACCGTGTTACTAACTTAACAACTGCAGTGATTCACTTAACCACTGTAGCAAGAAAGGTCGTAAAATAGGGCAAAACTCATTTTACAAATGACTCATTTAACAAAATTAAGAAATTTTGCACTCAATTGTGGTTGTAAGTCGAGGACTACCTGTAGCATTTCTCTCT
Source organism: Bothrops alternatus (assembly GCA_034064705.1). Lineage (NCBI taxonomy): Eukaryota > Metazoa > Chordata > Lepidosauria > Squamata > Viperidae > Bothrops > Bothrops alternatus. The sequence goes on along the minus strand of JARGCV010000183.1, from coordinate 490,042 downwards.
CCCTCTGACTGAAGAGCTGGTCTTCACTAGAACCAGCACAAATACTTGAATAGCCAACTTTTACTACAATTCCTACATCTGTTATTTTTATCCAAATGAATTTAAGATGAAGAGCCCTCAGAATTGCCTCCAGGGTCTAATAATATGTGGGTTTGATCTTGGGAGACAGAAGGAAGAGCTGCAGCTTAGACTGATGAGAGCAATCTGAGTCCAGAATAGAGACGGGGTGGCGATAGCATCTCAGAAGGGACCCTCCCTTGTTTTCAGCCAAGTAAAGAAAGGGAGAGATCCATGGTGGGATTCAGCCGGTTCGGACCACTTCAGCAGAACCGGTAGCTAATTTTTTGTTGCCCAGGCCCAGAATGGATTTCTGGAAGCAGCATTACACAGAGAACCGGTTGTTCACATATTTGAATTCCACACTGGGAGAGATACTTTCAGATTTGTAAGATTCTGTTACTGTGACCTTACAATGCAGGTTGTCCCTCAACTTACAACCAAAATTGCAGCCAGAAATTCTGTTACTAAATAAGGCTGTTGTTAAGTGAGCCATGCTGGATTTTATTATCTTTTTTGCCTCAGTTGTTAAAGGAATCAGTGCAGTTGTTAAGTGCAGTCATTAAGGGAATCCAGCTTCCCCCGTTGACTTTGCTTGTTGTGGCAATCACATGACTGCAGGATTCTCCAAACCTCACAGAATGCATGCTGGCTGCCCAGTGCCTGAATTTGGATCCCGTAACCATGGGGATGCAGCGATGGTTGTAAGTGCAAGGACCGGTTGTAAGTCACTTTTTTCAGTGCCATTGTAACTTTGAACAGACACTAAATGAATGGTTGTAAGCTGAGGACCACTTGTAAAGGTAGCCTTAGGGCTCGTGGTTAGTGTTTTTTGTCTGAGTTGCCTCAAATGGCTACCTCATAGCTAGATGCCTCCAAGGAGGCCCAAAATAAGAGGGGGAAAAAGCAAAAGTGCCTTTCTCAGCCAGAGAACAAGTATTTGATTTACAACAGTTCATTTAGTGATGGTTCAAAGTTACAATGGCACTGAAAAAAAATGACTTAGAATCAGTCCTCGCACTTACAACCATTGCGGCATCTCTGTGGTCATGCGATCAAAAGTCAAACGCTTGGCAACTGACTCATATTTATGACAGTTGCAGTGTCCTGGGGTCATGTGATCCCCTTTTGCAACCTTCTGACAAGCAAAGTCAATGGGTAAGCCAGATGCACTTAACAACTGTGTTACAAAATTAACAACTGCAGTGATTCACTTAACACAGTGGTTCTCAACCTTTTTCAGGTTGAGACCCCACTTGCGCCATCCATGCGCGCCGCGACCCTGACCTAGGTGCGCGTGCGCATGCGCGCACGCCAAAAATAAATAAAAAATAAAAAAAATAAAAAAACAAAACAAAATGGCACACAGCGTCGGCCCGATCTGCGCATGCGCGTGTGACGGCCCGATCTGCACGTGCGCGTGCGACGGCCGATCTGCGCGTGCGCATGTGACGGCCCGATCTGCGCGTGCGCCGGGCCGATCTGCACGTGCGCAGAACCGGCTGGCCTGCTGGCTCCAGACCAGGCCGGCCTCGCCTCCCACCGCTGCCTCAGAGACTCCGGCAGGCACACCGAGGAGCGGTCCGGAGCAGGCGGGCGCAAAGCTGCCTCCTTTCCGCTCCGCTCCGCTCCGCCACGTCCCAGGCCCGGCCTCCAACTTGCCCTCCGGCAGCCAGCCAAGTGGTTGGGGCAGGCGGACCTCGAGGCGGGCCCGCACTTCACCGAGACCGGCTCGGCTGTGGCGAGAGGCGCCCAACGGCCGCCTCCGGCCCCCAAGTCCGCGCTCCTCTCCTTGCCCTCCTCCCCGGCCGGCGTCCAGGTCGCAGCGCTCCGCCTGCCAGGCTCGTCCAGGACTCCCGCGCCTTCCGCAGGGCCGGCAGCAGCCGCAGGTAGGTAGGCGGGCGGCAGGACTGGGGAGCCCGCCGGGCCAGCTCGCTCTCGGTGCCAGCTCGCTCTCGGCGACTGGCCAGGCTCCCCGGCTCCCTCCCCGGCTCGGCCTCCCCCCACACCCGGCTCCCTCCCCTGCTCGGCCTCCCCCCACGCCCGGCTCCCTCCCCGGCTTGGCCTCCCCCCACGCCCGGCTCCCTCCCCGGCTCAGCCTCCCCCCACGCCCGGCTCCCTCCCCGGCTCGGCCTCCCCCCACGCCCGGCTCCCTCCCCGGCTCGGCCTCCCCCCACGCCCGGCAGGGACTCACCAGGGTAGTTCATCTTCTTGCCGATCCGTGGCTGGGCGCCTTACCACCTGCTTCGGCCGCCGCTGCCGAGTGAGGGAGGGGGGAGCGAGCAGGACCAAGCCAGAGCCAGGCAGGCAGGCAGCCCCCGGGAGCCCCGCCGCCCCCATTGGCCGCCGCGGAGAAAACGGGGCAGCGCTGGCGAGGGCCGGCCGGGGAGGAGGGCGAGGAGAGGAGCGCGGACTTGGGGGCCGGGGCGGCCGTCGGGCGCCTCTTGCCACAGCTGAGCCGGTCTCGGTGAAGTGCGGGCCCGCCTCGAGGTCCGCCTGCCCCGACCGCTTGGCCGGCTGCCAGAGGGCAAGTTGGAGGCCGGGCCTGGGACGTGGCGGAGCGGAGTGGGAAGGAGGCAGCTTTGCGCCCGCCTGCTCCGGACCGCTCCTCGGTGTGCCTGCCGGAGTCTCTGAGGCAGCGGTGGGAGGCGAGCGGCCCGGTTGCGCTATGCATGCGCAGTTCAGCCCGTTTTGCTGCACATGCGCGGATCGGGTCGTCGTGCGCGCCGCACATGCGTGGTTCAGCCCGTCGTGTGCACGTGACGGGCCGAACTGCGCATGCGTCGGCTGAAAAAAATGAAAAAAAATTGAAAAAAATGAAAAAAAAAATGGCGGACGGCAGCGTTTGGCGACCCCTGTGAAATGGTCGTTCGACCCCAAATGGGGTCGCGACCCACAGGTTGAGAACCGCTGACTTAACACATGTGGCAAGAAAGGTCATAAAATCAGGCAAACATAAATTTTGGGCTGAACTGTGGAGACTACCTGTATTTGGTAGAAGATTGCCTTTAAACATGGAGGCTGCCTGCCTTTCACCCTCCCAGTTTGTTCAAAGGTGGATTAGAATAAGGGGAAACCAGCTAACAACCCCCCCTCAAACCTATCATTTCAGTCACCAACAATCAGTTTATCTCACAGATAAACTTAAACAGGGGAGGGAAATATTCTGAAAATATTCGCTCCCCTTGGGGCTTCTTTGAGGAAAAGAGGGATAAAACGACACAATAAATACAGGACATTCAGAATAGGGCCTGACACTCTCGTCTAATCTTGTAAAATACAAGGAACGGCGACATATTTAAAACGACTTTAGTATTTCATGGAAAATACTCAGTTGAAAAAAATTGTTCTCAGCCTGACTTTAAGTAGGTTCTCATTTCTGCTTCGGTGAACTGTAATTCTCCCAGCTATTAGACATGACACTTAGTCTCATTGTGAAAGGCAAAACTATCGATCCATCTGAGTCTCCCTTGAGCAGATGGAGAAGTTATACACTTTCCCCTCCTATCTGAACGATGATAGAACAAAAGTAACAGTACTGTAGAAAGTTATCGTTTATTTATTTTTTTAGTTTAGACCTAGTTTCTAAAAGACTTCGTGCAAGGATGGCTAATTTCTGAATTCTTAGGGAACGGAGCTGAGGCCTATGTATTTGCAAGCAATATGAGATGCTAGAATGAAATGCATCATTCCAGACTATAAATGGAAAAATCATATCTGTCAGTGCTTCTCTGTGTGTGTTTTAAATCACTCTGCAAATAGAAAAATGGCACAGCAGGCAAACTATCCTCCCTAATATAGTACATTCCGATATACAGGATGAATATTTCATGAGACAGCATTCCTTTATATTTATTTAGCTTTTTATTATAAAATTGATCCATGCTTTCCTGTTTGTAGAAATACTCAAGGTGGTTTACAATGATTTAGAATGGTTAAAATCAATACAATTTAAATCTGAATAAGTCCTCTATCACTGAAACCCTTTACAGCAGCGGTCCCCAACCTTTCTGGCATCAAGGATCAGTTTCGGAAGAAAATTGTCTTCCATGGATTGGGGGGGATGGTTTTGTGAGCATTCTACATCCCACGCATGCCTAGATGAAGCTTCACTTGCTCACCCACCGCCTATATGGCCTGGTTGCTTAAAGGGCATGGACCGGTACCGGTCTGCAGCCAGAGGTTGGGGACCCTTGATTTACAGCTTAAAAACTTGGTGAAAAGATGCACTTTGCCATATTCTTCTTTGAGTAATGGGAGGGAGCAAAGCCACCTCTTTTAGAGGCCCTTTCTGTAGCATGACCACTCCACAACAGAAGGGCATGTACAAGTCAAGCTTCTGGCAACAGAGACAATTTCAAATGGGCTTCTAAGTAACCTGTCAGGTTCATAACAGGAGAGGCAGTCCTGCAGTTATTCAAGCCTTAAGTCTGTTTTGGGGTTTGGTCAATACAAATAACCCTCAACTGATGATCCCAACTGGGACCAGAATTTCTGTTGCTAAGCAAGGTGGTTGTTAACTGAGCTGTGTCTGTTTTTATGACCTTTGCCACAGCTGTTAAGCGAATCACTGCAGATGTTAAGTGAATCTGTCTTCCTTCATTGACTTTGTTTATAGAAAGCCAAATCCTTTCACAAGCCATGCAGATGTTGGAAGAAAAGTCTTCATCATGGTTCAGTCCAAGCCGGGGATAAACAACATGGCAACTGCTTTAGAAAGAAGGTTGCAGTTTATTGAAGAGGCGAGCCAAACAGAAAGATGGCTCTGGCAGAAAAGAGAGAGAGCACATGTAGGGAATGGGTTTTTATACCCTCTGGAGCCTTTTGTTTGGAGTTGTTTCCTGTTCCTGTTTGAAGTTATTTCCTGTGTCATGTATTCTGACCTGAGTCTGGGTGTGCCCTTTGGCATCTGTGGGTTAATCCTATTATGTCCTGTCTTAGAGTTTGGGTGGCGTATGTAGATTTTAGGTCTCTTTGTCTTCCTAAGCTTCTAGCTTCGACCTTCCTGATGGTTTACATCTGCATTTCTAAAGAGCTGGTTTCTGCTTGGGGGAGGTAGACCTGGGGCTATTAAGAAAAACTGGGCATGCTTTTCTGCCTCTTTAAGATCCTTTGAGGAAATTTTTTTTTTTGCCCCTTTAATAGTTCCTTCTCTGGGGGGCTGACTTCCCACACAGGTAAACCTGAGCAAGTGACCGTGTCATACAGCCACCATTCACAGTTAGAACGCTGATGAAAAAATAACTTTGTTATTTTTATATCTTTGTGGAACATGATTTATGACTTAATGAGTGACGTGAAGTCACCAGTTTGATTTATTCAATAAACCACGGTTAAGCAAGAGAGAGGTTAGTTTTACCTCTAAACCCAGCCTTGGCTGTAGTCTCTTCACTGCCTGCCTTATGGAATATTCATTTCCTCTTCTAATTTAAAAATCAGGATGGCATAAAAACCACTCATTTAAAAATCAAACTAGGAAGGGAGTTTGTTTTGCAGACAAGCATATATTTCAGTCAACAGCTGCTGGCGGTGAGATAAAAAGCTGTGTACCTCATGATGCCTTATTTTAAAATAAAATAAATTAAAGGTGAAACATTTGCAGGGCATGAAGGTTCATTTATCAACATATGTATTTTAGAGACGTGATCTGTTTTGCTGACTTCTGAAATTTCTAAGAAGACAGTAAATGATGAAGAGAGAGGATAAACTAAACCACATGGAGAATATTTGAACAAGGAAGCCGTGGAACATAAACATGCAGACAACGATTCACCAAGTACAACAGCTACGTCTGGAAAATAGAGCATCCCTAGAATTTTTTAAAATTATAAGTGAAACATGAGCAAAGTTTACAAATTGGGAATTTGGCAGCCTCTCCCCTCATAGTATAAAATGTGCATAACTTTTTTCAGGCCTAGGACACAAATAAAATGCAATGCAATTTAATTAAAACTAAATCAAAATAACAAAATGCCATGAATATCATTATTCTCTATGGTCAGTAGTTTTGTCTACTATTCCATTCGTGTACACACAATTGTGCACATGCACAAATATAATTTAGTGACAACATATCACTAAATATATAGGACTACAAAAACTGGTGACCTCTAGATGGCAGCAAAGTGTTATAGAAAACTCTTTACTCCCATCTAGTGGTCATCTGGATTTTACAACCTGGACCAAGTAATTCTAGGGCAGACATGTCAAACTCACGACGTCACGTGACTTTTCCCCCATTGCCAGCAATAGGGTGGGCGCCGTTTCGGTGTGACGCATCTCGCCCGCGGGCCAGCAGTTTGACATGCCTGTTCTAGGGTGTGGAGGTTGCAAGGAGGGGGAGGAAAGGAGAGACAAGTGACAAAATATACAGTACAATGCAAACTTGATCTTTTATTGTGTACAATGCTGTATGATGCTACTACAAAAGTGCAGGGCTCGTGTCACAACAACACAATGCACATTTCATCATTTTGGCAGAATCATGGTTAGAAACAGACTTTTGCTTCTATATATAGCTCTGGATTTCATCATATGTATTGGTACTGTGCAATATTTTTAATTGGATTCTTAAAAAGTCACTTTGGAGCAGGCAGAAGCAGAAACATAGCGCCTGTCTTCAACTGTTTAAAGCAGCCACATCTTTTCCTTTAATTTGATGGAACTGTGCATGTGGAAAAAAGATTCAGTTGCTTTAAAAAGTTGCAGACAAGTGCCAAGTCTGAGTGGCATCTGCAAAATCCTTTCTATGCTTCCATACAGTCCTTTTATATACCAAGGTATTTAGCTGTGTTGGTAGGTCCATTTTAACGTTTATTGGGGATGTTAAATCCAAGACCCCCATTTGCATGCTAACTTCAAAACTGTTGTCTTCTTCTTTGGAGCATCCTTTATCTTTGTTTACCATTTTTTAATCTAGTCTGTTATCCTTATTCTAAAGAAGTTGCCCCAGAGATTAAATAAATATTAAGTTTTAGCTTATGAGGAGAGTATTTTCAAAATGGAGTATTTTCAAAAGGTTTAAAATTTTCCATGACTCATAGCCATGCTTCCTAAAGTATCCGCCCAGGCATAGAGTAAGGAGAAAGAATGTAGCCAATGAAAAGGGACATGTAGCTGTAACCAGGGAATAGTTGTGATAGTGAGAAATGATTGGAACACAGAGAGTAGTGATGTTTTGAAAAAGGGGTGGGATGTTGACTAACTATAAATTTTGCTAATGCTTCTGTAGAGGTGTGACTTCTTCCCTTGTAACCGTGAGGTTCCTGGTGAGAGTCCACCACGCTTTGCAAACCGTTTTTTTTTATATACAATAAATAGAATTTATTTTTCTAACTCTGAAAGTCATCTCATTTGGATTTCTTTAATACAAAAATCCTGCAAACAAATTGGAGGCACCGCTGGGATTCAATCCACTTCTGGATTCTGGGGGGCCCCTCTGGGTGCACCCCGTTCTATTTAGAGCGGAGAGGAGCCAGCCAGAGGACTTAGTGGCTCTTGAATGCCCGTTAAAAGCATAAACAGACGACTAGTAGGAGTTGAATTATAAAGTAAAAGAGGAATAATTAAAAATTAAAATAGATATCTGGAGAATCTGGGAAGGACCGGGTAACATCCGTGCACGGACCCTGGTGAGTACTGGTTTGCAAACACCAAGACATAATATCCAGGGCGGTCAGGTAGGGTAGTGTGTGTGTGTCTGGTGGCTGTGCCGAGGAGGGAGGAATGTCCTTTTGAGGGGTCTCTGGGAGAGATCTGCAGGACAGTGTGCTTGAAGGGGACACTTGGGAAGTGATCCAGAGAACGGTGTTTTTGTGTATAGAAGGGCCACCGGAAGGAGCACATGAACGTATCCTAACCTAGACTCCATCTGTGGGACAGATGGGAGGCAATACTAGCTCAAGAGATTTGAAAAAGAAATGTTTAAAACAGATCCGCAAAAATCCTAAGCTCAAGATTGACCCAAATGGCCCTTTAGGCAAACTATTGGCTAGGTGGGGCTCACCACCTTACAATAGGGAAATTTTGAGATTAGGATTAAATAAAGAAGATATGGTTAACCTTTGCTGTTTCATCTGGTGGGAAGACGATAATGTAGAATGGCCAAGAGATGGATCAAATGATTATTTTCAATGCCATAATTTATACACATATGTGCAAAAGAAGAAATGCAAAAGTCTAGACAATGAATTGGCTTATGCATTAATATGGGTTCCTGATTTGTGGAATACACCGGAACATATATTAATGATTAAAAATGAAGAAACTGATCACACATATGAAAAGGAGAGGGAAAGGGATATTCTGACTCTTCTTCCCCCTCCATACAACCCAGGCCGGCTTCACCCACGGGCTCCTACTCCCCCACCTACTCCCCCTCCCTTACATCCTCCTCCTTCTCCGACTCAAATTCGCCCCCTTTCGCCTCCTCCATCTCTGCCTCAGACCCCTCCCCTGATGTCTCCTCCATTTCCTCTTCTAGACCCCCCTACTCCGTCTCTTTCCCCCTCCCCCATTCAGAATACCCCGGTAAATAGGAGAATGAGTTGGGATAAAACCCCGGATGGTGCCGGCCTGCAGGGGGGAGTTGAGGAGGAGGTCCAACAATATCCCCTCAGAGAAATGCCTGGGGGTCCTGATGCGCAAGGACACCCCCAAGTCATGTATATACAGGAGCCGTTAAAAGCTTCTGAAGTCAGAGCCTTTCGGAAAGAAATGGTGAATTTTATTGATGACCCCTTGGGAGCGAGCGAACAACTAGATTTGCTCCTGGGACCTAGTATTTACACTTGGGATGAGTTGAATAATATTTTAAACATCCTCTTTAGCTCAGAGGAAAGAGGATTGATCAGGAAGGCTGCTATGAAGGTATGGGAAAGGGATTATCCAAATAACCCTCCCAGTGCTGATTACCTACCTCCTGACCAAAAATATCCTCTTCAGAGACCCGATTGGGATCATGCAGATGAAGTACATAGAAAACATATGAGCGACCTATGCACAATAATTATAAAAGGAATGAAAGAGGCAGTCCCACGAACACAAAATATGGCAAAAGCCGTGCAAATTGAACAGGAAAGGGATGAAGCACCAGCCGCTTTTCTGCAACGCATTAAAGATGGCTTGCGCAAGTTCGCCGGTGCAGACCCTGAAAACGCTTTAAATGCCCAAACAGTAAAAATACAATTTGTCACAAAATCATGGCCAGACATCTCACGGAAATTGCAAAAAAGAGAAAATTGGATTGCTGAATCCATGGAAATCTTATTGAATGAAGCACAAAAGATATATGTGAATAGAGAGGAAGAGAAGGCGAAGAGAGACACACAAAGACATAGCAAGATAATGGTTAATACTGTCCATGAGGTGTTGAGATCAGAGAGAGGAAGGGGGCGAGGCTTCGTCCCTCGTGACAGAGGAACTTGGAGAGGACGGGGGGCAATGAGTGCGAGTCCTATTCGAGGACGTAGCATGGGGCGTGGTTCCTTGCCATTACAAGCGACGTGTTTTCAATGTGGAAAAGTTGGACATTTTAAAAGAGATTGTCCAGGCTTGGCAAGTGAGGAACGAGTCCACCGACTAATGGAGGAAGATGAATATGAAGATTAGGGATGTCAGGGGCCTTTGATTAAAAGTTCCCGCCAGGAGCCCTTGATAAATTTAAAGGTGGGAACTCGAGAGTATGTTTTTCTCGTTGATACTGGGGCATCTAGAACCTCTATGAGTGAAATACCCCATGGAGGGAAATTGGATATAAACACCCACATAAGGGTGAGTGGAGTAAAAGGAGAAGGATTTCATGTAAATCAAATGGAGCCTATAAAAATACAATTTGGCCAAAATGAAATTAAAACACTTAGGATGTTGTACATTCCAGAAGCGGGAATTAACATTATGGGTCGTGACTTGATGTCAGCTCTGGGATTGACAATAACCTTTGAATCTGATCATAAATTGTATGTGTTACAAGAAGAACAATTAGCTCTAATTGACCCTAAAGTCTGGGTGCAACCAGGAAATAGAGGAGGATTAGAGATAGAACCACTACAGATAAATCTAAAGGCAAATAGTGAAGTGGTTCACCAAAAACAGTATAATATTTCTTTAGAAGGAAGAAAGGGATTACAGCCAGTAATTGATCAGCTGATACAAGATGGCCTTTTAGAAGGAACTATGTCACCATACAATACTCCTATTCTTCCTGTAAAGAAACCTGATGGGTCGTTTAGACTTGTACAGGATCTCTGCCTCCTTAACCGGGTAGTAGAATCCAGACATCCTGTAGTTCCAAACCCATACACAATCATGAGTAGGATTCCAGCCGAACATAAGTGGTTCAGTGTAATTGATTTAAAAGATGCATTCTGGTCTTGTCCATTGGAAAAGGAGAGTCGTAAGCTCTTTGCATTTGAGTGGGAGAACCCGTTTACGGGAAGAAAACAACAATATCAGTGGACAGTCTTACCACAGGGTTTTACAGAATCTCCTAATTTGTTTGGACAGGTACTAGAACAAACACTGGAAAAGTTTGTGTCCCCGAAAGGAGTCCAATTGATACAGTATGTGGATGATTTGTTGATTTCAGGAAAGAAAAAGAGTGAAACTGAGGCAGGAACGATAGAGTTATTGAACTTTTTAGCGCAACAAGGATTAAGAGTGAGTAAAGGCAAGTTACAGTTTGTGGAGGAGGAAGTTAAGTATTTGGGACATGTGATAAGTAAAGGATCAAGAAAGATAAGTATTGAAAGAATTGAAGGAATTGCAAGGCAGCCAAGACCAAAGACCCAGAAAGAATTGAGAAAGTTTTTAGGGTTGGTAGGGTATTGCAGGTTGTGGATAGAAGATTATGCTAAGTGGACGAAAGGGTTGTATGGGCAGTTGGTACAGGACAAACCTTTTCAGGTAAAATGGACCAAGGAACTAGATAAGGATTTCCAACAGCTTAAACATCTACTGACTAGAGCTCCGGTATTAAGTCTGCCTAATGTGGAGAAACCTTTCCACTTGTTTGTGACCATAGAAAAAGGAGTTGCTTTGGGAGTGCTTACACAAACATGGGCAGGACAAAAGAAACCGGTGGCCTATTTGTCTGAAATCTTAGATCCAGTGGCCCAAGGATGGCCTACCTGCATTCAGGCAATAGCAGCCGTCGCATTGTTGGTAAAGAAAAGTGAGAAAATTATGTTAGGGGGAGCTTTGATTGTGAGTAGCCCCCACCAAGTAAGGACTTTGTTACGACAGAAAGCAGGAAGGTGGTTGACAGATTCAAGATTGTTAAACTATGAAAGTATGTTACTGGATCATCCCAATTTAGTAATCACTGTAGACACAAATTTAAATCCAGCTCAGTTCTTGAGTAAAATAGGATCTGAGGATGAAAAAGAAATTGAACATTGGTGCACAGAGGTTGTTGATTTAGAAACCAAAGTTAGATCAGATTTACAGGACATTCCACTGCAGAAAGGTGAAAAATGGTATATTGATGGATCTTCTAGAGTGGTAGAAGGGAAGAGACAAAATGGATACGCAATTATCCAAGGAGGAGCATGGGCATTGTTGGAAAGTGGAAAATTACCTCCACACTGGTCAGCACAAGCAGCTGAATTGTATGCTTTAAAGAGGGCTTTGGAATTGGGGGAAAACAGAATTTAACCATCTATACTGACTCAAAATATGCCTTTGGAGTAGTACAAACTTTTGGAAAGATTTGGAAGGAGAGAGGATATATGTCTAGTCAAGGGAAAGACTTAATTCATCAAAAACTGATTGAAGAAGTGTTGGATGCTTTACAATTACCTAAAAGAATTGCAGTGGTACATCTTAGAGCGCATCAAAAGGGAGATGAAGTAGAAAAGAAAGGAAACAATCTGGCTGATCAAGAAGCTAAATTAGCTGGGTTTGAAGAAACGATAATTAAAATAAATGTGCTAATACCTCATGTTGATAAGGTCACAGAGGTACCAATCTTTGAAGATAGAGAAAAGGAAAAGTTAAAAATGATTGGAGCACAGGAAGATGAGAAAGGGAGATGGTGGTTGCCGGATGGCAGACAAGTGTTAAACTATCCATTGATGAGAAGAATTGTTGAAAGATTGCATGAAGGAAGCCATTGGGGTACACAGGCCCTGATTGATGAGGTGTTAAAGGTGTATGCTGGTCTCAAGGTGTACACCGCTGCTAAGCAAGTTACCCAGAAATGTGTTGTATGTCAAAGAACAAATAGAACTCATGTGGCAGAAAAATTGAGGGGAGGGCGCCCTCTAGCGTTATATCCTTTCCAAAATGTACAAATTGATTTTACTGAAATGCCTCAAGTAGGCAGATATAAATATTTGCTAGTAATAGTAGACCATTTAACTGGATGGGTGGAAGCGTATCCTTGTTTTGATGAAACTGCTAGAACTGTTGTAAGAATTTTATTAGAGCACATTATCCCCAGGTATGGAATTATACAAAGGATTGATAGTGACCAAGGTAAACATTTTACAGGAAAAATCACACAAGGAGTGGCTGAGAATTTGGGCATTAAGTGGGACCTACATAGTCCTTGGCATGCTCCCTCTAGTGGGAAAGTTGAGAATTTGAACGGAAGAATAAAAACTAATCTAACTAAGTTATATTTGGAAACTGGATTGAACTGGATAAAAACTTTACCATTGGCCCTATTCAGACTAAGAACTCAACCCAGAAGAGATATGGGAATAACACCATATGAAATGATGTTTGGTATCCCTTTGAGGGATGGCAATATACAAGTTGGGCAATTACCCAGTAAAGATAAAGGACTAATTCAATATTTGCAAATACTGTCCCAGACTTTTGATTCTTTCAGAAAGATTGGCTATCTGGTGCAGACACCCCCATTGAGCTTCAAAGTACATTCCATTGAAGTGGGAGACGAGGTGTGGATAAAGACCTGGAGAAAAGAGACTTTGAAACCTGATTGGGAAGGCCCGTTCCTGGTATTATTGGTGACGGACACAGCTATAAGAACCAAGGAGAAAGGCTGGACCCACTACACTAGAGTGAAAAAGTCAACTGTTGAGTGGCAAGTGACTCCAGTGTCTGGAAACCTTTTAAAAATTAAATTCAAAAGACAATGAATGTTTTGATTTTCTCCCTGCTTCTAGGAACTGCTGCAGACCTGTGTGTCGGACAAAGGGCCAGAAGAAAGGGGAGTAGAATAAAAGATCAATTATGTGTAAACAACGATTATGACAAACAAACTGAATTCCAATGGTTTGTATCCTCTAATATGAGTGGGACTTATGGAGATTGTGATGTGGTATTTCAGGTTACTGAAAAGATTTTAGTGAATAAGAGTGAAACTATAAAATGCTCAGACTCTAGGCAGAAATTGGCAAGAGTTGAAAGCGTATGTAAAGAAAGATTAACCATAACAGAAAATTACCCTAGATGCTCCAGGATTGTTAATATTCTTTGGTCTGGAATTTGTCATACTTCAATTATTAGTTATAATGATATGGAGTATGTATGCAATAAGACTGATAGAATAAAGCATTTGCCTGTGGGATGGCAAGGACAATGTAGGGTGGAGTGGAACAATGATTTTGAGAAAACCACTCGGAAACCTCAAAGCTCTAGACCATTCTCACTCTCTCTCAAAAGAATGAGAAATGCTAGGACTACTAAGTCCCAGAGAAATTGTAACGAATGTATTCAGAAAACAAAACAGGGGACTAGAATAGTGGAAACTTTGTTATATTATACTTACAAACCAGAATGTAATAATACGCTAATAGAACCCTGTATTTCAAACCAAACACAATATTCCAGATGTTATACAAAACAAGGGATTCAATGTTATGAACCTAAAGCAATGGGACCCATAACTGGAAGTATATATGTATATGGCTATAAAGGGGGAACAGAAGGAACACAAACATTATTTACTTATGCCCAAAGTCAAAGTGGTTATATAGCCCATAATCAGACAAGGGGAGAACAGAAGATATCTGTCTGTTTTGATACTTGTAAAGCAATAAGTATAGGATCGGGTTATAATGGTGAGGATGGAGTAAGTTGTAAAGGTTATCAGTGGGAAAGAGAATATATCAATGAAAAGAAATATTTGTTTCAAATGGTAAAACCCCAAGCAAGCACTGGTCAAGTTGCCTTCGCTCCTAGCCATACTTATTGGTATACAGAAAAAGAACCAAAGAAATGGAGCAGGGGACCAACAGGATTTAACCTATCCCTGGGTGCAGTATCCACCGATTGTTTATCAGGACAGTGCACACCAATATGTCTAGAAACATCAGTTTCTCAAACCTCTTTGACCCAATATTATTATTTTGGCATAGGGGTCGATGGAGCAGGAAGAGACCCTTATGGATATATACTTATACAAGTAAAATCCACTAAATTAAGCAATCAACCTGTTAAGTTGTTTTGGGAATATGAAGAAGAGATTACAAAAATAAATGAACTCCCTGTTCCCCCAAAAGCTAAAAATATGTTTATTGAATTAGCACAGGAAGTGGCTAACAAATTAATATTAAGAAACTGCTTTGTGTGCGGGGGAACAAATATGGGAGATGAATGGCCATGGCATGCAAGGGAAGCAAACTATACTGAAATACAACAATGGAACAGGAATTTTACATACAGAAATAATTTTAATGAAACTTGGAGAATATCTATTAATTTGGTTGGGAATGTATGTTATACAAGGGCAAATATTAGTGGTAGAACAAGACCAATGGGATATATGCGATGTTTGAATGAATGGGAAAATAACACTTGGACATCTCAAATAAATAAAACTCAGCCTGATAATTCACTATCTCAAATTGAGCAGTTATCTTTCCTAAACGATCCAGAAAATGATACCTTGCAATGGATTACTCCTGATGGATTATATTGGATCTGTGGAGCATTTGCATATAATATTCTTCCGGCTGGATGGTTTGGATCTTGCATCCTAGGAGTAATCCAACCTTCATTTTTCCTTCTACCAATGCAAAGGAAACAATTGTTGGGTATACCAGTATATGAGAATGTAGGACGTATTGTTAAAAGAGAGATTAGTGACTTTTCCTGTCTTCAGAGGAAATGGAAATATGATGAATGGCCACCTGAACGAATTATTTGTGAATATGGTCCTGCAACTTGGGCGCAGGATGGGAGTTGGGGTTACAGAACCCCTATATATATGTTAAATCGTATAATACGCCTACAGGCTGTAGTGGAAATAATTACTAACCAAACTGCTCGAGCTTTAACTAAATTAGCTAAAGAAAGTGTATTGTCTAGAACTTATATTATGCAGAACCGACTCGCTTTGGACTATTTGTTAGCTAAAGAAGGAGGGGTTTGTGGAAAGTTTAATCTAACAAATTGTTGTATACAAATAGATGGATCTGGGACAGTAGTAGAACAAATCACCACGGAAATGATTAAAATAGCCCACGTACCAGTACAAACATGGCATGGTTTATTAGATAAAGAAGGTTTCTTAGGAGGAATATTCTCAAATTGGAAACAAGCCTTATTTATGGGAGGTATAATAATTATTGGATTAATGATGCTACCCTGTTTAATTCCTTTAATAAGGAGCATTGTACAAAGTTCAATAGAAGGAATGATGAAAACCCAGACATCCATAAAATCAATGATGGTATTAAAAGAAATAGGAGATCAGATTCAGCTCCTGGAAGGTATGGAGGTAGTTGGACCAATGAAAGAGAGTATAATAGAAAAAGAAAGATTGATTGAAATCCAGAAAAATATTAAACAAATTGCCAAATAAAAAAAAAATGGGGGATTGAGGAGAGTATTTTCAAAATGGAGTATTTTCAAAAGGTTTAAAATTTTCCATGACTCATAGCCATGCTTCCTAAAGTATCCGCCCAGGCATAGAGTAAGGAGAAAGAATGTAGCCAATGAAAAGGGACATGTAGCTGTAACCAGGGAATAGTTGTGATAGTGAGAAATGATTGGAACACAGAGAGTAGTGATGTTTTGAAAAAGGGGTGGGATGTTGACTAACTATAAATTTTGCTAATGCTTCTGTAGAGGTGTGACTTCTTCCCTTGTAACCGTGAGGTTCCTGGTGAGAGTCCACCACGCTTTGCAAACCGTTTTTTTTATATACAATAAATAGAATTTATTTTTCTAACTCTGAAAGTCGTCTCATTTGGATTTCTTTAATACAAAAATCCTGCAAACAGCTTACACCACATCCTTTCCTAAAGTAGGCTATCTCTAAAGCAACACTGTACAGCTGAGATTATTCAAACTGGTGCATGGCTACTATATCATCAGCAACCACTGCTCATGCCAGAGAGTGAACAGGAGGGAGTCCATTTTGTTGTTTCAAATTTTAGGGTTACAGCAAGGCTGTGGATCTTGTTTTGCTGTGGTTCTTTTGAGCCCACCTCAACTGCATCCAATTCTGGTCACCACAATACAAAAAAGATGTTGAGACCCTAAGAAAGAACGTAGAGAAGAGCAAGAAAGATGATAAGGGGTCTGGAGGCTAAACTATATGGTGAATGATTGAGGGAAATAGATATGTCTAGTCTAACAAAGAGAAGAACTAGGGGTGATATGATAGCTGTTCCAATACAGTACTTGAGGGGCCGTCACAGAGAAGAGGGGGTCAACTTATTCTCCAAAGCACCTGAGGGCAAGTTAAGAAGTAACGGATGGTTTAGCAAACATTCCTCACTCCTCACGTCTAGCCTCAACTATACGCCTAATAAAATAATTTTTAAAAAAAGAAAAAAGAAGAAGTAACGGATGGAGTTTATCAAAGAGAGATCCAATCTAGAATTTTCTTGACAGAAAGAACAATCAGTGGAATGGCTTGCCTTCAGAAGTTGTGCTGCTCCATCACTGGAAATTTTTAAGAAGAGATTGAATAGCCATTTGTCCAGAAAGATATGGAGCCTCCTGCTTTGGCAGGGAGTTGGACTAGAAGACCTCTAGGGTCCCTTTCAATCTGGTTATTCTATGTTCTACGTTCATTACCCTAATCAAGATTCTCTCTTCTTTAAATATGCAGTTACATTATATATATCTGTCATTTGCACTTCTATAACTGTCTGGTTTGGATCTGCAACCAAACAAGACAGACACAGACTTCAGCGAACAGCTAGAACTGCAGAAAAAACAGCTGCTACCAGCCTGCCTTCCATTGAGGAGCAGCATACTGCATGAGCCAGAAAGAGGGCTGTGAAAATATCAACAGACCCCTCACATCCTGTACATAAACTATTTCAACTTCTTCCCTCAAGACAACGCTATAGGGCATTGCACACCAGAACGACTAGACACAAGGACAGTTTCCCCCCCCCCCATGCCATCACTCTGCTTAACAACTAATTCCTACAACACTGTCAAACTACTTAGTAAGGCTGTACTACTATGATACTCCTCATCTTTCCTACCTATCATCTTCTTATGACTATAACTTTGTTGCTTGTATCTTACAATTTATATTGTTTTTAGTATCCTAGTATGATTTATGTTGTTTGTTTAGCTAGTATTCTATGACTATCACTAAGTGTTGCATCTTATGATTTATGATGAAGTGTTGTATTTTACGATTTACAATGAATGTATTTCGTGTTGTTTATTATCATGATTATCACTATTACTTGTATGTACACTGAGAGCTTATGCACCAGAGACAAATTCCTTGTGTGTCCAATCACACTTGGCCAATAAAGGATTCTATAAAGAATTCTATTTTTTTCTACTGTCCACTCCTGAACCACAAGCATCTTGTTGAGTTTTGGGGAGTTGTGCCACTATGGCTGAACTCATCCCCGTATTTCCAATAATAAAATTTATGCTTGCAAGTTGTCAGAATACAGTTGCTAGCTTGTCTTCAAAAATACCGAAGAACATCTGTTTCACAAGACTTTAATTTAGCTGTTAGTTTAATTTGCAGAAGTTGGTTTGCTAGTTTGCAGCTGAGCCACAAAGTCTCAATAATTGCTTTGTTGGTTTAGAGCACTACTATAAATTACATTTTCATGCTATTTTTGCTGTAATTTGGGACAGAAGATATGGTCTCCTCATCCTACTTCTCAATCCTAATCTTCCCCATCTGATTTTGCTTACAGGTGGGGCTACAGTGCCCATCCTACTAGGAGTATGGAATGTGTTAAGAATGTGTTTGGGAACCAGATTTTGGGATTTGTTTGTACTGGTTTGAAAGAGGGGTCAAAGAGACCATCTATGTCAAAACTGAACATCCCTCTCTCAACAGAGGGGGAGGGATCCGCCATCATCTATCTCCAGTCTGCAACACAGTCCTTTCAACAGATCCAAGAAGGCTCCACATCCATTGGCACTACTCAGGTGACCCTGATGACACAGGTAAGCCTCCAAGCGGCCTCAGCTACTCTCCAAAAGAAGGCAAAGGACCAGCTGTCTGCAAGGAGTATAAATCCTTCCATTCCCCACCATACAGTCAGAGCTGAAGAAGCTTCTTGGATGAGAAGCAAAATGTTTTCAAAGAAAAACAAGGAAGTCCAGTTGCCTCGTGAAAAAGCACTTTTGGGATAACTACAGTATGACCTGGATGACTGAGAATCTCCATAGACATTTATTTTTATTTTTTATTTTATTTTATTTTATAATCAAATTTCTATACCGCCCCTCTCCCGAAGGACTCGGGGCGGTGTACAGCCTAAAATTTAAAAAACATATAAATATACATAATTAAAATAATTAAAAGTGAATTAAATAATTTGGCCGTAAAATCCCCATTTAAAACCCAACACTTACAAATCTTAAAAATTTACTCAATCCCCCTAAAACATTCTAACCCTACTGGAACCGAAGCTTCTATGCCAGGCCAGCCTGTCAAAAAAGGAACGTTTTTTGTTCCTGACGGAAGGTGCGTAAATTTGTCATTGTACGGAGTTCGGGGGGGAGCTCATTCCATAACGTAGGATGTGGGGTACCTCAGGGGTCGGTCCTCTCGCCTCTTATTGTTCAACATTTATGTAAAGCCGCTGGGTCAGCACGGCAAGGGCATCGTTGGGGTGGTTCGGCGTGGAAATGTACAGCTGAGTATCATCAGCGTACTGGTGGTACTCCACGCCAAAACCACGGATGATCTCACCCAGCACCAGAACAGAGGAGCAACCCCTGTCTTGGGCCCGCCAGAGATCATCCACCAACGCGACCAATGCTGTTTCCGTGCTGTAGCCAGGCCTGAAGCCCGATTGGAACGGATCCAGATAGGACGATTCCTCCAGGTGCTGTGGGAACTGTCGGGCAACCACACTCTCAACAACACTCTCCGGTGCGCTCCCACAGAGTGGGTCTCCTCAGGGTGCTGTCGGCCAGACAATGTCAGCTGGCGACCCCCAGGGGGAGGCCCTTCTCTGTGGGAGCTCCAACGCTTTGGAACGAGCTCCCCCCGAACTCCGTACGATGATGGAATTGCGTTCCTTCTGTCGAGAATTAAAAACATATTTATTCCGACAAGCCGGCCTGGGATAGTAGCTCCAGTTCCAACAAGGCCATAATTGTTTTTAGGGGATTGAGTTTTTAGATTATGTATTGGGTTTTTAAATGATTGGGCCAAATTATTTAATTTATTTTTAATAATTTTACTTTTTGTACATTGACATTTTTAATTGGGCTGTACACTGCCCTGAGTCCTTCGGGAGGGGGGCGGTATAAAAATCGTAAAATAAATAAATAAATAAAACCTTTGCAAGAAAGCGAAGGTTGGAGACGGGACGATAGTTTGATAGAACAGCTGGATCCAGGGTAGGCTTCTTGAGGAGGGGTCTCACCACTGCCTCTTTCAAGGTAGTGGGAAAGACACCCTCACTCAAGGAAGCATTGATAATTGCCTGGAACCAGTCTCGTACCACCTCCCAGGAGGCCAACACCAACCAGGAGGGGCACGGGTCCAGTAAACATGTGGTCGCCCTACGTCCCCCCAGCAACCTGTCCACATCCTCGGGGGTCACGAGGTCAAACTCAACCCAGGTAACGGTCTCAAGACCAGCCTCCGCCGCTCCCACTGGACATACCCAGTTGAAGTCGAAGACTTCCCGTATCTGAGCAATTTTATCATACAGATATCTTCCGAAATCCTCGGCTCTACCCTCTAAGGGGTCTCCCCTCACCTCCTGATGAAGGAGGGAGCGGGTCACCCTAAACAGGGAGGCTGGGCGGTTATCTGATGACGCGATAATAGCAGTGAGGTAAGAACACTTCTCTGCTCTTATCGCCGCTAGGTAGGACCTAATATGGTCTCTTACCAGTGTTCGGTCAGATTCGGCATGGCTCAATCTCCAACTGTTCTCTAGGCATCTTTTCCGGCGTTTCATCTCTCTCAACCCCTCGTTATACCAAGGGGCCGATCGAGACCCACGCCGAATCAGAGGCCGCAAAGGCACAACTCGATCCACGGCACCGGCAGCCGCCCTGTCCCAGGCCGCCACCAGCTCTCCGACCGAGTCGTGTGTCAGAACCTCAGGAATTGGCCCAAGTTCTGCCTGGAACCGCTTGGGTTCCATCAGCTGCCTGGGGCGGTACCATCTCACCGGTTCTGCCTCCCTGCGGTGGGGTGCAATGGTCAGAAAGTCCAAGCATAGGAGAGAGTGATCAGACCATGACAGGGGTTCAATAACTATATCCCCTATACTCTGACCACTCAGCCACTGTCCAGAGACAAAAACCAGGTCACGCGTGTTCCTCCCTGTGTGTGTGGGGCCTTGAATTACCTGGGCCAGGTCCATGGCTGTCATGGAAGCCATGAACTCCCGAGCCTCCCCGGACGCCCCACCCATGGACGGCAGGTTGAAGTCACCCATAACTATTAGCCTGGAGACCTCAACCACCACCGCAGTGACAACGCCCAGGAGCTCGGGCAGGGAAGTTGATACGTGGCAGGGAGCCAGGTATGTAATCAACACCGCCCTCGGACCCCCAAGGTCCCACTTCACCAGAAGGGATTCACAGCCTGCCATCTGAGGAACAGTGATCTCCCTCGGCCTGAAACCTTCCCTAATCACGACCGCCACTCCCCCACCCCTGCCCTGAGCTCTCGGCTGGTGGAATGCAAGGAAACCCGGTGGGCACATTTCCACCAGAGGGACACCGCCCTCTGGTCCCAACCAGGTCTCCGTTATACCCGCCAGGTCTGCTCCCCCCTCTGAAATTAGGTCTTGAATGAGGGGGGCCTTATTTACCACAGACCTGGCGTTGCACAGCATCAGCCTACAGCCAGGGCTCTGTGGTTCTGAACAACCCCAAGAACAGGTTGAGCCTTGGGGGTCGGAGCGCGCGACCGCTCATAAGCAGCGGGTGCGCGCTCCCTTATTATAATACGGCCCCCTGCTCCTGCCATACCTGCCCCTCCCGCTTACGGTACTTATTGGAACTGAGTTAGTCTTAATCAACCCGCCTTCCGCACCCTCAGGACTCCGTCCCCTTCCGTTGCCTGGCCTGTCTTCTTGTTCCCTCCCAACAATTTCTTCCCCCACCCTAGACACCCCTTCCCCACCCCTCCCCTCCCTTAAAACTTTCACTAAATACCTATTTAAAAAACCCCAAAGCCCCTTTTTTGATGCATGCCATCTCTCAGGACTCCAAAGTCCATCCTCGAGATGGGCCTTTGATAAAACAGAGGGCCATAATTGCGAGAGGGGGGAAATCTCGCAATGCAAGAAGCATCCACTTCGAGTAAGCAGCCAGTCAGGTAAGTGCATCGATGGGGTCCGGCGAGAAAACCGGCAGTCCAGTCTAAATTAAGGTCCAAGTTCCAGGTTTCTATCAGGGAGATGGTAAAAATGATAATAATAATAATAATAATAATAATAATAATAATAATAATAATAACAACAACAACAACAACAATGATGATGGTGGATTTTGAGTGGTCCGGGCAGGAAAAGCCCCTATGTTGTTCCATCCTGCTCCGTTTAATCCACTGTCCATAGATTCGCATATGTGCTGCCGGGGGCAAGGACCAGGTCTCTGAAAAGGGGTCCATGGGGCAGCACCAGAGTCAGAATCTGGGATTCTTTCTTCAGGGCTGTCTTACTGCCCCTCCTGATAGTGCTCAGTTACACTTTCCTTCCCACACAAAGCTCATGGGGTGGGGGGAAGCCACTGCAGTTCTCCCATTTGGCCTCACCGTTGGCCGCTCGTTCACCGGTTCACCGGGGAGGGGGGAAGCATGACCACGTTGTTTCCCTCACCACCAGGTCCATGCTGCCTCCTCTGTCACCCGCAATTCTCAGCTATCTTCCCGAACCACTAGCTCACATGATAGTGGGGGGGGCCGCCGCAAAGCTCTTCCCTTTTGCGGCGGCCTCCCAGTGCCAGCGCCTCTCAGCTGCCTACCCAAGCCTCACTCACATGGTGGTAGTAAGGGGGGAGGGGGAGGCCCGCCGCTGAGCTGTTCCCTTTCGCAGCGGCCTCCCAAAGCCAGGAGCCTCTCAGCAGTCTTTTCGCGAGTCGCTCGTTCGCATGGTGGGGGGGAGCTGCCGCCGAACTCTTCTCTTTCGCGGTGGCCACCCACCCAACTCCCAGCTGGCTCCTCACCTCGCAGCAGGCCGCAGGGGGAGGGGAAGTACGCTGTTACCACACTCAGCTTCGTCCATTCCCGGCAAGAAGGGAGCCGACAGACATATCTCTGGAAGGCTAAGGTGTTCCGCTGCCAGAATCCCAGGGGTCCCAGATGTTTCTCAACCCCTGGGAGGGTCTCTAGCCCTTCCCCATCAGAGGCCCGGCTGCTCTCACAGGGAAGCGTCCTCCATCTTGCGCATGCGTAATAATATGATGAGAAGGCTGCTACAGTTGCTATATTGCAAATGTTCCAGAGCAGGTGTAGGTATCTTATTTGTAGCCAAGGGCCATATTTCTCTTTTTATAGAGAAGTTCTTCCTAGGTGAAATGAAGTGGGCAAAGGCACCATTTTTGGGTTACAAATATTTGAATTACCACCAGCAATCCCATAGAGCAGGGGTAGGCAACCTTGGCTCTTTTATGACACCGGCTGGCTCAGGAATTCTGGGAATTGAAGTCCACGAGTCATAAAAGAGCCAAGGTTGCCTACCCCTGCAGAGGTACAGACATCTGTAATTCTTTGCTGCCACCTAGTGGCTGTCTGGATATAGTTCCCCTATCATGTTTACGTCCATTCCTTGATTTCAAAATTGAAGTTTAGTGGGGAGAAGAGGGTGTTTTTTAAGCTGTGTTTTAAAAATCAGCTTTAAGAAAAAAAATCACCATAAGTAGGACCACAATTTCAGACACTAAATAATGCAATGCACTTGAGTCATTATGTGACCAGACCAATTTAATGAACATTTTTACATTAAGTGAATCACATGGTCATTAAATGATTCACACAGTCATTAAGTGAATCCAGCTTCCTCCATTTACTTTGCTTGTTGAAAGCCTGTTGGTAAGATTGCCAAGCCCCTAAATCATGATCATGTGTTTTGTGGCAAGGTAGTGTGATAGTCATAACTTTGAGGATGGGGTCATAAGTCACTGTTTTCACCACCACTGTAACTTCAAACTATCATTAAACAAATGGCCATAAGTCAAGGACTACTAATGCATTATCACATTCTATTATATATACATTATATTATGTTTTTATCTTCAGCACATTGGAAAATTATTCTAACTCTTGTTCCCAACCCCCAAACAAAGTATAGAAAATGGCAGAGCAGGGCTTCTTGAATTCTTTACCAGTATTGATTCTGGGGAGGTATTTGTATCATCTTCTTTCTTCTTCTTCTTCTTCCTCTTCTTCCTCTTCCTCTTCCTCCTCCTCCTCCTCCTCCTCCTAATCCTGGGTTGCATTTTTTTGTGTATCTTTGTTCTCCTCTTGTGTTGCGTAGTGCTTGTGTGTATGTGTGGACTGAGAAGGACAAAAGGAACTGCCTATGCAACTTCTGGGTCATGTGACTGGGAAGGAGAAAACGAGAAGGGCTTAGAATGGAGCAGTCACCAACATTCTGAAGCAATCCTGGGAGTTGTAGTCCACTCAGCTGCAAGTTGCCAAGGTTGGGAAACTAATGTCTCTCCATTGTAAGCCTTTCTCTAAAATGCGCTTCCCACAAAATCCAGCTAATCCCCTTTAATTACTGCTCAGAAAACAGTAAAATCATGGCCATTTCAACAGCTTTTTAGAGCCCCCACACACACTTTGCTTCTTATTGGATTGGTAGTGAATTACTTCAAACTTCACTCTCATTTATCCAATTATTAGCAAGTTTATGGTTTTTATATGGCCACTGTCAGTCTCAACAGGATGGCACATAATCATCCTCATCATGCTTTTTATGGATCAATTTGCAAATTGCTTAGAGAAAATGTATTATTCCCAGTAATATATTAATACTGGGAACAAATGTGTCAAATAAATTACATGCATTTCTTAATTTGGCCTAATGGTGTCCAGATGGACTGGATTTCAGCTCTAATAAGCCTAAGTGAAGATGGAGGAATATGATGTCTGGAGTATGATGGACACTGAAGTCCAGCATGGCTGAAGAACATCAAGCCAACACTAATATTCTTGGAATACTGTAACCAGTTTTGGTCACTATAATGTAAAAAAGATGTTGAGACTCTAGAAAGAGTACAGAGAAGAGCAACAAAGATGATTAGGGGACTGGAGGCTAAAACATATGAAGAACGGTTGCAGGAATTGGGTTTGCCTAGTTTAATGAAAAGAAGGACTAGGGTGGGGTGATATGATAGCAGTGTCCCAGTATCTCAGGGGCTGCCACAAAGAAGAAGAAATCAACCTATTCTCCAGAGCACCTGAAGCCAGAACAAGAAGCAATGGATGGAAACTAATCAAGGAAAGAAGCAACCTAGAACTAAGGAGAAATTTCCTGACAGCTAGAACAATTAATCAGTGGAATGAGTTGCCTCCAGAAGTTGTGGTTGCTCCAACATTGGAGGTTTTTAAGAAAAGATTGGACAGCTGTTTGTCTGAAATGGTATAAAGTTTCCTGCCTGAGCAGGGGGTTGGACTAGAAGACCTCCAAGGTCCCTTCCAACTCTGTTATTCTGTTAAGTTTGAAAAGACTGTTATATACAGATAGTCCTATTTCCTTTCTCCTCCTTTCCTTGTTTGCTCCTTCTCATAGTGGCAATTTAGCCTTCCCCTGCAAACATCATTCAGAAAATATGTGTGTGTTTATTGAAAGGCAGTACATATCAATATTTAAAATAAATAGGGTGTGGGAGAAGGCAAAATAATGTCTAATAATAGCTGTTGGGGAAGCCAAGGGCAGCCCAGAAGATTGCCTTTATATATTTCACAATGGGAACCCTGAGGATCAAGTTCCACTTTCCACACACACAAACCAGGATGCCAGCCCTGTCTTGGGGCATGGTAATGGCTGGCCGTGAGTCACAGCGGTGTCAGAAAAATGCATTCCTAGTAGACATACAAATATTTATAGATATGAGCTCAGACTGAGGTGCAGCTGCCAAGAGAACTATTGGAATAGAAGCAGCTGCCCAGGAAGTTGGAATCCTTCATACAATGGTGGAAGATGAGGAGATGACCTTCGGAGGCTTTGGAGATGAAGCTATTTTCATAATTTTGTAGCAGGATTGAAGGTTTGTGGAAGATCTTTGATTTGTCCAGGGTAGCTAAAGACTGAGGGTTCTTCAGATACCTGGCAGGAGGGTGGGTCGTAGATTCCTCAGGCTGTTTCTCCAAATTTCCAGATGTGCTATATTGAAAGCCATGTTTGTGTCTTACGCATACAGACAGAGACACATTCTGCTCGCTCTTGTCCTTGTGCACAACACATTTCAGGAACAACAGCTGTGTTCAGTCAGCTTTCCAGAGCAGAAACTCCTCAGCACATGAGGGAAAATTTTCATGGGGTGGAACTATCCTGTCTGCCTTTTTCTCCTGCCAAAATCACAAAGTTCAGGAAAGATGTGTGTTCCAACATTTTTTTTTCTCCATGTGAGACTCAACTCTTGTCTTCCACCCCAGCTACTCCACTCCAAAAAATCAGCCAGCCAGATTACAATTCCAACCTGCATCAAAATGGCTGGTTTTAAAGCCCTGAAGGCCATTTTTTAAATGTTCAAATCTGTTCAGATGCCACCAGAACTGAACAGTGTGACTCTTTTGTTTTATTTGTATTATTTAAGCTTTCAGTCCCAGGCTCCATGAACAGGAAAGAGGACTGATACTTAATATGAAAGAAGAAGAAAAAAAAAAAGAATCCAAAGAGCCAAGCCTTTTAGGTGTTACACAAATTAATCACAAGCTTTGGAGTTTCCAAGCTCTCTTTCTGAAGCAAGGGGACTAGAAGATCCCAAAGGATTGGGGGGGGGGGGAGTGAGACTGGTACAATAAGGAAGGACCTTCAGAGGTGTAAAATGGATCTCGACAGGTCCAGAATATTATTACAAAACATTGCAAATGCTGCAGCAAGTGAAATATCTATATAATATAGGTAGTCCTCGATTTATGATCATCCGGTTAGTGACTGAAGTTACAATGGCACTGAAAAAAGTGACTTATGGCCAATTTTCACACTTATGATCTTTGCAGCATTCCCATGATCATGTGATCAAAATTTGGGCGCTTGGCAACTGGCATGTATTCATGACAATTGCATCCTCCCGGAATCATGGGATCCCCATTTATAACTTTCTCAGCCGGCTTCCAACCAGCAAAGTTAATGGGGGAAGTCAGATTTGCTTAACGACTGCATATTTCACTTAACAACTGCAGTGATTTGCTTAACAACTCTGGCAAAATAGGTAAGGTAAAATGGGGCGCAATTCACTTAGCAACTGCCTTGCTTAGCAACGGAAATTTTGGGCTCAAATGTGGTCCTTGATCAAGGACTACCTATCCAATGGCGGATTCCAACTGTTGCTTTTGTGTTTTAAATGCCCTGCCAACAAACACGCACATCTGCACACTTCTTCAGCTTAAAGAAGTTTGTGTATTTAGCTCCATGGTGATGTACATGCACTTTTGACAAAAATGATATAATTTCCTGCCAATAAGTTTCTCCCCTCTAAAGTTCAACTCTTTTCAGAATTAACACTTTGCTTGCCCTGATTGCAACAGTGAAGGGATATCTTTTGCTTCCTCAATTTGCTTTCTTTTAGCAGTTTTATACTCCTTCCAGATACATACATATGTGTTCCTCTAGCCACCCACTCTATTCCAACAAATTTTGTAGCCATACCCGTCAAGTAAGAGTTATAGCTCATAAAGCTCAAATATATCCACATTTTTGTGGAAGTGTGCAGCAGCTATAACCATCCCAAAGAATCATTATCACAGCTGTCGTGGGAAGGGGAGAATACTGAAGGAAAATAGAAAGGCAAATTTGAGAGTACGTCATGTGCCTCACCAACTAAATGTGACAGGATTTTAATAATTCTTATGCAAATTGGACTACCAGATCTTGCCTGAAAAACCACAGAATACCACTAGGGGGCAGTATTGATAGCTCTCTTAGCTGCCATCAGAAGGTCATCCAGAATTTTGCAGCTCAGATCTGCTAGTCCTAATTTTAAAAAAGTGGGAGGGGGCAGCAGGGGAGAGATCCCTTATGACTCCAGAAGTCTCAAAAATGGCAGAGCGTCAGCACCAGATTTATAATGTGCTTGTTAGTGTAGATAAACATGAATCCAGAAGACAATTTGAACCTCTGATGGTGAAGGAAATGGTGTTTCATTAAGCCACGTTTAGAAAATCCATGCCCATAAAAATACCCTCTTCCACATACAGGACTTTCTGGTCCTTCAAAAGCTTGTCTTCAAATTTGCCAACCTGGAAACAAACAAAGAACAAGAAGCAAACATTGCTATTCCACCAGGAACTGACCGGTTATCAAAATTTCCTCATATTGCAGAGAATGAAAATTGTTTGCATATACTGTACTCCAGGGGTGGGATTCAAATATGTGAACAACCAGTTCTCTGTGTGGATGCTGCTTCCGGAAGTCAATTCTGGGCCTGTGCAACAAAAAATTAGCTACCGGTTCTGCCGAAGTGGTGCGAACCGGCTGAATCCCACCACTGCTGTACTCCCATCTATATAGCCTTACTTCATATACAAAAAATCTATACAAAAAATCCCCATGGTCCTTATGAAAAGGAGATGCAAAGCTGGCCAGCTACCTTTCCTTCTCCAAGATCTAGAGCTGGAAAAAATGTACAGGCAAGAATTTCTCCAAATTGTTGGCAGTCCCATCGATGGCAAGAACAGAGGGCCAAAACTAGGAGATGTTTTTCTATTGTGACTGTATACCATAGATTTATTTAACAAATGGCTGTTAGACCACTGTTTTTCATTTTGGCAACTTTGAGAGCACTTCAATTCCCACAGTTCTCCAGGCAGCCTGGCTGGGGAATTTTGGGAGCAGAAGCCCATTCATTTAAAAATGTTTGAAAAACACTGCTGTAGATTGAAGAAGACATCAAATGGAATGAGGCTTATCATTATCCATGTAAAAAAGAGTCTTCCAAGAAGCTTTTTCTGTACTGCCTCAGGAACTATAACAGGATAAGAGTTGAAAGGGACCTTGGAGGTCTTCTAGTCCAACTTTCTACTCAAGCAGGAAACCCTGTATCATTTCAGACAAATGGTGTCCAATGTCTTCTTAAAAACTTCCAGAACTGGAGTACTCACAACATCTGGAGGCAAGTCGTTCCATTGATTAATTGTTCTGTTAGGAAATTATTCTTTAGTTCTAGGTTGCTTCTCTCTTTGAATACTTTCCATCTGTTGCTTCTTGTCCTGCCTTCAGGTGCTTTGGAGAATAGCTTGACTCCCTCTTCTTTGTGGCAACCCCTGAGATATTGGAACACTGCTATCATGTCACCTCTAGTCCTTTCATTAAACTAGACATATCCAATTCCTGCAACCATTAGCCTACAGACCCGTTTATGTGCTCCTGTTTTAAGATGATTATGAATATTTTTATTATATTATTATTGATGTTTTATTTTTGGTAAATCATCTAGCTGCATAGTGGTCTAAGAACCTAGCAAATAAATATATAAATGGGCTGTCTATAAGTTCTGTAAGTTCAGTATTTCAATAATAAACCGAAAAGTTAGAGAAAAAGATGAAAATACTACTTTTATTGAAGTTTTAAACAGTTAAGCCAAAAATAAAACATTCAGCTCGCTAATAACAATCCAATATTGGAAGATCATAGAAGTCTGCAGCTGCTATCAAAATGGTGTAAGAGTCCATTTGTTGAAGTGCCCTTAAGTCAGAAAAAAGCCTATTATTCCTGTAGCTATTCAGCCTCTTGGTGTCCAAAATGCACCATTTTTTTCTTCAGAAATGATAGAAATAGGATTGCCACACTCCATTGTAACATTGCTTCTTTATTTTGTACACATATATTCATTTGCATATTTCAAAAAATACTCAATAAAAACATTGTAGATGAAGTTGCATGTAACTGAGACAAAAAGGAAGCTTACATTTCTGCCATGACGTTACAAGTATTTTTATTTTAAAAAGGCAAAATAGAATGGTAAATGCAGTAGAAATACATACAAATAACTTCTATTGCTGACCTAATGGGAAAGGACTGATGTGTTTTGAAATACATAATGGAAAGCAATATTATCTAATACCAAGTGCTTGGAATATTTAAAAAAATATTGGATTAGTAACCATAAAGAAGCCAAAAGTTATGTATTTAATACTTTGCAAAGCTTGTATTTTTCTACTATGTTCTTTTTATTTAAAAAACAGAGGGTGTCTTACAGACACTTTAAAAAAAACATCAAAACGTAAAGAAAAACATTTATACCATTTTTTTGTAAAACAATCTATTAAGTTAAGAAACTTACAGGCAAACATTTTTAACTCTTACTTAAATGCTGCTCCACTGCCGTTGTTATCTTTCAGCCTGGTGTAATCACAAATAAGTGGCTTTCCATTTCCCCAAATCAAAGAGTGTTCCTTGTAACCTCCTCAACTTTTTGTTGACTTTTGAAAGCGAAACAAAAATAAAAACAAAAAAACCTGCCTTTTTAAGAGTAAAGTTACTGCAAGCCTCAACAGCGCCTGCATAAATCATTTTGCAGGACATGGGTGGATTTCTATTACAGATTTACAGGCAGACATGAACACATTACCATACCATCCTCCCCCCCTCCAGCAACCATGGAGAATAAACCCTCCATAGTGGTGCAAAGCTAGCCACCCCTCCAGCACTGCTTCTGTACAGTCCCCATTCATCCCAATGGAAAATGCAAGCAGCCAATGGCTCTACGGTAAACATCTTTTCCCCAAAAATTATATATTCATAATGGAAAACAGCAAGTATATTTGGTAAGGGCAAAGAGTTGTCATCTTTGCAAGATGACAGAAAGAGGAACCCAATATTTTTAAGGCACTAAAATGGAGGAATATTTTTTTAAGGGCAAATAAAATATGTACATCAAGAATGCTCTGAATTCTTTTCTGCTAGCAAAGTTCCTATTTTTGCTACATACTTTTCCTCTGAATCTGACTGATGGTGGCTGTTGGCATGCATTTCTGAAGTTAGTAGTCTGGATACAGTGTGTAGCCAAGGTGGCAAAGGCAGAGAATGGGGAACCCTGACTGCAAGCTAAGCTATTTAATGAAAATGCTAGGAAGTGGATTCTTGCGAGAATACAGGTAGTCTTCGATTTACAACCACAACTGAGCCCAAAATTTCTGTTGCTAAATGAGACATTTGTTAAGTGAGTTTTGCCCCATTTTACGACTTTTCTTGCCACAGTTGTTAAGTTGGTGACACGGTTGTTGAGTGAATCTGGCTTCCCCATTGACTATGCTTGTCAGAAAGTCTCAAAAGAGGATCACATGAGGCCAGGACACGGCAACCATAATAAATGTGAGTCAGTTGCCAAGCATCTGAATTTTGATCACATGATCATGGGGATGCTACAGTGGTTGTTAAGTGTGAAATATGGTCATAAGTCACTTTTTCCAGGGCCATTGTAACTTTGAATAGTCACTAAATGAATTGTAAGTTGAGGACTACCTGTATCCTGGAGTATAACAAATGAGCGTCACAGCATTCTCCCCAACAAGGATAGTGCAGCCCCCCCCCCAACTTTTTTTTCCTTGACTGGCACCTGCAATTCCAACCACCATCACCACCATTAATAGCCTTGAAGCTTCTGACTAACTATACTGGTGAAGATACATGCATGGGAATAACATGCATGGGAATAGCCAAAGATGATTAGGCAGAAGCATTTGTGAGCCATCCCAAGCTCTGGATAAAACAAATGATCATTTGGCTATTATGTGCAATAGACTTGGGATGGAGAGAAGAAAATAATTATTGTGTGGCAAGCACAGAGGATGAATCCAGACTGAGAACAAGGTAACTGAGAAGGCTGGAGAGAAAGTGCAGGAGAGAAAGAGAATGAATTAGATCAGTATTGCAGGCAGAGGAAAGAGACAGAAGAAAGGAATAAATAAAAGCAAAAGAGAGAAAAGCATGACACCTTCTTCTCTTTCCACTTTCTTCTTCCCTTCTTTTGAGCACTGCTGCCTTGATTTGCCTTACTGCCAGCCACTGTCTACCCCTGGATGAATATCAGCCGTGCAGAATACACCAGGTCACCAAGGTACGTCAGCAGATTGACAGCGGTTAGAACAGCTATGGTAAGATTCCTGTCCCAGTCACAGACGTTGCGACCTCCACAGTATGAGCGTCGAGATGGCTGTCCCCCATGTTTTCTGTCAAACTTGTAGACAGGCCAAATAATTGTGGCGGTGGCATACATGAGCACAGCCAATAAAGTGTAGCCGCTGAGGAATTTGTTGAATGGACATGGCAACCAGCCAGTGCATTCGCCAATGCAGAGGATAATCACCACAAGTGATAGGATGAAACAGATGCAATAGACCGCCATGCACCACTTAAGAGCTTCTGGGCGGTCATAAAGAGGTGGATCACTTATGAAGACAAAGATGATGCAGGCAATGAAAGTCTCCACCACCTTCAGCAATCCCGGGACTGTCGCCATGTAGCTGGTCACTTCTCCTGGCTTAGCTTTGGTTATGCTGACCTCAGTGAGGTAAGCTAGACAGGCTAGGCAAGAAAACACAGTGGCAGAAATGCGGTATCCCCGTTCGTCATGAGAAAAATTCTGAGGCCGAACGAAGAACATCGGGTAGATGATGGAAGCAGAGAGACACATCAGGGTAGCATACATGGCGAAAGTGATGGGGAAGTTCTTCCAAGAGACCGGCATGCGATGCTGAAGGCCAGCAAACTCGACCACCAAGATGACAATGGTGATGGCAAAGCAGAAGCACCAGGAGAACATGCACCAGTCCCCACTGCGGCCATCCCAGGCGGCCCGGTTGGCCACTAAGCTGAAGGCCACACAGGTGAAAAGGGCTTCCAGGAGGTGAACAATGCCCAGCATAGAGGTCAGGGCGCTGGTGTTGCCCACCAATTTTGAGCGGGTTACTGGCATTGTGCAAAGATCTAAGGACGAAAGACACATAATGCAAAACTTTATCACATGAAAATATACAATTTAGAATACATTTCCTAAATTTAGGGCTAAGGAATATAGAACAGTGGGCAGATGTAGGAGATAACCAAACTTAGCCTGAGGGAGGGGTCAACCGCATCATCAGTCACGAGTCCCCGCGTGCCCACAAGAAATCTAAGTCCAGCCTACCTTGAATGCCTCTCTTATCACCCGCTCATTTCCCTTAACCAATTGGTCAGATTATTGCAGAGAGCTTAAGCTTGTAATAAACTGCCTGAATCACCTGATTTCCCCGGTGTTTGACAGCAGCCTTTGTTGTAATGCACCCCACTTGCAATAAGCCGTAAGCATTTAGCCATCGTATTTTTGTGTATTCACATCGAAAGGCTTCTAACGCAGGAACCTTTTGGCTGTGCTAATTGCCGGCTGATTTACAAGCCTTCAGGCAAGGCAAATGTTCACATCAAAAGAGTGTTCCTCAACTGCTGGCTTACACATAAGCAAACAAACCCTTCTCAGGCTATGTTTAAGATAACTGAAGTTAGATAAGCAGCACGATCGGAAACGATCTGAAACAGACACCAAATTAGCCTAAGATCACATCGCAAGGATTTACAGACTTTTGACAGTTAAAAGCGAAAGTGTTACTTTATAGTTAGATGTAGGAAACATATTATCTTGTGATTATGGGAATCTCCTGACTAAGCAGGAAAAGTTAATAGTAAACAATTTGAGGATGTAACCATTGATGAAACAAAGTATATTATGCTATTGTTAAACTGCCGGACTAAACCTTTTTGTATGTGATTTATTCACGTTGTTTGATGTTAACCAAATAAAGAGAGGAGGCTGATTCCATTCGAATGTCAGTCACCCCAGAGAGAAGCCTTGTCTCATTGTCTTGTCTCTACATTCGGCCATCGTGTCTGATCCACATTGAAGCTGCCTGCGGAAGGTAAAGCATCAACTGGTGACCCCGACGTGATGCTGACATTGGCATACGCCACATAATGGGCACTGGTACTCAGTCCACGATCACTAATCAGCTACAATTTCCTCCTGCCGTGTTTGCATTAATTAACGAAGCAGTATTATATGCTTTCTCGGTCTTGGAGGACTCCACCGAGGTTACTTCCTCTTTTGCAAAAATATTACAAGGACCCCAGGAGCCATATGCTGATTTTGTCAATAAACTGATTACAGCTGTCAAAAGGCAGATTGAAAATGCTGCAGCACAGGATGAATTGATTAAAAAATTGGCTTATGAAAATTCTAATGCAGATTGCAAAAGTATATTGAAAGGGGTCGTTGTAAATCAGAGAGCTACCATCTCAGATTATCTTGACGCCTGTAGGCATACTGGAACCACCACCTTTCAAATGTCTGCATTGGCTCTTGCCTTGCAGGGACATTCTGGGCAAAGTTCTCAGAATCGGTCATCTCAAACCTGCTTTAATTGTGGGAAGCCTGGACACTTTAAAGCTGAATGCCGGGCTCCTGGGGGGGGAGCTGCCTCAAGGAAGGATGGACGTTCCTCTAAACCACGAACTGTTTGTCCAAAGTGCAAAAGGGGCTTTCATTGGGCAAAAGATTGTCAGTCCGTAACCAATGACAATCAGGGAAACTAGGAGCGGGGCGACCGGCTAGCCCCTTCCCCAAGGTCGGAGATTTAAATCCTCCCCCTGATCAGTATTCCCAAACTTTTGAAATGGCTGCAAAGGAAACATTGTTGCTAAATTTGCCTGCTCACAATTATTTTTTGCCTTTAGAACCAAAATTAAAGCTCCAATTGCCCCCCACTCTGCCCGTGTTGGTATTTCCGACACATGAAATAGCATGTCAAGGCATCATGGCTGCTCCTGTGATGATAGATTCTCAGTGTCTGTCTTCTTTGTCACTCTGTGTCTCTGCTAATCAGCCTGTGACCATTCAGCAAGGCTCAGTTGTGGCTACTATGATATTGTTAATGGACTTTATCCCACCGGAATTATGCACGGTGGAACACCCTTTAGCCCGGCCACGTCCCGTGGCCACGTTCCTTTTGAACGGCCGCCAATTTTCTGGCATTTTAGACACTGGGGCGGATGTCTCAGTCATAAGACCTCAAGAATGGCCCGCTCAGTGGGCCACAGAAGAGGCCACTTCTGTGAGAGGTGTGGGGGGACTACAGGTGGCACGTAAAAGTCTTGCTTGGATAGCTGTGACATCGCCTGATTCGGCTCACACTGCCTATATTCAGCCTGTGGTCATTCCCCTTCACATTAATTTATGGGGCCGAGACCTAATGAGTCAACTACAAGCTAAATTAACCTTTTCCTAATGGCTGTACCTCTGAAATTAACTCTCAAGACACCCACGCCTGTGTGGGTGAATCAATGGCCCCTATCCCAGGAAAAGCAAACTGCGCTTTTAAAATTAGTTCAAGAGCAGCTTGCTCTTGGACATTTGGAACAATCCTTTAGCCCTTATAACACCCCTGTTTTTGTAATTAGGAAAAAGAGTGGAAAGTATCATTTTCTTCACGACCTCCGTGCCGTCAATTCTATAATTCAGCCTATGGGACCCTTGCAATGTGGTCTTCCGAATCCTAACTTAATTCCTGCTGACTTTCAGCTTTTGGTGGTGGACCTCTCAGATGCCTTTTTCTCTATTCCTTTGCATAAGGAAGATAGGCAATTATTTGCTTTCACAGTCCCAGAGCAGAATTCTCACAGACCAACTGCTAGATATCAGTGGAAAGTCTTGCCACAGGGTATGCTAAATAGTCCAACCATTTGTCAATTTGTCGTGGATCAGGTTCTGAATAAATTCAGATTGCAAAATCCACACCTAATGATTTATCATTACATGGATGATATCCTTGTTGCTGGACCAGGCCCCCCTGGGGTGCTGCTCCCCTATTTGCCACAGCTTCAAACTATTTTGAAGCAAGGGGGCTTTCATGTTTCCCCTGAAAAAATTCAGACAAAATCACCATTTTCCTATTTGGGGCATAAAGTTTTAGCATCCTGATCTGTGCCCCAGCCCCCAAAATTGGCTTTTACAGAACCTCTCACATTATTGCAACTCCAAAAATACTTGGGAGCCATAAATTGGATCCGTCCTTATTTAGGTCTCACCACCTTGCAGCTTTCACCTTTATTTTCTGCCCTTACTAGGGGGGTGAAGCCTTCTGATCAAGTTCTCTTGCCTGGCGAGGCAAGGGAAGTTTTGCAAAACGTCTCTTTCGCTCTAGCTAAGGTTTGGGTGGACCGCATTACTCCCAACATTTCTTTATCTCTCATTCTGCTTAATACAAAGGGCCTTCCTACTGGCATACTGGCACAAGTTCAAAATAAAAAATCCTTAAAAATTGTTGAATGGATACATTTGCCGCACACCCCCCGTAATTCAATCAACCCCAGTCATTTGATGTTTGCTACTCTAATTCGGAGAGGCCGCCTTAGAGCAAAAGCCTTGACGGGGGCAGACCTTGATTCATTATTTGTTCCCTGCCCACTAGCTCAATGGGAGGATTTGGTGTTTAACTCGGACTCCTTGCAATTTGCCTTGGCTAATTGGCCGGGGGTTGTGTCCTGCCATCCT
This sequence comes from Bothrops alternatus, assembly GCA_034064705.1. NCBI lineage: Eukaryota > Metazoa > Chordata > Lepidosauria > Squamata > Viperidae > Bothrops > Bothrops alternatus. The sequence continues at coordinate 453,913 of JARGCV010000183.1, read as the reverse complement.
CCAGCGGACCCCCGGATTGCTTTGCTTAAGGTGGTCCCGGTCTCTTTCAAATCGGTGATAAGGTCTGCGCCCATTTCAGATGCTGTGACTGTCTTTGCAGATGGTAGTAAAACGCATGGGGCTTGTGTATACCAGAAGGAAGGAACATGGATGTCTTTAATCACCCCCCCTCAAACTTCTGCTCAGCGCTCCGAACTATATGCTTCTCTTTTAGCTTTTAACCACTTTTCTGAAACTCCTTTCAACCTGATTGTAGATAGTCTCTATGTGTGTCAAGTTATTAACTCTATTTCGGATGCTTACCTGTCTCCCTCAACTGATTGTAATCTGCTTGCGCTGTTTGCCTCTTTGCAAAATTTAATCCAAAAGCGCACCCTTCCCTTCTTCATGGCTCACATTCGGAGCCACCAGCCATTTCCTGGCATGTTACAAGAAGGAAACAATGTAGCAGATTCAGTTGCTTCTAATGCTTCTTCTCTGTTGCCTGTAAAATCTTCTTCACTGTTGCCTGTCAGTTCTGTCCCCCCCACTCCATGGGAAAGCCATGCTTATTTTCATCAGGGAATCCGTGCTCTGGTGCGGCAATTCTCTCTCTCCTACAGAGAGGCAGCTGCCATTGTGCAACAATGTCCGACGTGTAGCTTGCAGGGCCGTGCTGTGCCATTAGGAGTGAACCCCCGCGGTCTTGAACCCACTCAATTATGGCAAATGGATGTGACACAATGTTCTGCATTTGCCCCTTGGAAATATCTTCACATTTCCACTGACACCTATTCAGGCTTTATTATGGCATCCCCCCAAAGGGGGGAGACGGTGAAGCATGTCATCAACCATTGTTTAAAAACCTTCTCAGTGTTGGGTAAGCCTCACACTGTAAAAACGGACAATGGCCCTGCCTATGCCAGTCGGGCGTTTGCACAATTCTGTCAAAAATGGGAAATAGAGCACAAGACAGGGATTCCCTATAACAGTCAGGGACAAGCTATAATTGAACGTGCAAACCAGACCTTGAAAAACATGATTGCAAAATTGGATTTCCCTCCTCCCCCTCGAAATTTGCCATTACAGAATTTGCTCAACCTGGCTCTCTACAGTTTAAATTTCCTGAATGAGTCAGGCAAGCCTAGCCTCTCTGCTGCCCAGCGTCACTTCTCTTCATCAAAAACGGAGCAACGCCCGCTTGTCTATTACCGGCAGTTGCCTGACCCCACCTGGAAAGGACCAGCCCCACTCATAACATGGGGTCGGGGCTATGCAGCCATTCAATTACCAGACTCTGCTCTATGGGTTCCTGGCCGCTGCATTCGTCCATGTCATCTTCCACCGCCCGTGCCTGCTCCGGAGGAGGAGGATGCCTCGCTCAACCTTTCGATGCTTTTTGGATGAATTGACTTCTCGCTTCTTCCTTTGCTTCAGGAAAACATCATGTTTTGGTCCGTTTATTTGCTTCTATGTGTCGCAGGAGGTGCTGCCAGTGAGACCTTTTGGATCTACCCTACTCATCTCTTTGAACTGCCTGGAACATTTGCTCAAATACATTGCTATTCTGACATCCGTGCAGAACCTTGCCCCCTGACTTTTTTCTTTGAACCCTATCAGTGGCAGTTGGAACCAAAACCTTCTCCTGACCGGCTTCAAGTGACCACAATGACTGAGCCTCGATGGTGGTTTCCCTACCATTCTCAAATAGCCGGTTACTGTCATCTAACCCTGCATTTGAAAATCTCTCTCACAACTATAGGTCGATATGCCTGCAGAGGATTCCTCAATGGCAGTTGGAGGGAAGTAAGCAGTCTGATTGCTACCCGTGACAGTTTTGCTTTCCCCCCAATTCCTTCCTGGCTTTTGACTGCTTCTACCATCAGAAAACACAATTCCTTCCGAAGACGCAGTTCCTTCCGTCTGGATCACCCGGCAGCCCAGATTCTGCATCACAATGATGTTTTCCCCCTTCGCTCCAAACGCAGCTTCTCTAATCTTCCCTTTTGCATCTGGTCCACCAAGGTATCTGATGGTCAGCCCTTTCAGTTACGCACCATGGTCAATAGTGATTGCAACCTGGTTTTGGGGGTCTTTCCTCCTATTTCTTCACATCAAAAGAAGTGGATTTGCTCCAACAGATCTTTGGATTTTGTTCAACACGCACTGGATTTATGTGGGGATAAAGTCCCTCTCCGTACTTGTTCTTGGGCTGCTTATATTTTGTGGACAGGAAATTGTGGGACTTATAGTTTTTTCAATAGTCCTTTGACATTTCAATGTAATGATTCTCATGTTTCTTCTTTACCAAGGTATTGGGAAGGTCTCTGTACAGTTTATATGCAATCTCCTGAAAAAATTTCAAAAATAGGGAACCAAGGCATTGTTCCCACCCCCCCTTCCATGATGATGACCACCCCCTTTCAAGTTTTGACTAGCAAAAAACCCATTATCACCCCAGTGCTGCCTATCGTGCCCCCTCCTCGCAAGCCACGAGCTGCTAGGAAACCATCTGATGATTGTAGTCAATGTGTGGTTAAGGTTCGTGAAGGCAATCAGGTAAAAGAGACCCTGGTTTACTTTTCCCACCATAAATGTCCTGGTGAAATGGTCCCATGCAAAAAAGGGAATGTCACATATAGTTATTGTAAGACCACAAAAACATGCTATGATCCCAAACACGATCCGGAACAGATGTGGCTCCAGCTAAAGTCTCAAGGAAAAACGCTGCAGCAACAAAGAATATGGTCTCTGAATACACCTGTCTCCATTATAATTGATGTGTGTGAAATAGTAGATTGTGACCATTTAACAGGGCAAAGGGAATATGCTGTCAATGACAAGTATATTTGTCCTATTAAGGGGTCACCGGAGTGTGGGTATGGTAATTTGTGCCCTTATTGGAGTTGTGTTCATTGGGCAACCAGTCTGTGGGAAAGCACAGTACCTTATGTGTGGGATGCTACATTAAGTAAGGTAGTAACTACTGCAAACTGTAAATTGAGACATTGTAACAAAATTAATTTTACCATCAAAGGGTTCAACACCATGACTGATCGATATGGCAATCAATTTGGAATTGGGATAGATGGATGGGGCACAGATCCAACTGGAAAATTCACAATAGAAGTGCAAAAATTTATGGAAACTGAAGACCAAATCACCCATAATTTTTATACTGAATTCTGGAAAGAAATGAAATCCCGGATGTTGCTAGGAATCTGTTCATAGAACTAGCTGGCACTGTAGCCCAGGCCTTAAATGTTACAAACTGCTATGTGTGCGGGGGCACAAATGTAGGAGACGAGTGGCCGTGGGAGGCCGCAGAATGGAATATTTCCCAAAAATATAATGCTACCGGACAACCCCCTCACTTAAACAATAGTGTGTGGGAATTACGGCAGGCATTAGTTTGCCACTGGTGTGTCCATAGATTTGAGCACAGCACTCCGTTGATTGGTGACAGCCTATGCGAAGCAATGATAAAAATAAACATCTCTGATTCCTCAGTCTCCTTTTGGCCAAATGCCTCAGTTAACAACGTTCCATTCATGTGGCCATTGCCTAATGAGACAGCCATGTACAATTGGCCCACAGAATCTGGAGAAATGCTCAGTGCGTCCTATAAAGGCACATGGAAAGCTCCTCCAGGATTATATTGGATCTGTGGAAAACGAGCTTATTCCCAATTACCTGATAAGTGGACTGGCTCTTGTACTATAGGAGAGATACGCCCAGCTTTCTTCCTAATACCATTGGGGGAAGGTGAAAGGCTCAGCCACTCAGTCTATCAAAGAAGGAAACGTTCCCTGAATGTGGAAGTTCCCATATACGAGGACCAGGAATGGAAGGGCAAAATATGGGATGCTGAGGCAATCATAAAAGTATATGGCCCTGCCACTTGGGCTCAAGATGGCAGCTATGGGTACAGAACACCCATTTATATGATTAATCGCATAATTCGCTTGCAGGCTGTGTTGGAACTAATCACTCGTGAGAATGCTGTAGCTTTAAATCTGATAGCAAAACAACATAGCCAATTAAGAAACGGCGTATTTCAAAACCGCCTAGCTCTTGACTATCTGCTAGCTGCAGAAGGAGGGGTCTGTGGAAAATTTAATCTGTCAAACTGTTGCCTGCAAATTGATGACAATGGGAGGGTCATAGAAGAAATTACTGACAGAATTGTTCGCTTGGCCCATGTCCCACCTCAGCAATGGATGGGGATATTGGACCAAGGAGGTTTCTTGAGCATTTTTAATAACTGGAGGCAAGCCCTGTTTATGATAGGAATTGGGTTCTTGGGCTTAATGTTTTTGCCTTGTTTGATTCCCCTGTTACGTTCTGTGATTAGCAGTGTGGTTGAGAGTGCTGTTCAAAAACAAGCACTGCACATTTGGGACTTAGGGGAGAATTTGGGAGACTCATGTATCATCCCTGAGAAGAAAACTTTATTGTATTCCGAAGATGAAGAAAGCTTCTAATAAAAAAAAATAGCAATTGTTGTAATGCACCCCACTTGCAATAAGCCGTAAGCATTTAGCCATCGTATTTTTGTGTATTCACATCGAAAGGCTTCTAACGCAGGAACCTTTTGGCTGTGCTAATTGCCGGCTGATTTACAAGCCTTCAGGCAAGGCAATTGTTCAGATCAAAAGAGTGTTCCTCAACTGCTGGCTTACACATAAGCAAACAAACCCTTCTCAGGCTATGTTTAAGATAATTGAAGTTAGATAAGCAGCACGATCGGAAACGATCTGAAACAGACACCAAATTAGCCTAAGATCACATCGCAAGGATTTACAGACTTTTGACAGTTAAAAGCGAAAGTGTTACTTTATAGTTAGATGTAGGAAACATATTATCTTGTAATTATGGGAATCTCCTGACTAAGCAGGAAAAGTTAATAGTAAACAATTTGAGGATGTAACCATTGATGAAACAAAGTATATTACGCTATTGTTAAACTGCCGGACTAAACCTTTTTGTATGTGATTTATTCACGTTGTTTGATGTTAACCAAATAAAGAGAGGAGGCTGATTCCATTCAAATGTCAGTCACCCCAGAGAGAAGCCTTGTCTCATTGTCTTGTCTCTACATTCGGCCATCGTGTCTGATCCACATTGAAGCTGCCTGCAGAAGGTAAAGCATCAAGCCTTCTCCAACCCTGCAGCTTCTAAATAGGATTCCCCGTCTTACCATTCCCAACTAGAATTCCATTCTTATCTTCCCTAGTAATAATCCAAAATAACTGCAGGACTACAAATTGAGGAAGACAATATGTGCCGTTGTCTCCTGAATACAGTAGAAGTGAGAGCAGGGACGGGAGAAATGTATCACTCCAGCTTTCGTTGGACATGATCTGACGGCAGTCCCAGTCAGGATGGATTACAGATAGTCCTCGACTTACAACCATAACCGAGCCCAGAAGTATAGTCATAAATTGTGCTGGTTGTTAAGTGGATCAGCATGTGACCCCGCCCAATTTTAGAGACCTGTTTTGCAGTGGTCGTTAAGGGAATGCCATTGTTAGGCAAATCCATTGTCCACAATGGGTGGTTTTTTTGCTGAAACCGGAAGTAACCACCACTTTCTGGCAAAAAAAAAAATCTAAATCCTGGTCGCAAGACCATGATATGCTGCAAACACAACCCAAATGTGATCATATGATGGGTGGAGGCCATCAGAACTTTGAATCTGGATCATAAGTAGCCCTGGGGAGGTACATTGTAACTTTGAATGGTTGCTAAGTGAACAGTCATACGTTGAGGCCTATCTACATATGAATTCTAGTCCAGTGTCTGGAGAATTAAAGAATCACAGGGCTGGAAGGGACCTTGGAGCTCTTCTAATCGAACACCTTGCCCACAGCTGACCTTATTACATCCCAGACAAATGGCTGTCCATTTTTTTCTTGAAGACCTTTAATAATGGACCACCCATAATTCCAGGAAGCAGGCTGTCCTATTGATTAATTGTTCTCACTGACAGGAAATTTCTCCTTAATTCCAGATTGGATCTCTCTTTAATGAGCTTCCACTCACTGCTTCTTGTCCAGCCCTTGGGTGCTTTGGCGAATAAGTCAACCCCCTCCATCATGGGGTTGCCCCTCAAGTATCAGAAGACAGCTATCATGTTACCCCCTACATCAGAGGTAGGCAACCTTGGCTCTTTTATGACTCATGGACTTCAACTCCCAGAATTCTTGAGTCAGCGAGTCATAAAAGAGCCAAGGTTGCCTACCCCTGCCCTAAACCTTCTCTTTCTTAGGTTAGACATACCTAGTTCCCTTAACCTTTCCTCACACAATTTAGCCTCCTAAGCAGGGGCGGGCAACTGTGACAACTTTAGGACGTGTGGACTTCAACTCCCAGAATTCCTCACTCAACCACAGGTCATAAAATTCCCATACTAGCCCACCCCTGCTCCAGAGACTCAGAAAACTCACAAGCCAGATGTCTACATCTGCCTATGGGCAACATGGATGTCCTGTGATAGCAACTGTTGGACACCAAAATCTACAAAGAAAAAAGAGGGTAGTTCAACTAACATAGACAATTTAATTTTATCAGTCTATTCTGAGGTTTATAATTCATTTATGTTATTTATGTATGCTATACCTATGGGGGTTGGATTTATAACTAGAGTTCTCCAGATAATATGTAGTTCTTATCTGGATTTACAGTACTTTTTTTCAGATTTGTTAGCTCACTAAATGCAAGTAAAGATTCTCAAGAGCAAAATTCTCAACAGGAGATACAATCTAGAATTGGCCCAATATTTTACTGAGGTAAGTAAAGAGTTACACTTACAAAAATTGTAACTTGTAACTCCTTTGATAAGCTTCAGTTAACTTAAACATTATCCCAGCCTGGCAGATGACTCTTGGGCTAAAATTGATTTAGTTCACCTCTCTGGCTCCAGCAGAGAAATGGAATTTCCTCAAGATAAGATAAATCTTTTATGTCAAATGTTCCACTTTGATGCCAGACAATTGCATGTAATAAAAAGGATCTGCACATCTAAGATCACCCACCACAAAGGGATTCTCTCTGGATCTCACATACCCACAGGGCAAGGGCATCTTATTTTACACATTTAATAGGCTTCACATCAACTTCACACCAGAACCCCTTGTCACTATATGTCCTATCATTCTCAGTTGGCCAAGAACGGCCGAATCTTCCTTTTGCCCTCTGGCTCTTGGAAGAAAATCCTGCCTCTACTTCAAACCATCGTCCTGCATTTTTCACTGGGTAACCCAGTTTGGAATCAGATCAGAAAATTCTTCTAACGGGCTTAAAATAGGTACAAACTAGTAATAACGTCCAAAATAAAGCTGTTTCCTTTTGTAAATGGAGATAAATCTTCCCGGCTTACACAGCATATATTATGAGCTGGCTATAAATAATGGAAACTGAACTCGAAAAGACCCAGAGGTTGGAGAAAGCTGAGTGGTACGGTATATTGCCCACCCAAAGCTGATATAGCACCTTCCTATTAGGTTTGTGGCAAAGTAAGACGCAATTGGGAGAATGGACAAGAATTTCCAGTGATAGTTACCCCAATTTGTCTGTGTCTCACAATTACATTACACACAATGGGAATTGCTATTTTTCAAGCCAAAATTGGGAAACATTTACTTCCTGCAGAAGTTAAAATGCACGGACAGCAACAAGGGCTGAGAAAGGATGGAGACTTGCACAGGGGAGGGGAAGGAGAAAAACTGTGTTATCCATGTAAGGGCAGGAGAAAATCCCCTTTTGTCCAATGTTGGACATTTGGTTTTAATCAAGCTCTGCTTCTGAGCTGAGGTGGGGGGGGAGGAGAGGAGAGAGAGGGAGGAATCCCAGGCTTTAAGCCAGCTTCACTGTCTCCTTTCTGAGCCATCTCCCAAAAATGCAGCCCACCCTTCCTTTTCCCTCCTGCAAATCCTGAAGCAAGGATTTCCTTTCCTGTCAGCTCCAAAGTCAGAAATGTCTCCAAGCAGCTCCTTTCACTAGGCTGCAAGTGATAGGTAGGGTAGCCTTGTCCTCTCTGTGTATGGCAAGTCCCTCTCTGTGTATGGTAAGAAGGAGAGCAAGAGCAGAAAAGGGGGGGGGAGAGAGATGTTTGAAAGTAAATTTTAAAATGGCTTTTAATTGCCTGTTAGCACTCACTATATAGAAACTGTGCAACTGTAGAGGATATTTTGCAAGAGGCTGGAAGATTGTCCTATCCTACCAAGGCACATACAGCCATGCTGCTTCGCTGGGGCCTACAAGGGGGAAATGGGTGACAGAACAGAGGATTTTGCAAAGCCAGGCTAACCTACAAGCTGCTGTTTTGCACATAGTCAACTCAAGAGGAAGAAACTGTTAGACAATGTCATTTTTTCAGACGACAGAAAAACAACTTGCCTGAATGAATCCTGCTATCTTTTCCCTATCTTTGCATTGAGAAAATGAGGATCTCCGACAGTAGGATTTATCAGTGTTCTTCAACAGGCTGTTTCTAACTATACAAAGAGCTTTCTTGATAACTTCAGACTTGTAACCTTTGATCTGCAGCCTGCAATGGAACGGTCTAGAATAAATAGACTGTTTTCCATTTGACTCCACTGTGCATTTGAGTTGATTCATAACCTTAACATTTTTTACAAGCACATGCTAACCAATACCAAAGGTAAAATTATATATACATCTCTCTCTCCACTCCTCTCGTGTAAGATGCATTTAAATTACTGTTTGTATCCCACCCTTCTTTTGCTGGTGCATGACTGTAATAAAGGTTTGATTTAATGCTGAAGGTAGAACAAAAACAAAATTCTACATGCAATGTTACCGCATTCGTTCTCTCACCCTGCAAAGTACATTCAAAGATGTACATACACTTGATGAAGGGACCTGCAAAAGTCAAGTTCATCAGTGACTTTAAGGCTGTCTCAGAACATGATAACAGGAGCAGAATTTAAAGGAAAATATAACCACTATCTGAACAATAATGGATAAACAACTAATCAAGGAACATCTTCATGTAATCTTACGAACAGTCTGGACGAAATAGAGAAAAAGAGATTGAAATTCACATTTACTAGTAGTAACGCTGACAGTTATTGAGAAAATATTCAGCCACTGTGCACTGGTGCAAAAAACCTTGAGCGAAGAAGAGGGGGCAACGCCCAGGGTGTAGGAACACTTTTTACACACTGCAGGATACAATTGAAGCGTTGTTTCAAGTACAGAAAACTCTTTTGAGAGGCAGAATCTTAGAGGAGATGGTTCCTGTTTCCTGTTACCTAAAAACCCCCAGAATTGTGCCCACAAAAGCAGAAGAAATTGAAAAGAGCAGAACTCACTGGATAAAATGAGAACTGAAAAGTAGAGGTGATTCAGAGTATATGTAATCCTCGACTTACAACCATAATTGAGCCCAGAGTTACAGTAGTAATTTGTGTTGTTCATTAGTGACCACACCCAATTTTACTATCTTTTTTGCACGGTCATTAAGCAGCAGTTATTAAGCAAATGGAATAGCCATCAAACCCATTATACCCAGTGGGTGTTTTTTTTTGTTGTTGTTGTTGGAAACCAGAAATAAATACTGGTTTCTAGCAAAAAAAAAAAAAAAAAGCCAAAAATTGCATAACACTGCAGACCAACATGGATGCTACCAAAATGTGATCAATTGATCACAGGGTAGGGGTGGAAGATTGCTCTGGTACCGTAGTAATTGCTTGGCTTGTAATCTGGGGAGATCTGTCTTAACTTGGAATGGTTGCCAAGTGACCAATCTTAAATTGAGGACTTCCTGTATCTAAAAGCTTCTTTCCTTGCATCTCTCTAGATCAGTGTTTCTCAAAATTATCAACATGTGGGAAATTTTGGGAGTTAAGTTCACACATACCGTATTAAAATTCCTAAGGTTGTGATACCAAGGGGTCACTCCTTTCTTTTACGTGAACTGTTGCTTTGTAGATTAAACTATAGAATATATTTTACAAATTAAACATATTGAATAGATTTCAGTTGCAACAGCCAAGAAATAGCCTGATTATTATTTACTGTAAAGCCCAAGGGATTTCTTATCTATCCTTAAAGAAACATTTCTCAGTTTTCAAAGCATGGCATCAGATTTTTAAGGGTTATTTTTCTGTACATATGACTGTATGAGGAGAATTAATGTTTTGGAAAATCTGTTGAAAAATCTATTAGTAGGACCTCCGGCTGTGACGTCATCGTGGAGCGGGTGAAGGAACAGACCTCTGTTCCTAAATCCCGAAAAATCTTCGCTAAGAGCACAGCAAGGGCTTTGCCGATCCGGGAGAGATTGGTAAACTAAAGAGGAAGCATCAGAGAAGCCGGGTGGAAAGCAAACACCCGAGTAGACAGGAGCAGCACTTTTAAAATTGGCAGATAAGAAGCCGGTCTCTTAGGCCGGCCTGGAGCGATAGCGGTAGTCTGAGAGGGAAGTGAAAAGTAGAACTGACAGCTTCGTACGGGAGACGAGGAAAACCCCTGAAGGAGGTGAGGAATATTTGGCAGAGAGAAGGAGCGGAAAAAGCAAAGCGATAAGGAGATACAGCGGCAACTGAAATGGAATAGAGCAGAGAAGGGAGTGATAGAGCAGAACGAGAGCAGCGAGAAGAAGCAGAGACCCCACAGTAAAGTTTATAAAACATAAAAGACTGGAATTTAAGAGCTGCAAGAAGTAGAGATTGAAACTAGAGAAAGGACTGGAGAAAGGACGGCCGGAGGTAACGAAGGGTGATTAAGAGACTTTGAAAAAATTAACATAAGGATTAAAGGTGAAGTGAGACAATGGAGAAATTTAATACTACTTAGTGGAACTTATTCTTGAAGAGCAAATAGCATTGAAATTTGAACTTTAACTGACATATATCTGGGTAAAGTGACGAGTGGACGTTTTGGAAATATTGGATATTTAGAAGAAGAAATAAGAGGTGACATTTGGTGGATACATTAAATTGAGACAGAGAGAAAAAAGGCTGATGCAATATTGTAGCACCCATATACAAGCAGTGACTAAGCTACAAGTAGAAAAGGGACGTCAGGCAATGTGTTAAAAGGAATGAAGTAAATGAATTGTATTAACAAATAGAAATAAGCATAATTGAGTAATTGAATTAAATAGAAGTGAGAAAGTAATTATAGTATAGTAAAGAAATATAGAGACAGGTGATTATTCAAATAAAAGTGATAGTGAATGAAATTAAGAGTGGTGATAATACTTAGAGAATAGTATATGTATATGTATTGTGTGTAGTGTTATAGAAATATATATAAGAGGTGTTAAGAGTATTATAAATTATACCATATAATAGTGGGATAAGGAAAGGTATAACTCTATTTGTCATTTTATTTTTTAACGTTAACCCTAAGAATAACGTTCTATAAAGGTATTATAGTCATATATATAGTCATATATATTGATACATAATTAGAAATATTATATATATATATATATATATATATATATATATATATATATATATATATATATATATATATATATATATATATATATATATAATATTTCTAATTATATATATATATTCTGTACTATCTATATTATATACAATTAGTGCAGAATGCAGCTGCACTAATTAGTGCAGAATGCAGCTGCGCGAGCGGTTATGGGCCTGCCCCGTTGTGCCCACATTTCGTCAACTCTCTGCATGCTGCATTGGCTGCCTATTGGTCTTCGAGCGCAATTCAAAGTGTTGGTTATTACCTATAAAGCCCTTTATGGCATGGGACCAGGATACTTACGGGACCGTCTTCTGCCACATACTTCCCTACGACCGGTGAGAGCACACAGGGTTGGCCTCCTCCGGGTCCTGTCAGCGAAACAATGTTGGCTGGCGGGCCCTAGGGGGAGGGCTTTCTCTGTTGTGGCGCCCGCCCTCTGGAACCAACTGCCTCCTGAAGTCCGCGTTTCTCCCACGCTCCTGGCCTTCCGTAAAAACCTTAAAACTTACCTCTGCCGGCAAGCCTGGGGATGATTGTGGATTGAATGGTGAACATGAGTGGGTGTTAGTTTGTTTTTAGATATTTTTGTTTGGACTTATATTGAAATTTGATGTTCTATATACATGTTGTTAGCCGCTCAGAGTCTCCGGAGAGGAGCGGCATACAAGCCTGAATAAAATAAACAAATAAATAAATAAATATTTAAGCTTAGACTATATAGATTGAAAACCAACTTGATCAACAAAAACAACTTGCCATAAATTGGTATATGTAAAAGTGGAGAAATATTATTTAAGTAATAAAAATGACAAGTACTGCAACAACAACTAAAGTAGGCAAAAAAAACAGTTACAAATCCCACACCTATAATGGCCTCTCCTACAGGTCAAAGAATGATAATGACCATGTTGGGGAAAGAAAAAGAAAAAGCAGAATTGGCAATGAACCCACAGAGCATGCAGATAACACTACAAACGATTCAAGAAACAATGATGATGACCCAAGAGGCAATAGCAAACGATCATGAAGAAACAAAAATACATCACAAAGAAATCAAGAATGATATTGGAGAAATGAGAGATGAAATTAAAAACATGAATGATGAGATAGGCAATATACAACAAACAATGATGGAAAACAAACAAAGAATTCAAAAAGTCGAAACAAAAATGGAGCAAGTTGATAGCAAAATAGAAAGGATGGTACAGAAATCCGAGCAAGTAAATAGGGAGTTGACTAAATTTATTGCCTTTTTGGAAATGGAAAAAGCTTCGTTCTTTCTAAAATTCCAAAATATCGTAGAGGAAAAGGAAGAAGATTTGGGAGAGAAGATGGCGGAGATGTTGGCGGAGATATTAGAAAAGGACAAACAGGAAACAAGAAGAGACATAGACGAAATATATAGAGTATATACAAATAATGCATGAAGGCATAGATTAGCGAGAGAGGTGCATATAAGGTTTACTAGAAGATCAATAAGGGATGAAATATATAAAAAACAAGAGACGAACCGATAATATATAAGGGTAAAGAAATAATTGTATTAAAACAAATACCACGTAGAATATGAAATCAGAGACGAGAATATCAATTTCTAACAACCCAATTAACTAAATATAAAGTTATGTTTCGATGGTTAATAACTGAAGGCATATTTCTAACATGGCAGTAACATGAAAGTTACTTTACGCAGGGAGAAGAACAAGGAAGTAGGGAAGAGCCGGAGAGTAAAAGTCAGGATGAAGATTTATTAGAGGAAGTCGAACGAGAAAGAGAAATACAAAAGATACAAGAAAGAGAAAGGTTAGAAAGGAGCAAAAGGAAGAGTAATAGAGACAAGAAGCATAAAAAAATAGATCAAGTAAAAAAATGGGAGATGCAATTAAGCTCTTCTCTATAAACATTAATGGTTTAAATATACCAAGAAAAAGAGCACGAACGTTTAACAAATTAAGGAAATTGGATGCAGATGTGATATGTCTTCAGGAAGTTCATATAAAAAAGGATTATAGAAAACTACTAGAGAATGTAAAATTAGGAACACTATACACAACATTAGCACAAAACAAGAAAGGAGGAATTGGTATATATGTCAAAGAAAAAATAAACTCAAAATTAATATATTCGGATGAAGAGGGGAGAATTTTAATGTTGGAAATAGAATTAGAGCAAAAACAAATCTTATTAACGGCAGTATATGCACCAAATAATAATCAACATGAATTTTTTTAAAAGGTACATAAGAAACTAGTGGATCTGGATTACGAAAGTATTTGTATGATTGGGGATTTAAATGCAATAGTTGATGTTAAGAAAGATTATAAGAGTAGTAAAAAGAAGAAAAAGAAGAAAAATATATTACCAAAATCGTTCTTTGACATGGTAACAGAACTCAACCTTCAGGATATATGGAGAGAGGCACACAGGTCAGACAAACAATATACGTTCTATTCGTGTCTGCATCAATCTTGGTCTAGGATCGATATGGCCTGGGCAACCACAGAAGTACAAAACGGGATAGAGGAAATTGAAATAGGACTTAATGATTGGGTGGATCATAACCCAATAATAATAAAATGGAAAGGCCAGAAACAGAGAAAAAGATGGTCAATGAATCAAAGACTGTGTAAAGATAAACAATATATACAGATGCTAGAAAAGGAGTTGACATTATTTTTTCAGGTAAATAAAAAGGAAGAGACATCAACACAAAATTTGTGGGATACTACAAAAGCTTACATTCGGGGATTGACAACTGCATACAACTCTAAGAAAAACAAAGATAGGAGACTTCAACAAGGAAAATTACAAGAAGAATTTAAAAAAATAGAAGGTGATCTACAGAAGGACCCACAAAACAAAAAGATAAAAGAAAAATGGAATATTATAAAACACAAGATTAACCTGACAACACAAAAAGAAATGGCACAGAAAATTAGGATGGCGAAACAAAATTACTTTGAAAATGCGAATAAAACTGGTCGATGGTTGGCCTATAAATTAAAAAAAGAAGAAGGCAAAAGAACAATACATCAACTACAAGACGAAAGTGGAACAGTACAATATAGACGGGAAGAAAAAAAGAATATAATACAAAATTTCTTTTCAAAGCTATACCATCAGGAAGATATAGCAGATGAGAAAGTCAAACAATATATAGAGGCAGCAAAAATTAGCAAAATCACCGAAGAACAAAAGGAAATGTTGAATAGATCAATAACCGCAATAGAACTAGAAACAGCATTGAAAAAACAAAAAAACAATAAATCACCAGGCCCAGATGGAATTCCGCTTGAGTTCTATAAAAATACACAAGAGTCACTACAATGGATAATGTTGGAGATTTACAATGAGGTGCTGGAGGAGGCGAAGATACCGACAACTTGGACGGAAGCAATCATCACCCTCATCCCTAAGGAAGACTCAGACCTGCAACAAATTCAAAATTATAGGCTGATTTCTTTACTGAATACAGATTATAAGACATTTACAACAATAATAGCAGAAAGGATTAAAAAAATTTGAATAACTACATCCACCCAGATCAAAATGGATTTCTACCAGGACGACAGATAAAAAATAATATGAGGATAATAATGAACACTTTAGAACTTTATGAAGTTCATCCTGAAAGACAAGCTACACTGGTTTTTCTTGATGCCCAGAAGGCATTTGATAATCTGAATTGGAAGTTTATTATAACACAATTGCACTATACGGATTTTGGGACAAAATTTGGAAAGATGGTTGAGAAAATATATACTAAATGAACAGCTAGGGTAATTATAAATGATGAAATGACAGAAAAAAAATGATATAACCAAAGGAGTAAGACAAGGATGCCCACTTTCCCCTCTTCTATTTATTTTATCATTAGAAATACTCCTGACAAAAATCAGAGAGGACCAAGAAATAAAGGGTTTAAAAATTAAGAAGGAAGAATATAAGGTCCAAGCCTTCGCTGATGATTTGGTATTCATTTTGGAAGATCCATTGGAAACCGGCTTTAAATTGATTCAAAAAGTAGAAGAATTCGGTGAGGTAGCCAGACTTAAGATTAATAAGAATAAATCCAAATTAATAACCAAAAATCTTACAAAGGCACAGGAAAGTGAACTGGAAGATAAAACAAAGATAAGTATAACTAAGAAAATAAAATATTTAGGGATCTGGCTTACAGCGAAGTGTTCCTCGATTAAGGAGAACAATTATGATACAATATTACACCAGATAAAAAAAGATTTAGAAAATTGGGAAAATCTACACATTTCATTTTTAGGGAGGACCGCTACGGTCAAAATGAATATATTGCCAAAAATATTATTTCTGTTCCAAGTTATTCCAATAAAATTAGGGAAAACATTCTTTCAAGAATTAAATAAATTGGTCACTAAATTTATATGGCAAAGGAAAAAACCCAGGATTAAATTAAAACTCTTGCAACATATGAAAGATAAAGGGGGATTGGCGTTACCAGAGTGGGAAATATACTACCAAGCATCGAGCTTAACTTGGCTAAAAGATTGGATGGATTTGAAAAATACTAGAGTTTTAACAATAGAAGGACATGTCTTGCAAGCAGGGTGGCATGCATTCCTATGGGACGAAAAATATAAAATACACAGATACTTTCAAAGACACATAGTTAGGAATGCATTGCTACAGACTTGGGAAAAAATAAAACAAAAACATTATATAAGAATTCCAATGTGGTTATCCCCAACAGAAGCTCTGAAACACTCAAACCTACTGGATAAAATAAGATAATTAGATACAAGGAATTAGTAAACGAACAGGGAAATCTGAAAACAAAACAAGAATTGGAACAAGATATTGGCAGAGAGATTGACTGGTGGACATTTACACAAATTCAATCTAAATATACACAGGACAAAAAATTATATGAAATACAAAAAGAGCCGCAAGAATTGGATAAAATTATACATGGAACAGAAATAAAATTAATTAGCAATTTATACAAATACCTATTGAGATATAAAATGGAAGACGAGGTTGTCAAAGACACAATGATTAGATGGGCAAAAAATTTCGGATATAATATAGAATTGGAGAAATAGGAAAAAATATGGGAAATAAACATAAAATTGACTATGTCAGCGGCATTCAAGGAAAACCAGTTGAAGATGCTTTACAGATGGCACCTTCCACCAGCAAAGCTTGCCAAGATGTTCCAGAACAATTTGCCAACATGTTGGAAATGTAAAAAAGTACATGGAACATATTATCATTTATGGTGGACATGCCCAGTTGTGAAAAAATACTGGACTAAAATAAGAAGATGGATCGAAGAAATAATAGACCAACCCGTAGACTGGAAACCAGAGATCTTTTTGCTGGGTATTTTAAACAGAAAATATAGTAAAGAAATATGGTACTTAATTCTACATATAACAATGGCAGCAAGAATAGCATACACACAGTTCTGGAAAAATGAAAATATACCATCAGAGGAAGAAGTGATAAGAAAAATCCTGGACTGTGCTGAGATGGACAAATTAATAAAAGAGATAAAAGAAAAGGAAGACACAGAGTACTATCTAATATGGTATGACTGGTTGGAGACTAGAAATAATAGAGGAGAATAAATGTGGAAAGGTTAAAAGTGGAAAATGTGTGTATAATAATGTATAGTAATAATAATATGTATTATTCTTAGTATGAAGTATAGTATGAAGGAAGAAAAATGCAAATAAGAAACAACGGGACAACAAGGACAAATATATCTAAAGAAGAATAAGGGGGGGGAATGTAAATAATACAAGATTACCGTTACGAAATTGCTGTTAAAAAAAAGGAGTATACACTGTGTATGTGTGTTATGTTTTGTTTTGTTTTGTTGGTTTAAAAAATAAAAAATTAAAAAAAATCTATTAGTTTTGCACCATGGAATGGAATGTTGCTGGTGCATGTTTGTGTCCTGAACTTAAGACCACAACTGGGACCCAAAATTTCAACTGCTAGACAAGGCAGAGAATCACACCCGATTTTGCTTTTTTGGCCACAATTGTTAAACTAATCACTTTGCATGTCAGAAACCAGCTGGGACAGTCACAAATGGCGATGACATGACTTTGAGATGCTGCAATCATTGAAAATACATGCAAGTTGCCAAGCACCCCAATTTTGATCATGTGACTGTGGGGATGCTGCAGCATCGTATAGCAATGTTGTAAGTGCAAGAACTAGTTGTCAGTCTCTTTTTTTAATGTGGTAATTTTGAATGGTTGCTAAACAAATGGTTGTAAGTCAAGGACTACCTGCAGTGGTTAAGGCACCTGGCTAGAAACCAGGAGTGTGTGAGTTTTAGTTCCTCCCTTAGGAATGAAAGTTGGCTAGTTGACTTTGAGCCAATCACCCTCTCTCAGCCCAGCCTACCTCAAAAGGTTGTTGTTATGGGGAAAATAGGAGGAGGAAGGAGTATCACGTATATTTGCCATCTTGAGTTATTTATAAAAATAATAAAGCTAGGATTTTTTTAAAAAATCTTTTAAAAAGCATCATCGTGCTCTAGTGCAAGGTTTTTCAAACTGTTTTCTTCCCAACCCAAGATTCCGTGATAACTTGATGGAGCTCCAGAAAAAATTAAGAGGAAAAAAGGTTCACTCATTCAATCACAGTCTATTTTCTGTCACAAAAGCTTTGCCTTTTGATTGAAGGGTTCCAGGAAAAAAAAATCTTAACAAACAGGTTCCACAGCCTGGAAATCTTTGAAACTTTCTGCCTTAGTGGACAACAGAAAGGCTACCAAACTGAGCTGCAAAACTCCGAAAGACCAATAGATGGCAGCAAAGAAATCTATAAAATGTAATTATTGGCTGCCATCTAATAGTTGTTTAGATTTTTGCAGCCTAGATCTAATAGTCTTAGTCCTGTAGTTATGTAGAAACTTGGGTCTCCCAAGACATGCTCATATCACTCCAGCCCTCCGTGAGCTGCACTGGCTACCTATTGGTCTCCGAACACAATTCAAAGTGTTGGTTATGACCTATAAAGCCCTATATGGCAATGGGCCAGGATACTTGCGGGACTGTCTTCTGCCCCATGAATCCCAGCGACCGGTTAGGGCACACAGGGTTGGCCTCCTACGGGTCCTGTCTGTTAGACAATGCCGTTTGGCGGGACCTAGGGCTAGGGCCTTCTCTGTTGCTGCCCCAGCCCTCTGGAATCAACTTCCCTCAGAGGTTCGTACTGCTCCCTCCCTCCTAGCTTTCCGAAAACTTTTAAAAACACATCTATGCAGACAGGCTTGGGGCGTGTGAGCTGCGCTCTGCCCCTGGGCCTTTGATTGGGACTGTATGTTGTATGAGTGGGTGTAGTTTTATAGTTTTTTATATTGTATATTATTATTTTAACTGATTTATATTTTGTACTTGTATTATTTGCTGTGAGCCGCCCTGAGTCTGAGGAGAAGGGCGGCATATAAGTCAAAATAAAGATAAAAAGATAAAGAAAGATAAAGATTGCAATACCAACTAGGGAAGCCATTGCTTATCAGCCGAAAGTGTTACTATGTTATAAACAACTAACAACAGCATAGAGCAGGGAGGAGAAATCTTTACAGTACAGATTTCTGTTTTCTGGAGTTTTGTCACAATGCTACCAAAAATAGGCTAAGGGTAACTAAGGCAAAAATATGCATTCTGCAAAAATAAGATATTTTTTAAAAATACATAGTGGTTCCTACTATCAAGCATCTTGTGAACTGGGAGCATTCACAATGAAGTACATGACATAAACTTATGGATGTCAGTCATGTCACACATAGATGCATCCCCTTAGTAAAATACCTCTCTTCTCCTAACAGAAAATAGTATTCAACAATACAGCATGTCTCTGTGTTGCTGATACAAATACACATTTTGTTATTCCATAGTCCCCCATCTACTGTACAATTATCCTCTGCTCTCATTAAATACTGCCCAGATTGTGCTTTGCATTGTGACATGCACAGCGCTCAAGACAGCACTTAGATGAAGCTTCAGTCTTGATGTGGGCCACACCTACATTACAACATCCTTGCCTCACCAGACTAGCTTTAGGAAATATTGATCTTTTGTACTGAGAAAATATTGCAGTACAGTATTAATCGAGAGAGACACATCTCCCTTAATTAAAACTTTTGTGACACCAAAAGAACTGCACTTTGGGGGGGGCGGAATGGGACCCTTAACTCTGTTCAGACAAAGGCTTTTTTAAGGGCACCCATTATTTTCATCTACTGGCCAACCACAAGGTTGCACATTTTTTTCCTGCTATTCCTTGACAGTTATTTCAAGGTATACTGCCTTTAAATCTGAAGGATCTATTTAGTTAATGCATTGAACAATTAAGTTTTCACAGACTTTGTTTGTAAACCTGTAGATTATGTAATAAAGCTGTGGGTGGCACCATTTGAGCTAGAGGTTCATTTCAAAATCTCTTCAGAATTTCCTTATGGAGAAATCAGGCCTGGACTATCTTGAAATCTTCGCTATTTCTCTCTTTTTATATATATATATAAACCAGGGGTGTCCAGCCTTGGCAACTTTCAAGACTTGTGGACTTCAACTCCCAGAATTCCCCTGGGATTAAAGTTGTCAAGGTTGGACACCCCTGCTTATACACTTTGCTGCTCATTTGTTCCATTAAAACAGCCTGTTACACTTCCCTGCAACAACACAGACACACCCAATTGCCAAAGCCACACTGGCAATGCACGCGTCTCCCCATTCAATACCTCCCTGGTTTTGCCTCCTGCTGCAAAATTAAATCAAGCGGGGGCTTTTTTTTTTTCTTTTTGCAAAAGGGAAAAATCCGGAATGGGGCACCCTGACACGGCAACCTCCACCAACTCCCTCGAAAAGCAGCCCTGCAAAAAGGTCGCGTGTGGGGGGGGGGGCAGCTCAGCAAAAGCACCTCATTTCCTCAGAAACACTCAGCAAACCCCCCCCCCATTTCTAGCCTAAATATTCTTCCCCGGCCCAATTTGGCTTTAATTCTTTAAATTTCCCCTCAGAAAGCAGGAAACTCAGGCCACGCCGAGCTGGCGGCTTTGAACTCTGGACGCCCCTCAGTTGCACGCGCTGGGTTTTTTTCTTTCTTTCTTTCTTTCTTTCTCCCCCTCAACTTTTAAGAGCCCCGTCCCGCGGCTGCCTGAACTCCTTCCGAACTCCCCCCCGTCCCCCCACCCCAGCCCCGCTGTTCTTCTCCCAGCGCCCGTCTTACTTCCAAGGCGGACGGGCGGACGGGCGGACGGAGAGTCTGCACCGGCGGAGCCTCCTCGCGCGGGGCGGCGCGGGGCGAGGCGAGCTAGCGAAAGATGCTCCTCGTCGGACCGAGAAGGCGAGAAGCGCCCGGGTTGGGTGGGTCGAGACTGGAGAGCAAGCTGGGTGTGGCGCTTAAGCGCCGGAGAAGGAGGAGGGGAAGAAGGGTGGGCCGTGGGCGGACGGAAAGGAGAGCTGAGGGGGTCGGCAGGAGCTCTGTTTGTGGCCGTTGCTGCTGGCGACCGGGAGCAATAAGCGTGACGCCAGCGGACCCACCCGAGAAGCAACTTGGGTGGAGCCGAGCTGTGCCCACGTCTTTTGCTAGGCGCTCCAGGTTGCCCTCCAGTTCACCGGCTGGCTCTGTGTCTCTCGGAGTTGGGAAACCACAACTTACCAAATGTGGATGGCTCAGGGAGGGGCCCCCACTGTTCACTGGGCTTCATGGTTTTGAACGGGCGGAGGGGAGAGTTGGAACCCACCGCCGCATCTTGAAGCAGTGCGTTCCGTTGGCGGGTTGGGAATAGAGTTAGTCCTTGACTTAACAACAGTTTATTTAGTGACCGCAGTTACAATCGACTTATGATCTTGAAAAGAATGCTTAAGCTGTTCTTTAGTCTGAACTTTTGAATAATGTGATTTGATCATTACCCTGGACTGCTCATTTTTGTTTGGCCTTGCAAGGGAGCAGAAAGATGACTCTTACTGAGTGGTGATTTGTTGTTGGTTTAGTTCAGTGTTTTTCAAAAGTGGCAACTTTAATGTGTGTATTGGGGAATTCTGGGAGTTGAAGTCCACACATCTTAAAATTGTCAAATTTAAAAAACATTGGTTTAGTGTGTTTATGTGACAGCAGGGTTTCTCCATAATTTACCTATGGAGCTTATGGCTCAAGGGATACACGTAGTCAATGGCTTACAACTGTTCATTTTGTGACCAAAGTTGCATCAATTTTAAAGAATGTGACTTACAGGTCCTTGCACTTACAACCATCACAGCTTGCCCACAGTCACATGATCAAAATTTGGGTGCTTGGCAACCAGGATGTGCTTAGGACAGGTGCAATGTCCCAGGTCATATCTCCATGTGTGACCTTCCCAGCTGACTTCCAACAAGCAGAGTTAATAGATTTGCTTAATGACTGTGTGATTCACTTAACTACTGCAGTGATTCACTTAACAAGGTCATAAAGTCGTACATGACTCACTTAACAACTGTCTTGCTTAGCAAGAGGAATTCTGTTCCAATTGTCATAATTTGAGGACTATAGTTGAATGAAACATATGAAGAACAGTTGCAGGGATTGGGTATATCTAGTGAAGAGAAGGACGAGGGGCGACATGACAGCAGTGTTCCAATATTTGATGGCTGCCACAAAGAAGAGGGAGTCAAGCTATTTTACAAAGCACCTGAAGGTAGGACAAGAAGCAATGGATGGAAACTGATCAAGGAGAGAAGCAACCTGGAATTAAGGAGAAATTTCCTAACAGGGAGGACAATTAACCAATAAATCAGGCTTGCCTTCAGAAGTTGTGGTTGCTCCATCACTGGAGGCTTTTAAGAAGAGACTGGACAGCCACTTGTCTGGAATGGTATAGGGTCTCCTGCTTGAGCAGGGGGTTGGACTGGAAGACCTCCAAGGTCCCTTCCATCTCAGTTATTCTGAATCTGAATTACCCTGGCTCTGTACTTCATTCTGCTACTCCTTTTAAAAGACCTTTTCTTGTTTGCCTGCTTACATCACATTTTGTATTCCTTTTTAAAGAAATCAAAAGGGAGAAGAGACAATGATTGTGAATAACCTCTCTGTTCTTTAGAAAGGAGGACATTCCAGGGAAGGTGGTTTGACTATAATTGACTCAGCCTGTAACTGGGTATGCTGGAGAAATCTCACCATGGTTTCTCTCTAACCTTAGTCTTTCTCTGTTTCTCAGCAAGGAAAACAGCACAGAGACAAAAAGAGCAAGTCATTTGTTATAAAGACCAAAGCTGGGGAAAGTGCTGTAAATATCAGCCAAAATGATCAGAGGGAGAAGGATGGAGAAAAGGAAAAAAAGGGTAAAAAGTGTCGGAGCTTTTGATTTAAGGTGAAAGAAGGTATTGTTGAAGTTAATGAAGCTATAAATACACAGAACTTTTATTTATCTGTACTAAAAAAAATGAGACGTTTGCTTACCCGGTGGCATTAGCAGGCAGTGATTTGGAATGAACAACAAAAAAAAAAGACTTACAGGTAGTCCTCAACTTAACAATCATTCATTTAGTGACCAAAGTTGAGAAAAGTGACTTTCAATGGGTTCTCACATTTATGGCTGCTGCAGCAACCCCATGGGCACATGATCAAATGTATTTATGATGGCTGCAAAATCTTGGGGTCATGTGATCACCATTCGTGAGCTGCCCAGAGGGCTTCTGACTAGGTAAGTCAATGGGGGGAAGCTGGATTTGCTTAATCATCACGTGAGTCATTTAATAACTGTAGTGATTCACTTAAACAGGGGTCTTCAAACTTGGCCCTTTTATGACTTGTGGACTTCAACTCCCAGAATTCCTCAGCCAGCATAGCTTAATCATCACATGAGTCATTTAATAACTGTAGTGATTCACTTAAACAGCTATGCTGGCTGAGGAATTCTGGGAGTTGAAGTCCACAAGCCATAAAAGGGCCAAGTTTGAAGACCCCTGAACTTAAACATGGCAAAAAAGGTCGTGGAATTGGGCATGACTTACTTAACAACCGCCTTGCTTAGAACAGAAATACTGGTCCCAATCGTGGTCAAAAGTTGAGATTGTATTGAAGTAACTTGGGGAACCTCCTGCCACAGGAGCATATGATTTTAAAGAGGAGTTAAACTATTTCGGGGAGGGCAGGTCTATTTCTAGCTGCTGGTTGCAGTACTAACAGGAACGTCCCCAGAGGGAGTTAAAAATAGTGAGAAGGGCTGCCAAACTGCACAACTGAAGCCAGATTTCCTCCTTGTGGTCATTGTATATGCAACAGCAGAAAAGGATCATGCTATAATTGTGTGGTTGTGGATACCATCTTGACTTTTCTGACCCTCCCTGTAACACCCGAGTACCATACAAAGCTTCCAAATTTGGGAGCAGTGGATTTGTTTACATTTTTGTTTCTCCGATTAGTACAGGGTCTCAGGATTCCACAGCCAGCCATGCAAGCTGGGGAATTCTGGGAGATGAAGTCTATGCATTTTAAAGTTGCCAAGGCTGGGAAACCCTTTATTAACTGTGTTCAGAATTCAGAATAACAGACCTGGAAAGGGCCTTAGAGGTTTTCTTGTCCAACCTGCTGTCTTAGTAGCTCAAAAATGCATATCACCCCTTGGATCAGTAGAATACTACACCCACCTGATATATATTCACATTGATGGTCTCTGCTCAGCCTCTGTTGTGCCTGTTTCAAACCTATGCAGTACCCAAATGGAGGACAGGCTAACCAATTCTATATAATCTGAAGCTGCTCTTGGATGGAAGAGAAATCAGGAGAAAATACGACTTTAACATCAATACAGCTAAAAATATCAAAGATGTCTTGCTCCTGGTATGGGAACATGAAGATGGCAACATGAAGATGGCAACATCAAAAGGACATGTCTGAAACAAGGTATTCTGGGAGTTGAAGTCCCTTGGTCTAGTATTTTGATCCAAATCTGGCAGAAGAAGTTCTTGCTTCTGTTTAATGGAGGCTGGTCAGAGAACCTAGGAATTTTACTCAACTATAGTTTTCCTGCCTTTCTAAACCACTGCCCTGCTTTCCTTGTTCCAAACGACCACAATGTTTTTCCAATTGTGCATTATGTCATTCTAACTCCACAGCTTACTTTTTCCAAAAAGTAAGAATACGGCTGACACCTTGTGGCTAATAAACAGTCCTACAAGAAGGCTTGACCTCTTTCCACAATTGGTCAAAATTGCTCTTAATAAAAATGAGTCATTTCCATGAGATCCTTGGCGCTTGGAGACACTGCTTTGTATTTAGACTGGCAGTAAAACTGAAATGGGCTGGATTAAGCTAGTTTGGTGAACTCAGACATTATGTGAGTATCATGGCTTGGTGTGGTGGATGAACTTTGCCAACAGATATGGTGCTCTAAATCATAATGCATTTGTCATGTTGTACAAATTTATTTATTTATTTATTTATTTATTTATTTATTTATTAGACTTATAAGCCGCTCTTCTCCAGGGGACCCAGAGCGGCTTACAACATAGATAAATAACAATCGCATTTAATAAGTCTAATATAAATTAAATTAAGATGATCATAAAGTTAAAACAATACCCCAAATTTTTTAATAAAAAAACATTCATCCAACATTCAACACCAATCATTCCCAGATCTGCCGATACAAATAAGTTTTTAATTCTTTTCGGAAGGCCAGAAGAGTGGGAGCGGTCCGAATCCCCGGAGGGAGCTGATTCCAGAGGGTAGGGGCCGCAACAGAGAAGGCCCTTCTCCTGGGGCCCGCCAGCCTACATTGACTGGTCGACGGGACCCGGAGAAGACCAACTCTGTGCTCTCTGACCGGTCGTGATGAGGTATGAGGCAAAAGACGGTCCTGCAAGTAACCTGGTCCTAGGCCATGTAGGGCTTTATAGGTAATAACCAACACTTTGAATTGCGAGCGGAGACTAATAGGTAGCCAGTGCAGCTCGCGGAGCGTTGGTGAAATGTGGGCATACCGAGGTAAGCCCACGATTGCTCGCGCGGCTGCATTCTGGACTAATTGAAGTCTCCGAACACTCTTCAAGGGTAGCCCCATGTAGAGAGCATTGCAGTAGTCGATCCTCGAGGTGATAAGGGCATGAGCGACTGTGAGCAAGGCCTCCCTGTCCAGATAAGGTCGCAACTGGTGCACCAGGCGAACCTGGGCAAATGCTCCCCTCGTCACAGCCGCCAAATGTTGGTCTAAGTGCAGCTGTGGATCGAGGAGAACACCCAAGTTACGAACCTTCTCCAAGGGGTTCAAAGTTTCCCCCCCCAGAGTAATGGACGGACAGTTGGTCTTGTCCTTGGGAGGGAGAACCCACAGCCACTCCGTCTTGTCGGGATTAAGCTTTAGTCTGTTCTCACCCATCCAGGCCCTCACAGCCTCCAAACACCGGCACATCACTTCTGCTGCTTCGCTGACTTGGCACGGGGTGGAAACGTACAACTGGGTATCATCAGCGTACTGATGGTAACTCACCCCGTGTCTATGGATGATCTCACCCAGCGGCCTCATGTAAATATTAAACAGCAGGGGCGAAAGAACCGACCCCTGCGGCACCCCACAAGGGAGGAGCCTAGAGGTCGATCTTTGATCCCCTACCAACACCGACTGCGACCGGCCAGAAAGGTAGGAGGAGAACCACTGGAGAACAGTGCCTCCCACCCCCAACCCCTCCAGTCGGCGCAGAAGGATACCATGGTCAATGGTATCGAAAGCCGCTGAGAGGTCAAGAAGCACCAGGATAGAAGATAAACCCCTATCCCGGGCCCGCCAGAGATCATCCATCAGCGCGACCAAAGCAGTTTCCGTAGAGTAACCGGGTCTGAATCCCGACTGCAAGGGACCCAGATAATCGGTTTCCTCCAAGGCCCGTTGGAGTTGAAGCGCCACCACCTTCTCAACAACCTTCCCCACATAGGGAAGGTTGGAGACAGGACGATAGTTCGAAAGAATGGCTGAATCCAGGGAAGGCTTCTTGAGGAGTGGGCGCACAAGTGCCTCCTTTAAAGGAGCCGGAAAGGACCCATCCCTCAAAGAAGCGATGACTATCTCCTGGATCCAGCTCCGTGATACCTCCCTGCTGGCCGAGACCAGCCAGGAGGGACACGGGTCCAACAAGCAGGTGGCATTACTAACAGCTCCAATGGCCTTGTCCACTTCATCAGGTGTAACAGCTTCAAACTCATCCCAAATAAACTGACTAAGACGAGCCCCAGTCACCTCGACTGAATCATTATCAGTCGCCACTGCTACAATGTTGGAGTCGAGGTCCGCCCGGATCTGAGCGACTTTGTCTGCGAAAAAGTTGTTAAAATCCTCGGCACTTCCCTGCAAGGGTCCCCTGGACCTCCCCGTACCAAGGAGAGACCGAGTCACCCTAAACAGGGCAGCCGGGCGCGATTCCGCAGACGCGATTAAATCGGAAAAATACCGGGATTTTGCCGCTTTAATCGCTCTCAGGTAGGATCTAATGTGTGATCTCAACCTGGTTCGATCAGATTCAGCCTTCGATCTTCTCCAACGCTTCTCTAGACGTCTCCTAAGACGTTTCATCCCCCTGAGCTCCTCAGTAAACCAAGGAGACTTCCTGGGTCCGAAACCATGGAGAGGCCGCATAGGCGCGATCCGATCCAAAGCCCCCGCAGCAGCTATATTCCAGGCCGCCACAAGGGACTCTGCCGAACCGTGTACGAGCGAATCTGGTAATTCCCCAAGCTCCGTCTGGAAACCCATTGGATCCATCAGGTGTCTGGGGCGGAACCACCTAATCGGTTCCGCCTCCCTGCGGGGGAGGATTGGAGCCCCAAAGTCAAGCCGCAGCAGGAAATGGTCTGACCATGACAAGGGTACCGTGACTAAACCCCTTAACACCAAACCATCGCTCAGCTGTTCCGAGAGAAAGATCATATCGGGCGAATGCCCCCCCTGGTGGGTCGGACCCTGAACTACTTGAGTCAGGTCCATGGTTGCCATGGAAGCCATGAACTCCTGCGCCAACCCAGAGGCCCGGCCAAGCGAAGGCAAGTTGAGGTCTCCCAGGACTATCAGCCTCGGGAGTTCAACTGCCAGCCCAGCCACTTCCTCGAGCAACGCAGGCAGGGTTGATGCCACGCAGCTGGGAGGCAGGTACGTAAGCAACAAGCCCACCTGAACTCCTAGGTCCAACTTCACCAGGAGGGACTCACAACCCGAAATCTCGGAAACAGTGAGCCTGCGCAAGCCGACGGTCTCCCGGGCTATTATAGCCACTCCTCCCCCCCTTCCCTGGGGTCGCGGCTGGTGCCACACCCGAAACCCAGCTGGGCACATTTCCGAGAGGGGAACACCCCCCTCGGTGCCCAGCCAGGTCTCGGTGATACATGCCAGGTCGGACTCCTCATCACAGATTAATTCCCGGATGAGGGGAGCTTTATTTTGAACTGACCTGGCATTAAGCAGCAACAGTCTGAGTCCAGGGTCCGGATTTCGTTCGTCACCAGTACTGCAGGTTGAACCAGTTGTTATAGAGGGGCCAGAACAGGGAATCGCTGTAAGGCAGCGGATCCCTGTTCCCCGAGAGCGGCCTACCCCTCTGTTCCCGCCATATCTGCCTCTCCCCCCATACGACCGGTATAGGCCCACCCTCTGCCACCCCGGGTCTAGCACCCCCCCACTCCGCGGCCTCCCATTCGTCTGGCAGACTGGCACCATTCATACAACCATATCCATTCATCATTCCATATTCATTATAAGAATAGAACTCCCCCCACCTCCCACTATCATCACAAAAATCCCCTCCCCACATTCTAGTAATCCAACCTTCAAACAATGACAGTCACACCATTCACCAATCCACTAATTAATTTCCACCCCCACGATTTAAAATATAATTAAATTTCAGTATAATGATCAATTTAAAATATTAAAATTCAATAATCAATCAGTTACAATTAAAAAATAAATTGCTTAATTTAACTCAATTTGATTACATTTAAAAACAATCAATTAAAATATCAATTTATCAATTTAATCCTATCAAACTGGACTTAGGCAGGGCTAATATAAAAAACAGAGAAATGCTAAAAGAATCTAATCAGTCCTGGGCATAAGTTCCAAGTTCTCAAACAGGTTCAGTTCCTAAGTGCAATCCCAGTGCAAGGAGGAAGAGGGGGGGTCAAATGGAGGGGGAGGGAGGGGGAGGAAGACGAGAAGCCACTGGGGACAAACAAGAGACGAAGTAGCCGAATATCATTGCAATGAGTCAGCATAAGTTCCACGAGGCCTAACAAGCTCAAGCGCCACCTCACAATCCAGGACGGCAATGATGGAGAAAAAGGAAAGGTCTCAAATCCTCCTCGACAGCTACCGCCACCAGCCAGCATCGGCTCAGATCTCAGGCAACAGCCAGGCTCCGTCAGCCCCCCCTCCCCCCCCACTCCTCTCACCAGCTTGAGGGGGGGGGCAGCCGACAGCCCGGCAGAACCCCCGCCGAAGGTAACCCGGCCAACTTCTCTCACTGGGAGGCCGGGCACCCACTTTAAAACAACCTTCCAGCAGCGGCGTCTCCGTTGCCCCCTCACACAAGGCAACCCGGCGTCGCTGCTTCCTTCTTCATCTCCTCCTCGGCTCTCCGAACCAGCCGCCATCTTGGATACGATCTCACACGCGAGCAGGAAAAAAAGGGGGGGAAGGAAGGGGGAGCTCAGTCTTCCGTCAACTGGCACCCCCCCTATCCCCACCAAATCAATCCGACCCCCCGGTGGTTCAGAGCGCCGCCACACCTCCGCGACTCCATGGGGTCCCAGCAAGTTCTAGCAGCTGCCTCACCCATCACGCCACACTCCGCCGCGCTCATAGCCGCTCCGCAAACTCCGTGAACTCCCAGCTTCTCCCAGTCTCCTCGGTCTCCCTCACCACCGTCCTCCGTCTCACAAAGACCACCTCACATACAAATGTCTTCCATTCCAAGTTCTTGGGCTAAGCAGGCAGGAATTGCTGCGACGGCGACCGAAGCTTCACCGCCTCAAAGTTGTTTCGAATTTCATCGTGGTTAGTAATTCCCCACACCTCCTAGCAGGCAGAAAACCTGTACAGTTGCCGAGTGTCATGGTTTCCTGCTAGGCATTGCTTGTGATTCCACAAATGCACACTATGAATCAGATTGTGGTTTAGACATTTCTTTTTAACCATACAGCAATCTGCAATTATAACTCTTGTCTATTATTCCTTTATGCAGCCTGATAGTGGGAGTTTTGTGGGCAGTATATAAAAACTGTAGAAAAGCACAACTATAAAAACAATCAAAACAATAACATCTGTATGGAGAAGAGCACTACATGTAAAATAAAAACCAGGATTCGTCAAGGCTCGGTACAGTGCGGCGAGACGCGATTATGAGACGCATGCGCTCCGCACAGAATTGTTGAGTGCGCTGTGCGCAAGAGTGCGCCGTGTGCAAGGGGCTTTGTTTACTTCTTACCAAAACACAACACGGCACACATGCACGCATTAGACTCACTTCTTTCTCAGTGAATATTCAATCATACACAGGTGAGCACAATAATTCACATTTTATTAATTCATTGTCTATTTAATAATTTCCAAATATGTATAATTTTATTTACAAGTTTATTCGCTTATGTTATTGTTTCAGTTTTAATAATTAATTTTATTTATTCATAATGAATGTGCTTGCATCGTTCGTGTAGCTCTATATTTTATTTTTAATTTTAAATTTAATTTAGGG
Source organism: Bothrops alternatus (assembly GCA_034064705.1). NCBI lineage: Eukaryota > Metazoa > Chordata > Lepidosauria > Squamata > Viperidae > Bothrops > Bothrops alternatus. The sequence continues at coordinate 423,746 of JARGCV010000183.1, read as the reverse complement.
ATGGAAAAATCAAAAAAGAGGAAATGCCATTTCAACGATAAATTGAATAAGGAATTTCCATTCCTCATATCAAAGAAGGATAACATTGTTTTCTGCAATATTTGCAGCGGAGAATTTTGTATTGCAGTTGGGGGCAGAGCAGCTATTACGAAACACTTGACTGTGGCATTCCATGATAAGATCTTCTAATCTTGTGGTGTTCCAAGATATGAAGTTCCAAGATATGACCCGGCTCCCATGAACGACAGACACTGGAGGCTGCTGCAATTTTGGAAAGCCTAGAACAAAGTCTGGTTTCCCCTTTTATTGATAGAATACACCCTAATACATGTGATTACATTTCTATAGCCTCTGAGCATATAAACATGCACACAGAATGTCACAAAATGTTTTGTACTTGTTATCTCAGACAGGTTTCAGATAAACACGCTGCGGTTACATTTCCTTTTTCCTGTTACAGCAGCTGCTATGCTATTGTGGTTAAAGTCTTTACACAGACACAGCTAGCCTGCAGGATAGAAAATATTTGCAACATCTCCTCCTTTCTTTTTGTTTTTGGGATGGTGTTTACTCGATATTGAGGTCTGGTGGTGCATTGGAATCTTCCAGGAATGTGGGAGGTAAGGGCATCATAGGTGTAGCCTGAAATTCATTTTGGATAATGTTCACTTGCTGTGAAACCTTGGTTTTTGGCAAGATATTTTTCATCATAGTAATAAGGCTGGGCAAGCATTGGATACAACAGCAGCAGCAAATAAGTAATACAATAATAATAAAAGTTATACCAAGAAGATTTTTTAACCATGTTATGTTAGGTAACCATGACCATAATGCATTCCAGATATCTTCCACACTAATATGCTCAGGATATTTAGATAGGGGATTGTCTTGTGTTAACATTTTCATTTTCATAATGGTGTTTGTGATATTAGGTTGATAGTTGGATATGTAGGTGCAACATGTGGGCCCAATTATGGTACAAACCCCTCCTTGTTTAGCCAATAAAAGATCTACTGCAAATCGTGTCTGCAACATGAAAGTTCTCATTTGTCCCTGTTGTATATTCAACAATTCAATAGCTATTATGGTTTCATTAAACATTGCAACTGTCCAATTATTTAACTGACCAATGTCATATGCATTCCATGCTGCTCCAATGGGTGGGATGTAAGCTCTGATTGCCATCATGTACCATGGCATGTCAAAGGTTAGTCCTCCTGCTCTTTTTCGTCGTACCAAGAGATTCCTTGTTGTATTATAGAGTAGAGCCATGTCACCCTTATTAACAGTCCATATGGCTGGTGCCACCAACCCCAAGGTGCAAATGCCTTGGGCATTGGCTGGAACATTGCGGTAAGCCTTTCTGCCGCAGAGCAGCCATATTTCATTTGGCAACACAAAAGAGTTATTCTTATTTTTCTTTGTCCAATTTTGTGCTCCATTTAAGTAGCTACAAACCTGATACATTTGTATTGTCATGTTTTTATATTCTCCATCATCACGTTTTATATATGAGTTACTATCATATTTATCACAGCTATCAGGCATATTAAAAGTAATATTACAAGAAGGATATATACCTAAAGGGTTATTTCCCTTGGAAAAGTTAAAACACACTAATGCAGATTCTACATAATAAAGCCTTAGTGGCAGCGTATAATTTCCTGCCACATTGATATTCACAAAACTTTCACTGGCTCCAGAGTTATTCAAAGGGAGTCCAATTAAAGGAAGTCCTTGACTGGCATCCGATGGTGATAACATACACATCCAGCAATCAGTCTGATTTGTTAGAATACTCGCTTTTTTCAAATCCTTCCAGTACTCATTGTTCGTCCACTTTGGGCTTGTCCTTGGTTTTATTATTTTCTGATTGTACGTTGTATGGACGAATATTGCGACCAGGAACCCATATTGTATTGCCTTCATGTTGTACCGCAGCATATCCACGACCCCAGGTAATAAGTTCAGCAGGCCCTCTCCACTGGGGGTCTGGTAATTTACGATACCAGACTAGTGGTCGAACCGTGGTTGCTGCGTCTGGAAGGGGAGAAAAATAGCGGCTTGCAGCTGTGTTAGGTGGGTTGCCATTAATATTCAAGAAATTAAGTGTATATAATGCAATATTAAGCTGATTTTGCACTCCAGGCAGTCCTGGGTAATTTTCCCCGTTTTTCGTTTTTAATTTGTCAAGCATATTTTTAAGTGTAGAATTGGCCCTTTCAACTATGGCCTGCCCCTGAGAATTATAGGGAATACCAAATTTATGAGTAATATTCCAACGAGTACAAAACTGTGCAAAGGCCTGGCTGCAATATGCAGGACCATTGTCAGTTTTGAATTCTTGTGGCGTGCCCAGAGTGCTAAAAGTCCGAATACAATGATTAATAACATGTTTGGTAGCCTCTCCACGCTGTGGAGTAGCAAAGATGAACCCAGAATATGTATCAATAGTCACATGTATATATTTCCATGGGTTAAAAGATACATATTGTGTGACATCCATTTGCCAAATTTGTCCTGCCTCAAGTCCACGGGGATTCACCCCCATTGGAATAGACAGACCTTGTTGTGAGCAGGTGGGGCATTGTTGAATGATAGCTGCGGCCTCCCCGGGGGTTATGCCAAATTGTTTAGCCAAAGCCTTGGCGTTTTGATGAAAATAATTATGACTATCCCAGGGAGTGGGTTGTTGCATAGTCATAATGTGCGTTGCCATATCCGCCTGGGAATTCCCTTCACTGAGAATTCCTGGGAAATTTTGATGACTCCGGATATGTGCAATAAAATAAGGACAATTTCTTTTCTCAATAAATTTTTGCAATGTCAAAAATAGTGTCAACAATGTCTCATCCAAACTAGGAGAGATATAAGCATATGGTAGGAGGGAAACCAAATTATAAACATATAAACTGTCAACAATTATATTAACGTCTTGACTAGGGAATGTTTGAAATGCCAAAATAACTGCGGCAACTTCAGCTCGCTGAGCTGATGACTGTGGTGGGGTGATTTTTGTACACCATTTTCCTGTCGCCTGCCATGCACAGGCGCCATAGACTTTTCCACCATCAGTATAAACTGTGACACCTTTTAAAGGTGTTGGAGATGACAGAGGTTGTAATTTTAGTGGCAGATTTTTCATAGCCATGAATCTATGATCTGTGGGAGGGTGGCATGAAAATTGACCAGGCCAATCACCAATCAATAATTGCAAAACAGAATTATTTTGAATCATAATTTCCCATAATTTTAAGGAAAATGGGAGAAAAATTACTAGCGGCTCTAGTCCAGCTATTTGTCGGCAACGGACACGTCCACGATGTATAATGTCTGCCAATGTCATAGCTGGAGTGTTAATAGAGCGTGAAGGTGTGCTGGGAGAATGAATCCATTCTAAAATAAAAACTTTTTTATCTACAAGTTGAAAAATTGCCGCTGTGGGCGGTCGATCAAAAATCACATTCAAATGCACAGGGTGATTGTCAACACACCGATCAGTCCATTGGGTGTTGAGAGCTGTTTGGACTTTCTCAACGACCGATAGCTGGTCAGAGGTCAATGTCACAACATCTGTGGGATTTTTGAGGCCTTTTAATGCCATAAACAATGGAGAAAGAGTAGAAGTAGAAAGGCCTATATATGGTCTTAACCAATTAATATTTCCTAAATATTGTTGTAGTTGAACCAATGTTGGTGCAAGTGGCAAATCAAATTGCACCATTTGGGGCAATGAATAAGCTTGTTGCAATTTGTGTCCCAAATATAAATATGGCGCTGTATTTTGGATTTTTTCAGGGCTAATAACCAATCCTGCCCTGGCCAATGTGGTTTCCAATTCTTTATATGAAGCCATAATCGTGCCTTTTGGCCCTGGGCCGGCAATGAGAATGTCATCCATATAGTGATAAATTTTCCAATTAGTATGTAATTTACGAAATGGTAGCAATGCAAGATCCACATACATTTGACACATGGTTGGACTGTTTAGCATACCTTGCGGTAACACAGTCCAGTGAAATCTAGTGGCAGAAGCACTATTATTAATAGATGGTAGGGTAAAAGCAAATAGTTTTCTGTCTTCTGGAAATAAAGGAATACTAAAAAAACAATCCTTTAAATCTATGATAATAAGGTCCCATGTTTGAGGAATCAAATTTGGATTTGGCAGGCCACATTGTAGGGGCCCCATAGGGACAATAATGCTATTGATCTGTCTTAAATCGTGAAGGAATCTAGGTTTACCAGATTTTTTCTTAATCACAAAAACAGGAGTATTATAAGGACTATTTGATGGTTCAAGATGTCCTAATGTGAGCTGTTCCTGCACTAATATATGCAAAGTTGTTAATTTGTCTTCAGTTAGTGGCCATTGATCCACCCATACAGGATTCTGATGGATGGTTTGTAATTTCATAAGTGGATTCATTTTAGTCTTCTAATGTAATTTTTGCATCCAACTGAGCCAATAAATCTCTTCCCCATAAATTTACATGAATGTTAAGTATGACTGGTTTTATAAGTACTGTAGTAGTTCCTGTTTCTGTTTTAGCAGATAGCCAGTTAGAACTGACCTTAGCTTGTTGAAGCCCTCCAATGCCTCGTACAGCGGGGGTGTCTTGGGATGGCCAATGAGGTGGCCAGTCCTTGGTCCGAATTACAGAAACATCAGCTCCAGTATCTATAATACCAGAAAATTGAACACCGTTAACAACCATAACGGTTAACGGCTTGTCAGGAGTGAGCATTTTTGTGAGAGCCAAAATTGTGCTGTTAAAATGAACATCGGTGGATCCAAAGCCACCCACCCGTTCAGTGTCAGAAGTCCCCATAGGTCTATAGGGAAATAGAACCATTTGTGCATAAGTATCTCCTTGATTCAATTGAAGTGGCTGATTGGCATAAAGTTGGACTTTAATGGTTCCTTTATAATCAGAGTCAATGACTCCAGGAACAACAAAAATGCCCTTTTTTGCTGCAGAAGATCAGGGCAAAATGATTCCTACAGTGCCTTCAGGGAGTGGTCCTTGAAGTTGGGTGTCACAAACTTGTGTAACGTGTGGAAAGGAAAGATCTACTGTGCTGCTAATTGTAAATCAACACCAGCACTTCCTTTAGTGGCAGGTCGAACAGATGGATGATTAATGTGGACAGGAAAGTGTTCAGCCTTTTGGGTCAGGTTAGCTGAGCACCCCTGTCTTAGTTTTTTCGTTGTGGAAAATTCCGGCATTGATTAGCCCAATGATAGCCTTTTTTACATTTTGGACAAACAGTTTTTGGTTTTGCTATAGTGCCAGAGGCTGTTTTACTTTGTCCACCTCCAGGAGCACGGCATTGTGCTTTAAAGTGTCCTGGTTTTCCACAATTAAAGCAATTACCAGTGGGTTTATTTGAGCGAGTAATTGCCATGGCCAAATTTTCCATTTGATATGCATTACTTCCAACAATTCTGCAAGCTTGAATAAAATCAGCCAAAGTTTTAGGTCCTGTGCCAATTAAAGGTTGCAATACACGTTTACAATCTGCATTAGCATTTTCCACTGCCAATTTCATCAAAACCTCATTCGCTGCCAAAGAATTATCAATTTGCTTATCAATACTGTCTTTTAATCTATTAATAAATTGATCATAAGCTTCATTGGTACCTTGTTTTATTTGAGTGAAGCTTTTGCCAAAAGTTCCAGATTCATCCACTACCTTTAATGCAGCAAAAACAGCCTGAATAACCTCCCCATGTAGAGCGGCATTCGTCAGACCATCTCGTTGCTGCTCAATGGTAGTGAATTGACCTGAACCATAAATTTGATCTGGAATTAAATTTTCAGTGCCTCTTTGGACAGCCTGTATTTGATATTGGGAATCCCAGACCACATACTGTGCTGGAGTTAAAATCATTTGCATCAAAGCTTTCCAATCTGCTGGAATCAAATAATGAGCAAATGCAAGTGCTTCCAATAAGCCCATGCAAAATCTATTTTTTAATCCATAATCTAAAACAGCTTGTTTCACTTCTCTCAGAGCGCGCATAGGAAGAGGTTTCCAAACCCTGACTTCCTCCAAACGTTCATTATTCTCTATAGTCACAGGATAACAATTCAAATCTTCTAAGCCTAACTCTCCTTTTTCATAAGCAATTTCCACAGCTTTTTCTATTGCATTTTTTGATATATTTGCTTCTGGACCAATTGAAACATTCTCTTTGTCTTTTCTAATCTCCACTTCTGGTAGTGGAGGATAGAGACAGACAGGAGAATATTGTGGTGGATTAATAAGTGGCTGAAATAATGGTTGTTGTTGTATTTTCAAAGCATCAACTACCACTCTCCATGATGTTAAAATACCAGCAGGTGCTCTTGGAGAGGAATGTAAATAATTACCAATCTTTTGCCAACTTTCTAGTTTTAAAGATCCTTCTTCAGGATAAGTTGGTATTTTATCCCATATGTATAACAGTAGGCTTTTTAATTCTGCCTTACTGATAGAACGCCTAGAACCATTGTCCTGAAAACAATTGTTATTTCTCTTAGTTATCCCTCTTAATTCCCCCAGATGTACTTTCTGTACTTTCGAGAGATCCCCTCCCATCCTTACGAATAATCAGTTTCTTGCCTGCAAAAACTGATGAAGTGCACTTGGCCACGTCCGGGCGGTAAGTTGGAAGGTCTAAGGACGTATAATTCTTGTTAATTATCACGTCGGGGTCACCACTTGTGGCATTCCATGATAAGATCTTCTAATCTTGTGGTGTTCCAAGATATGAAGTTCCAAGATATGACCCGGCTCCCATGAACGACAGACACTGGAGGCTGCTGCAATTTTGGAAAGCCTAGAACAAAGTCTGGTTTCCCCTTTTATTGATAGAATACGCCCTAATACATGTGATTACATTTCTATAGCCTCTGAGCATATAAACATGCACACAGAATGTCACAAAATGTTTTGTACTTGTTATCTCAGACAGGTTTCAGATAAACACGCTGCGGTTACATTTCCTTTTTCCTGTTACAGCAGCTGCTATGCTATTGTGGTTAAAGTCTTTACACAGACACAGCTAGCCTGCAGGATAGAAAATATTTGCAACACTTGACCACCAAGAAGCATAAGCAATCATCAGATGCATCTGCTTCCAGTTGTAAAGTAACAAGTTTTTTTAAAACTTCAAATTATTCTGAAGATGAAAAACAGTTAGCTGCAATGGAGGGAACTTTTGCATTTCATACCATAATTCACAATCAAAGTTTTCATAGTATGGATTGTACAACTAAATTATTGAAAAAGTTTCACGATGCTAAATTTTCATGCGCCAGGACAAAATGCGAGGCTATTATTAAATCAGTATTTAAAAATTACTGTGACAAAATACTTACAGAAGACTTGGAAACTGCAGCATTTGTAACGGTTTTATCTGATGCATCCAATCATAATGAAACTAAATTGTATCCAATACTAGTAAGATATTTTAATGTTACCAAGGGCATGCAAGTAAAAATTTTAAATTTAGAATCCATTGAGGGTGAAACTGCTGAAATTTTGTCAAACCATCTATACAGAGTAATAAATGAAAACAATTTGAAATCCAAAGTTGTTGCACTAACAGCTGATAATACAAACACAAATTTTGGTGGGCGAAGACGCAAAGGGGTGAATAATGTGTATGTAAAATTACAAGTTTTACTCCAAAAGAAAATACTAGGAATAGGTTGTAATGCACATATTTTGTCAAATGCAATCAACACGGCGTCATTTGCCATGCCAATTGATGTAGAAGTAATAATAACTACAATTTATTTGTATTTTAGTAGTTTTACTGTTCATGTGGCTACTTTAAAACAATTTTGTGAAGAAGCGAATGTTCAATACAAAAAACTTTAAGGGTATTCAAAAGTTAGATGGCTTGCTCTAACACCTGCTATAGAGCGTGTTCTACAATTATTTGAGCCTCTCCGTTCATATTTTTTAAGTTTAGACAAATGTCCTAAAATCCTGGAATTGTTTTTCAATAATGAAATATCTGAGATATTAATGTATTTTGTACATAATCAAGCATCTATTTTTCACAAAACGATTCAAAAGATTGAAGGTGAACACATTTCAGCTACAGAAGTTAGTCTTATTTTGAATGACTTTATCCTTCAATATAAAACTCGATTTGAAGAAAAATTTCTTCCTTTAGTTATAAAAAGAAAATTGTCAGACTTAGAGGAATCAAATCCGGCATAACGGAAAAGTTTATCAAAGAAGCGCAGAATTTTTACCAAACATGTTTTCAATATATCGAAGAATGGTCTGAAACAAACATCAGAGGAAATAACAGTTTTCAATGGTGTTTTTTGACTTCATCGCAATTATATTGGACAGATATTGAATCTTGTGTTGAGTTTTTATCTAAAGAAATGCCAGACATTAAAATAGACGACAATTGTCTCTTTGAAGAAATTAGAAGACTGAATGTATTTTTAAATTCTGAAAAAATAATACAATGGGAAAATAAACACGTTGAAATTGATAAAAGATGGGTGGAAATATTCAGTCATTTCAAAAATGAACATATTCCATGTGAAAATGTATTTATTCTTGTTCAATTTACGTTGTGCTGCCCTGGAACTAATGCAGCAGTTGAAAGGGTTTTTTCAATTGCTAATGATTTTTGGAAAAGTGAGAAATCGAGATTGAATGTTGATACTCTAGCTGCAGCACTTGCCATAAAATTCAATATGAAGGATATTTCTTGTTCAGATATTTCCAATATATTGTTAGATGATACATTGACAAAAATATTCATTCAATGGAAAAGTACTCATTTAAATAATAAAAGGCATGTAAGCATAATTACAATATAAAATGTTATTGTTACAAATGTTTTTATTATGCATTTATCATATTATAGTGTATTCTGTATTATTGTTGCAATGAATAAAATGTTTGTTTTATTTACGTTTTTTTTTCTTCAATTTATTTGTGTCCTCCTTTTCGTTGTAAAAAAGTTGGTCACCTTATTATTAAGAATCTTTCTCACCTAGTTGTGGTTCTTTGAAAAGACACTCACCAAACTACCTGTGGAATTAGATCACTTGAAGTGGATAGAAACTTGAAATAAAGCATTTAAATGCTTCTTTTCTATGGGTCTTTCTGAAATTGCTTTAAAAATAATATATATTCACCCATTCCAATTGTGTATGTATACTGACTTGATATTATTATATGACAAGGACCTTTTAGTTTAGAGGCTCTAAATTTACATTATAATGTAATTATAATAGAATGTTATAGCATAAATTTGTTCTTTATAGAACATGTTTTATTCTATATCTGTACTGTGCTTAGCTATAACTGCATAATATATAAAAATCCTACTACTACTAATGACTGAATGGATTCTCTACATTCAGAGATAATGTACCACTGAGCACCAGCTGCTGAAGGATAAGTGGTTGGCCACTATTAGAGAACTGAATTAGATTTTAGCCTAGCAACATTTCTCTCTGTGTGTCTATTATTTTTTTTGTACCTTTCCCCTTCAGTTCTTCTTCTCCAGTGCAGTAGACATATTTTCCTGCCAGGAAAAATAACTGCCAGCTGAGGATAATGCCAAAAGAATCTAAGGAGGAGAATTACAGTCTATGAAAGGACATGGCAGAATAATATTAGCTTGCCTTTATGGGGTCCAAGTCTATGTGTGTGTATTTGTTAGAGAATCAAAAAGAGCTGGGGAAAAAGAATGCTATAAAAATAAAAGAGTACAGGTAGTCCTCAACTTACGACCACAATTGAGCCCAACATTTCTGTTGCTAAGTGAAACATTTAAGTGAGTTTGCCCCATTTTATGACCTTTCTTGCCAAAGTTGTTAAGTGAATCACTGTAAGGTTCTACATTTAGGCAAGAAAAACCAAATGCACAGGTATAGTATAGTGTTCCCTGCCTGAGTAGAGGGTTGGACTAGATTCCCTCCCCATCCTTTCTCCAGCTTCATTATCATTCGCGCCTTGCTTTCCGGACGTGGGTCGTTGCCTTCGCTGGAGTTTTTTTTTTAATTGATTGGCACCGTATTTTGTCTAGCCCAGGGGTAGGCAACCCAAAACACTCAAAGAGCCACTTAGACCCGTTTCCCATTGAAAACAAAATGCTGGGAGCCGCAAAACCCTTTTGATATCTAAAATGAAGATAACACTGCATATATCCTTTTTTACACACACACACACACACACACACATATGTTTTCTGAGGTTTTCGCGGGTGTTTGTATGTAGGTCTTTGGTTATTCGGGTTTTCTCCTGCGTAGAATTTGAAGTGTCTTGGCGACATTTCGACGAAGTCCCATTCGTCATCTTCAGGCTGGTGCTTTCGGCTTCATGCTCCTAGAAGCAACACTGCTCCTAGAAGCAACACTCCTATATGCAGTGTTATCTTCATTTTAGATGTCAAAAGGGTCTGTCTCTCTCTCTCTCCTCTCCCTCTCCAAGACAAGCTGCCCTCCTTTCCATCCTGCGCCCCCTCCCCCAAAGAGATTGGCTAGTACAGTTTGTCAGTCACCACTCTTCCTCCTCCTCATCCCCCCCCCCATTCTGGCTTCAGCAGAGTTTGCACCAGACAAAGAAGAAACAGGGTGCTTCCCCCCCACCCGCAGTTTCTCTTCCTCTCTTCCTTCTCCCCTCACTTCTTCAGTGCGTGTTTGCTGGGAGCCCACCCAGATTTGAGCATCTTGGATTTCGACTCTTCCTCCCACACTCCACACCCCCACGGATCCCTTCTTCCTCCCCCCACTCCCTCCCCCCACCCCAATACCAGCACCGCCCACCCCTTTCCCCATCCTTCCCATGAGCGTGCGGGGGCGTGCCTAGCTTGCTATGGTACCAGCATGGAAGGCAATGCCGCTGCCACGAAGAGGGTAGCAGCCCCGGCGCCCAGACGCAGCAGCCAGAATGGCCCCCCCGCGCCCCTATTAAGCTCTCCCCTCCCTGGGCAGGCAGCGAGCTTGCAATCGCGCTCAGAGAGAGAGAGAGGCAGAGAGCGAGCCCGGCCCGGGACCTCCCCTCTTCTAGCCAGGACCCTGGTGAACAAACCTATCAGGTCCATGCCCAGCAAGACATACTGGGACTCTGGCGAATGACTGGGGTCCCCTCCTCTGCCCTAGCACTTGGCGGCAGCTCCTCTGCGCTTTCCTCCCCTGCCCTGTCGGAGCCCCTTTGCCCGGCCTGATCCGGACCCTGTGGGCTATGCCGCCTGTGGGACCATCTTTCCCCAATGGGGTTGGCCTGCCCCACTCGTGCTGGCAGAAGAGGCTATGCTGCCTGGGCACCCTGGAGCAGCGCTCGCCACCGCCACCGCTGCCCAGGGACAGCCTGTCATGGCACTAGACCCCCCAGCGGTGCCGTGGCTACATCACATGGGCAGAGGGCGAGCCTGGGCAGCATTGAGTCCCAGCTGGGGCGGTGGCCAGCGACGGCATTGTTTCCCGGGCCATCCCCAGGCCACCGAGCCGGCCACCTTCTGCGCTGCCGGCATCTTTGGGTCAGAACCGCTGCAACGGCCCGCCGACCGGTCAGCTCTGTCCACCAGTGATGCTGGAGCCTCCCATGCTAGCGGAGGCTTTGGTGGGCTGCTCCCTGTGGGGATCCCAGGGCTTCCCTGCATGGCTCCCCAGCCATGTGCGCCTTGGACTGAGCCAGCCTGGGAAAGGGGTTTCCTGGCCGCCCTTCTCCCAGGGGGCAGGGTACCCAGGCGCAAGGGCCAATCAGGAGCCCTGAGAGGGGGAAAGTCCCATGAGAGAGAGAGAGAGAGATGAGAGAGAGAGAGAGAGAGAGAGAGAGAGAGAGAGAGAGAGAGAGAGAGAGAGAGAGAGAGAGAGAGAGAGAGAAGGGAAGTGCAAGTGCCTCTCTCTCTCTCTCTCTCTCTCTCTCTGCAAATAGCGGAGCAGGCTCTGGAGCTGCAGGAGGTGGCTAGCCTGTTAACAGCAGTCTTAAAAAAAAAAAAGAATAAGAGTCCGAAGATACCTTTTGCTTCCATCCCTTCATCAACTTTTCATTTAAAATTATTGGGGGGGGGGAGGGGGAGGAAATGGAATAGCCATCTCCTGAATCCCCAAATTTTAGCCAATCGTGATTGTTAACAGATTTTCAAAACGCTAATTCTTGGGAGGCACGGGGATGTTGGAGAACTAGCAGGAGGCTGGAGTGCGAGAAAGTTTGGCATAAAATAAACTTTTAGGGCTTTCAGTTCTGCCCTTATTCCACACCAACTGTACTGGGGTAAAATCTGGGTGTGAAAAGTTGTAAGGAAGGGGGTGGATGCATAGGAGCTGCTGCTAAAAGTTGTCATTCAGCAACATCTGGAAAACTACAGATTCCCCACATCTGGATTATAACTTATATACAGACAGCTTTTGAAAAGGGTCTTGCAGTGAAAATGCTGGATTTCATGCAGTTCGCCTTATAACTTTAAGATTTAAATACAGTTAGCCCTCAAGTTAAAACCCCAACTGAGACCAGAATTTCGGTTGCTAAGCAAGGTGGTTGTTAAGTGTGTCACGCCCAGTTTTACCTTTTTTGCCATGATTGTTAAGTGAAGTGAAGTGAAGGCAGTTAAGTGATTGTTAAGTGAGTCTGGCTTTTCCCATTAACTTTGGTTGTCAGAAGCCAGCTGGGAAGGTCCCAATGGTGATCACGTGACTCTGGGCTGCAGCAATCATTGTAAATACATGCTGGTTGCCAAGCGCCCAAAATTTTGATCACATGATCATAGGGATACCATGACGGTTGTAAGTGCAAAGAATGGTTGTAGATCACTTTTTTGACTGCCCTTGTAACTTCTAACTGTCACTAAATGAATGGTGGTAAGTCAAGGACTGCCAGTCGAATTTTAACTTAAATCTGGAGCCCAACGCACACATACTCAGAAAAAAAGTCTCATTGGCTATATATTTTGCTGAATAAATACGTACAGAATATTGTGTACTGGAAACTATAGTTCATTCTATGCAAACTTACGTCTCTTCAAATACAACAGTGCTTGCTTTTAAGCTTATGCTGCACTATTCAAGGTTTCCCCTTAGTTTTTGCAGGGCAGGGAGTGCTGCTAAGTTTGCAGAACTTATTTTTGTGCATGTTACCTTATAATTATGCAGTGTTAAGCATCTTTGCAGAGTAACCAAACTTTCCAAGAACTGGGGGCCTTTTGATTTAGCAGTCAGTTAACTCTTTCACAGCCTTCCTAGCCTAGCTATCCTCTGATCACCTCCTGGACTAGAGAAGGTTGTTTACTGCCTGTGTCAGGAAACTCCAATTACTTGGTGGGGAATTACTCAAGGAAGGGAACATCTTTTTCTTCTGAAAAAACGTAACTTGGCAATTATGTCCATGTGAAACAGAAAGCAGAAGACAATTTTAACAATCGAAGTTTAGTCCATGGAGAATTTCTGTTTAGATTACAAATGAAGGAAATGCCCCTTCAAACATAATATTGCCGCATTAATGAAGAAGCAGATCTGAATGAAAAGGCCATCACATGGTGGATAATGAAATCCGCTAAACTGCAGTCCTACTCTGAGTTGACATATCTGTGGTTATCCTTTTGTTTACACTCATATTGTCCAATTGACCTCCCCCTCCCAGATATATTGGGACTACAGCTCCCAGAATTCTCAGCTATAGAAGACTTAGCTCTCTCAGCCACCCAGACTGGGTTTCTTGTTTTATTCTGAAACAGGGATACTTAACCCGGAGTCCATAGAGTTGAGTGTCCATGCATAGATTTCACACACACACGTGTGTGTGTGTGTGTGTGTGTGTGTGTGTGTGTCTGTGTCTGTGTGTGTGTTTCTGTGTCTGTGTGTATTCTGGAACCATGAACTAAGATGCCTTGTAGTTTTGGTTCGGACAGCATAAACTCAATGAGGATGATTTTAAAACAATATTTATTTCCAGGAATCCTTAGCAGACACTTACTTTGCAGAAGATACATCTGAATCATTAGGATATTGTTCATCCCCATAGGTAAAGAAATAGTGAATTCTGATGCTACTTATTTCCATGTATGGTGGACTTGTAGAAAAATCAAGGCTTTTTGGATAAAAATATGGTGGATACTTCAAAATATTTTGAAAAAACATATTGAATTTTCACCACAGTTGTTTTTATTAGGTATTATAAAAGATTGCACCACCATAGAGACGAATTTAATTCTGAACTTGATTACAGCAGCGAGACTGTTGGTTGGACAATATTGGAAGAAGGCAGAATTACCATCCATCGAGGAATGGACTTTGAAAGTCATAAATTTGGCGGAAATGGCTAAAGTATCTGCATATTTGAAAGATCATTCAAATGAAAAATATATGTTGGACTGGAAAAATGGATAGACTATATTCAAGGGAAATATCAATCTAAGAAACTGTATTTAGCATATAGTTAAATTTTTATTAGGATTTATATAATAATTTTGTTTAATCTAGTGGGTTTTCTTTTGTTTTACCCTGTATTCACTTTGGGAAGTCGGGGGGGTGGGGGGTGGGCTGGGGGGGGTGTAATAATGTACTCAACTGTAATACTTGCATTATATAAGATCATCCGACAACACGGGGTGAGATATCATCAGTATGGTGATGATACCCAGCCTTACATCTCCACCCCGTGTCATTTCAGTGAAGCAGCGGAAGTGATGTGCCGATGTCTGGAGGCTGTTAGGGTTTGGATGGGTGCTAACAGGCTCAAACTCAACCCCGACAAGACGGAGTGGCTATGGGTTCTGCCTCCCAAAGATATTTCAATCTATCCGTCCATTAGCCTGGGGGGGAGCTTTTGACCCCCTCGGAGAAGGTCCGCAACTTGGGCGTCCTCCTCGATCCACAGCTAAATTTGGAACATCATCTTTCGGCTGTGGCGAGGAGGACATTTGCCCAGGTTCGCCTGGTGCACCAGTTGCAGCCCTATTTGGACCGGGAGTCTCTTCTCACAGTCACTCATGCCCTTATCACCTCGAGGTTCGACTACTGCAATGCTCTCTACATGGGGCTACCTTTGAAAAATGTTCAGAGACTTCAGGTAATGCAGAATGCAGCCGCGCGAGCTGTGTTGGGCTTGCCTAGAAATGCCCACATTTCGGCATCACTCCGCGAGCTGCATTGGCTGCCAATTGGTCTCCGAACCCAATTCAAAGTGTTGGTTATGACCTATAAAGCCCTACATGGCATCGGACCAGGTTATTTACAGGACTGTCTGCTGCCTCATGAATCCCAGCAGCCGGTTAGGGCCCACAGAGTGGGCCTTCTCCAGGTCCCGTCAGCCAGACAGTGTCGCCTGGCGGGGCCTAGGGGAAGAGCCTTCTCTGTTGCGGCCCCGGCCCTCTGGAACCAACTTCCCCCGGAGATCCGTGTTGCCCCCACCCTCTCTGCCTTTTGTAAATTGCTTAAAACACACTTTTGCCGGCAGGCCTGGGGCAGCTAACACCTTGCCCCTAGCCAGTGTATGTTTGTGGAATGATTGGTTTCTTTTTTTAATTAAGGGTTTTTATATTTATGTATATAATGTAATTTCTATCATGTTGTGAGCCGCCCTGAGTTCTCCGGAATAGGGCGGCATAGAAATTAAATTAATAAATAAAAAATAAAATAAATAAGAATGATATATTTATTGATATAAGAGGAGTTGCTCGGGCAGTACCTCTGGACCACATCTGGAGGGGGTGAGAGTGAGGAGTGAAGGAGTGGAGGGAAGTAGGAAGGTTGTAGGAGGATGGAGAGTGGGGGAGGGAGAGAGGGGAGGGGGAGGGAAGTATGAGATAGGGAGGAAGGAAGAGGGGGATGTGGTGGAGGGGGTGCTGCCGAGCAACACCCATAGTTATTCTATTTTACGTAAGTTTTTATAAGAATGTATGTTTTGTTTTGTGTGGGAGAAAGTTGAAAAAGATTGTATTAAGTTGAGTTGTATTTAATTTGATTTATAATTTATAATTATAAAACTAATAAAATATTTACAAAAAAAAAGAAATAGTGAATTCCTCCATCCTGTGTAGAATCACATGTTGGCATGGAGCCATGCAGAGATAATACAAAAGGCGCAAAGCCAGGAAGTACAGTCATAAACTTTGAAACTCCTCCCACTTAACTAGCTAAGCTATAACTACATTACCCATAAGCCATCTCTTAAGGAAACAGCGTTTAACCCTTTAAATGCCAAACATTCTAACATACAGATCTTAAGCTAATATATGCTCTGGCCAGAGTTATACTGGTCCAGCACACTCCCCGCTTGGAAATATAAATTTCCACTACTAACTAACTAAAATAAGCAAAAAACATAGCATCAAGGCATGCAATTTTCATTACTGACTATTAACTAGACTAGGCAAAAACATGGTATCAAAACATGCATAGGTAAAGTAAATACAAAACATGCACAACTATAACAGAGATAAACAAGGTGTTACATCAAACAATGCAATCTTGAGGTAAACACAATATACATAGTTTGAGGATCAATCTTCCAGTTCAGTCTTCTTCAGCAGTAAGACCAGATCGGTGATTGGCCTGGCATAAAGCCTGTTCACGAGAGTCTCTGAGTCACAATCTGACTCATGTGGCTTCATGATCTGGACCTCAACTTGGCGAACTAGTCCATCAGAACTGGGTGGGGCCCAATGCACAAGTCCCATGAGCCAATAGTTCTGGTACGTGCCCTTGTCTCTCAGCAAGAAAAGGTCTCCTTCCTGTAGGAGAAACTGGAACCAAAGGAACTTCTGGATAAGAAAACCTGGATCCCAAAAATTCTCAGGAACAAAGGAATCTGGAACCACAGGATAAACAAAGGAAGCTGGAACCACAGGATACTCAGGAACTGAAGGAGCTGGAACCACAGGATTCACAGGAACAGAAGAGACTAGAACCACCGGTGGAGCATTGAGGATGGCTGCTACTTTCGTCATCAGGGTAGTGAGGACCTCATGTGTGGGTGTGGGTGTCTTTGTCGACATAGAGTCCATGGTTTTGCGGGATACGCCAATCATGCACTCCCACGCTTCTCCCATGTGGGATGCATGGGGAGGGTAATTTTTGGCTTTCAGGCATTTGTCAATCACTGGGTCATGACAAATACCTTCAATAGTCTGTAAGTCCTTGCAGGCTCCTACAAAGCTAGTTCCTGGGATGCTAAGACAAGTGATCAGGATGATTACTGCTACGCCCAATACACGGGGTCTCCGTTTGGAGGAGCGTTTGAAGCAGGCTGGTTCTAGGAATTGGCTAGAAAGTGGTTTCTCTGTCTCTTTGCCCATTATGGACAAGCAGATGGTCTGGACGGTCATTTTCTCGTCCTGTCTGAGGAATTTGCTGGGTGCCTGAGGTTGAACGTTGGCATGTTGATCTGGAGCTAGAAGCGTATAGCGTTTTGGTCTCTGTGTCATCAGGCTGTCTGAATAAGCCAAGAACTCAGGACCTTTTAGCCAGATCAATTCTGTCAACTGTGATGCAAGGGTGGACCGCTTAGCTTGGTCCACAAGGTTCTTATCTGTTGGCACCTGTTGCCATTGTTCAGGGCTTGAAGATGTTTCAATCTTTTCTACTCTATTGCCTACATAGACGTAGAAGCATCTGCTTTGGTTGAAGATGTAGCTTGACACCACCTTGCTGTCTGTGTGGAAGGTGATGGACTGTAGCTCAAGGCCTATCACTTTTGTTGTCAGGTTGGTGAGTTTTACGGCCACTCTGGTCCCACAGAGTTCTAACCTTGGTATGGTGTCACCTTGTTGCATTGTTAGTTTAGCCTTTCCAGTGACGAAAATGATGTAAATGTGGCTCTCCCCGCTGTAGACTCTGATGTATCCTATGGCTGCAATCACCTTCGTTGACACATCTGAGAAAGCATACAATTCTTTCTTTTGTACGGTGGCGGATGAGCTGGAGATATACATGCGTTGCACGTGTATGCTTTGGAGATAACTTAGGAGTGTCCTCCACGACTCCCAATCTTGTTTCTGTTCTGGCGGACGTGGCCCGTCCCAATGTGTGGTGCTCTGGGAGAATGCGCGTAGCTGCAGAAATTGTTTGTCCTCTATAGACAAGGCTAAGTCATTGTGATTTTTACTGGTTTGGAACACTGTCGCTTCCAAAACGGGTTTGGTTGTCACACGCAAGAAGTGTTCTTGGCGTGGTTTTAGGTGAGGTGCTCTTCCATTACTGAGAATGGAGGTTGTTGAGATATTCACCTGGGTTGGAGTTTGCAGTTGGTTAACACAGACCGTTCCTGGGATGACCCATTCAGGTTCCATCTCAAAGGCAGTTGAGGAGCTTGTTGGGCCTCTAACCATTCCGTGGTAGGCAAAGGTGACAGGGGCATTTACTCTCAATGGAGCCAAGCTTTTGGCTTCAGGATTTAGGAACTGTGAACTCCCATCTAATGGCTGGATGCAGAGTCCAGTGGCTTTCCTGCCCGCCATGCTCTGTGGCACAGAGCACATTTCTTTGCTTGGGGGTTCACTGGGGAATGGTGGGTCGTTACACACTAATGTGCAGTTGACCTTGGTGGGTGCTTCTGGGTGCTCTTTGGAGCTGTGCTGGGGCTCCTTGGTTGAAGGAGGAGTAGAAGCTGCTTGTTGTAGCTGTTTAGAATCTGGATGCAGGGCTCCTGGGTGCTTGTCACTCTTGCTCAGGTGACACTTCCCCTTAGCTTCGCCAGGTTTGGCTGTGTCTTCCAGAGACTCACAGCATTTGAAGTCAACCTTGTACTCTCCTAAGTCCAACTTTCTTCTCCAGGGTGTTGGAGGATCTGATGGTGCTGTGTAGGGTTTGCCATCAGGCTGGGTTGGTACAGTGTTGAGGTCATCTGGAGCGCAATCAGTGGCTTTTTGTTGAACCTCATAAACATTGTTTCCAAGAGCAGGAAAACATGGCACAGATGGCTGGCATTTTTCATCAGAAAACTTCTTGGGGTTAACTTCCAGTGGCACAGACGAGGAACCATGAAGGTCTGGCCTGAATTCCTCTGCCTTAACATTAAGCTGAGAAGGCCTGACTTCTTGTGTGCTCACTTGTTGGGGGGCGGTTCTCATCGTTCAGGTGGTGCATTGCCGGCTCCCTGGCCGGTTGGCACGGCTGGTGGTCAAGATTCTCCTCCGTGGTCAGGTCTGGGGGCCGTTCCTCGGGATGCTGTTTCCTGTTGACGCAGTAGGGACACTAGTCTGGCTCGAGTCCTTGCAATCTCATCCCTTAGCAGCAGCACTTCCAGCTGTGAAGCTGTCGCCGTTGCAGATGGATCTATCTGGTTACCATCTGTGGTTTGTTTGTTTTTTCCAATCTTTTTTATTAATTTTTTTCTGTCAATATATGTTAATTTTTCCAATCAACAAGTTGTCTGAAATTTGCTAAACTAATACATGTTCAATTCCTAATCCTTCCTTCTTTTCTCTAACCAAGAATAAAATAAATTCCAAATTTGATAATAGTCTGTATCTTCTTTGTCTTTCAGCCTCATAGTTAATCTGTCCATCTCTGCACATTCCAAAATCTTCCTGATTATTTCTTCCTCTGATGGCAATCCTTCATTCTTCCAATATTGGAAGAATATTAAAAAAAAGTATAGTAAAAAAAGTTCAGGTTTAAAATCCACTTGTTCATCCAATATTTTTTCTAACCACATATGTATATTTTTCCAATAAGCCTTTGCCTTCCCACATGTCCACCAAATATGATAATACGTGCCTATATTATGTTTACATTTCCAACATCTATCTGACATATTTTTAAACATTTTTGCTAATCTTGCTGGTGGAAGGTGCCATCTATAAAACATTTTATACAGACTTTCTTTGTATGAAGTTGACATTGTTAATTTACAGTTTCTCTCCCATAACATTTGCCATTTTTCTAATTCTATGTTATAACCAAAAACTTTTGCCCATCTTATCATTGTTTCTTTCACTTGTTCACTTTCCATATCTAAAATTAACAAAAAAGTATACATTTTCTTAATCAATTTCTCATCTGAGGTTAACAAAATCTTATCAAACACAGTTTGATCCTTATAAAATCCATGCATTTTGAATCGCCGGAGGAGGAGATACGACCGAAGAAGACCCCCGGCCCGATCCGGCAAGGTGAAAATAGCCGCCGAAGGGTCCGGGAGGGCTACGGAAGGGGCCGAGGAAGCCGGCGGCGGCCGGCCGGCCGGCTGGCCTGAAGACGCCGCGCTACGGGAGGGAGCGGGCGGGAGCGGAGCGACGAAAAAGGAAAATGCCGGCACGAACAGCGAAGGCCGCCGGGAGGGTCTGCCCACCTGAAGAAGACCCCCGGACGAGCCGAATAAAGAGAAGAACGCCGGGAGAGCAGCGGAGAGGGCCTGGCGTGGAAAACAGAGGCGGAGGCGAATGGAACTGAAAGAAAGCAGGCACGAGCGGAGGCAAACGGAACGAGCAGAAGGAAGCAAAGACTACTTGCGAGAGGTGAGCGGGCCGCAGGGAGGGTCTATAGGACGGAAGAGGACCCTCCAAAGAGTAGTTTAAGGAGAAGAGGGCCACGGGAAGACCCGAGGGGGCCTGGAGTGAAATACAGAGCCAGAGGGGGAAAGCACAGAGGGAGGCAGAGACAAAGAAACAGCAAGGAGGGAGAAGGTGGAAAGCCTGAAGGAACCAGCAGAGAGACGGGAAGGGAGAAGCCCCCTCAGATGTGCCCCTGAACCAAGAGACACAGAAACCCAGGGCCAACACAGTGAACCCACAAAGGGAAGAAGCAGGGGTAAAGAGAGAAAGCAGCCAGAACGTAATAGCTCTGGAGCTGGGAAAGAGAAATTGGAAACATCATCTATCATTCTAAACATCAACAGACAAGCAGGGCCAACAATAGGCAGAGGCCAGGATGGCCTCCAAACAGACCAAACTGGTACCCACAAAGGGACCTGCATCCTCCCCAGCTCAGCTTCTTAAAACACCAGGGAACACCCTACCCACCCCCACACCCTCCCATCCAACCACAGGCCCCCAGACCCATCTGGTAACCCAAGCCTGCCCAACAGCACACATGATGCAAGAATTAAAAGAGATGATGGGGACGCTGGCAAAAAGGATGGATGGAATGGATAAAAAGTTGGAGGAAATGGGTACAAGGTTGGAGAGAAGGTGTATAGACGCAGAACAGAAGATGGAGGAAAGGTGCAAAGATATAAAACAGATGCTGGTGGACCAGGGCAGAGATCTAGAGAGAAAGTGGGAAGAACAACGCAAAGCGATGGCTGTAGACCTGGACCAAATTAAGGAGACAATGCAAGCACACTACAAGAGACTGGGGGATGAAATGGGGAAAAATCTCCAGGAGATCAGGGAGAGTGTGGAAAAGAAGATGGAAGGAGTGGAGAACTACATGGAGGGACAGATAGCAGAGATGAAAAGTGTGGCCCAAGACCAATCCACTATGATGCAATACTGGCAAATGGCGTCTGCTATCAGATTTAGGGGATGGAAAGAGACAACAAACGAAACCCAAGAAGACCTGCTCAGACTCTTTGTAGGGACCCTGGCAGCATTTCTGGGAAGGAAAGCCGAAGATATCGTGTGGCAATTTGACAGAGTCTACAGAGTTAACTCATGGGCGGCAACAAACAGGCACCTACCAAGGGATGTGGTTATCCACTTCGCAACACAGGGGTTCCGGAACCTTATCTCCGTAACATCCTACAACAAAAAAATATACATAGAGGAGCAGGAGGTGAAGGTATTGAAGGAGATCCCCCCGACGATGCTACGAGACAGGAAGGAATACAAGTTCCTGACCAAGGATCTGAGATCACGTGCTCTGCAATACCGATGGGAGGCCCCATCAGGAATGTCACTTCTCTATAAAAATAAGAGGTACCACCTGAACTCGATCCAGAAAGCCAGAGAATTCCTTGAGAAGGAACTGAAGACGGACGGACCGCAAACCACAACGAGGGGCAACGCAGATGGACCACTTGAAGGCGGAAGGGACCTAGAAAAACGTACAAACTACTCAGAAGCACAGACTGGTGCAGCAGCAGGAGAAAGGAATGGACCACCTCGAGATACGAGGACACAGAGAGCAGAGGGCAACAAAATCAAGGAAACAGGACAGAATACGGAGTTCAGGCAACTACGATCCACTACCAAACGCACAGATCAGCAAGACAAGACCCCACTACGCAACATAAGCACCAATCCGGATACCATGGGAACAAGACCAAAGAAGAAAACAGGAGAAAGAGCAGAAGCGGTCTTACAAGAGTATCCTGAAACCGATGATGGCAACTAAATATTTGACCTGGGACGTTAACGGATTAAATTCCCCTCAGAAAAGGAGGAAAATATTCCACTACCTGTATCAAGGAAAAAACGACATAATTTGCCTACAAGAAACACACATCAGAGCGGCGGATCAGAAATATTTAATCAACAACAAACTAGGCATACAATTTGTTGCAGCGGCACCAGGAAAGAAGAATGGGATTGTTATATATGTAAAGAAACATGTAATAGCTAAGCTAATAGAGTCGGACTCCCAGGGTAGATGTAGCTTTGCCCTCCGTAGGCAAGCCTTTCCCATGGTGGGTCCTACACACGTGAGCCAAATATTAGAGATGAATACATGACTCCAGTCAGCTTTCTCTCTGGGGCGTGAGGGCAACAGACAAAGGGTGCCTTCCCCTTTTATTCACTGTTACAGTGGGCGGTTACACAATGCATCACATGGTTACAAACAGCCAACGACAATGCCATTTCTTCAGCCAATGACAAGGCTACACTGCAGGGCCACCCTGTGGCCAATGGATTCAAATCTTGGTACAACTGTCCATCCACCTATTAGCCCCCCTTATTTCCTGTCCCAGGCCATATGGCAAGTCCTTTGTCTTTTGTTCCAGAGCACATGGCCTGCTCTTCTGATGTGGCCAATGGACTCCACCTCTTGGCCCCTCCTCCATTTCCTGTTGCTCCAAAACAGCATGGTAAAGTCACATGGTAGTCTCTTTGTCCCAAGCCTCATGCATCACAACATATTACAACATATCAACTTTTTTTATTTTATTTTTTTAGCAGCTGTGGGTTGTTCCACCTATGCGCCGTCCAGTTCTGTACACGTTCAGCTCTGTACATGATCCTAGGCCATAGGCATCTCTGTCCAGTCCTCAGAGGCTGCCATCATAGAAACATCTCTGTCCAGTCATCAGAGGCAACAGTTGGTTCTTGGCTCTTTTACAGGAGATGGTTAGAAAAAGGGAGGCTTACACAGGTTTTACACAGGTTCAACAGGGGAGAAATACATTTGTACACAGCAACAGATTGTTACACAAAATACTAGAAACATTATGATACTAAAAACCCATTCCTTGAGCCACCCAGCATTAGGTGGCCAGGAAAATGTCAATCAAACAAGGCATACAGTTTCTTGTGATAAAGGATTGTTTTGTACCATATTTTCCATGTGAACAATTGTGGCAGCAATGTTGTGTATGTTCAGAAATGTACCAGACCAATTCTGGGGTGTTGACCAATGTGCATTTTTCCACATAAGATCTAATCTTTGTCAGATGTGAGTGCATTGTCTTTTGAGAAGTTGTACAAAGTTTCAAAGTTTTCACCAAAATCAAACAAGGAAACAGAATCAGCACATGCTTTCTTGTTGTCAGATTTGTCTCATTTAAACACAAAGTAAGGAAGGATTCAAAGTTAAAGAGAGAGATTGAGAGATTTCATTCCTAGGCACTGTTGTGGGTGTCTCTAGACCGGCTGGGGAAATGTCAGAAGATGACGAAGAACAGCCGGGCCCCTCTGGGTATTTTCCCCTCCCGGCAGCTGACACAGACAGGGAGGAGATTTACAGGCAGTCTGGGTCGGATTCTCAAAGTGAGGGGTCAGATTTGGAACAGGAAAATAGATGGATTGATCCGAGATTCCGAAGGTTTGATAGGCGGAGGTGTCAGTTACGTGGAAAAAGGAAGTGACGTATTGAAAACTATATTAGAAGGTGAAGAAGGGACTAATTCTTTGTCACGAGCAACGTTTATATCAAGACGCAGTCTGATGCATCACCGAGTTAGTTTGAACTCAGTTTTCTGTGGTTTTTGGAATGTACGGAAGATTAATGATGTCTTGGACAACTTAAGAGATAAAGAGTGAGGTATTTGGAAGGGGGGATCGCAGTGTTAAGCTGAATGTACATACGTCAAACTCGGCCGTTCCGGAATGAACTGCCAGCATCTTACTTTGAAATGTATTTCTTGAACTGTGTTAAATAAAACTCTT
The DNA here is from genome assembly GCA_034064705.1 of Bothrops alternatus. Classification (NCBI taxonomy): domain Eukaryota; kingdom Metazoa; phylum Chordata; class Lepidosauria; order Squamata; family Viperidae; genus Bothrops; species Bothrops alternatus. The sequence continues at coordinate 399,514 of JARGCV010000183.1, read as the reverse complement.
AAAGAAATATTCATGTGGATTTTACTAAGCTGAAAGGGGCCAGACGTAACAGATTGCTCGTGACCCAGAAAAAAAAACCATAGTCCGAGCTTTCAGCACTGCGCAAGTCCAGTGACGTCATGGAGGAGTTTCTAGCTGATAATCCTGTTCTGTCTCAACTAGTTCAAGGTCTTCAGGTGCAAATTGGCAATTTGCAGCAACAGATTCAGCAAGCCGCAGTAGCTCCAGCTCCTCCTCCCAGAAGAAGCAGGTGTTATTTAGCATTGCCTGATAAGTTTACTGGAGAGCGTAGTAAATTTCCAGCTTTTTTAAACCAATGCAGAACATTCATTGCTTCAACGCCAGCAGATTTCCAGCTTGATGAAACTAAAGTGGCTTTTATTTTAAGTTTGCTCTCTGGTCCAGCTGCTGATTGGTCATCTCCTCTGATAGACGGACAAGATCCTGTCCTGCGCAATTATGCAGGATTCTGCCAGCTGATGGAAAGAGAATTTGCTGACCCCCTTCGTAGACAAAATGCCACCAGGCGGCTACGAGAGCTACGTCACGGAACACGCTGCGTCGCGGAATATATATCAGATTTTCGCCGCCTAGCTCAAGAAATTAATTGGAATGAAGAGGCTCTCATGGAAATCTTTCAAGATGGCCTGTCTTCCCAGCTCTTGTCTGAATTTAGACATACTGTAATGCCTGCGACCCTGGATGCCTTATATCAACATTGTTTGGCTATTGAGGCGCAAATGCAAGCCACGGATGCTCGCCTGGTCAAACAGATGGTTCCAGTCACCGGAAGTGCCAAGCCAGTTCCTGCACCACGCAGAGGATTCCAGACCCTACCTATCACTCCACCCATTCCGGCACCCAGACGTATTTTCCAACCACTGCCGGCTTACACTGAGAGGCATCCTGTACCCATGGCCAGAGATGAGCCCATGGATCTTGGTGCAGCCAGATCTCGCTTGACCGAGGCTGAGAAGGCAAGACGGAGAGCTGAGGGATTGTGCCTGTACTGTGGAGAGATGGGTCATTTCGTCATGGCCTGCCCCCAGAAACGACGTGGTACGGCAGGTCCTACTCCTGTTCCAGCTCGACCTCCCACTCAGCAGTTTCAAGCCACCTTGCCGGGAAACGGCCAGAGCCCGGCCTAATGGAAACGTTGGGTCGGGCAGGCGCCAAACCCAGTTCAAGTTCTGCAGACGAAGACCCCGGTCCTCCGAGACATTTGATCCTAGCAACCAATCTAATTCTGGGAAACCATGCCCAGGGCATTCCGGCACACGCCTTGTTGGATTCTGGAGCCACCACTAATTTCATGGATGAAGCTTTCGCTCGTCAGCATGCCATACCTTTGTGCTCTGTTAAACCGCCTATGTTGGTTGAGACAATTGATGGTCGTGAGTTGTTGTCTGGACCGATCAAGTTCATGACCCAGCCCATACGCCTGGTCATAGGACAACATGAAGAAGCCATCCAATTTTATGTTACCAAGGGACTTCATTTCCCCTTAGTTCTCAGCCTAGCCTGGTTGAGAACCCATGATCCTTGTGTGGTGTGGTCCCAGAACTTTGTTTCATTTCCCAGTTTGCAATGCGTGGACCACGTACGCCAATTTTGCGCAGCCCAGCTACCATCCCACCCTAACATCACCTTGCCGGCCGACCTAGCGGACTTTGCAGATATATTCAGTGAGAAAGAGGCAGACCAATTGCCTCCGCATAGACCATATGACTGTGCCATTGATTTGCTGCCACATGCCAAGCTTCCAGGGGGACGCCTTTACTCTATGTCAGAACCCGAGTTGGCCGCATTAAAAGACTTTGTGGACAAAAACTTGGCCAGGGGTTTCATTCGTCCCTCTTCCTCGCCTTTGTCAGCTCCTGTGTTATTCGTGAAGAAGAAAACCGGAGATTTACGCCTATGCTGTGATTATCTCAAGGCCTATCACTTTTGTTGTCAGGTTGGTGAGTTTTACGGCCACTCTGGTACCACAGAGTTCTAACCTTGGTATGGTGTCACCTTGTTGCATTGTTAGTTTAGCCTTTCCAGTGACGAAAATGATGTAAATGTGGCTCTCCCCGCTGTAGACTCTGATGTATCCTATGGCTGCAATCACCTTCGTTGACACATCTGAGAAAGCATACAATTCTTTCTTTTGTACGGTGGCGGATGAGCTGGAGATATACATGTGTTGCACGTGTATGCTTTGGAGATAACTTAGGAGTGTCCTCCACGACTCCCAATCTTGTTTCTGTTCTGGCGGACGTGGCCCGTCCCAATGTGTGGTGCTCTGGGAGAATGCGCGTAGCTGCAGAAATTGTTTGTCCTCTATAGACAAGGCTAAGTCATTGTGATTTTTACTGGTTTGGAACACTGTCGCTTCCAAAACGGGTTTGGTTGTCACACGCAAGAAGTGTTCTTGGCGTGGTTTTAGGTGAGGTGCTCTTCCATTACTGAGAATGGAGGTTGTTGAGATATTCACCTGGGTTGGAGTTTGCAGTTGGTTAACACAGACCGTTCCTGGGATGACCCATTCAGGTTCCATCTCAAAGGCAGTTGAGGAGCTTGTTGGGCCTCTAACCATTCCGTGGTAGGCAAAGGTGACAGGGGCATTTACTCTCAACGGAGCCAAGCTTTTGGCTTCAGGATTTAGGAACTGTGAACTCCCATCTAATGGCTGGATGCAGAGTCCAGTGGCTTTCCTGCCCGCCATGCTCTGTGGCACAGAGCACATTTCTTTGCTTGGGGGTTCACTGGGGAATGGTGGGTCGTTACACACTAATGTGCAGTTGACCTTGGTGGGTGCTTCTGGGTGCTCTTTGGAGCTGTGCTGGGGCTCCTTGGTTGAAGGAGGAGTAGAAGCTGCTTGTTGTAGCTGTTTAGAATCTGGATGCAGGGCTCCTGGGTGCTTGTCACTCTTGCTCAGGTGACACTTCCCCTTAGCTTCGCCAGGTTTGGCTGTGTCTTCCAGAGACTCACAGCATTTGAAGTCAACCTTGTACTCTCCTAAGTCCAACTTTCTTCTCCAGGGTGTTGGAGGATCTGATGGTGCTGTGTAGGGTTTGCCATCAGGCTGGGTTGGTACAGTGTTGAGGTCATCTGGAGCGCAATCAGTGGCTTTTTGTTGAACCTCATAAACATTGTTTCCAAGAGCAGGAAAACATGGCACAGATGGCTGGCATTTTTCATCAGAAAACTTCTTGGGGTTAACTTCCAGTGGCACAGACGAGGAACCATGAAGGTCTGGCCTGAATTCCTCTGCCTTAACATTAAGCTGAGAAGGCCTGACTTCTTGTGTGCTCACTTGTTGGGGGGCGGTTCTCATCGTTCAGGTGGTGCATTGCCGGCTCCCTGGCCGGTTGGCACGGCTGGTGGTCAAGATTCTCCTCCGTGGTCAGGTCTGGGGGCCGTTCCTCGGGATGCTGTTTCCTGTTGACGCAGTAGGGACACTAGTCTGGCTCGAGTCCTTGCAATCTCATCCCTTAGCAGCAGCACTTCCAGCTGTGAAGCTGTCGCCGTTGCAGATGGATCTATCTGGTTACCATCTGTGGTTTGTTTGTTTTTTCCAATCTTTTTTATTAATTTTTTTCTGTCAATATATGTTAATTTTTCCAATCAACAAGTTGTCTGAAATTTGCTAAACTAATACATGTTCAATTCCTAATCCTTCCTTCTTTTCTCTAACCAAGAATAAAATAAATTCCAAATTTGATAATAGTCTGTATCTTCTTTGTCTTTCAGCCTCATAGTTAATCTGTCCATCTCTGCACATTCCAAAATCTTCCTGATTATTTCTTCCTCTGATGGCAATCCTTCATTCTTCCAATATTGGAAGAATATTAAAAAAAAGTATAGTAAAAAAAGTTCAGGTTTAAAATCCACTTGTTCATCCAATATTTTTTCTAACCACATATGTATATTTTTCCAATAAGCCTTTGCCTTCCCACATGTCCACCAAATATGATAATACGTGCCTATATTATGTTTACATTTCCAACATCTATCTGACATATTTTTAAACATTTTTGCTAATCTTGCTGGTGGAAGGTGCCATCTATAAAACATTTTATACAGACTTTCTTTGTATGAAGTTGACATTGTTAATTTACAGTTTCTCTCCCATAACATTTGCCATTTTTCTAATTCTATGTTATAACCAAAAACTTTTGCCCATCTTATCATTGTTTCTTTCACTTGTTCACTTTCCATATCTAAAATTAACAAAAAAGTATACATTTTCTTAATCAATTTCTCATCTGAGGTTAACAAAATCTTATCAAACACAGTTTGATCCTTATAAAATCCATGCATTTTGAATCGCCGGAGGAGGAGATACGACCGAAGAAGACCCCCGGCCCGATCCGGCAAGGTGAAAATAGCCGCCGAAGGGTCCGGGAGGGCTACGGAAGGGGCCGAGGAAGCCGGCGGCGGCCGGCCGGCCGGCTGGCCTGAAGACGCCGCGCTACAGGAGGGAGCGGGCCGGAGCGGAGCGACGAAAAAGGAAAACGCCGGCACGAACAGCGAAGGCCGCCGGGAGGGTCTGCCCACCTGAAGAAGACCCCCGGACGAGCCGAATAAAGAGAAGAACGCCGGGAGAGCAGCGGAGAGGGCCTGGCGTGGAAAACAGAGGCGGAGGCGAATGGAACTGAAAGAAAGCAGGCACGAGCGGAGGCAAACGGAACGTGCAGAAGGAAGCAAAGACTACTTGCGAGAGGTGAGCGGGCCGCAGGGAGGGTCTATAGGACGGAAGAGGACCCTCCAAAGAGTAGTTTAAGGAGAAGAGGGCCACGGGAAGACCCGAGGGGGCCTGGAGTGAAATACAGAGCCAGAGGGGGAAAGCACAGAGGGAGGCAGAGACAAAGAAACAGCAAGGAGGGAGAAAGTGGAAAGCCTGAAGGAACCAGCAGAGAGACGGGAAGGGAGAAGCCCCCTCAGATGTGCCCCTGAACCAAGAGACACAGAAACCCAGGGCCAACACAGTGAACCCACAAAGGGAAGAAGCAGGGGTAAAAAGAGAAAGCAGCCAGAACGTAATAGCTCTGGAGCTGGGAAAGAGAAATTGGAAACATCATCTATCATTCTAAACATCAACAGACAAGCAGGGCCAACAATAGGCAGAGGCCAGGATGGCCTCCAAACAGACCAAACTGGTACCCACAAAGGGACCTGCATCCTCCCCAGCTCAGCTTCTTAAAACACCAGGGAACACCCTACCCACCCCCACACCCTCCCATCCAACCACAGGCCCCCAGACCCATCTGGTAACCCAAGCCTGCCCAACAGCACACATGATGCAAGAATTAAAAGAGATGATGGGGACGCTGGCAAAAAGGATGGATGGAATGGATAAAAAGTTGGAGGAAATGGGTACAAGGTTGGAGAGAAGGTGTATAGACGCAGAACAGAAGATGGAGGAAAGGTGCAAAGATATAAAACAGATGCTGGTGGACCAGGGCAGAGATCTAGAGAGAAAGTGGGAAGAACAACGCAAAGCGATGGCTGTAGACCTGGACCAAATTAAGGAGACAATGCAAGCACACTACAAGAGACTGGGGGATGAAATGGGGAAAAATCTCCAGGAGATCAGGGAGAGTGTGGAAAAGAAGATGGAAGGAGTGGAGAACTACATTGAGGGACAGATAGCAGAGATGAAAAGTGTGGCCCAAGACCAATCCACTATGATGCAATATTGGCAAATGGCGTCTGCTATCAGATTTAGGGGATGGAAAGAGACAACAAACGAAACCCAAGAAGACCTGCTCAGACTCTTTGTAGGGACCCTGGCAGCATTTCTGGGAAGGAAAGCCGAAGATATCGTGTGGCAATTTGACAGAGTCTACAGAGTTAACTCATGGGCGGCAACAAACAGGCACCTACCAAGGGATGTGGTCATCCACTTCGCAACACAGGGGTTCCGGAACCTTATCTCCGTAACATCCTACAACAAAAAAATATACATAGAGGAGCAGGAGGTGAAGGTATTGAAGGAGATCCCCCCGACGATGCTACGAGACAGGAAGGAATACAAGTTCCTGACCAAGGAGCTGAGATCACGTGCTCTGCAATACCGATGGGAGGCCCCATCAGGAATGTCACTTCTCTATAAAAATAAGAGGTACCACCTGAACTCGATCCAGAAAGCCAGAGAATTCCTTGAGAAGGAACTGAAGACGGACGGACCGCAAACCACAACGAGGGGCAACGCAGATGGACCACTTGAAGGCGGAAGGGACCTAGAAAAACGTACAAACTACTCAGAAGCACAGACTGGTGCAGCAGCAGGAGAAAGGAATGGACCACCTCGAGATACGAGGACACAGAGAGCAGAGGGCAACAAAATCAAGGAAACAGGACAGAATACGGAGTTCAGGCAACTACGATCCACTACCAAACGCACAGATCAGCAAGACAAGACCCCACTACGCAACATAAGCACCAATCCGGATACCATGGGAACAAGACCAAAGAAGAAAACAGGAGAAAGAGCAGAAGCGGTCTTACAAGAGTATCCTGAAACCGATGATGGCAACTAAATATTTGACCTGGAACGTTAACGGATTAAATTCCCCTCAGAAAAGGAGGAAAATATTCCACTACCTGTATCAAGGAAAAAACGACATAATTTGCCTACAAGAAACACACATCAGAGCGGCGGATCAGAAATATTTAATCAACAACAAACTAGGCATACAATTTGTTGCAGCGGCACCAGGAAAGAAGAATGGGATTGTTATATATGTAAAGAAACATGTAATAGCTAAGCTAATAGAGTCAGACTCCCAGGGTAGATGTAGCTTTGCCCTCCGTAGGCAAGCCTTTCCCATGGTGGGTCCTACACACGTGAGCCAAATATTAGAGATGAATACATGACTCCAGTCAGCTTTCTCTCTGGGGCGTGAGGGCAACAGACAAAGGGTGCCTTCCCCTTTTATTCACTGTTACAGTGGGCGGTTACACAATGCATCACATGGTTACAAACAGCCAACGACAATGCCATTTCTTCAGCCAATGACAAGGCTACACTGCAGGGCCACCCTGTGGCCAATGGATTCAAATCTTGGTACAACTGTCCATCCACCTATTAGCCCCCCTTATTTCCTGTCCCAGGCCATATGGCAAGTCCTTTGTCTTTTGTTCCAGAGCACATGGCCTGCTCTTCTGATGTGGCCAATGGACTCCACCTCTTGGCCCCTCCTCCATTTCCTGTTGCTCCAAAACAGCATGGTAAAGTCACATGGTAGTCTCTTTGTCCCAAGCCTCATGCATCACAACATATTACAACATATCAACTTTTTTTATTTTATTTTTTTAGCAGCTGTGGGTTGTTCCACCTATGCGCCGTCCAGTTCTGTACACGTTCAGCTCTGTACATGATCCTAGGCCATAGGCATCTCTGTCCAGTCCTCAGAGGCTGCCATCATAGAAACATCCTTGTCCAGTCATCAGAGGCAACAGTTGGTTCTTGGCTCTTTTACAGGAGATGGTTAGAAAAAGGGAGGCTTACACAGGTTTTACACAGGTTCAACAGGGGAGAAATACATTTGTACACAGCAACAGATTGTTACACAAAATACTAGAAACATTATGATACTAAAAACCCATTCCTTGAGCCACCCAGCATTAGGTGGCCAGGAAAATGTCAATCAAACAAGGCATACAGTTTCTTGTGATAAAGGATTGTTTTGTACCATATTTTCCATGTGAACAATTGTGGCAGCAATGTTGTGTATGTTCAGAAATGTACCAGACCAATTCTGGGGTGTTGACCAATGTGCATTTTTCCACATAAGATCTAATCTTTGTCAGATGTGAGTGCATTGTCTTTTGAGAAGTTGTACAAAGTTTCAAAGTTTTCACCAAAATCAAACAAGGAAACAGAATCAGCACATGCTTTCTTGTTGTCAGATTTGTCTCATTTAAACACAAAGTAAGGAAGGATTCAAAGTTAAAGAGAGAGATTGAGAGATTTCATTCCTAGGCACTGTTGTGGGTGTCTCTAGACCGGCTGGGGAAATGTCAGAAGATGACGAAGAACAGCCGGGCCCCTCTGGGTATTTTCCCCTCCCGGCAGCTGACACAGACAGGGAGGAGATTTACAGGCAGTCTGGGTCGGATTCTCAAAGTGAGGGGTCAGATTTGGAACAGGAAAATAGATGGATTGATCCGAGATTCCGAAGGTTTGATAGGCGGAGGTGTCAGTTACGTGGAAAAAGGAAGTGACTTATTGAAAACTATATTAGAAGGTGAAGAAGGGACTAATTCTTTGTCACGAGCAACGTTTATATCAAGACGCAGTCTGATGCATCACCGAGTTAGTTTGAACTCAGTTTTCTGTGGTTTTTGGAATGTACGGAAGATTAATGATGTCTTGGACAACTTAAGAGATAAAGAGTGAGGTATTTGGAAGGGGGGATCGCAGTGTTAAGCTGAATGTACATACGTCAAACTCGGCCGTTCCGGAATGAACTGCCAGCATCTTACTTTGAAATGTATTTCTTGAACTGTGTTAAATAAAACTCTTAAAGAAATATTCATGTGGATTTTACTAAGCTGAAAGGGGCCAGACGTAACAGATTGCTCGTGACCCAGAAAAAAAAAACCATAGTCCGAGCTTTCAGCACTGCGCAAGTCCAGTGACGTCATGGAGGAGTTTCTAGCTGATAATCCTGTTCTGTCTCAACTAGTTCAAGGTCTTCAGGTGCAAATTGGCAATTTGCAGCAACAGATTCAGCAAGCCGCAGTAGCTCCAGCTCCTCCTCCCAGAAGAAGCAGGTGTTATTTAGCATTGCCTGATAAGTTTACTGGAGAGCGTAGTAAATTTCCAGCTTTTTTAAACCAATGCAGAACATTCATTGCTTCAACGCCAGCAGATTTCCAGCTTGATGAAACTAAAGTGGCTTTTATTTTAAGTTTGCTCTCTGGTCCAGCTGCTGATTGGTCATCTCCTCTGATAGACGGACAAGATCCTGTCCTGCGCAATTATGCAGGATTCTGCCAGCTGATGGAAAGAGAATTTGCTGACCCCCTTCGTAGACAAAATGCCACCAGGCGGCTACGAGAGCTACGTCACGGAACACGCTGCGTAGCGGAATATATATCAGATTTTCGCCGCCTAGCTCAAGAAATTAATTGGAATGAAGAGGCTCTCATGGAAATCTTTCAAGATGGCCTGTCTTCCCAGCTCTTGTCTGAATTTAGACATACTGTAATGCCTGCGACCCTGGATGCCTTATATCAACATTGTTTGGCTATTGAGGCGCAAATGCAAGCCACGGATGCTCGCCTGGTCAAACAGATGGTTCCAGTCACCGGAAGTGCCAAGCCAGTTCCTGCACCACGCAGAGGATTCCAGACCCTACCTATCACTCCACCCATTCCGGCACCCAGACGTATTTTCCAACCACTGCCGGCTTACACTGAGAGGCGTCCTGTACCCATGGCCAGAGATGAGCCCATGGATCTTGGTGCAGCCAGATCTCGCTTGACCGAGGCTGAGAAGGCAAGACGGAGAGCTGAGGGATTGTGCCTGTACTGTGGAGAGATGGGTCATTTCGTCATGGCCTGCCCCCAGAAACGACGTGGTACGGCAGGTCCTACTCCTGTTCCAGCTCGACCTCCCACTCAGCAGTTTCAAGCCACCTTGCCGGGAAACGGCCAGAGCCCGGCCTAATGGAAATGTTGGGTCGGGCAGGTGCCAAACCCAGTTCAAGTTCTGCAGACGAAGACCCCGGTCCTCCGAGACATTTGATCCTAGCAACCAATCTAATTCTGGGAAACCATGCCCAGGGCATTCCGGCACACGCCTTGTTGGATTCTGGAGCCACCACTAATTTCATGGATGAAGCTTTCGCTCGTCAGCATGCCATACCTTTGTGCTCTGTTAAACCGCCTATGTTGGTTGAGACAATTGATGGTCGTGAGTTGTTGTCTGGACCGATCAAGTTCATGACCCAGCCCATACGCCTGGTCATAGGACAACATGAAGAAGCCATCCAATTTTATGTTACCAAGGGACTTCATTTCCCCTTAGTTCTCGGCCTAGCCTGGTTGAGAACCCATGATCCTTGTGTGGTGTGGTCCCAGAACTTTGTTTCATTTCCCAGTTTGCAATGCGTGGACCACGTACGCCAATTTTGCGCAGCCCAGCTACCATCCCACCCTAACATCACCTTGCCGGCCGACCTAGCGGACTTTGCAGATATATTCAGTGAGAAAGAGGCAGACCAATTGCCTCCGCATAGACCATATGACTGTGCCATTGATTTGCTGCCACATGCCAAGCTTCCAGGGGGACGCCTTTACTCTATGTCAGAACCCGAGTTGGCCGCATTAAAAGACTTTGTGGACAAAAACTTGGCCAGGGGTTTCATTCGTCCCTCTTCCTCGCCTTTGTCAGCTCCTGTGTTATTCGTGAAGAAGAAAACCGGAGATTTACGCCTATGCTGTGATTATCGCAAGCTCAATGCCATCACGGTGCGCAACCGGTACCCTCTGCCTTTGATTCCTGAACTCATGGACCGTCTCCGATCAGCGGCCATCTTCACCAAGATAGATCTATGGGGTGCTTACAATCTGGTTCGCATCCGAGAGGGGGACGGGTGGAAGACCGCGTTTGGGACCAGGTATGGTCATTTTGAGTATACAGTCATGCCCTTTGGACTCACCAATGCTCCGGCCGTATTTCAACATTTCATGAATGACATCTTCCGAGATTTATTAGATCAATTCGTGGTGGTTTACCTCGATGACATCCTGATCTACTCCCCGTCATGAGCAACTCATCTCCAGCATCTCCGGCAAGTTCTGCAACGCTTGAGAGAGCATCACCTTTACGCCAAGTTAGAGAAATGTCTATTCTATCAAACCACCATTGAGTTTCTGGGACATGTGATTTCTCCACAAGGCATCGCCATGGATCCTGGCAAGGTTGAAGCCTTGCAAACGTGGCAACCACCGTGTAAAGCAAAAGATGTCCAAAGACTTTTGGGATTTGCGAACTATTACCGGACATTCATTCCAAGGTTTTCTACCTTGACTGCGCCCCTTACTCGACTGTTACGGAAAGACATTAAGTTCCAGTGGGGCAATGCCGAGCAACAGGTGTTTCAGACCCTCAAACAGGCTTTTGTTCAGGAACCCATTCTCAAGTATCCAGATCCTTGTCGTCCCTTTGTAGTGGAGGCCGACGCCTCAGATGTTGCTGTAGGGGCCGTGCTTCTTCAAACACGCCAAGATGGCGGCCCCCTGTTCCCGTGTGCTTATTACTCCAGGAAACTGAGTCCCTCCGAACGCCATTATACCATTTGGGAGAAGGAACTATTGGCCATCAAGACTGCTTTTGAGACCTGGAGACACCACCTGGAAGGAGCCCGCTACCAAGTTGAAGTTCGGACTGACCATAAAAACTTGGAATTTCTGCAATCTGCCAGGAAATTGAATCAACGTCAGATCCGTTGGTCTTTGTTCTTCGCTCGATTCAACTTCAAAGTCACCTACATTCCGAAAGGGTACAACAAAAGAGCAGATGCCTTGTTCCGTAAACCTGAGTATCTACAGATCAAGGAACCCTTGCCGCTTCGAACCATTATGCCTGTCGAATCGATCGCAGCCGTGCACGATCCGGTAGATCTACGACGACAGATTCGGGAAGCGCAACAACGAGATGACTTTGTGGCACAGAGGAAGCAAGAGGTGGGTCCCGACTCACCTTGGACCTTGTCTGAGGGTCTATTACGCTTCCGCAACCTGTTATATGTTCCAGCAGGCCCACTCCGTGGTCTCATTCTGACTCAATTCCATGATAACCCTGCGGCGGGTCATTTTGGTCTCTTTAAGACTCTCCACTTAGTGTCTCGGACTTTTTGGTGGCCCAGACTTCGCCATGATGTTCATTCTTATGTAAATTCCTGTGTACGGTGCCGTCAGGCAAAACATGCCACAGGAGCCCCTCCGGGATTGTTACAGCCGTTGCCCACGCCGGAGAGACCCTGGGGGGCTATTTCCATGGACTTCTTGACTTGTCTACCTGTTTCTGCCGGCTACACCGTTGTCTTTGTAGTGGTGGACATGCTGACCAAGATGGCACATTTCATTCCTTGCTGAAGAATACCGACAGCCAAGGTCACTGCTCAGCTGTTCATTCAACATATCTTCCGGCTACACGGTTTGCCTGACAAAATAGTGTCCGACCGAGGAACCCAGTTCACCTCGGAGTTCTGGAGAGAACTCATGTCTGCGCTTCAAGTCCAAGTTAATCTAGCCTCCACGCATCACCCAGAGACTGATGGGGGTACAGAGAAAGTGATTGGCATCCTGGAGCAGTATTTGCGTTGTTTCATCAACGACCAACAGAACGATTGGTCCAAATACCTCTCCGTGGCTGAATTCGCTTTCAACAACTCTCAGCACACTTCCACTCAGACCACTCCGTTTTTTGCCAACTACGGCTATCATCCCAGATTTTTCCCGCTCACGCTCCTTGATTCTCCAGTTCCCGTTGCAGAGGACTATTTAACTGAACTCCAGTCAGTCCAAGAGATGGTTAAGCACCACTTGACTAAGGCCAAGGACGACTACAAGAGGGTTGCAGACCGCTCTCGTCGCGACACGCCACCGTTAGCTGTTGGAGATCGGGTTTGGCTCTCCACCAAGTACTTGTTTCCAGGGAGAATTCACCGCAAGCTTGATCAACGTTTCCTGGGTCCTTTTCCTGTGGAGACGGTCTTCAATCCGGTGACCTATCGTTTGACTTTGCCTAGGTCTCTTCGTGTACATCTCGTGTTTCATCGCTCCTTGCTTGTTCCTGTCAACCCTGATTCTCCGCTTCGACCTCCTGATCCGGGCCCGACAGCTCGCCGTGCTCAAGTTCCTGTTTCCCGGTTGGAGGTGTCCGGCATCCGAGATTCCCGATGGCTCAACTATTGCTTCCAATATTTGGTTACTTGGACCGGGGGTGGGCCAGACGCTTGTTGTTGGGTAGATGCTCATGATATTGAGGCTCCTGGGTTAATTTGGGATTTTCATGCTGCGTTTCCCTACAAACCACATCCCCTGCGATGGACCTGGGGGGAGGGGCCTGCGGGGGGGATAGTGTTGTGGGTGTCTCTAGACCGGCTGGGGAAATGTCAGAAGATGACGAAGAACAGCCGGGCCCCTCTGGGTATTTTCCCCTCCCGGCAGCTGACACAGACAGGGAGGAGATTTACAGGCAGTCTGGGTCGGATTCTCAAAGTGAGGGGTCAGATTTGGAACAGAAAAATAGATGGATTGATCCGAGATTCCGAAGGTTTGATAGGCGGAGGTGTCAGTTACGTGGAAAAAGGATGTGACGTATTGAAAACTATATTAGAAGGTGAAGAAGGGACTAATTCTTTGTCACGAGCAACGTTTATATCAAGACGCAGTCTGATGCATCACCGAGTTAGTTTGAACTCAGTTTTCTGTGGTTTTTGGAATGTACGGAAGATTAATGATGTCTTGGACAACTTAAGAGATAAAGAGTGAGTTATTTGGAAGGGGGGATCGCAGTGTTAAGCTGAATGTACATACGTCAAACTCGGCCATTCCGGAATGAACTGCCAGCATCTTACTTTGAAATGTATTTCTTGAACTGTGTTAAATAAAACTCTTAAAGAAATATTCATGTGGATTTTACTAAGCTGAGAGGGGCCAGACATAACAGGCACATATTAAGGAAAAAGTTTGTGAGGCAAGGCAAACTCATAAGGCACACAGATCCAACAATTGGATGCATCATTAACAAACTAGAAACATAAAATTCAAAATAGGCAAAGAGAAATGAGAAAGACACAAATTTTGCAAAGAAATCAGAAAGGCAAAAGAGAAAATAATAAGAGAGAGAAAATTAAAGGCATGGTTTATTAAGCAAGAAGACCAGAGGAAGGGGGGTGAGAGAGAGGAGGGGGGGAACAGATTCAAAGAGGAAATTCCAATTCAAATGTAATTTGAGTCTCCGTTTACAGCCATCCGTTTCCTTGGAAACCAGGAGAGACTAGCTCATGCCATTCACAGCCATCCTTTTGTTCCTTAGAAAGCAGGAAAACTGGTTTTTCCGGGTTTTTTAAACTGGCCCATTTATGGTCTTCAGGCGACAAACAGTCTTCAAATAAACCTCTGGAAACCTGCAAAGTGAGAAAAGAAGGGGGGGAGAAAATAGACCCTGCGAGGGAGGAGATTGGCTGCAGGCTCTCAGGTTAAGAAAAGTGAACAAGCGAACAAAAGGCATTTTTACCAGGACCATTTTCCCATTTTTTTCAATTATAAGGAAACAGAAGCAACAGGCTTCAGATTTTTTAACAAGTTGAAAGGTAAAGACTGAATTAGCATAGTAAGATCAACAGGACAGGCAGGAGGCAGTTATTAAGCCTTTAGTAACTGCAGGGGGCTGTATGAGTCATAGAGAGAAAACGACGGCCAGAAAAGCATGCTGAGTCAGAGGGAGAAAACAGACTTAAGATTTTTTAGGAGACAGAGCTGGAGAAACAGAAAGAATCCTGCAAGTCACCACTTGAAGTCTTTAGTAGAAATGAGAGTTCCCTGGTGACGCAGAAGAGCATGTTCTGAGTCAGAAGGAGAAGTAGGAGGGGTTACGGGAAGTAGTAAATCAGGAGAAACAGAAACCTGAGCCTTTTAAAATAGGCATGCAAACAATTCTTTCATGTAAAGAGAATTTTTGAAAGAAGCAGAAGCTCCCCACACAAGCCAATTTTAATCCAATCAGCAATTTTTAATGGTCCCTTTAAGATGTAAGAGACAATGCCAAACAAACAATAATAATACTTTTTAAACTCCTTACGTAAAGGCACATTTGTGAATCTTTGTTAGTTGCATAATTAAGGTTCTAACAATTAACATCAAGCCCTCCCCTTTGATACTCAGGGGGGGTGATCTCTGCTGAGGAAAACACCATGAGGTTTGTTCCTCCAGTGGGGCAAATTTAGAGTCAGATCGTAACATTTTGTCTCGGCTTGCTTTGAAAGCCTGAGAATTAGCCAATTTAGCTTGCTCTGTTTTTGCATAGTGTAAAGTCAACATGGACAATACGGCCTTCCATGGGGCTAGAACATTTGGCGGAGCTTTGGGCGGCGTGTGGAGCCAAATGCCTATGCGTCTCCACGTGGCGAGGTCTAATTGCCCCTTTTCTGGGTACGTAGGGTGAAATTTTTCCAAAAAAGCCAATAAAAGATACAATTCTTTCTGAGTGACAGGGAAAACAGCCTGATTATTAAGTTTCTGAATATAATTTGCTCTCCTGACTAAGCTATTCAATTCTGTCAGGTGCTGAGCCCGATCTTTTGAAAGCCTCTGTCCCATACTTACGTAAAGACGTGCGCCCAAGGGGCCTATTCCAGGCGAAGTGGGTAGTAGGATGCCAGAAGGACGTGATTCCGCATCACATCAGGGGTCACCATTTGTAGCTTTGCCCTCCGTAGGCAAGCCTTTCCCATGGTGGGTCCTACACACGTGAGCCGAATATTAGAGATGAATACATGACTCCAGTCAGCTTTCTCTCTGGGGCGTGAGGGCAACAGACAAAGGGTGCCTTCCCCTTTTATTCACTGTTACAGTGGGCGGTTACACAATGCATCACATGGTTACAAACAGCCAACGACAATGCCATTTCTTCAGCCAATGACAAGGCTACACTGCAGGGCCACCCTGTGGCCAATGGATTCAAATCTTGGTACAACTGTCCATCCACCTATTAGCCCCCCTTATTTCCTGTCCCAGGCCATATGGCAAGTCCTTTGTCTTTTGTTCCATAGCACATGGCCTGCTCTTCTGATGTGGCCAATGGACTCCACCTCTTGGCCCCTCCTCCATTTCCTGTTGCTCCAAAACAGCATGGTAAAGTCACATGGTAGTCTCTTTGTCCCAAGCCTCATGCATCACAACATATTACAACAGGTAGATACCTAGCAATCGAAGTAACACAGGAAGACAAGAAGATTCTGGTGATGGGCATATATGCACCAAATCAACGACAAGGAAAATTCTACAAAAAGATTCACAAGAAGTTAATACAGCTCAACTACAGGTCATGTATTATAATGGGAGACTGGAACGGTGTCATAGAGACCACCCTGGACAAGAAGAAGACTAAACCTAACCCGCAAAAGCACTCCAAGTTGCCCAAATCCTTCTTCGACATGAAGGAGGACCTTGTACTGACAGACGTATGGAGGGAAAGGCACGGCAAAGAGTAAGAATTCACCTTTTTCTCCGACAGACATCAATTATTCTCCAGAATTGACTTTATCCTAACATCTAGCGACTTGCTGGTTCGCTTAAACGCAATGAAAATCCTACCCAAAGTGCTAACAGACCATAACC
Source organism: Bothrops alternatus (assembly GCA_034064705.1). NCBI lineage: Eukaryota > Metazoa > Chordata > Lepidosauria > Squamata > Viperidae > Bothrops > Bothrops alternatus. Next base: position 383,164 of record JARGCV010000183.1, on the reverse strand, counting down.
CGGTAGGGATGGAAGTGAGACAGGATCGGAAATCGAGGAGATCCTGGAGAATCAATGAAAACCTGTTTAGACACGAGGAAAAGGTGGCTGAATGCAAGAGTGCCATGAAGGAATTCTTCAGTATAAATATGAACAATGAAACACCCATTGAAATGATTTGGGACGCTAGCAAGGCATATATGCGCGGGATCCTCATGAACATGAACAATAGGCACCATCGTAAACAAGAACAAAAAAGAAAGGAGTTAGAAGATGAGATAAGTAAAAAGGAGAAGCTATTAATAGAAAGACCGGAGGACAAAGTCACTAAAGAAGGAATCAAAATTCTAAGAAAACTATTTGACTTGCTGATGGCAGATCAAGTGGCAAGGAATATACAATACGCAAAACACAAGACATTCTGTAATGCCAACAAACCGGGTCGATGGCTGGCTTATATCATAAGAAAGAAGCAGAAAGCCCGCATAATTGAAAAAATAGAGTACAAAGGCAAGGAAGAATTTAAACAGGAAACCATCAAGAAAGCTTTCACCGAGTTCTACTCAAAGCTATATGCCGAGGAGAAGACACACGACAAAGAGATAGAAAAGTTTCTACAAAACGAAAAGCTACTGGTACTCACCGATGAACAAAGAGATACCCTGAATGCCTTAATCACAAAGGAGGAAATACACTCAGCGATCAAACAACTGAAAAAAGGAAAATCGCCCGGGACGGATGGGATAACAGCTACCTACTACAAGCATCTCCAAGAGGAGATGTTAGAACCCCTCGGAAAGCTATTTGTCAACATACAAGAAGGAGGCCAAGTCCCACCCTCCTGGAAAACAGCCTACATTTCTCTAATCCCCAAAGAAGGAAAAGATAATACACAACCGGCAAATTACAGGCCCATTTCACTACTGAACACAGACTACAAAATCTTCACAAAAGTTTTGGCCACCAGACTAATGACTGTACTACAAAAAATAATTCACCCAGATCAAACAGGATTTATACAAGGACGTCAGATGAAAACTAATGTGAGACAACTGTTGAACATAATAGAGTACTTGGAAAGACATAAACAGGTACCCACCACCCTCATGTTTGTGGATGCAGAGAAAGCCTTCGACAGACTGAACTGGCCATTTCTGACAAACCTGATCCGGGGGATGAAAATGGGAGAGCAGTTTCTCAACTCCATAGTGGCAATTTACCAGAAGCAGACAGGCCAGATCATTGTGAATGGGTACCTAACAGACTCATTCAACATAGAAAGAGGCACGAGACAGGGCTGCCCGCTGTCACCCCTACTATTTGTTCTAACATTAGAGACTCTACTGAACAAGATAAGAGCAGCAGAAGACATAAAGGGCATACGGATTAGACAACAAGACTACAGATTATGTGCCTTCACAGACGACCTGCTGGTGACAGTGTCACAGCCAGTACAATCAGCGAAGAGACTGATGGAGATAATGAAAGACTATGGTAGGGTATCAGGCTTCAAAGTAAACATATCTAAAACGAAGATGCTAGTTAAAAATCTAGACAACAAAGCAAAACAGGACCTGGAAAGAATAACGGGTTGTGAAATAGTTAAAAAAGTTAAATACCTAGGAGTGGAGATAGAAGCAACGAATGCGCAATTATACAAAAATAACTACGAGGCGCTGTGGAACAAGATACAAACAGACCTGGACAGGTGGAAAACACTACAATTGTCCCTGCTGGGCAGGATAGCGGCTGTAAAAATGAACGTACTGCCAAGATTTCTATTTCTCTTTCAAATGCTACCCATACTCAATAAGGATGTGGAACTGGACGACTGGCAGAAGGGCATCAACAGATTTATTTGGGATGGCAAGAAACCGAGAGTTAAATTAAAAATCATCCAAGACACAAGGAAGAGAGGGGGATTAAAAATGCCCAATCTAAAGTTATATTACTATGCCGCGGCACTGGTGGCGCTGAGCGACTGGATCAACATGACAAACAAACGAATACTGAATATTGAAGGGCATGGTCTACTATTTGGATGGCACGCATACCTGGTGTATGACAAAAAGGCTGACACGAACTTCAGAGAGAACCCCTTACGAACCCCGTTGTTGTGGGTCTGGATGAAATATAAGTACCTCCTTTACGATAAGATCCCCATCTGGGCGATACCTGGGCACGCAATAGGGGACATAAATACATCCCAAGGGCAGGAAGTGGTGCCCTATAGTAAACTGGTATTAGAAGAAGAAAATGTGTTTTCATTAAAGCCACCAAATACGCTAGCAGAAGAAGGAATAGGGGGTACCTGGCTATCATATTTGCAACTGCAGTCTAGGTGGCAAAAAGACGTGAGGAAAGGCTTATCCCGGACAGATGAGAACTTAATTGAACAAATTAGAGAGCAGGGGATCATGCACATCAAACGAGTGTACGGCGCTCTGATAGAAATGGACTCTGAAACTGTGCGAATCAAGACCTGTATGGTAAAGTGGGAATGAGACTTTGGGCATCCTATCACGATGGAAACGTGGGAGGAAATCTGGGTGAGAAATGTAGAATTCATGAAAGCGCAACATCTAAGGGAAAATTTCTACAAGATGTTCTATAGGTGGCATCTAGATCCGAAAAAAATATTGTACATCTACCCAGACACCCAACCTAAATGCTGGAGGTGTGGCAACGAGGAAGCTACATACTTTCACGTATGGTGGACATGTAGAAAAATTAAAGCCTTCTGGAGGAAGATATGGTGGACACTCCAAACCATTTTTAAAAAGTGTATTGAATTTCTACCTCAGGTTTTTTTGTTAGGGATCATAAAAGATTGCACTACCACCGAGACGAACTTAATTCTGAATTTGATCACAGCAGCTAGGCTGTTGGTGGGACAATACTGGAAGAAGCCAGAAATACCACCTATTGAAGATTGGACTTTGAAAGTAATACATTTGGCAGAAATGGCGAAAATTTCGGCATATTTGAAGGATCGCTCAAATGAACAATATATGATAGACTGGAAACAGTGGATAGACTATATACAAGAGAAACACCAATCAAACAAAATGTATCTGGCGTATAGTTGAGGCTTGACGTGAGGAGTGAAGAATGTTTACCAAATCAGACGTTTACAAAGACTAATACCTCATGTTGTATTTTTATGTTTTATGATGATTGCTTCTTAATATGATCTTATGTTTAATGTTGATTGCTTTAATATTGAAAAAGCGTACTGAATTTCTACCTCAGGTTATTGAATTTCTACCTCAGGATCTTTTGTTAGGGATCATAAAAGATTGCACTACTACTGAGACGAATTTAATGCTGAAGCTCGAATGAACAATATGTGATAGACTAGAAACAGTAGATAGACCATATATAAGAGAAACACCAATCAAATAAAATGTATCAGGCGTATAGTTGAGGCTTGACGTGAGGAGTGAAGAATGTTTACCAAATCAGACGTTTACAAAGACTAATACCTAATGTTGTATTTTTATGTTTTATGATGATTGCTTCCTAATATGATCTTATGTTTAATGTTGATTGCTTTAATATTGGAAAAGCGTACTGAATTTCTACCTCAGGTTATTGAATTTCTACCTCAGGATCTTTTGTTAGGGATCATAAAAGATTGCACTACTACTGAGACGAATTTACTTCTGAAGCTCGAATGAACAATATGTGATAGACTAGAAACAGTAGATAGACCATATATAAGAGAAACACCAGTCAAATAAAATGTATCAGGCGTATAGTTGAGGCTTGACGTGAGGAGTGAGGAATGTTTACTAAACCAGACGTTTACAAAGACTGATCCTTAGAGTTGTATTGCAGGTTATATGATGATTGCTTTTTAATATGATCTTATGTTTAATGTTGATGGTTTTAAAAAAAGAATTTTTTACAAAAAAAAATAAAAAAAATCCATGCATTTTTACATCTTTTTCATATCTATTTAGTATCTGTAAATGTGCCCACCAGGATAGATTAATTCCTAAATTTTCCAATTCTTGTTTAGATTTTAATTTCCCATGAATATCTAAGATATCTTTATATGTCCATACTTTCTCAAAATCCACTAGATTCGGATGTATAAATGCCTCCATCGTTGACAACCACCCTGGAATTTTAAGATATATTTTAGCTTTAATTTTTTCCCATACTGTTAATAAGGCATTTCTTATAAAATGATTTTGAAAATACTTATGGACTCTGTTTTTCCCATACCATAAAAAATCGTGCCACCCCAATTGTAAGTCATATCCTTCTAAATACAATAACCTTTTATTTCTGAGTGTTATCCACTCTTTCACCCATGTTAACACCGATGCTTGATAGTACAATGTCCATTCCGGCAGCCCAAAACCTCCATTTTCCTTAGCATCTTGTAATGTTTTCATCTTAATTCTAGCTTTTTCCCCCTGCCAAATAAAATTCAAAACCAATGAATTTAAATTTTGAAAAAAATTTCTCTCAAGTTTTATCGGAATCGTTTGAAATAAAAATAAAATCTTTGGCAACACATTCATTTTTACTGTAGCAATTCTTCCTAATATTGACAGCTGGAGATTTTTCCATCTTTCTAAATCTAGTTTTATTTGCTTCAATAATTTTATGTAATTATCTTCTTTTATTGACGAACATCTAGCTGAAAGGTAGATACCTAAATATTTAACTTTTTTCACTATTTGTACCTCTGTTTTCTCTAATATTTGTCTTTTTTGTTTATCTGTAAGGTTCTTTACTATTACTTTGGTTTTATCTTTTTTTATTTTTAATCCTGCCACTTCTCCATATTCTTCTATCTTTCCCCATAGTTTAGGAATCATCTCTAAAGGTTCTTCCAAAATAAATACTAAATCATCAGCAAATGCTTGTAGTTTATATGTTTCATCTTTTACTTTCAATCCTTTAATTTCTGTGTCTTGCCTTATCCTTCTATTTAGTACTTCCAAAGTAAAGATAAATAATAAAGGAGATAGGGGACACCCTTGTCTCGTGCCTTTTCTTATCTCAAAGCTCTCAGTATAATCTCCATTTACTATCACTTTTGCTGTCTGATTACTATATATTGTTTTTATCATATTTGTAAAGTTCTTTCCAAAATCCATTATTTGTAATTGTTGGACCATAAATTGCCAAGAAACATTATCAAACGCTTTTTGGGCGTCCAAAAACACTAATGCTAATTGTTTCCCTGGGTGTAATTCGTAATATTCTAATACGTCCATTATCACCCTTAAATTATTTTTGATCTGTCTCTTCGGTAAAAAGCCGTTTTGATCTGGATGTATAAACTCAACTAAGTATCTTTTCAGTCTCCCTGCCATTATTGAAGTAAAAATTTTATAATCCACATTGAGTAATGAAATCGGTCTATAATTCTTAATATACATCAAATCTGAGCCTTCTTTTGGTATCAAAGTAATATTTGCTTCTATCCATGTATTTGGAAGTTTAGCCTCTAACAGTAATCCATTGCAAACCTTTTTCAGTGGTTTGCTTAATATATCTTGTAGATTTTTATAGAGTTCCGCCGGTAGCCCGTATGGACCTGGTGTTTTCCCGTTCTTTTGTCGCTTTATAGCCTCTAATATCTCCATCATTGTTATTCTTTCTTCTAACATAGTTTTAAATGTCTCTGGAATCTTTGGTAGTTTACTTTCTTCTAAATATTGAGCAATTCTCTCTTTTACAGCCTCCTCTTTACCATACAATTCCATATAATAGTTCTTAATAATCTTTTTTAATTATTCCTTTTTAAATTGTAAACAACCTTTCCCATCTACTAAGTTATGTATTATTTTCTTCTTTTTCTGCTTTTTAAGCTTATAGGCTAGCCATCTTCCTGGCTTGTTGGCATTTTCGAAAATATTTTGTTTTGCTCTTTTTATTTGTTCGGCCAATTTTTCTGAGTCCAGCAGATTCAGCTTATGTTTTATTATTTCCATTTCTCTTTTCCAAGTCTTTTCCTGTGGTTTTTGTTGTAATTCTATTTCTAACTTTCTAAATTCTTCTTTTAATGATAAATATTGCTGTCTTTTCTGTTTGTTTTTCTTTGCCATATACATTACAGCTATGCCTCTAAAATATGCTTTAGCTGTATCCCATACGTTTTGTAGTGATGTATCTTCTTCTTTGTTTTCTTTTAAAAAAATTCCATTTCTCTTTTGGCCAAATCTACGAATTCTTTATCTTTTAGTATAGATTGATTTAAAATCCATCTTGGTTTTTTTTGTATTCCTTTCCATGTCACTTTTAAAGGGTTATGATCTGCCCATGTGCCTATTTCTATCTCAATTTCCTGTATATCCATCTTTAATTCAGAAGTCATCCAAATCATGTCAATTCTTGACCAAGATTTATGGCTATTTGAATAAAAAGTGTACTGTCAATTTTGAGGATTAATTTCTCTCCAGACATCTTGAATTCCAATTTCTTCTGCCATATCAAAAAATGCCTTAGGTAATTTTCTCCTTCCAAGTTTTCCTGTTTTACTACTTTTATAATCCATTATTCCATCTACTATCGCATTAAAATCTCCTATTAAACAAATGTTTTGATATTCCATTTCTATTAATTTCCTGTGTAATCTTTGATAAAATTGTTCTTGACTATCATTTGGAGCATAAATTGCCACTAACAGTATTTGTTTTTGGTGCAAACATATTTCAACCTTAACAATTCTTCCTTCTTCATCTGAATATATTAATTTGGAATCTATTGTCTCTTTAACGTATATCGCCACCCCTCGTTTCTTTTGTTGTGCTGATGTATAATAAAGCTTCCCCATTTTGGGGTGTTCCAAAAATTTATAATGTTGTTTTTTTATATGTGTCTCTTGTAAACAAATTATATCTATATTTAATTTCTGAAGTTTCCTAAAAATTTTATTTCTTTTTGTTGGGGAGTTTAGTCCATTTACATTTACCGAAAAAATCTCGGTTTTTTCCTCCATTTTCTCTTTCATTACTTATATTTAGGCCTAGTCGATCTTGTAATCCTTTGTTCTCTAGCAGTTCCTTCTCCTTCGCCTGTTTGTTCACTTTTCTCCTGCTGCTGTTCTACTTGTGCCATTGCTCCTTGGGCTGTCTCTTCTGTCTGCTTATCCTCTTGTTGCTGCAATCCTTCATCCAAAATTACTCTATTTCTTTCTTCAAAATCCTCTGCTTTCCAAATTGAATCCAGTCGATATCTTGTATTGTTCCAATTTATTAAAATGCATTCTGGCATTAGCCATCTAAAATTTATGCCTTTGGCAATCAATTTTGTAGTTAGGAAATGATAGTGTCTCCGGGTATCCCTCACTCTCCTGGGTATCTGTTTTAGTATCACAATTTCTTTATTTTTATATTGTAAGGGTTCCTCTCTGACTTTTCTCAGTATTTCATCTCTTGTTGATTTCTTTATAAACCTCACATGCACTTCTCTTGGTAATCTATTTTTTCTTACATACGCTGAACTCATGCGATAAGTTTTATCGATTTCATTCTGAATATCAATTCGATCTGCGTTTAGAAGTTCTGCCAACAGCTCAATAATCACCGTTTCTATATTTTCTTCAGTGTTTTCAGGAATATTTTGAAACCTCAAGTAATATTCCGCTTCTCTCATTTCTACCATTGCCATGGCACGTTCTAGCTCCTGATTTGATTGTTCCAATCCTTCATTCTTTTGCAGTAACATCTCCACCTTTTTATCAATGTCTTGTGTTTTAAGTTCCACTTCCTGAATTTTCTGTTCATTTCTTGTAATTTTTTTATTTTGAGCTTCGAATTGTGCCTTTATATCCATAATTTCTTCGCTTACTTTGTCCAGTTTGCTTTGTGTCTCAATATGATTTTGCTGTAATAATTGATGAATTAATTTTAAAGAGGTTTGTTCTTTGTGTGGCATACTTGCTTTTTCACGCTGTAACAATGTGCTGACAGAACTCTGAGTTGTTGGGCTGGCTTGTCAGACAGAGGGCACTGAAGAAGTTTTCTTTGCAAGTCTAGAAATATTAGATGTACTCGTTTTATTGCTCACAGTCTTAGACTTATGTCCCAGGCGTAATCAAGAATCTGCTGTTGTGAGACAAAGTTGCCTCCTCCAGTCTCTTCTTATATTTAAAATGTTCTCTTTTCCTTTTTATTTTCCTGAATGGTATCTATTTAGTCTTTAGCCAGTATCAACAAGTATAGCTATGAACAGGTTTTCTTTTATTATCTCAAACCAGGACTTTGTTTTGCTCACACTTTTTCAAGGTCACTGTATTTTTAATTCTTTAATTCTTATTTTCTGCCAGCAGATGTCCTCATTGGCTTATTTATCAACTCTTTAGTCCGATAGTTGTTATTCATTTAAAAATTTCCCCTTAATGTTAAATTTGCCGCTCCAAAAGTCTCTCTGGGGGTCTTTATCTTTCAAGTTCTCCTTTTTAGGGTCTCAATATTTTAAAGCACAAGGAGGAGGAAAAGATTTCAGCTCACCCAGACATAACTTGTTGTTGGAGATCAGCTATTGCCTCATACTTCCCTTCCGGCTGCAGGCAACTTGGATTGCTTCAGGCTTCCCTGGCAATCTTTCTTTCGCCCCTTTAGAGGGGGCATTCAGCACGCTTAGATTGATCGCCACCAAATCCAAGCTCCTGAAAGATCCCTCTTTCTTCGTTGCCCCTCCAGGGCAACTTTCTGTCTCTTTAAGAGACGCTAGACGAAGTGAAACCAGACTGGGAGGCTGGAGCCCCAGCCTCCTATGTCTGTCCCGTTCCCTCGCCGGAAGTGCCTCTCCTACCATCTGTGGTTTGGTTCGCTGGAGTCAGTGGTGTACCACCGGTGGGCAGATCTCGTGATCCAGATGTTGTGACGTCGACTGTCTGGCTGATTGGCACATTTGGTTGTTGAGATTTTCCTGCCTGTCTACTTGGTCTTGGGGAACTTATGGGTAGCTGCAGTGTTCCGCCTGCCCCTGTTGAGATGCACACTGGTTATCAATGTAGGCCTGCATGCGGCTATGCTGACTCTCAATCTCCAGTCGTTCCAAATTGCGCAAGAAGGTGGTGCATTGGAGTGTCTTCTGAAGGGCTTCCGCTCTTGCTGCTTTGTGTGCCACTTCTTGTCGGCTCTGTATGAGCTCAAGCTCGTCTTGAGCAGCCTTTCATTTGGCCTCCATTTGAGCTGCTTCAGCCTCTCATTTGGCCTCCATTTGAGCTGCTTCAGCCTCTATCGTCGCCAATTCTTTCTTTTTCCGCTGCTCCGCTTCTAACACACGAAAGACTGCGTTGGCAGCTTCAGCTTCAATGTTTGCTTCTTCGGTTTGAATGGCCAAGCTCTCTGCCCTAGAAACTCGGGACACTTGGCTATGATGAGAAGACACTTTTGAATGATGGGAGGCGCTTGAGACGGAATATTGTGACACGCTGGCGAGGTGGGAAGATGCCATAGAGTAACGGGATGACACTTTTGTATGGCGGGAGGCGCCCGTTACATGAAATTGTTGTGACACTCGGCTGTGCACTTCGGATCGTGGTGGCTGGGAAGCTTCGGACTTGGCCTTCTTGCATAGTGTCTCTTTCGTGTGTAACTTGACCTCGGGGAGGCATCTTTTACTTTCTAAGAAACACTCGCACTCCTTGTTTATTAGCCTGAGTTGTTGCAATTCCTTTTCGAGTGTTTGGTCTCCTAGCTGTGACTGGACCCTTTCGAGACAGCACCCGTAGTCTTTCCACTTGAAGAAAAACTCCTTCAATGTATGAGTGCGTTCTGGAGAAAGCTCCTCTTTGGGCGCTTGGCAGAGTTCTTGTAATTTCTCCCAGTTCCTTTCATGGCTTTCGTGGAACACCTTCCATTTCTCCATCAGATTCGACCGCATGACTTCTGTAAGCTTTCTTTGTTGCCTCAGGTCATAGGGTTTCTGAGGTGTCTCTGGCCTAACTGAAGCTTGGACATCAGCTTCGGTGTACCAGTCAAGGTTGGCTGGTTGCAGCATTTCTCTTTGGCTGGCTGGCTGGAGTGGTTCATCTAGGCTGGTTGGTTGAACCCACTCTTCTAAATCAAGGAGACACTCCACCATGGCTAGGAGAGGCTCAGAAAACTTCCTAGCTATTTTGAAGCAAATTCAGTGAACTTTGCTCTTTGACCACTAGGGATCACTGTTTGCAGATCAGCCACCGGGGTGCTGTCTATGGGTGGAGGCACCACTGGGGCGTTCTCTTGCGTGCATGGGTGCTTCAGCGAAGTTCACCCTTTGCTCACTAGGGGTCACCGCTTGCTTGAGTGATTGCTTCAGGTGAAGTTCACTCTTTCACCACCAGGGTGCCCTATCTGAGTAGTCTCATCAGGGAGATTTTCTCCCCTGCTATCAGGTGACACTTGCTGCATGGGTGAAGGCAAGCTTGCTGCTTCAAGTTGCTACTACTCAGCGTTGTTCCTAAATATCGCTTTGAGAAAAGCCAGCCAAATTCTGTCTTCTTAGAACCACATTGTTAGCCTACCTGGAGTCCACTGAAGCACTGACTGGCTTCTGGTTAGATTCCACCTAGGCGTTAAGACTTGTGATAATAAGCAAGGTTAATTTGCTGCTTGTTTCTCCTTGTACTGAGTAGGTCTCCTATGAACAGCTTATCTCAGCCTGAAAATGCTGATAAGTGGAATTCAGGCTTGTAGTTTGCAGTTTGGCCACTAGAGGGGGGTACTGCATTGCCTATGCTTGAGATGGGTTTTCTCTTGAAACAAATTCCTTTAATTCCAAGGGAGGGGGCCGTCTGGGATAGAATTTAGCCTTTTACACACCAGTTGCCTGGTTACTAATGGTTTTATTGCTTTTTTATTACCCTTCCGAAACGGGGCCTCTCGGAGGTGGTGCTTTCTTTCTTTTCTGTGCCAAGTGCCACAGAAGGGGAGGGGTTTTGGTTGCAATTCAAAGTCACTCTTTTGGCTTTGCGTAAAGGCACAGCTTTAATCAGAAATGCTGGTTCTTTGCAGTGACTTGGCTTTCAAATGCGAATTCAGCTAGCTAGCTTACATTACAAGCAGGCTAAAAACAGACACACGGTCTTTCCGATTCCATGCAACAGAGAGGACGGGAGGAGGGGCTTGATGGCTCTTTGCAAACGCTGTTAGCAGACAGCCGGTGAAAAGTCATGTGAAGTGTTAATTACAAAGGTTTCCTCTTCAAAGCAATTAGCTAACATGCACGCACAACTCTTCATTGATTTTAGCAACACGGACATTAAGCTTTTCCCTTTACTTTGCAACGTTGGTTAGCAGACAGAAAATACTGCTTTTACTCAGCGAGGGAGAAGCACGCAATAATTCTTTACTTTAAAACGTTGACTGGCAACAGATTCGGTAGCAAACTGGTATTTTTAGAACAAACATAAAGAATATTTACAGTCCTTTACTTTGCCTGCCAGCAGATGCATGGAGCACAATTCAGCTCTTTTTTACTAGTTAAGCAAGGCATAGAGAAATTAGTATTTCTTTACTAATTTAGCAGATGCTGGTCCCAGCCATGCCTTCATGAGCCCAAACTCTTTGCTTGGTGTTAGCCCTTCGTCTTGGATGGCAGACTGGAACGTGAACTTCCACAATGCGTACTCCTTCCCCAGTTCATCGGAGAATTTCTGTATGCCTTTGGATGCCAGATCTAGTCTTCCTCTATAGCAGTGGTTCTCAACCTTTCTAATGCAGTGACCCCATAATACAGTTCCTCATGTTGTGGTGACCCCCAACCATAGTGGGCGTGGCCGCCAAGTGGGCGTGGCCGCCAAGTGGGCGCGGCCACCAAGTGGGCGCGGCCACCAAGTGGGCGCGGCCACCAAGTGGGCGTGGCAAGAAAGACAGCCCCGGCCACCATTAATGCTGCATGTATTTTAATGCATGTTTACTCTGCCTTTAAATGTGGGACCAAAATTGACAGAAAGTTAGTAAATAATAAATAAGAACAGGCTGCTTTCATTTGAACCATAAATTATAGTGGGGACCTGGAGGGATTTTGTTTCGGTGAAGATAAAAGAAAGTATATGAAAGCAAGGGAATAAAAAGCAAAGTATTTCATAACTGTAATTTTGCTACTGTTATGAATCGCAATGTAAATATCTGATATGCAGGATGTATTTGCATTGAACATAATTAAAGCATAGTGATTAATCACAAAAACAATATGTAATTATATATTGTTAAATATTTATTTTTAATTACAAAAAAACGAAATTTTGTCTTGAAGGATGGTATACCATGGGTAACAGTCTTAATATAACAACAGTAAACTACATTGCTACATTTTCCAACAGTATGCGTAAAAAGCCAACATCAGTGTGAAGGTTGCGGTTGCTTGTTTTTCACCAAATCAGAAATTCTTGGGGCAGTCTTTGCAAGAGCACACCGAAGATCATCTTCCACAACAAGTCTATTTCTGAATTTAGACTTGATAACCAACAAGCTGGAAAACCCTGTTTCACAGAGATATGTTGTTGGAAATGGAAGAAGAAGGCGCAACACAGTCTCAGACAGAACAGGATATGACTGCAGACATTTGATCCAGAATTTTGTAACTGGAATTGTGGAGAAATCAGTTCTTGCTGCATCGCTGTTAATAAGTTCAACGAACTCCTCTTGTGCTGTCTCAGGAACATTTTCAACGTTGACTGTGAATGGGTTTCTTGCAAGTGCAAATGGAGTGCCAGGTAGACTTGGAAAGTACAATGAGGTTTCATCTGCAAGCATGCGCAGGTGTTCTTTAACAGAATTTATCAACGTAATCCTGTTGTCTGGTTCAATGTCATGTTCCTCAAAGAAAGCAGATAAAGTAGGCAACATGTAAATTTTATTTTCATCCAATTTTTTTGCCAAAGCTGCAGTTTCATTTGGAATGATCGGATCTTTTCAGACAAATCAAGGCACGTTGCATTTGGTCCTTGCAGTGATAAATTTAACACATTCAAGATGGCAAAGATGTCAACCAAGTAAGCTATTTTCTGCAGTTCACTGTTATCGCTGAAAAGAGCTTCAAACTGCGGTCTTGCTTTCTGAATAAAAAATGTTTTGAGTTCATCACGAAGCTCAAAAACACGTTTTAAAACTTTTCCTTTTGACAACCATCTCACTTCAGTGTGAAATAGCAGAACATTGTTTGGCGCATCCAACTCGTTGCATAATTGTGAAAACAGTCGTGTGTTTAAGCTGCTTGCCTTTACAAAGTTGACACAATTTATGACGCTTTTCATTACTTCTCTTAATTCTTCTGGCAGTGTCTTTGTTGCTAATATTTGCCGATGAATCATACAGTGAGTTCCGATGACTTTTGGTGACTCATTCAGTACCAAACGTTGAAATCCAGATCTACATCCTAGCATAGCTGGAGCACCATCTGTGAAAACACCACAAACCTTTTCCCAAGATATGTTATGCTCTTTCAGAAATGAACCAACTGTGTCAAATACATCATGTGCAGTAGTTGTTGTTTCAAGAGGTTTGCAAAACAGAAACTCGTCTTTAAAGTCGCCATCGTTAATATACCTCACGTACACGAGTAACTGGGAACAGTTTGCAACGTCTGTAGATTCATCAAGCTGGATACTAAATATTGGAAGTGGAGCAGATTTAATTTCTTGGATTACCTGATCAAGAATATCAGCAGACATGTCATCTATTCTTCTGCGGACAGTGTCATTGGACAAGGAAACTGCATTCAATTTTGTCACAAATTTGTCTCTGATCATAACTCGAACAATGTCTTTGGCTGCTGGCAACAGTAACTCCTCAGCAATGGTGTGAGGTTTCATAGCTCTGGCGATTCTGCGTGCCACCAGATATGAAGCTTCAATGGCTGCTTCGTTTTGTTTCTGGTACCTGCCACCAGTGTCAAGTCTGGCTTTTTTGAGTCCATCAGCTTTGGCTCTAAAATAGTTTGTATCCTTGCCAGCATAGGTGGGATGCTTGCTCTCCAAATGGCGTTTTAGTTTGTTCGGCTTCATCGATTCAGCTGATAAAACCTCGCAACAAATAACACATTGCAGTTTCTCAATGCCAGATGAAAATACAGAGGTAAATCCATACTGCAAGAAATCCTCGCTATATTTCCTTTTCCTGATGTTCTTCGGATCCATTGTCTTGAATGGTTTGCTAGTGAAAATATGTAACAATAGCTTCAATAATAGAAAACATGACACATGGTATAGTTCAATCAAAACAGTTCATTAAAATTTCCTATGATTTACCATTCTCTGTGTTGTTCTATTTACAAACCCAGTGTTTCTCAACCTTGACAATTTTATGGCATGTGGACTTCAACTCCCAGAACTTCACAGCCAGCAATCACCAACTCCATGGGAGGAGTCTTACTCCTTTGGTGGAAAATCAGCTCTACTATCCTGGGAAAGAAACCAGGCTCATGCAATTCAGATTTTTAGCCAGAGATCTGAGACCATGAGAAAACACAAGTCCATATTTAGGTGGCCACATAACTGAGTATTCATCATGATTTGGGAGGCCAAGATGCACCACCACTAATGCTGTGCCGCCGCTGCATGTATTTTAATGCATGTTTACCCTGCCTTTACATGTGGGACCAAAATTTACAGAAAGTTAGTAAATGATATTTAAGAACAGGCTGCTTTCATTTGAACCATAGATTATAGTGGGGACCTGGAGGGATTTTCTTTCAGCGAAGATGAAAGAAAATATATGAAAGAGAGGGAATAAAAAGCAAAGCAGAAAGGAATAAGAAGAGTGAGAAATGGCATGGAGGTTATAGGTTTCGTGGATCAGAAATAAACAAAACAATTAAATCCGTTTTAAGAGAATAAATGGCAACAAATGGAAGATTCAAACTAGTTTTAAGGGAATAAAAGGAAATAAATGGAAGTATTAAACCACAATAAATGGAAGAATCAAAGCAGTTTATAAAAGGAAATAAATATCAGCAAACAAGAATACTTTAACAAAATTACTCCTCAATTATGACCATCATGAAGCTTGCCCATCATGGTTGTAAGTCGTGACCATCATAAAATGGGTCTTTCACATGACTGACTCCATTTTACAACCTTTCTTGCAGTGGTCATTAAGCGAGTCACCATGGTCGTTAAGTGAACCAATGATTTTCTATAAAACCAGAAGTGCTGATTTTGGGCAAAACGGTTCTAAAAGGCAGTCATGTGACCATGGAAAATGCAAATGTCGATGATGCCGAAGAGGGTTACCTTTCCAAATAGGTGAATGAAGGTTAATAAACTGGCTCCAACCCATAACTAGTTGCAGAGGCACCTGTGTTGCTGAGTGCCCGAGGTTTGGTCATATAGCTGTGAGGAGGTGACGGTCAGAATTTTGAATCCAGGTCATAAGTAGCCTCAAGGTAGGTCTATTTGACCTTTGATTGGTAGCTAAGAGACCAGTCATAAGTTCAAGGACTACCTATATAATTTGCAGTTCAATTTCAAGGATTCATTCATTCATTCATTCATTCATTCATTCTGCCAATCTATCTATAGAAGCAACCTGGAGTTAAGGAAAAAATTCCCAACAGTGAGAACAATAAACCAATAAACCAGGCTTGCCTTCAGAAGTTGTGGGTGCCCCATCAGTGGAGGTATTTAAGAAGAGGACAACCATTTGTCTGCTTGAGCAGGGGGCTGGACTAGAAGACCTCCAAGGTCCCTTCCAGCTCTATTCTATTCTATTCTATTCTATTCTATTCTATTCTATTCTATTCTATTCTATTCTATCTACATCCATCTATCCATCCATCCATCTTGCCAAGCTGCAGTTATTACAACTGTTGTTGGCTATTGTTTTTGAAGTAGCACACGCAACCCTCTGCTCAATAAAGACTCATCTACTGTAAAATTACTGGTGTTTCAAAGGGCATGGTGGAAGAAAGTCAATACGCTTTTTGAATATAGTTTGGAGTGTCCACCATATCTTCCTCCAGAAGGCTTTGATTTTTCTGCATGTCCACCATACGTGAAAGTATGTAGCCTCCCCCTCGCCACACCTCCAGCACTTGGGCTGGGTGTCTGGATAGATGTATGATAGTTTTTTCGGGTCTAGATGCCACCTGTAGAACATCTTGTAGAAGTTTTCTCTTAGCTGTTGCGCTTTCATGAATTCTACATTTCTCACCCAGATTTCCTTCCACGTTTCCATCGTGATCGGATGTCCAAAGTCTTGTTCCCACTTTACCATACAGTTCTTGACTAGCACCGTTTCAGAGTCAATTTCTATTAGTACACTGTACACTCGTTTGATATGCATGATCCCCTGCTCTCTAATCTGTTCAATTAAAGTCTCGTCAGTCTGGGATAAGCCCTTCTTCTTGTCTTTATGCCACCTTGACTACAGTTGTAGGTATGATAGCCAGGTACCTCCTATTCCTTCATCTGCTAGCGTTGTTTGTGACTTTAAGGAGAACCCATTTTCTTCTTCCAGTACCAGTTTACTGTAGGGCACTACTCCCTGCTCTTGGGTTATGTTTACATCCCCTATTGCGTGTCCGGGGATCGTCCATATGGGGATCTTATCGTGTAGAAGGTATTTATATTTCCTCCAGACCCACAACAATGGGATTCGTAGTGGGTTCTCCTTGAAGTTCCTGTCTGCCTTTTTGTCGTACACCAAGTATGCGTGCCAGCCGAATAGAAGGCCATGCCCTTCAACATTCAGTATTCTATCATTCGTCATATTGATCCAGTCACTCAACGCCACCAACGTCGCTGCATAGTAGTATAGCTTTAGATTAGGCATTTTTAGTCCCCCTCTCTTCCTCGTGTCCTGGATGATTTTTAGTTTCACCCTCGGTCTCTTACCATCGCAAATAAATCTGTTGATGCCCTTCTGCCAATTGTCCAAGTCCACATCCTTTTTGAGTATGGGTAGCATTTGAAAGAGAAATAGAAATCTTGGCAAGACGTTCATCTTTACTGCTGCTATCCTGCCCAGCAAGGACAGTCGTAGTGTTTTCCACCTTTCCAGATCTGCTTGTATCTTGTTCCACAGCACCTCGTAGTTATGTTTGTATAATTTCGCATTCGTTGTTTCTATCTCCACTCCCAAGTATTTAACTTTCTTAACTATTTCACAACCCGTTATTCTTTCCAAGTCCTGTTTTGCTTTGTTGTCTAGATTTTTAACTAGCATCTTCGTTTTTGATATATTCACTTTAAAACCTGATACCTTGCCATAGTCTTTCATTATCTCCATCAAACTCCTTGCTGATTGTACTGGTTGCGATACTGTCACCAGCAGGTCGTCTGCGAAGGCACACAGTCTGTAGTCCTGTTGTCCAATCTGTATGCCCTTTATGTCCTCTGCTGCTCTTATCTTGTTCAGCAGAATCTCCATCGTTAAGACAAATAACAGTGGTGACAGCGGACAGCCCTGTCTCGTGCCTCTTTCTATGTTGAATGGGTCCGTTAGTTCGCCGTTCACAATGATCTGGCCCGTTTGTTTCTGGTAGATTGCCATTATGGAGTTGAGGAACTGCTTTCCCATTTTCATCCCCCGGGCCAGGTTCGTCAGGAATGGCCAATTCAGTCTGTCAAAGGCTTTTTCTGCGCCCACAAACATGAGGGTAGCAGGTACCTGGTTGTGCCTTTCCAAGTACTCTATTATGTTCAACAGCTGTCTCACGTTGGTTTTCATCTGACGTCCTTGTATAAACCCCGTTTGATCCCGGTGAATTATTTTTTGTAATACAGTCATTAATCTGTTGGCCAGAACTTTTGTGAAGATTTTGTAGTCTGTGTTCAATAGTGAGATGGGCCTATAGTTTGCCGGTTGTGCATTATCTTTTCCCTCTTTGGGGATTAGACAAATGTAGGCTGTTTTCCAGGAGGGTGGGACTTGGCCTCCTTCTTGTATGTTGACAAATAGCTTTCTGAGGGGTTCTAACATCTCCTCCTGGAGATGCTTGTAGTAGGTCGCTGTTATCCCATCCGTCCCGGGCGATTTTCCTTTTTTCAGTTGTTTGATCACTGAGTGTATTTCCTCCTTCGTGATTGGGGCATTCAGGGCCTCTCGTTGTGTATCGGTGAGTATCATTAATTTTTCGTTTTGTAGAAACTTTTCTATCTCTTTGTCCTGTATCTTCTCCTCAGCGTATAGCTTTGAGTAGAACTCGGTGAAAGCTTTCTTAATGGTTTCCTGTTTGAATTCTTCCTTGCCTTTGTACTCTATCTTTTCAATTATGCAGGCTTTCTGTTTCTTTCTTATGGTGTAAGCCAGCCACCGACCTGGTTTGTTGGCGCTACAGAATGTCTTGTGTTTTGCGTATTGTATATTCCTTGCTACTTGATCCGCCATCAGCAGGTCGAATTGTTTTCTTAGTATCTTAATTCCTTCTTTTGTGGCTTTGTCCTCCGGTCTTTTTATTAATAATTGTTCCTGTTTCTTTATCTCCTCCTCTAGCTCCTTTCTTTTTCGTTCTTGTTTACGTCGGTGCCTGGCGTTCATGTTCATGAGGATCCCGCGCATATATGCCTTGCTAGCGTCCCAAATCATTTCAATGGGTGTTTCATTGTTCATATTTATACTAAAGAATTCCTTCATGGCACTTTTGCATTCAGCCACCTTTTCCTCGTGTCTAAACAGGTTTTCATTAACTCTCCAGGATCTCCTCGATTTCCGATCCTGTCTTAATTCCATCCCTACCGGGTTATGGTCTGTTAGTACTTTGGGTAGGATTGACACAGTGTTTAGGCGGACTAGCAAGTCACTAGATGCCAGGATGAAGTCAATTCTGGAAAATAATTGATGCCTGTCGGAGAAAAAGGTGAATTCTTGCTCTTTGCCGTGCCGTTCCCTCCAGACGTCTGTCAGTACAAGGTCCTCCTTCATGTCGAAGAAAGATTTAGGCAACTTGGAGTGCTTCTGTGGGTTAGGTTTTGTTTTCTTCTTGTCCAGGGCAATCTCTATGACCCTGTTCCAATCTCCCAGAATAATACATGATCTGTAGTTGAGTTGTATTAACTTCTTGTGTATCTTTTTGTAGAATTTTCCTTGTTGTTGATTTGGTGCATATATGCCCATCACTAGAATTTTCTTGTCTTCCTGTGTCACTTCGATTGCTAGGTATCTACCCTGGGAGTCCGACTCTATTAGCTTAGCTATTACATGTTTCTTCACGTATATAACAATCCCGTTCTTCTTTCGTGGCGCCGCTGCGACAAAATGTGTACCTAGTCTGTTGTTGATTAAGTATTTCTGGTCCGCTGCTCTGATGTGTGTTTCTTGTAGGCAAATTATGTCGTTTCTTCCTTGATACAGATAATGAAATATCTTTCTCCTTTTCTGTGGGGAATTTAGTCCGTTAACGTTCCATGTCAAGTATTTAGTTGTCATCGTCGGTTTCAGGATACTCTTGCAAGACCGCTTCTGTTCTATTTCCTGTGTTCTTCTTTGGTCTCATTCCCATGGTATCCAGGTTGGTGCTCATGTTGCGTAGAGGGATCGTGTCTTGCTGCTCCGTGCGTTTGGTGGTGGATCTTAGTATCCTGCCCTCTGCAGTCTGTCCTGTTTCCTTGTTGTTGTTGCTTCCTGTTCTCTGTGTCGTCGTGTCTCGAGTTGGTCCTTTCCTTTCTCTTGCTACTGCGTTGGTCTGTATTTCTGGGTGGGTTGCTCGTTGTTCTCGATCCCTTCCGCGTTCCAGTGGCCCTTCTGCGTCTTCTCTCGTGGTGTACTGAGGTCCATCCGACGTCAGTTCCTTTGCAAGGAATTCTCTGGCTTTCTGGACCGAGTTCAGGTAGTATCTTTTATTTTTATAGAGAAGTGACATCCCTGTTGGGGCTTCCCATCGGTATCGCAGAGCGCGTAGTCTCAGTTCGTCGACCAGGAACTTGTAGTCCTTTCTGTCTCGCAGCATCGTCTGGGGGATCTCTTTCAGTACTTTCACTTCCTGCCCCTCTATGTATAATCTCTTGTTGTAAGATGTGACTGAGATGAGGTTCCGGAACCCCTGTGTCGCAAAATGGATGACCACGTCCCTTGGTTGACGCCTGTTTGTTGCCGTCCATGCGCCCACTCTATAGATTCTGTCGAATTGCCATGCGATCTCTGGGGTTTTCTTTCCCAGAAATGTTGCCAGGGCCTCTATAAAGGTTCCGAGCAGGCCCCCTTGGGTTTCGTTTGGTGTCTCTTTCCAACCTCTAAACCTGATTGCGGACGCCATTTGCCAGTATTGTATCATGGAGGATTGGTCTTGGGCCACCCCTTTCATCTCTGCTATCTGTCCCTCTACGTGGTTCTCCACTTCTTCCATCCGCTTGTCCACATTCTCCCTGATCTCCTGGAAATTTTTCTCCATTTCCTCCCCTATTCCCTTGTAGTGTGCTTGCATTGCCTCCTTCATTTGGTTCAGGTCAGCGGCCATCGCCCTGCGTTGCTCTTCCCATTTTCTCTCTAGCTCTCTACCTTGGTCTATCAGCATTTGTTTTATGTTGTTGCATCTTTCCTCCATCTTTTGTTCTGCCTCTACACACCTCCTCTCCATCCTTGTGTCCATTTCCTCCAACTTTTTATCCATTCCATCCATCCTTATTACCAGTGTTTCTATTACCTCTTTTAATTCTTGTATCATGTGTGCTGTTGGGCTGGCCTGTGGGAACAGATGGGTCTGGGGGCCTGTAGTTGGATGGGAGGGTGTGGGGGTGGGTAAGGTGTTTCCTGGTGGTTTAGTAAGCTGGGCTGGGGAGGATACAACTCCCTTCGTTTGTGTCAGTTTGGTCTTTTTGGAGGCTTATCCTCCTGTTGTCCTGGCACTGTTTTGGTTTCCAAATTAGACCAAATTAGACACTAGACTGTGATCTGATGATGATCCAGTAAACTGTCCTTTCAGTGGGGGAGGGGCTTCAGGGTTCAGGCAGTGCAGGGCTAGGGGCCTGTAGTCAGGCAGGTCTGTGTTCAGGGAGCCTATTCAGTGCCTCTGCCTTTGCTTCCTCCTCTCTCTCCTCTGCCAGCCTTTCTCTTTTCTTTGCACCTTTTTGGTTCCCTCTTGCCCTTCTTTCTTTGCCTTCTTTCCCAGATCACTTTCTGCTGTTCTCTGCTTGTCTGTGATTCCAGGTCCCTTCTGCCTTCCCTTTACAGTGGCCCAGGATGCCTTCTAGTCTTCCTCTTACGCCCACCTTCCTCCCTGGTAGGTTCTGCTCTCTTCAGTACCCCTGGGGCTCCCGTTCTGGAGGGTCTGGGGCACAGCGCATGGGGTGTCTCTCCCCAGTCCCTCTGCCGCCCAGGGTACCCTTTTCTTGTGTCCTCTCCCGCCGTCTGCTTTCTTGCCTCTTCCCTCTTAGGTCTTCTCTCCTCCCCTCTATTGTTCCAGCCTGCTTACTTCCAGCTCCGTTTGTTGTCTCCGTCTCTATCTGCTGCTCCAGGCCGCTCCGCTGCTCTCTCGGCATTTCTCACCCTCTTCGGCTCATCTGGGGGTCCTCTCTAGGTTGGGAGACCCCCCCCAGCTGCCCTCGCCCCTCTTGCCGATGTCGCTCTCCCCTCTCGCCTCTCTCTCTCCCGTTCTCTGCCGCCCGAGGCTTCCTCCTTCTGTCCGGCTGCCCCGGCCCTCTCCTCTTCCGTTCTCTGTGTCCGGCTCTCACCTCCGCTCTCCCGTTCTTCCTCACCCCCTGAGGCTCGTCTGGGGGTCGTCTTCGGTTCGGCAGGCTCTCCCGGTGGCCTCCGTCCGTCTCGCCAATGTCTGTTGCTGCCTTCTTTCGCTCCCGCCGGCTTTCTCCGACTTCGGGGCCTCTCGGCCTCTTTGGGGCTGCTGGCCGGCTGGCCGGCCACCGCCGGCTTCCTCGGCTCCGTCTGTTGCCTGTGGGGGACCCTCGGCGGCGATTTCCGCTTCTCCGGAATGTGCCGAGGGCCCTCTTCGGGTGCGCCTACCTCTCCGGCGCTCCCCTCTCCCGGTATCCCAAAATTTTTTGTTAAAAGATAAGCCCCGTTCCGGAGCTTTCTTAGAAGGGCTCCGGTCCTCGTGACCGGAACTGGAAGTCCTCTTATTAACAATCGACTGAAACATTTTAGCCATTTGGGCTGCTGGAAGATTTACTGGAGAAGGCAGATTGGTAAGATCTGCTCTTAATGGTCTTTTCTCTTCAATGGTTTCTTTCCCCAGAATGGCTTCATGGAGTCCAGGCATTCATGGTTTTAAGCCTTCTCTTCTCCAGCTTGGCTTTCATTATTTTCATGTGGCAGCTCTACACAATGAAGCGGGGAAGCCTGTTTTATGCCACAGGAATTTTCCAGATATTGACTGGTAAGGGTCCCATTTGAACATTGCAAAATCATAGAGCAAGAGAGAGGTGGTAGCATCCACGAGGAAGGAAGATTAGGACTGAGTTGTAGGGGAGTGGAGGTTTCCATGTGCAAGATGTAAACAGCAAGGGGTATTGCATAGATCAGTGTTTCTCAACCATAACAACTTGAAGGTGTATGGACTTCAACTCCCAGAATTCCCCAGCATGTTAAGGTCTAATTTAATTGGAATGATTTGCAAAGTGTTTAGCTACTTTGTTGGAACTCTGGATGAATCTGGTTGTGAATCTGGTTATGTTCCATTTTGCCCAAATTATCTTTTTAATATAAAGACCTTGCAAGCCCCAGTTAAGAAGTGGAGCTCAGGAGAAGGAAAGCTTGGCTCTTCAAATAGCCTTCAGAGGGGTGACTTCAAGATGGGTGGACTTCAACTCCCAGAATTCTCAAGCCAGAATTGCTATCTGAGGAATTCTGGGAGTTGAAGTCCATCTGTCTTAAAGTCACCACGGTTCAGAAACACTGATCCCAGCTATTCCAATCAGAATTACCAATAAGAACTTGTAGTTCAACAACATCCCAAACACCATAAGTTCCTCACCACTCTGCCCACTTATCTCTAGTGATCCTGGGATGCCTATTGGGGATCTGAATAGGCGGCTGGTGGGATTTTGCACTATATAGGAATTGTCTATATGGATGGGAAGGATGTAATTATCCTTTAGGTTGCTTGCTGAAGATGGGGAAGCAAGATGGAGCTGTAACTTGATCCTAATTCACCTTTTTTGGTTCCTTCCCAGCTGTCTCGGTGTTCACAGCTGCCTTGATCTACACTATCCATGTGGACATGTTCCAGCGTGGCCGAATGCCTGGCGGCTCTTACGGTCACTGTTTCATACTAGCCTGGCTGTCTTTTCTCTTGGCCCTCATCAGTGGGATTGTCTACATCCACCTTCGGAAAAAAGAGTGACTGACAAAAGGGAAACCTCCCTATTTATCTTGGAAGGAGACTTGTTCTCCTTTCAATTTAGCTATGCATTCATTCTTTGCAGTTTTTGAAAGCACTCGTGGCACAAAATTCTATGCAATGGGTAACTTGATCCGTGGGGGTTCTTGCACTGTAAGTGCCTGATTTTCATTTGTATACGGGTAGTCCTCGACTTATGACCACAATTGAACCCAACATATCCGCTAAGCAAGACAGCTTTGAAGTGAGTGGGCCCCATTTTATTACCTTTTGCTACAATTGCTAAGCGAATCACTGCAGTTGTTAAATGAACCATGTGGCCATTAAGGGACTCCAGCTTCCCCATTGACCTTGTTTGCCGGAAGCCAGATGGGAAAGATACAAATGATGATCACATGACCCTGGGATAGTGCAACTGTCATAAATACGTGCTAATTGCGAGGCACCCAAATTTTGATCAGGTGACCATGGGGAGGCTGCAATGGTCATTAAGCGTGAAAAGACTATTCTAATATATGGAGAAAGGTTTGCTTCCACTTTTTTGTAATTATGCACATGTAGATTATAGACCCCTTTTACATTTGCAAATGAGGGAACAATATATTCCTCCTGTAGTGTTTTTTTAAATAATAATAATAATAATAATAATAATAATAATAATAATAATAATAATCTCCCTTTTTGATAACCTGCAGTATGGCAGTCAACCCCTCCAACTTTTTTATAAAATCAATTTTTATTTGAAATACATATTTTAATGGGGAAAACATGGAGATGCATTGGTAGTGTAGATACAAAATATATTTCTTTTTTAAGTTTCTGCAAATGGAAGGCAAACTGAAATACAATGTAAAAGGATTCTCGTGTGTGTTTTTTAAACTCATTTTAAAATGGAGGTTAAATAACAATCTGTTTTATAATGTGTTGGTTTTATTGCAGATATTTCTGTCTTTTCACATTTGCCTCTTGGGAGATAAAATACTGTGTGGATAAAATTCCTATTAAATTGCAGTTAGAAAATCACTGAACTTTTTAAAAGTTTGAAGAACAAGCCACAGGAGTCTCTGCTTATTGCTTGTTCAGAAAAGTCTCTAATAATCTTTTAAAAAGTGTCCTCTTATTATTGTATATGTAGGAGCATTTGTGAGGGAGGTCAAAAAAGTCAAGATGGCAGCCATGACTGCAATTGATCCTCTTTTTGTATACAGCACTTATACAAAATTAGTGAGCTTCAATTATGCACTTGCTATTGTACAGCCATTTCTACTTTTTAAAAAACAACAACCCTCCATTCCCACAGATTAGCTTCATCCAATCTTTGGAATGCTTCCCTTTCAGAATATTCTACTTAGGAAAAAGTCAATAGGTAAAATGATTACTTATCCCACAATAGATTTGTGGGATAAATAAAGGATGTGTTCAACAGGACATTCTTTATTTTGTATCTAAGATCTTTGTTATTATTTCTTAAAACACCAACTTTCTTTATAGTACAGGTAGTCCTCATTTAGTAACCAAAATTGGGACTGGCAACTCAGTAATTAAGCAAAACAGTCGCTAAATGAAAACACGACTGCTTGTGATCTTACTTCAGTTTCCCTTTGCTTTACAAATCTGTAAAGGTCATAAACATAGAGAATTGACTGCAAAGTTACTTTTTCATCACCATAACAACTGCGAATGGACACTAAACGAGGTGGTTACTTGTGGCGAAAGTGTGTCCGTGGTGTCACCCGGCCCCCATGAATCATGACAGAGACTGGAGCTTGTCTCGTAGTGAAGGCCCAGACAGAAGCCAGGCATCTCCTTTTTATTACACATCAAAGGTTTCTTCCCACTAAATTCTCACCCCACTGATTTACAGCCAATTACAGTACACAGATAGTTAAACAATACACTTGAAAGCCTGACGTTTTTCTCAGGAAACAAAACTCATTCCCTTCTTTCTCCACCCCCCTAGTACAGCTATCAGCTGACAGCCTGTAAGGGGGGGGGAAGGGAAGCCCATCCAGACAGAGAAAGGATTTCTTAAAGGAGAAATGAACATTTATCCCAACATCTCATCCTTTTTTGTTTTTGTTTAGAAGCAAGGGCTTTCAGTCCATGTATTCGATTTCATCCAACTGAGGTGGCTGTTTATCCATTGGCATCCGCTCGAATCCTTGTTGAATAATGTTCACTTGTTCAGACAATTTGTTCTTTGGTATAAAAGATTTCATCATAGCAAAAATACCAGGCAAACATTGTATATAAAAGCATCCACAATGGAATAATATAACAATACAAAATAATATTACTTATCAAATTTCTTAACCATTGAAAATTTGGTAACCAAAACCAGAATGCATCCCAAATATCCCCAATGCTTATGATCTCCGGATATTGGTGGAGGGATTTGTCCTTGTTCTTCATTAAGCATTTCAACGGCCGTCACTGTCATTGGCTGCAGTCCAATTCCGTGCGCCATTAAAATAGCTACAAACCCAATACATTTGCATTGTACTCTCCATCATCACATTTTACATACACTTTGTTATTACTTTGAACACAATTATCAGGCATATTAAAGGTGATATTACAAGAGGGATATATACCTAAAAGGATAATTCCCTTAGAAAAATTAAAACACACTAATGCAAAATCTACATAATAAAACCTAAGTGGCAGCGTATAATGTCCTGCCACATTAATTTTTACAAAACTTTCGCTAGCTCCAGTGTTGTTCCAATGAAGTCCCACTAAAGAAAGTCCTTGACTGGCATCCAATGGTGACATCATACACATCCAGCAGTCAGTATGGTTTGTTAAGGCACTAACTTTTATTGTCCTTCCAAAAATTATTGTCTGTCCACTTTGGGCTCACCAGAGTCTTTGCAATCTTTTGGCTGTACACTGTAAGGGCGAATATTGCGGCCAGGAACCCATATCGTATTGCCTTCATGTTGCACCGCAGCATATCCATGACCCCAGGTAATAAGTTCAGCTGGTCCTTTCCATTGGGGGTCTGGTAGTTTACGATACCAAACTAGCGGTCGAACCATGGTTGCTGCGGCTGGAAGGGGAGAAAAATGTCTGCTGGCAGCTGTATTAGGTGGTGTGCCAGTAAGGTTTAAATAATTGAGAGTATATAAAGCCAAATTAAGATGATTTTGCACTCCAGGTAGTCCGGGGGTATTTTCCCCATCTTTTGTTTTTAATTTGTCAAGCATGTGCTTAAGAGTGGAGTTGGCCCGTTCCACTATTGCTTGCCCCTGTGAATTATAAGGAATGCCGAATTTATGAATAATGTCCCACCGATTGCAGAACTGAGCAAAGGCGTGACTACAATATGCGGATCCATTATCAGTTTTTAATTCTTTAGGAGTACCCAGAGTGCTAAAAGTTCGAATACAATGATTGATGACATGTTTAGTTGCCTCTCCACGCTGTGGAGTAGCAAAGATGAACCCAGAATATGTATCAATAGTCACATGTATATATTTCCATGGACTAAACGATGCATATTGTGTGACATCCATTTGCCAAATTTGACATGCCTCAAGTCCACGGGGATTCACACCCATTGGAATAGACAGTCCTTGTTGTGAACAGTTGGGGCACTGTTGAATGATAGCTGCTGCCTCCCCGGGGGTTATGCCAAATTGTTTAACCAAAGCCTTGGCGTTTTGATGAAAATAGCTATGACTATCCCAGGGAGTGGGTTGTTGCATAGTCATAACTTGGGTTGCCATATCCGCCTGGGAATTCCCTTCACTGAGAATTCCTGGAAAATTTTTATGACTCCGGATATGTGCAATAAAATAAGGACAATATCTTGTCTCAATTAATTTTTGCAATGTCAAAAATAGTGTCAACAAAGTCTCATCCAAACTAGGAGAGATATAAGAAAAAGGTAAATTTTTATGGCCAAAAATCATGGATCTGTAAGGAAAATGGGATAAAAATAACTGCAAATTCAATTCCACCTTTCTGGCGCCATCGTGTGGCCACGATGTGTAATTTCAGCCAAAATCAGAGCTGGAGTAAAAACAATTTCCTGAAGGCTCATCAGAGCTGTTAATTGCCACGGCCAAATTTTCCATTTGATAGACGTGACTGCCTACCACTCTACATACTTGAATCAAATCTGCAAGTGTCTTTTGACCAGTGCCAATTAAGGGTTGCAGAACTCTTTTGCAGTCTGCATTAGCATTTTCAACAGCCAATTTCATCAAAATCTCTTGGGCGGCCAATTCATTATCAATTTGCTTATCAATACTATCTTTTAGTCTATTTATAAATTCATCATAGGGTTCAATAGTTCCCTGTTTAATTTGAGTAAAACTCTTGCCAAACTTTCCACTTTCATCTACTACCTTTAAAGCAGCAAAAACAGCGTGTAAAATTACACCATGTATAGCTTCATCTGGAATAGCATCTCGCTGTTGGTCGACAGCAGTGAACTGTCCAGAGCCATCAATTTTGTCTGGCACTAATTGAGCAGTGCCTCTCTGAATAGCTTGAATACGATACTGGGAGTCCCAAACTGCATACTGGGCCGGGGTTTCACTGGCAGGAGGAAGAAGTTGAACTTCATTATAATACGATGGTTGCAGTAGGTTTTTTTTAGTAGGGGCTGTTCCTGTGTCTTCAAAGCTTCTTTTTTTATTATTAATTATTTTTATTAAATTTTATAAAGTTTTAACAAATTTTAACACAAAAATATAATAACTCAACTGATAACAGAGAAATAACAAATTTAACAAGCAATACAAATAGCTGCTCGGAACCCCCCCCCCACCACATCCTCCCACATCCTAACCCCTAACCTCCAAACCACCTTCCTCGCCATCCAATGCGGTGTAAAGTTTTCCCGAGCACCCTAAGGAAAAAAAAAGAAAAAATCTATTCCCTTAATATCCCCAACTACAGTTGAGAAACATAATCTATTACTTATTATCTCCCTCCCCCCTCCCCCCCAGGCTTCCCGGAGTGAATACAGAGTAAAAAATGCAAGAAACCCCGCTAATCTACTATTTAGTAACTATTTATCTATATATCATATCTAGTTCTTTCAATTGATATTTCTTTTGCATATAATCAATCCATTTTTTCCAATCCATCAAAAATGTTTCATTTGAGTGGTTCTTCAGGTACGCTGATATCTTAGCCATCTCCACCAGATGGGTAACTTTTAATGTCCATTCTTCAATAGATGGTATTTCAGATGACTTCCAATATTGACCCACCAACAGTCTTGCAGCCGTAGTCAAGTTCAAGATCAGCTTAGTCTCTGTGGTGGAACAATCCTTTGTTATACCCAACAAAAATAACTGTGGTACAAACTCAATACGCTTTTTCAAAATATTTTGAAGAATCCACCATATTTTTATCCAAAAAGCCTTAATTTTTTTACATGTCCACCAAATGTGAAAATAAGTTGCATCCAAAGATTCGCATCTCCAACATTTGGGTTTCAAATTTGGATACATAAGCGACAATTTTTTTGGGTCTAAATGCCATCTATAAAACATTTTATAAAAATTCTCTCTTAAATGCTGAGCTTGTGTAAACTTAACATTTTTCACCCATATTCTTTTCCAAGTTTCCATCCTGATTGAATATCCAAAATTCCCTTCCCACTTAATCATACAGTCTTTAACTAGTTCCTTTCCAGAATCAATTTCAATTAAAGCGTCATATATTCTTTTAATATGCATCGCTCTTTGGTCTCTAATTTGTGTAATCAGTTTTTCATCCTTTAGAGAAAAACCCATCTTTAACATCTTTTTGCCATCTGGCTTGAAGTTGTGCATGATGATACCAATTATGAGCTATACCTTCCTCCCTTAATCTGTCTAGTGATTTCAGTTCTAAACTATTCCCATCTTTATTCAAAAGTTTATCATAGGGCTCCACGTCTTGAATTTGTTGTATACCCACACTCTGTATTGCATGTCTGGGAACAGTCCATAAAGGAATTTTACCATTTAACTTATAATAATACTTTGTCCAGACACGCATCACAGAGTTTCTTAATATATGCTCTTTAAAACCCCTGTCCAATTTTTTATCATAAACTAAATAGGCGTGGAACCCATACACTAACCCATATCCTTCTATATTCAGTATTCTTTCATTTGTTAAATTAATCCAATCACTTATTGCCACTAGAACTGCTGCATAATAATATAATTTAAAATTAGGCACTTTCATTCCACCTCTCTCTCTTGTATCTTGAATAATTTTAAGTTTAACCCTTGGTTTCTTGCCATCCCAAATAAAATTGTTTATACCTTTCTGCCATTCATCAAGATTCCCATCCTTTTTAAGTATTGGCAACATTTGAAATAAAAATAAAAATTTCAGTAATACATTCATTTTAATAGCGGCTATCCTACCCAGGATAGATAATTGTAGTTTTTTCCAATTCTCCATTTCTTTTTGAACTTTACTCCATAAGAACTCATAATTATTCTTATATAATTTACCATTTGAGGCTTCTATATAAATTCCTAAATATTTAACTTTTTTAACTATCTCACATCCCGATATTCTTTCCAAATCTTGTTTTAATTTATTATCAAAATTTTTGACCAACATCTTTGTCTTGGATAAATTTAATTTAAAACCAGATACTTTTCCATAATTTCGAATAATTTCCATCAAACTCTGAACCGATTGCATTGGCTGAGTCAATGTCACAAGTAAATCATCTGCAAAAGCACATAATCTATAATCATGTTTTCTAATTTGTACCCCCTTTAATTCCTCTGATGCTCTAATCCTATTCAATAAAACCTCTAAAGTTAAGACAAACAATAAAGGGGATAAGGGACAACCCTGTCTAGTACCCTTTTCAATGTTAAACAAGTCTGTTAATTGACCATTTACTATAATCTGTCCTGTTTGTTTCTGATATATAGCTGTTATGGAATTAATAAACTGGTCCCCCATTCCCATCCTTACCACAAGCCTTTGCAGAAATGTCCAATTCAATCTATCAAAAGCTTTTTCTGCATCTAAAAACATTAAAACAGCCGGCACTTGAATATGTTTATCCAAGTATTCCAGTATGTTAACAAGTTGTCTAACATTAGTTTTCATCTGTCTCCCTTGTAAAAAACCAGTCTGATCCGGGTGTATCCTCTGTGTCAAAACTGTCATTAATCTATTAGCCAAAATTTTTGCAAAAATCTTGTAATCCGTATTTAACAATGAGATAGGTCTAAAATTCTCTACTTGTACATTATCTTTGCCCTCTTTAGGAATCAAACAAACATTAGCCGTTTTCCAGGAGGGTGGAACCGGACCACCTTCTTGTATGTTCACAAATAACTCCCTCAAATGTTCGACCACTTCCTCCTGTAAACACTTATAATAAATCGTAGTAAAACCATCAGTTCCTGGAGATTTTCCCAATTTCAATTGCTTAATTGCGTCAATAATTTCTTCTGATCTAATCACAGCATTTAATCTATCTCTTTGTTCCAAAGTAATTTCCATAACATTTTGATTTTGTAAAAAGGCATCTACCTCTTGCTCTTGAACTTTTTCTTCAGCATACAATTTGGTATAGAACTCTAGAAAAGCCTTCTTAATAGCATCCTGATGAAATACTTCTTGCCCCTTATATTCTACCTTCTCAATTAAACGGGATTTTTGTTTCTTCCTTAATGTATAAGCCAACCATCTGCCAGGTTTATTAGCATTAAAAAAGTGTTATGTTTAGCATATTGTATGTTCCTGGCAACCTGATCGGTCATCAAAATATCAAATTGTTTCCGTAAAACCTTTATCCCTTCTTTAATATTACTGTCATCCGGTTTATCTATTAATAATAACTCTTTCTTTTTTATCTCCGCTTCTAAAACTCTTCTCTTTTCCTCTTGTTTATGTCTATGTCTTGCATTCAATTCAATTAAAATACCACGCATATGGGCCTTGCTAGAGTCCCACACCGTTTCTATTGGTAAGCCTATATTCAGATTTAACCTGAAAAATTCCTTGATAGCCTTTTTACATTCTTCCACATACATTTCATAATTAAACAAATTTTCATTAAGTCTCCAGGATCTGCATATATATTGACCAGTCCTTAGTTCCATCATAACTGGGTTATGATCAGACAATACATTAGGTAAAATTTTAGCTTTCTTTAAACTTAACATAAAATCACTCGTAGTTAAAATAAAATCAATTCTAGAAAATGATTGATGTCTATCAGAGAAAAAAGTAAATTCTTGGTCCCTCCCATGTCTTTCTCTCCATATATCTAACAAATTAAAATCATCTTTAATATCAAAAAAAGATTTAGGCAATATTGAACGCGTTTGAGGAACAGATAAGATCTTTTTCTTATCCAAACTAGCATCAAGAACTCCATTCCAGTCTCCCATTAAAATACAAGATCTATAATCCAACTGTATTAGCTTTCTATGCAATGATTTATAAAATATACCTTGTTTTTGGTTTGGAGCATATATACCCACCAACAAAACTTTCTTCCCATCCAATAAAATTTCTATAGCTAAAAATCTTCCATGTACATCTGCTTCTATTAATTTAGCTTTTATATGATTTTTAACATAAATAACAATTCCATTTTTTTTGTCTAAAGATGATGCCACAAAGTGTGTACCCAATTTGTTATTAATCAAATATTTCTGGTCCAAAGTTCTAATATGAGTTTCTTGTAAACAAATTACGTCATTTTTACATTGCTTCAAATAATGAAATATCTTCTTCCTTTTTTGTGGAGAATTTAAACCGTTGACATTCCATGTCAAATACTTATTTGACATGATCTTTTCGTGAAAGCTTCTAACACTGCTCTCCAAGATGTTAAAATGGAGGCAGGGGCCATAAAATTTGTATGTAAAAACTCGCCCACTTTCCTCCAGGTTTCAACTTTAAGGCAGCCTGATTCAGGATAGAAAGGAATGTGTTTCCAAATAAATTCAAGGAGAGATCTTAAATCTCCTTCTGTCAGCTTCTTCGCCGTAAAATAAACATAATTCTTCCTGGTTATCTCTCTGAGCTCCTTTAAATGTATTTTCTGTACCTTTGAGAGA
Source organism: Bothrops alternatus (assembly GCA_034064705.1). Taxonomy (NCBI): domain Eukaryota; kingdom Metazoa; phylum Chordata; class Lepidosauria; order Squamata; family Viperidae; genus Bothrops; species Bothrops alternatus. The sequence continues at coordinate 350,945 of JARGCV010000183.1, read as the reverse complement.
TCACCCCCATTACTTACGAGGGATCAGTCCTCGTCCAGCGATGAACTGATGAAGCGCGCTTGGCCACGTCCGGGCGGTAAGTCTGAGGGTCCAGGGACGTATAACCGCTCAGGATTATCACGTCGGGGTCACCACTTGTGGCGAAAGTGTGTCCGTGGTGTCACCCGGCCCCCATGAATCATGACAGAGACTGGAGCTTGTCTCGTAGTGAAGGCCCAGACAGAAGCCAGGCATCTCCTTTTTATTACACATCAAAGGTTTCTTCCCATTAAATTGTCACCCCACTGATTTACAGCCAATTACAGTACACAGATAGTTAAACAATACACTTGAAAGCCTGACGTTTTTCTCAGGAAACGAAACTCATTCCCTTCTTTCTCCACCCCCCTAGTACAGCTATCAGCTGACAGCCTGTAAGGCGGGGGGAAGGGAAGCCCATCCAGACAGAGAAAGGATTTCTTAAAGGAGAAATGAACATTTATCGCAACAGTTACTAAACAAGGACTACCTATAACTTTCAGTAACTTTATTCAGTGAGTTATATCCAATTGTAACAATCTGTTCAATGGATATACATTGGCAGCAGTATTTGTTCCCACTCACATTAAAATACATCAGGTTTTTGTTTTTTTCTAGCTTTTTCCAAATGTTTCTCCCTGTATTCTCAACCTCCTGGCTGAGAATTACAGGGACTGTAGGCTGCATATCCAAAAATTTGCAGTTTAAGGAATGTTCACAAAATTATGAGGAATGTTCACAAAATTATACTTGTGTACCATCTTTCTTCAACAGGTTTGCTCTTCGTTCAACTTGATTGCTAGTGCCAAAATTGATAGTTCCTACAAATGTCCTTTTTTGTCTTCTTCCAATGGCTTTAATATTTTATACTTATTTTAGAAATTAAAAAGCAATGAAAAGAGTTGACAGAGCTGTATCTTCCTTCTTTGGTATGGCAAATGCTTTTAACTCCCAACTCCAGTGCTGTGGTGGTGGTGCAGTGGTTAGGATGCAGTATTGCAGGCTGACTCTGCTGACTGCCAGGAGTTCAATCCTGTCTGGCTCAAGGTTGACTCAGCCTTCCATCCTTCCCCAGTCAGTAAAACGAGGACCCAGATTGTTGGGGGCAATAGACTGACTCTGTAATCCTCTTAGAGAGGGCTGTAAAGCACTATGAAGTGGTATATAAGTCTCTAAGTCCTATTGCTATTGCTATTCTCTTAGTTTTCACAGGGGAAGCTCGTAGTTAGAGAGGAGACCATGAAAGATTATGATTTGGGTAGCTCTTGTTTAGTAAACACGAAGCGACCATCAACTCCGTTGCTAAATGATGTGGTCACTAAGCTGAAGATCACTCAACTGCAACAGGCTTGTTTCTATTTGGTTGTTAAGTGAATCACAATGGGTGTAATGTAATGTGTCACATGACCGCAACTTCTGTGTCCTGTGTCCTCCATTGTCAGAAGTCAGTTGTGAAGCATGCGAATAGCAGTCATGTGACTGCGGGATGCGGTGGGGGCCATAAATGTGCCCTGGTTACAAAGTGCCCAAATGGTGATTGTATGATTGGGATGCTGTGATGGTTGTGCAACAGAATTTGTGTCAGCTAGTCTTTTTTAAAAAATAATTGTAGCTTTGACACCGCATGAGGCAGTCGGTAAGCGAGGATTACATGTAGCAAATTGCAGCTTAAATATAATCCACACAGCTAGTATCGAGGTTAGCCACAATCCAAATTGCTGTTGTTCATTCACTACCTTGCAGTCTAACTGGGCAAACTACTTTTTATTTACAGGAGTTCCTCAACTTACAACAGTTCATTTAGAGACCCTTCAAAGTTACAACTCCCTTGAAAAAAAGTGACTTATCACTGTTTTCAACACTTAGCAACAGTTGTAGCATCCTCATGGTCACATGATCAAAATTCAGATGTTTGGCAACTGGCATATATTTATGACGGTTGCGGTGTCCCAGGGTTGTGTGATCACTTTTTGCGACCTTCTAAGAAGCGGTCAATGGTGAGTCAGATACACCTAACAACCGTATTACTAACAACTGCAGTGATTCACTTAACAACCATGACAAAAGGTCATAAAATGGGGCAAAATTCACTTAATGACTGTCTCACTTAGCAACAGAAATTTAGGGCTCCATTGTAGTCATACGTCGAGGACCACCTGTGTTGTGGCATTTGAACATTCAACTGCTTACAAGCTTCGCCACAACCATATTATTTTCACAAATAACAACCAAGCGGTGAACCAGCTGGTTCTCAGTTCCCTTGTTTATTTTGCCTGTGTGGGGTATAAAATGGGGACAAGTTGCTTTTGGCCTGCCTGTTCAGTGTAACTACTGGACTGTCTGCCTCTCTGACAAAGTAATCTACTCCCATCCATATTAGGCAAAAGTACAGCTTCAAGTCTATGGAGGGTGCTAATTTGCCATCTGGCAAAGCACAGATCTGTGCCTGGGAATGAATAAATATTTAATCTTGTTGAGATCTGAAGATTCTATCCACTGCCAAGCATAAATAGGAGCTGCCTTTTCGTAGGAACACAAGCAATCTTAGGAATAATAGAGCTCAGACTTACAAAAACAATTGCACTAAAGAGAAGTTGCTAGACTGGAGGTTTCTGCAGAGGACAAATGATTGCTGGCTACTGCAGACTATTAGCCCTTTGGAAAGCATCAGTGGTGGGATTCAAATATGTGAACAACCGGTCCTCTGTGTGGATGCCGCTTCTGGAAGTCCATTCTGGGCCTGGGCGACAAAAAATTAGTTACCGGTTCTGCCGAAGTAGTGCGAACTGGCTGAATCCCCCCACTGGAAAGCATGCTTGTAGCATTCAGTGCAATTGCTGAAGTTTTTAAGTCACCATTTTTCAAACTTAGCAACTTTAAGATTTGTGAACCTCCAATCCCAGAATTCTCATGCTAGCTGGGGAATTCTGGGAGTTGAAGTCCACACTTTAAAAATTGCTGTGTTTGAAAAACATTGTTTGAAACAGGCAGGCAGTAATGCAATGCAATTATTGTTTATTCCATAGAATTTTCCATCCCAATCTGTTCTTCAATGCAAAAATATGTTAACCATTATTTTTTTTTAAATAATTTTTTATTAAAGCAATAAACATCAAACATAAGATCATATTAAGAAGCAATCATCATAGAACATAAAGTACAACATTAAGTATTAGTCTTTGTAAACGTCTGATTTGGTAAACATTCCTCCCTCCTCACGTCAAGCCTCAACTATACGCCTGATACATTTTATTTGATTGGTGTTTCTCTTATATATAGTCTATCCACTATTTCTAGTCTATCACATATTGTTCACTCGAGCGATCCTTCAAGTATGCCAAAATTTTCGCTATTTCTGCCAAATGTATTACTTTCAGAGTCCAATCTTCAATAGGTGGTAATTCTGGCCTCTTCCAGTATTGTCCCACCAGCAGTCTAGCTGCTGTGACCAAATTCAGAATTAAATTCGTCTCAGTAGTAGTGCAATCTTTTATGAACCCTAACAAAAGATCCTGAGGTAGAGATTCAATAACCTGAGGTAGAAATTCAATACGCTTTTTCAATATTAAAGCTATCAACATTAAACATAAGATCATATTAAGAAGCAATCATCATGAAACATAAAAGTACAACATTAGGTATTAGTCTTTGTAAACGTCTGATTTGGTAAACATTCTTCACTCCTCACGTCCAGTCTCAACTATACGCCAGATACATTTTATTTGATTGGTGTTTCTCTTGTATATAGTCTATCCATTGTTTCCAGTCTATCATGTATTGTTCATTTGAGCGATCCTTCAAATATGCCGATATTTTCGCCATTTCCGCCAAATTTATTACTTTCAAAGTCCATTCTTCCATAGGTGGTATTTCTGGCTTCTTCCAGTATTGTCCCACCAACAGTCTAGCTGCTGTGATCAAATTCAGAAATAAGTTCATCTCTGAGGTAGTGGAATCCTTTATGATCCCTAACAAAAAAACCTGAGGTAGAAATTCAATACGCTTTTTGAAAATGGTTTGGAGTGTCCACCATATCTTCCTCCAGAAGGCTTTAATTTTTCTACATGTCCACCAGACATGAAAATACGTAGCCTCCCCATTGCCACACCTCCAACATTTAGGTTGGGTGTCTGGATAGATATATGATAGTTTTTTCGGATCTAGATGCCACCTATAGAACATCTTGTAGAAGTTTTCCCTTAACTGTTGCGCTTTCGTAAATACTACATTTCTCACCCAGATTTCCTTCCACGTTTCCATCGTGATAGAATGCCCAAAATCTTGCTCCCACTTTACCATACGGTTCTTGACTAGCACAGTTTCAGAGTCCATTTCTATCAGAACTCCGTACACTCGTTTGATGTGCATGATCCCCTGCTCTCTAATCTGTTCAATTAAGTTCTCGTCTGTCAGCGATAAGCCCTTCTTCTTGTCTTTTTGCCACCTAGAATGCAGTTGCAGATATGATAGCCAGGTACCTCCTATTCCTTCATCTGCTAGCGTTGTTGGTGACTTTAAGGAGAACCCATTTTCTTCTTCCAATACAAGTTTACTGTAGGGCACCACTTCCTGCCCTTGAGATATGTTTACGTCCCCTATTGCGTGTCCGGGGATCGTCCAGATGGGGATCTTATCATGTAGAAGGTACTTATATTTCCTCCTAAAGTGGAAAAATAACAAACTATCAAGTTAAACTAACTGCTTATAACTGAGAAAGAAATATGATGAGAAAAGGCTGGGTTGGATGCCTGGGCCTGGAAGGAGGTTTCCTGTCTCACGAGATAAGTCTAAGTCAGCTTTCTTCTTTAGCTTTGCTGGGTCAGGATTTATAGCTTTGCTGTATCAGGAGTTATGGTGGGCATGTCCTGTTTTGTCTACCAGCATGATCAATGACTGATGTCTGGTAGCTGTTCACATGCACACATTTAGGGAAGTATAGAATGTAACCATAAATGGAACATTGTGTGGTCATGGTGTGATCAGGAAATGTATACGTATTATTGACTATAAATATGTTGTGAAGACCACCCTTCGGGGTTCAGACCCTTTGCTTGCTGAACCTGCGCAATAAACCTTTCCTTCTCCAGAAGAGCTGGCTCCTGTCTTATTATTCCACAACAGTTTCTGGCACCCGTCAGATGGGACATTGGAGTGAGGCGATGTTTCGCTAAGGACGGCTTGACCCCCTCGGCACTGCTGGGAAGCCTCCACTGAACATTCTCCAGGCGCCACGGGGGAGTCTTCCTCCGGGAGACAGCTGTGGCTTGTCAGCAGAGCCGACGGTGCAGAGAGCCAGTCCAAGAACCCTTGGGAGAAGGAACGGAGGTCTGAACCATCTCCTGGCCAGGACAAGATGCCACAGGTGAGTATATGGTAAAAGTGGAAAGTACCTATCTCACTTGAAGATAGAAGAGGGGACCTGATCACTCCCCTGGACTCGGGACATCGTTCCTAAGGAAGTCCGTGTTAGGTTGTGTGGGTGGTTAAGCTACTGCATTCCCTATTGGTGACCGTTGGAACGTCTGGCACCGTAGGTCAGTAGCAGTATTGTTAGAATGGGAGGGCGTAGCAGCATTCCCAGCACACCGTTGGAATGCGTGATGAAAGGATTTGATGTGTATTTCAATCATACCCAATATAGAGTGCCCTATCCCAAGGTAACAAGTGATAGATTAAGATTTTTGTTTGAATTTCAATGGCCCCATATGGATGCTGGATGGCCCCCTGAGGGAACGTTTAAAATGCAAATTATTGATGATCTTACTTCTTTGATAGCAGCAAATGAGGAGATCTGTCCCAATCAGTTTCAATACATAGATCAGTGGGGGGATGCGGTGGCTGAGCAGGCTGATGATTTGTTACAATGTCAGGCTGAAATGGTTCGTTTATGTGTATTGAAACAAAAGGATAAAAAGCTAAAAGTTACATCTAAAAGACCTAAGGATAGGAAAGATTTCAGAGACTGCACTATCTGACATCAAGAAAGAGATTAAAGATAGCAGCAGCAGCTGTGCCTGGGGGTATGCAATTTAGGGATAGGCAGCCAGAGGTGAGGCGAAGAAGAAAGGGGGGCTGGAAGCTTTCAAGGAAGAGGGAGAGATGGAGGAAGCTCTCTCAGCAGAAGAAAGAGAGGGCAGTCATAACCCCACATGGCAGGATGTGCAGCAGATGTTGAATACGTTGTTAACCACAGAAGAAAAGGAGAAGTGGAAGGCTGCTGTTATGAAATGTGTGAAAGAGAGGTTTCCGGCAGCACAAAATATACAGCCTGAGTTAGAGGCTAGAGTCCCAGAGAGAGAGCCTGGATGGGATGTTAAGGATCCTGCTAATTTGACTAAGTTAAAGGAGTATCAAAACCTAGTGGTGGAAGCTCTTCGTAAGGCTGGGAAGCCTCCGGTAAATATGTCTAAGCCTTGTTTAGTGATACAGGAAGCAGATGAAAGTCCAGAGGGTTTTTTGCAGAGGTTGATTGAGGCATATGAGATGTATACTCAAATAGATCCTAGGGACCCAAATAATGTAAGGATGTTGAATGAGAGATTTATCACTCAAAGTTATGAGGATATTAGGAAAAAGTTGCAGAAGCTGGAGGGAGCTGTAGGAAAAAATAAGAAAGAAAAATACTTCTGAATTGTTAGAGGTGGCAAGGAAGGTGTATGTGAATAGAGATAAGGTTGAGAAGAAGGGAAAAGTTGCAAGGATGCAGAAGAGAGCAGAATTGTTGGCTGTGGCATTGCAGGGAGGCGCACTGCTGGGACCAAACCAGTGTGCTAACTGTGGAGAGGAAGGTCATTGGCAAAGAGAATGTCCGAAAGGGATGATGAGAGGAAGAGGTTGAAGAGGTAGAGGAGGATTTGGATGAGGTGGATTAGGGAGAGGAGTGGTGTCTAGAGCGCCCTTTAGGGGACGAGGATTTGGGGGAAACAGAGGAGGTATGGGAAGAGAGACAGAAGGAATTGGATTGGCTGGAACTGGCTGGACAGATTGATGGGGACCAGGCTTGGAGCCCCCCCCGAGCCGTTGGTAACCATGAATATAGGGGGCCAACAAACAACATTTTTGGTGGATACTGGACTGCCTGTGTTGGCAGGGTTCAACTCCCTTCTATTGCCCCTGGATGGGTGGGTTCCCAGACTGTCTTAAAGGAGAGAACAAATAGAGATTTTGAAAAAAGTAAAAGAAAGGAACAGAACAGAGAGAGGAAAAATGAACAAAGAAACAAAAATGAGATCCTGCCCTCACCCATGATTAGAGTGCATGTGGAGAGAAGTATACTGAATAAAGTGATTGAATTGATAGATTAATGCATGGTGAGAGAGAAAAAAAGAAAAATAAAAACGTAACCACAAACATGTTAGCCTGATTGAGCAGGTTATTATTCCTTGCTCATTCACGTATTCACAAGTGTTGTCTTTTTATATTTTGTAACCCCCAGGCTATGTAAGGAACAGTAAGTTGTAGACTGTTATGAAGTAAATAGGAAAGCAGTAGTATGTGTTTGCGAGGATATGAGGAAATGAAATGAAGAAGGTTTTGTGGAACAGTGCTGTGGGAGAGGAGCTCATGAAAGGGAGAAGGAAAAAAGTATGTGATTTACTTAAGAGAAGGAAAAAGAAAAGAGATACCTATTTAGTTGGAAGAATGCTGAATGGAATTGGGGGGAAATTTCTGTGTAATCTTTTAAACATTTGTACAACATTTTCCATTTCCTTTGCTAGTTGCTATGGATATTGGGGTCTTGCCTCCAGAGGTCAAGCCCTCTTATTCCCAGCAAGAATGTGCAAAGGCAGTGGTAGATCTTAAGGCAACTCTACAGGATGGGTGGTACATCTTACCCGATAAGCGTGTTTTTGTCCCACAATCTTCTGCGTGGGCCCTGATTCAGGCATCTCATGATACTACCCACATGGGGAAGACAGGCTTAGCAGAAGCCATAGGAAGAGAGTATTTTATAAATGGTTTGGCAGGCATTGCAGCCCGGGTTGTTTCGCAATGTACTATTTGTGCTAAAATTAACCCTCGGCAAGGTCCTGCTTTACCTCCTGGAACAATACCAGTTTCCTATTTTCCTATGGATTCTGTTATGGTTGACTTTACAGACATGCCAAGATGTGGGTTGTATAAAGCTTTATTGGTCTTTGTGGATAGATATACGGGATGGCCTGAAGCCTTTCCTACGAGAACCAAACAGGCTAGGAAGGTTGCCAGATTGCTATTAAAAGAATTGATTCCCTGGTTTGGAAGCCCTTCATTTATTTCATCTGATAATGGTCCAGAATTTGTTCACCAAATCAACCAGGCAATTGCTAAAGCAGTAGGATCTAAATGGAGATTTCATAGTGCTTTTCATCCTCAGTCAGGTGCTAATGTAGAGAGAATGAATCGCACTCTGAAAGAAAAAATTACTAAGATTTGTACTGAAAGTCATTTGAAATGGCCAGATGCTTTGCCCCTAGCGTTGTATGCTGTCAGGTGTGCACCTCGTCGACAGTGTAATCTTTCCCCATATGAACTGATGTTTGGTAGACCCCCCACTCTGTTAAAACGGAACCTGGCCGGATGGCCTGATTTGGGGCATAAGGGGGGAATATGGGCTCTAGAGATGGTACAGGAGCTCAACAAGCAAGTGGAAAAATTAAGGAATTATGTCATTGAACAAGTACCACCTAAACTGGTGACAAGGTGTCATCCATTTAAACCAGGAGATAAAGTGTGGGTTAAATATTGGAAAAAGGAGCAGCTAGAAGGACGCTGGAAAGGACCCTATGAAGTAATAATGGCCTCTCCTCTAGCGGTAAAAATTGCAGAATCAAAGTCATGGATTCACTGGACTAGGGTAAAAGCAGCAGCTGACCCTTTGTGGACGGTGTCTAGGAATCCAGGGAGTCCCACAAAACTTACTTTCAAACGCATTTAATAATCATTTTATTGTTTGTGCAAACAGATGTTGTAGTATTAAAGGTGAATTGTGGAAGATCAACAGCTACTCTACTGGGATCTTACCGGTAACAGGTCCCTCTACGTACAGTAGTGAAGACCCCTGCTAAGCCACTCCGGAAGCTGGCTTTCTACGCACGGGAGAAGAAAGGATGAAAGTATTAATATTATCTTTGTATAGTATTAGAGTGATATGTAATAATGTTTGTGTTTTTAATGCAGGACAATGGAGCAGACCAGAAGAGGCTCCTAATATTTGAAAGAAGCTTGTCTCATTAGAAAGCCCATGAATCCTGATGCCTGTCAATATGCTGGATATGTCCTAAGAAAAGGCATATGTATAAAAGCACCTCACAAAAAGCCTTTACCCATAGTGACATTGGATTGTGGACCGCCCTTATTTTGGGGTTGGGAACGAGTTACCCTAGTCTCACAATTAAGACCGGGATGGAAGGGGACTTGTGTGATATCTGTGAACCCAGTGGAATTTGGAATGACTCTTCAAAAACCACGAAGGCAACGACCCCAACATAAGAGACCAAAAAGGTCCCATCCATTGGAGTCTAGGATGCAATATAACCTGTGGGTGCAATTGGCCAAGGTAGCTAACACTTCAAACTTTTGCCTTTCTGAAGCATATGACATGGAAAACTTATTATCTACATGTTTAATACCAGTATGTGTTTCAGCCACAGTGGCAAAGAATTATACTGATTTGTGTAGGTATGTAATAGAGGATAATATAGGATATGAAACTTTGTACCACTGGGGGCATATCGCTAAGCATTTGGCCAATGATGCTCTAGCCTTACACACACCTATTGTGGCAGTTCCAGAAGGGTTACAATGTGCCCATATCAGTGGATGTGATCAATCTACTGCACAACCTCAGCCCCATTGTCTAAAAGTGAGTCATGACAAGTTAAATTGCACGTCTTATCAATCTGTGTCTTTCAGCTTTGCCAACATATGGTTACCCCAAGGATGGTTCTTCACATGTGGAAAAGACACTTTTAATTATATTCCTGCTAATTTGAGTGAAGCTTATTGTTGTCTTAGCAGATTAACTACCTTTTTGCCAGATAAATCACTTTTTACTGTGTCAAATGTTACACGGCCTAAGAGAGAGGTTTTAGATGAGAACTGTGATCCTTCATGTAGCCTTTTAAATGCAGCTGAGTACAATGCATTGGGAATATCATTGGTAGGTGTACCTGCACTGGTTATAAGAGCACACATTAATGTGAATTCTGTTGCTTGTAATTTGGCAAAGACCATAAATGCTACCTCTGTGGCATTATCTGCTATTAATCAGGAATTGGTGGAGCTTCGTAAAGCTGTCCAGCAAAATCGGGCAGCTATTGACTACCTTTTGCTTCGCCAACATCTAGGGTGTGAATCTTTTGAGGGAATGTGTTGTTTTAATTTGACAGATCAATCCCAAGTTATCAACAGAAAAGTTAAGGTTCTTTTTTTTTTTTTATAAAAAAATTCTTTTATTAAAACAATCAGCATTGAACATAAAATCTTAGTATGCATCAATCATCATAGCACCTGGTATACAACACTAAGTATTAATCTTTGTAAACGTCTGGTTTGGTAAACATTTTTCACTCCTCACATCAAGCCTCAACTATAAGCCTGTTACACTTTATTTGATTGGTGTTTCTCTTTTCTATAGTTTATCCACAGTTTCTAGTCTGTCACATATTATTCATCTCAGTATTAGTACAATCTTTTATGATCCCTAACCAAAAATCCTGAGGTAAAAGTTTAATGACCTGAGGTAAATCTTATATATGGTCTATCTACTATATCTAGTCTATCACATATTATTCATTCGCGCTTCTGAATTAACTTTGTCTCAGTAATAGTGCAATCTTTTATAGTCCCTAACCAAAGATCCTGAGGTAGAAGTTTCATAACCTGAGATAGAAATTCAATCCGCTTTATCAATATTAAAGCAAACAACATTAGGCATAAAATCTTGTTGAGAGGCATTAGTCATAGAACATAAACATACAACATTAGGTGTTAGTTTTTGTAAATGTTTGATTTGGTAAACATTCTTCCCTCCTCCCGTCGAGCCTCAGCTAAACGCCAGATACATTTTGTTTGATTGGTGTTTCTCTTGGATATAGTCTATCCATTGTTTCCAGTCTGTCAAATATTGTTCATTGGAGCGATCCTTCAAGTACGCTGATATTTTTGCCATTTCCGCCAAATTTGCTACTTTCAAAGTCAATAGGCGGTATTTCTGGATTCTTCCAGTATTGTCCCACCAGCAATCTTGCTGCTGTAATGAAGTTCAGAAATAAGTTCATCTCTGAGGTAGTGCAATCCTTTGTGATCCCTAACAAAAAAAACCTGAGGTAGAAATTCAATACGCTTTTTGAAAATGGTTTGGAGTGTCCACCACATCTTCCTCCAGAATGCTTTGATTTTTCTGCATGTCCACTATATATGAAAGTAGGTAGCCTCCCCGTCCCCACACCTCCAACATTTGGGCTGGGAGTCCGGGTAGATGAGTGATATTTTTTTCGGGTCTAGGTGCCATCTATAGAACATCTTGTAGAAGTTTTCCCTTAAGTGTTGCGATTTCGTAAATTCTACATTTCTCACCCAGATTTTCTCCCACGTGTCCATGGTGATAGACTGCCCAAAGTCTTGTTCCCACTTTACCATACAGTTCTTGATTAGCACGGTGTCAGAGTCCATTTCTATCAGGATGCTGTACACTCGCTTGATGTGCATGATCCCCTGCTCTCTAATCTGTTTAATTAGGTTCTCGTCAGTCTGGGATAAACCCTTCTTCTTGTCCTTATGCCACCGTGATTGCAATTGTAGATAGGATAGCCAGGTACCTCCTACAAGTTAAGGTTCTTGATGGCTTGGCATTGGACTTACAAATTGACTCTCTGGGTACTTGGTGGAACAATTTGTGGTCTTGGCTTCCCCTGGGTTTGATTGGTAATATCATGCGATATATTATTATTTTTATAGCTTTGCTTGTTACTGGATGCTGCTGTATGCAATGTGTATTCTCATTAATGACTAACATCACATTACCAAAACGGATGTCCCTATTGGCCGAATGGAAAGCAACTGCTCAAGTGCTGGCCTTGTGGGAGTATAATACAAATACAATAAGTACTGCCGATCCAGAAATCAGTGAGTACGTGGTTGTACATTGAGACTCATCGTCATTAAGTGAGATAAGTCTCAAAAGGGGGGAATAAAGTGGAAAAATAACAAACTATCAAGTTAAACTAACTGTTTATAACTGAGACCGTTTCTGACAAACCTGGTCCGGAAGATGAAAATGGGAACGCAGTTTCTCAACTCCATAATGGCAATTTACCAGAAACAAGCAGGCCAGATCATTGTGAATGGTGACCTAACAGACTCATTCAACATAGAAAGAGGTACGAGACAGGGCTGCCCGCTGTCACCCTTGCTATTTGTTCTAACACTGGAGATTCTACTGAACAAGATAAGAGCAGCAGAGGACATAAAGGGCATACAGATTAGACAACAAGATTACAGACTATGTGCCTTTGCAGACGACTTGCTGGTGACAGTGTCGCAACCAGTACAATCAGCGAGGAGATCGATGGAGATAATGGAAGACTATGGTAGGGTATCAGGCTTCAAGGTAAATGTATCAAAAACGAAGATGCTAGTTAAAAATCTAGACAACAAAGCAAAACAGGACTTGGAAAGAATAACGGGTTGTGAAATAGTTAAGAAAGTTAAATACTGACTTCCGGTGGCTCCGCTGGCGCCGCTAGAGTCTCCTCTGTGAGGCTCCGTTCTCTGGGCTTGTAAAGCCGCAAAAAACAGCGCACACCAGGTGTTTTTTGCGGTGAAAAATCCCCTCTTCGGGCAAAGGAGAGGTGTAGAGCATCGGGAGCAGGGTTGAGCTCCTCTTAAATCCCTGAAAAAAAGTTTTCAGGGATCAAGAGTGTGAGCTCCCTAAAGCTCCGGAGGATGCTCCTGCCCAGAGACGCTTCTGTCATCAGACAGAGAAAGACGCCGCGACCGCTTCTGCTTATAAAAATTACAACACAGGAGAGACTGTAAGCAGACTGAGTGAATACAGGAGTTCTTAATGGATTGCAAGTATTTTTTTATTGTTTTTCTGGCTATATATTTCTAACTTCTACAATCAACATAATGCTTTCAAAATGGCGTATAGCTTTCACTGCTTTCATTGTTAGAGGAAAGTGCTGGAAAGTGAAAGTGAATTCTTTACTTTTTTCTCTCTTCTTGTTCTTGTAAGCGAAGCCAGAGAGATGGCTGTAGGAATTGATTTACAGCCAGAGTGATTGTTTTAAATTTAAAATGGAGTGGAATTTACATTCAAATGTTAAACCTATTTTGGACTGTATTGATAAATTTCATGAAGAAAGGCTTGAAATAGTGAAGAGTTTTAAGCAAGAGTTTTAAGCAATATTGAAAGAGACTATTACAGAAATATTAACCAGATTCTTTTTTCCAAATGAAATTGATCTACAATCGACTGCTGAACATTTTATAATACAATCTAAAGAAGAAGAACAAGAACAATTAACTAGATTCTTTCTTCCAAAGGAAACTGATTTACAATCGACTGATGAACATTTTATAATACAATCTAAATTAGAAGAAGAACAAGAAAAAGAAGAAGATAGTACTGAGAATAAAGAGAATAAAGGGAAATGGTTCTTGCTTGATAAACAGTTCATCTATGGAGAGGAAGAGGATTTGTTTCAAGAAAGGAAGGGATGGCTATTCCTTTTAGATAAGCAGCAAGAAGAGGATTTAATTGAGAAAAAAGAGACATTGATTCAGTTTAAGAAGCAACTTACTTATGGGGCTGAAGAAGTAAAGAAGAGAGACTTATTATTTGGAAGGGAGGCCTCGTTATGGAGGTTTACCTGGTTGAAAAAAAAACCTAGAATTCGATTGAAGGAATGAAATTTAAAATTGTATGTAAGGAGCTATGGGTAATTTAAAATTATGGACTGAATTAAGGACTAAGATTATGAGTAAGATGTAAGAGAAGATGATTAATGGATATAATTAAATTGATGAAGAATGTATTTGCTTTGAAATGATCTAGGTTTGATATTAGATTGATTGATTGATGGGATAGATAAGCATTATCTGATTGGATAAAGTTGAAGGAATGTAAGTTAGAAACGGAATAAATAGACTGTATTGGTTATGGAGGTTTATTTGACAGATGAGAAAGCCCAGAAGTCGATTGAAGAAATGAAATTTATAATTAAATGAAAGGAATTAAGGCTAATCTAAGACTATGGGCTGAATCAAAGACCAATTTTATAAGTAAGATGTAAGAGAGGATGTTTAATGGAAGATATATTAAATTGATTAAGAACAAAAAAAATTTTCTTTTTTTTTGTTTGAATTGAGGGGTTTATTGATATTTGTTTATTTTTCTAAAAAGATGATTTTTTTTGATGTTTAATGGTTTGAAAGAGGATGATTACTGGAAGATGTATATAAAACTTGATTGTTTGGGTGATTTTATATAACCTCTCAATGGATTGAAGTGATTTAAGGTTTGACTTAGATTGATGGTTTAGATATGTAAATGAAAATTATTATTCTTAACAAGATGATTTGTTTGTTTTGTCTAATGGATTGAATTGATTTAGAGATTGCATATAGTATATAGTTTAAAATTCTTGTTAGGATTATATAATAAATTTGTTTGATGTAGTGGGTTTTCTTTTGTTTTACCCTGTACTCACTCTGGGAAGTCGGGGGGGAGGGTTAGGGAGGGTTTATAATTTTATATATGATGTTTTCTCAACTGTAATTGGGGTTGATGTAAGAATATGTAATTACTGTCATTAAGGGGTTGCTCGGGTGGCCTCTGGGCACCACATCTGATGGAAAGAGGAAGGAGGAGTGAAGGCTGATGTAAGTGGAAGTTGATAAGAAGGGGGAAGAGTAGGATGGAGATAGAGAAGGATGGAGGGAAGTAGAAAGGAAGTAGAAAGAAGGATGGCAAGAGGGGGGATGAGTAGGGATAGGTGGGTATAGAGAAGAGAAGGAGGGAGGAAAGTAGGTAGCTAGTTGGTATGTGAGGGGGGAAGGATAGGGTTAGGGGGATGTGGTGGTGGGGGTACCGGGCAGTAATGTTAATTGTTTGGCATGATTATTTTCAGTTGAGCTATTGGTATTTGATGTATTGAAAAATGTATTTATGTTTTGTTTATGGATGACTGTTTATTTTAACACTATGATTTGATTTGAGTAGTTTCTTTTTTCTGTAAAAATTTAAAAAAAACCAATAAAATATATTTAAAAAAAGAAAGAAAGAAAGTTAAATACTTAGGAGTGGAGATAGAAACAATGAACGCGAAATTATACAAGAATAACTACGAGGTGCTGTGGAACAAGATACAAGCAGACCTGGAAAGGTGGAAAACACTACGACTGTCCCTGCTGGGCAGGATAGCAGCAGTAAAAATGAACGTCTTGCCAAAATTTCTATTTCTCTTTCAAATGCTACCCATACTCAAAAAGGATGTGGACTTGGACAACTGGCAGAAGGGCATCAACAGATTTATTTGGGATGGCAAGAAACCGAGGGTAAAACTAAAAATCATCCAGGACACGAGGAAGAGAGGGGGACTAAAAATGCCCAATCTAAAGCTATACTACTACGCAGCGACATTGGTGGCGTTGAGTGACTGGATCAATATGACGAACGAAAGAATACTGAATGTGGAAGGGCATGGTCTACTATTCGGCTGGCATGCATACTTGGTGTACGACAAAAAGGCGGACAAGAACTCTATCAGGAATTGCCAGTTCACATTGTCGAATGCCTTCTGTGCGTCCAGGAACACCAATGCCATCTGTTTCTCGGGGTGTGTTTCATAATATTCTAGTGTGTTCAGTATAATTCGCATATTGTCTCTAATCTGTCTTTTGGGTAAGAAGCCATTTTGATCTGATTGTATAAATTCATTTAAAAACTTTTTAAGTCTTTCCGCCATTATTGATGCAAATATTTTATAATCCACATTCAGTAGGGAAATCGGCCTGTAGTTCTTTATTTTCTGTGTTTCCGTTTCTTCCTTCGGTATGAGAGTAATAAGAGCTTCGGACCACGAATCTGGTATCTTAGCTTCAGAAAGAAGTTCATTATAAAGTTCCAACATTACATTACCTAGTACTTCCTGCAATGTCTTATATAACTCTGCTGGTAGTCCATCCGGTCCTGGTGTTTTACCATTTTTTTTGTCTATTGATTGTCTATCATTGTTATTTCCTCTTCTAATAGTTTTTTAAATTTCTCCGGCATTTTAGGTATCTCTGTTTCTTCCAAAAAATGTTTTATCCTATCATCTGAAACTGTTTGTTGCTTGTATAAGTTCTCATAATATTCCCAGATTATTTTTTTCTTTTCTTCATTTCAATGTTGTAAAGTCCCCCCAGCATCTTCCAATTGTTTAATCCATCTCTTCTCTTTCTCCTTTTTAATTTTATATGTCAACCATCTCCCTGGTTTGTTTGCATGCTCAAAAAAGGTTTGCTTAGCTGCCTTTATTTTCATTGCCACTTCTTCATTTTCTAGTAAGTTCATTTTATGTTTGTTCAGCTCCATTAAATTTTTAATCTTTTTGTTTTGTGTATCTTTCTGTAATTCTTTCTCAAGTGTCTTATATTCTTCCTCCAGTTTTCCCTTATTTTGTCTTTTCTGTTTGTTCTTTTTCCCCAAATAAGTCATAGCAAGTCCTCTCATGTATGCTTTCGCCGTATCCCAAACATTTTGAAGTGAAGTATCTTCTTTTTTGTTTTCCTTAAAGAAGAAAAGTACTTCTTTTTTCATATATTGCTGAAAATCCTTTTCATTCAATATAGTTTGGTTTAATGTCCACCTTGTTCTCTTTTTTTGTCCTTTCCATATGATTGTAACTGGGTTGTGATCTGCCCATGTGCTTGTTTCTATGGCTATACTTTGTATATTTGTAAATAAATCTGTTGACATCCATGTCATATCAATTCTTGACCAGGACAGGTGTCTCTTAGAATAGAACGTATATTGCTTCTTTTCCGGATATTTCTCTCTCCAAACATCAAGTATATTTAATTCATCCACCATATTATAGAAGGATTTAAGAAGTGTTCTTCTTAGAGTCTTATTTTTTGTTGTTGTATTATAATCCAGCTCAGGTTTTACAATAGCATTAAAATCTCCAATCATACATATGCTTTCATATTCCAGTTCTATTATTTTCTTATGTAATTTTAGATAAAAAATTCTCTTGATTTTCATTTGGAGCATAAATCGCTACCAATAATGATTTTTTACAGTTCATAATTACTTCCACCATTAAGATTCGTCCTTCTTCGTCTGAATATATCAATTTAGTTTGTATTGCTTTCTGAATATATAATGCCACACCTCTTTTACTCTGGTCCGCAAGTGAGGTGTATAATTCTCCCAATTTTGGATATTCTAGTAAGTTTTTATGTTGTTTCCTAATATGAACTTCTTGTAAACAAATTATGTCCATTTTTAGTTTCCCCAGTTTATTTAGTGTTCTTTTCCTTTTTATGGTCGAGTTTAATCCATTTATATTTATCGAGATTATTTTTATCTCTTCTTCCATGATTATTTATTTAAGGTTTTAGCTGATCTCGTCATTCTCATCTCTTTGTTCTTTTGCCTCTTTTGCCCTTACTCCTTCTACCAACGCCCTTTCCTCCTGTTCTTTGCTATACTCACCCCGTTGTTTCTCTATCTGATCTCCTTGATGTCTAATTCCTCTTTCCTTTCTCAGCCTTTCTTCTTCTTGCTGTCCAAAATAGTGATCATAAAAATGCTCTGCTTTCTCTAATTTATCTAGTCTGTGTCTCTGTTCTTGCCAGTTTACCATTACTCCTTCTGGTATTAACCATCTAAAATTTATCCCTTTTTCAATTAAGACTTTTGTCAAAAATATATACTCCTTTCTCAAATCTCTCACTCTTCTTGGAATCTGCTTTAATATCACTATCTCTCTTCCTTTATATTTTATTGTGACATTTCTCAGTTTCTGTAATATATCTGCCCTTAATGCTTTTTTAGTAAACCTTATATGGACCTCTCTAGAAAGCTTATTTCTCCCTGCATATCTAGTATGTATTCTAAATACCTCATCTATATCATTAATTATCTTTTCCTTGCTTTCCTCCAGTGGTTCTGCTAATATTTCGGCCATCACGTCTGCTAAATTCTCTCCCTTTTCTTCTTCAACATTTTGGAATCTTAAGTAATAATCAGCTCTATCCATCTCTAGAGAGATAATCGTTTTTTCCTGGTTCCCATCTGTTAATGTCAGTCGATTGTCCATCTCCTCTACTCTCTTATCCATTAATTCAATTTTCCCTTCCACTTGTTGCAATCTTTGTTCACTTTTCCCCATCAATTCTTTGACCTCTTTTAATTCCTCTTCTAATTTACCTAATCCTTCCTTGAAGTCCGTATGTAATGCCTGTATCATATTTTTCAGTTCCATATTAAATTTATCTTGTTGTATTGTAGAGTCCAGTGTTTTCTGCACCACCAGACTCTGTAGTGTTGAGGGGGCTGTTGTTAGGTGTGTTGTGATCTTCTTCATCTTATCCAATGATTTATAATCCAAATGTCAGTGTGCTATTATAATCCCAATATGTTCCAAAAAGAGGAGAAAAGAAACAAAAATAGGAGAAAAATCCCACCTCAAAAGTCCAAGGGCAGGAAAAAGTACAATTTACACTTCTTTATTTCAGGCTCTTCGTGCCTTAATCCGAAAAAAGGAGATTGAAAATAAAGCCTCCATAAGGCAGTCCACCGTTCTCCAAAACAAGAAACAGTTTCTGTGTTAAATGCAATTAATGTCTCACTTCTTATCAGTGAGCCCAGCAGATGTTGTTCAAGGTCACTTAGTCTTCTGCTTTAGAAGAAGAAAGCTGAAGAAAAAAAAAGCAACTCACTTAAAGGAAAAAGCAAACAATCTGAATCTCCAACAGTTATTAACCTCAAATCAGTTCTATTAATCCAATTGTTTTCAGTAAGCTTTTTAAATTCCACAGTCTTTACATTGATTTATTGATTTATTGCCTTCCGCTTTTTTCGCCGCTGAAATTCCAGAGGAACAGGAGCAGCTTAAGGGTCCGCTCCCCCCTCTTTTCTCCACGGCTTCAAATTCTTCTTGTTCCACCCCTCAGCATTTCCAGCATTTAAGAGAGAAAGTTTTCTTCCTTTTAACAATCTCTTGACCAGCTCACCCAGGCGATCCTCCAATTTTCTTTCTGATTCTTGGAAGCAGACGCCCGGCTTGTGACAGCTCGCAATGGCTGTCTGACAGCTGCTGGTCTGGGAAGCTTCTGTTCGGCTCTCCAGGAGTTTGCGATCCCTCCTGTGCTGCCAAACTATCCTTCCCTTCTTCACTGTCCCTACAGGACAGCTCTGGTCTGTCTAGGACTAGGCAGACCTCCCCAAACAGCTGGAAAGCGACGATTCCTAGGGAGCCCCCAAGGAATACATCGTGCCGCCGAGACGTTCACTCCATTCTCTGTGGATGAATTGCTTTTGTTGGGAATCCTGGCATTGTTTTTCCCACGTTCTCAGCGTTTGGTGTGCTGAGCAGAGTTCTATATGGCGGTTTATAGAGTTCTCGTCAGAAAGCCAAGCCTCTTTAAGTAGGTGGACTCCCTTGGTGGTATCTACAGACAAAATCTGTGCATTGGCAAGATCAAATGTGTGACCAGAATTGGTCATATGGGTCCATACCTGCGAATGTTGTTCGTGTCTTTTAACAGCCAGCACGTGTTCATGCACCCTGGTCTTTAGCCTCTTAGATGTCTCCCCAACGTAGTTGCAGGAACAGTCCTTGCATTGTATCTTATATACCACTGAAGATCTTTCTTCATTGGGGAGGGGGTCTTTAGGATGCATGATTCTGGCGTGTAATATCTGGTCCAGTTTATGGGCCACTTTGACATTTATTATATTCATATAATAAAGGTAAAAGGGGATATATGCAGTGTTAGCTTCATTTTAGATCTCAAAAGGGTTTTGCGGCTCCCAGTGTTTTGTTTTAGGTGGGAAACGGGTCCAAGTGGCTCTTTGAGTGTTTGGGTTGCCTACCCCTGGACTAGGCCTCACACGTATGACCGTCGCAGCATCCCTATGGTCATGTGATCAAAATTTGGGTGGCTGGCAACCAGCATGCATGGTTGCAATGTCCTGGGGTCACGTAATCGCCATTTTCGATCAGCCAGCTTCTCACAAGCAAAGCCAATAGGAAAAGCCAGATTTGCTTAACGACTACATGGTTCGCTTAGCAACTACAGGGATTTACTTAACAACGGTGGCAAAAAAGTTGTAACTGCAACAACATGTTCCCAAAATTCCAAGTGCTGAGAACTTCAGCAAACCAGAACTGAAGAAGCTTCTTGGATGAGAAGTGAAACGTCTTCAAGGAAAAACAAAGTCCAGTTGCCTTTTGAAAAAGCACCTTCGGGTTCAGCAAATCATACGTAACCAGAGACACTGAAGAGAGGAAAATGCAGAGATGCACAAAAAAGTTTATTGCACGTAAGAAAGAGACCTGTCTGTATATCCCACAAGCTACGACTTCATTCCCATTTGGTGGAAGCGGATAATCTGACTTGGTGATTAGCAAAATAAGCCCAAGGCTTAAAGCCAAACCAAAGCTATCTGTTCTGAAGCTCATCTCCTACCTCCGTCCAGATAGGCAATCACCCTGGAATCACTTCGGTCAGCATCTTGAAAGAAGGTAACTAGATAGCAGCACTGGCCTCCTTGCAGGATCCCAAGTGAACAGTGTGGCAATGTTCTCAACTGAATCATTATACTACAATGTATTTACTTTTGGATGTCTTGAGACCAGATGAGTACATTGTCCTCACCACCTTGAGGCAAAAAAAAAAAAAGGTCTATGATTGACCTTTCAATAGAAACTAAGAAAAATTTAGATTGCTGCTCTTGCTGCTCCTGTCATAATCTCACTTGTGTGGACAGAATACAAATCTGATATATCCTTCTCTGTGGCAATTCCCCAAAGAATACAGAGGCTCTCTCAAGACAAAGGAAGATGGGAAAGAGAACTGGGAGGGGCTTTATGTCTTCCAGCTAGAGGTGCACAAGGCTGCACCTGTTCCAAGAACACTCTTTAGAATAAAGTACATGCACACAAGCATTGAACATACATCAACTACCAATCCATATAGACAAAAGTCAGATATGCAGGGAGTCACCATAAGGGTAGAATAAGAACAGATTCACATGCAGTGAAAATGCCCCAATTCATGCACCCAATAATTCCTTCGATATGATAATATGCCATTAAGTTATTGTCTAATTCTTAGTGACCACACAGATTTTCCCCATGACAATCTTTTTATGACCTAGTCTTCCAGCAGTGCATCCACTGCCCCCTTTAGCTATGTGCAAATTCCCAGACTTCAAATTTGAGAAGCAAATGTGTGTGTTTTAGTGTAAACAATTACTGGACCAAGGGGAATAGGGTTCTGTTCTTCCAGTAACTCAGAACTTATCTATTGCATTTTTCCCCTCCATACACAGCCGGAACTTGCTATTTTGTTCAGGACCACACAGGATGGAAAGTATCCTGTGCCACCTATGTAAAACTGGTAGGGGGAAAAAAAGCAAGGAAACCTACCGGTAGCATGCGATATGGCTTTCAAGCTTGCCATTAAGTGTATACTGTGCAATTCAAAGTGCTATAGAAGGGGTTTAATATATTTTTCAGAAATGCCCCCAGCAGGCTAGCACATGATATTAAAAATCCATCTCGCCCTAAATGCAAAAGAGATTCACTGCTTTGCACAGTGCTCATTTCAAATGTAAACTGCTTCCACTCATTCCTTAGGGAAAGAAAAATAAACAACTCAAAGGAAGGAGAAAAAAAAAAAGCAGAGTGTCTAATAAAAAGTGCTGATATTTTAAAAGCAAGAAAGTTCCTCTCTGCAAAGAAGAGAATCTGAGGTGCATTATGGCTTTGTATAATGAGGTCTAATGTTGTACTCCAAATAGTATTTTTATAGTATGCAAAGGTTAACATTACAGCACATTGCCAACAGGATATCTGGAAGACGAACTGGTGGTAAAGGAAGCACATCTCAGGAGCTGAAATCCAATAGCTTCTAAGGATCCATGTGGTACAAGTAACTACACCACAGGGCACTGTTCTCTTAATGCTTTGGAAAAATAAGGTTCACATCCTCTCACCTTCAAAACCTGGCATGCTCAGTACCACAGGGACAAGGCTGATTTAGAGGCCCAAACACCAATTAAAACAATCCTAGGAAGCTCTTATCCAATGACAGTATGGGCTGCTCCCCTTACTTCCAATTCCTTGAGATGCTTCCAGGCACATTCGGCACAGAAGTTAATTTCCAGCCCAGAGCACAGGCGCAACCAAGCCTCAACCTGTTTCCTCAGATGTTCAATGGGATTGGAATCTGTAAACGCAAAGAGAGGAGTCAGAGACCTCACGGGAGCTGAAATCGATTCTCAGAGAAGGGCCCTCCCTTTGCTTTCTGGCATCCCTATCCCAGCCCATACCTGTCTCAACACCTGCCTCCTTTGACAACGGCTGCTGTGGTTGCTGGTGGCACCGCAGGAGGAAACTGTGTGCCAAGATGACTTCCTTGGTGTGCTCCTCCTGGGCCCACAGGGTGAGGGCATCCAAAAGCTCTGAGTTATTGGAGGTGCTGCAGTAGTACAGCATATGCACCAGTTCGAGAGAGTGGTAGTCCTCGACCTACAACAGTTCTGTTGTAACAGTGACTGTTCAAAGTTGCAACGGCACTGAAAAAAGTGAGCTGTGACCCTTTTTCGCACTTATGACTGTTACAGCATTTCCACGGTCACATGATCAAAATTCAAATGCTTGGCAACTGACTCATGTTTATGACAGTTGCAGGGTCTGGGGGGGGGGTCATGTGATCAGTTTTTGCAACCTTCTGACCAGCAAAGTCCAAGGGGAGGCCAGATTCACTTAACAACTGTGTTGCTAATTTAACATCTGCAGCGATTCACTTAACAAGCGTGGCAGGAAAGATGGTAAAATGGGGCAAACTCGCTTAACAAATGTTTCACTTAGCAACAAAAATCTGGGGCGCAATTGTGGTCATAATTTGAGGACTCTCTGTACAGTATTTGGCTCCTTAGGAGTGTGGGGGAGGGGAGGGTCAAACATGTGAGAGACACAACAAAATGCAAGCTGAGATCCTGGCCTCTTGGAGGAAGCACACCAGAGAGAATAGATACCTCTCTGTAACATATTGGGAAGGAAACCACGTACTTATGATATGCTAGTGAAGGAAATAAAAGTTATTATTTTATAAAATGTAACAATAAAGCTCTAATGTAACAATGTATGAGACTGTATGTTTAGAACAAATGTATTAATGAAACGCTAATGTAGCAATGCACTGCCAAATGTGTGAGAAGGTCTGTTTACTGTTTACTGTTTCCTGCCTAAAAATTCCTCCGGAGACAGGAACTTGCACCTTAAGTAAAAATCACTATCAAACAGGGGAATTTTGACCCAAGGTGAAAATTACAAATAAACAAGATAACAGCAGATGGACGGAACTGTCAGGATGACCTTTTAAGTGTAAAAACAACTTCAAAGAATGAATATGGAGTTGAAAGAGCTTCTTAGATGTGAAATGCATTGTAAAAAGTATAAAATACAAAGCTTGAAATCTGTTCTTTGCGCTCTTGGAACCCAATCCACTTCGGGAAGAGTCCAGGAGGCCACGTTTGCAAACGGCTTTCTTTTCTTTTTTCTTATTATTTTTATGTTTTTCTCCAATAAAACTTTGTTTTGTTAACCAGACTTGTCTTCGTATTGTGAGTATCAAAATTTGAAGTTTTTACATCTTACAATCTTGGTGGAGAATGCGGGCAATTAAGAGCCTCTAGGGGACACTGTTCTCAGTAAAATCCAGGAGCGTGCCTGTTGATTTCAACTGCCTGGAGTTATCTGAGATCTAGTTTCCCCTTGCAGGCTCCGAGCCAAACTAAATTGACAACTCTGGTTTACAAAAATAAAAGAACAGGGAAAAGGAAGAAAGTCAACAACTGAAGCCCAGGCCAGGTAACTCAGTGCACTGGCCCAGGTAAGAAACGTTTGCCCCAAAGGAGGGAAACATGCAATTGTACTTGGGTGGTCAGGAGAGCGATTGTGGGAGGTTTTCTGTGATAACGGCTGTGTGAGTGTGATGGGCTGTGTTCTGGGACCACTGGTAAGTCCAGAGCGAGTGCAGACCTGAAAGGTTGAGGTCCCTTACTCCCGCGAGGGGGAAGGCCAGCCTGAAGGGAAGCGAACTGGTGTTAAGAGTTTTGAGTGGCCGTCAAATCGAGAACCTCAGGGAACCATAATCAGGGAAACTCTCAAGAAGATGGGCTGTTGTTGTAGTCGTTGTTGTAAACCTAAAGAAAAAAAAATAACTGTAAAATTGAATAGCTTCAAACAGGAAAACCCATCTTGCTAGCAGCAGACGCCTTGTGTCTGTGAATGGGTTTCCCAGGCCCTGCCCATGTGGTACCAGGGTAGAAAAGAAAGTTTTGAGTTTGAGCTCAAGGACTGTTGGGGAGAGAAGGGGAATGAGAGAAATGTGTGTATGTCTCTTTGTGTGAGTGAGAAGACCCTCTTCCCAATCACAGTTTTCTGTTCTCTTTTCCTTGTCTTGGTATGTATATGTGTGTCAGAGTCTTTGTGTGTGAGGTAAATATGACTGTTACTAACCTCAAGAGAAAAGAAGATACCAAAGGAAACACCCTCACTCTGTTTGTCTGGCCAACAAACAAAGTGAAGAAAGATGTGTTTCTCTCTCTCTCTCTTCTTAAGAACAGCCCAAAGTTAGCAGGAACAATAAAGTGGAAGGGACCTTGGAGGTCATCTGGTCCAAACCCCTGCTCAGGCAGGAAATCCTATACCATTTTCTTGCCTATTAGTTCTGCTCTCTCCCTTTTGCAAATGTTATTCAGAAGTGTGTTGATACCTTTTCAAACTCTGTCTGCAGGCACAAACCCCCTTCCCCCTACTTTTTCTGGCTTTGTTGCTTTGGGAGCGAGAGAGAGAAAAAGGAGAAGGGGGGTTGATCTTTCTAACTTTTTCTCTGCTTAGAATTCCGGTTTGAGAAAGGTGGGGTGGCTGTGAAATTTAATGCCCACTTTTGCAGTTTCCACTTGTAATTTTTTTCTCGAAAGAGGAGCCAGTAATTGTTGGACATTTTTTTTTTGAAAATTTTAAGTTTAAATTGTTTACATTGCTTAAATTGTTTAGAGTTGGACCTATCAACCAAAAGAAATGACTCTGAATTGTTTTGCTTAGATTTGTAAATGTTTTCCCTATTTAATGGAAATTTAATGGAAATTTGTTTCCATCTGAATGGAATTTGATTAAATTGGAATTTGGCTAACTTTATATTAAAAGCAATACTAGAGTTTGATATAAAAACTATTTCAGTAACTCAGAATATCTTATTAAGCTTGTTTATTTTTTGTGAAGTTAAAACAAAGAAGTTGAGAAAAAGTTTAGGATTATAAATAGCTATGCTGTTTTGATTAAAGATTTTAGAAAAAGAGCTTGTGTTAACAAATACAAATAGAGCTTGGTGAGCTCTCCTTTGTTGGCTCTTCACTAGGTAATTTGTTTGTAAATATGGACAAAGGAATGGCTTGGAGGAAGTTTTGACCCAGAAGTGGGGGGAAAAGAGGCAGCCAGTTGCATTGTTGTCAAAAGTTGACATTTGGGAAGTCTCGGTGTTAAGTGTGGGTAATTTTAAAACAGGAAGCCGAAAGGAGGTACACACTTGTTCATAGCAAAGTAGTTGAAAAAAAAAAGAACAAGAAAAAGAGAGAGACATAATGAAGATGCGATAGTAGATGGAGAGGAGAAAATGTGAGTGGAGGCTGGATGAATTTCCCTCCCTTAGTCAGCACAAAACTGTGGATTTTATGCCTTACGGCAGGCTCTGAGCTTGTTAATAAGGGAGAAGGAGAATATATACACTGACTCCAAGTATGTTTATGGAGTCTTGAATACTTTTGGAGTTGATTAATAGTAAAGGGAAAGAGTTGGCTCATGTAAGGTTGATAGAAGATGTACTCATGGAAGAAGAAAAGAAAGAAGTTATGCTAGAGTGGCAGAAGGGAAGTGAAGGAATGGATAATAGAAGGAAGAAACAGGAAAGTTGTTTTAAGTTGGTTTGCACAGACTTGTGCATTGTATGCGTTAAGCAGGGAGACTGCCATTAACGTGGTCTGCCCAAACGTGTGAATTGTATGCCTTAACACAAGCCTTAGAATGTTGAAGGAACAAGAATGTACTATAGAAAAATGGAAAGAGAGAAAAATGGAAAGTAGAAGAAAGTGGGAGGTGGATGTTGCAAGATGGGAGACGGATGTTGAAAAGAAGGAAGGAAAAGAAAGAAAGAAAAAAAACAATGGCTAGAACACAGAAGCAGCCACTGAAGGGGGGTCGCAAGAGATGATTGATACTTTTCAAAAACAGGATGATTGTATTTATACTTTAGTTAAACAAATCTGTGATAAATACAAGTAAATAAAAAGCTTTACAACATTTAGTGGTGAGGCCATTTCAATACAGGCCTCAACTGGAAAGCTGTCTTTGTTTTTTTGAAATGATGTATGGGAAGCTTTTGTTACATGAAGGTTCAAGAATGTCAATGAGGAAGAGAAGAAAGTTACTCAGTATTTGCATAATATGGCGCAGGTTTTGTCTTCTATCTCAGTACAGGCCCAGGCTGCCTTACCACCTGTCTGGCCATTGTTCCTGGAGAGTGGGTTCAAGTGAAAAGAACTGTCACCTAGAAATACCAGTCCTGAGTGGTCTCAACCATGCCAGGTCCTCCTGATTTAAGGAATCAAGGCGTGAGTCCATGGAAAGTCCCATCATATCCTCTCCAGTGACAAGCTCTGCAGCTGGACGGCCTGAAAATGAAATTTCAACCTGCCTCACCTGTTGAACTGTTTCCATCTAAGTAGGAGAAAAACCTCAATGGATTGGACTACCCTGGAAATCGTATTCCTAGAACCTGGACTATGTGTTGCAATATTTTTCTTCTGCTACTGTTGTTTCCCTTGTACCTTGGAAGGACCATGGGCCCAATACTTTAAGGAACGTTGGGGAAAGAAGATTCAGAATATGAAAACTTGCTTCCACAGGAACCTAAAGAAAATATAGGGAATTATGAACTATTAAAAGTATAAAAGAATAATTCAGGTGGAAGAGAGAAAGGGTGGAATTGAAGGAAATAAAAGTTATTCTTTTATAAAATGTAACAATAAAGCTCTAATGTAACAATGTATGAGACTGTATGTTTAGAACAAATGTATTAATGTAACACTAATGTAGCAATGCACTGCCAAATGTGTGAGAAGGTCTGTTTACTGTTTCCTGCCTAAAAATTCCTCCGGAGACAGGAACTTGCACCTTGAGTAAAAATCACTATCAAACAGGGGAATTTTGACCCAAGGTGAAAATTACAAATAAACAAGATAACAGCAGATGGACAGAACTGTCAGGATGACCTTTTAAGTGTAAAAACAACTTCAAAGAATGACTATGGAGTTGAAAGAGCTTCTTAGATGTGACATGCATTGTAAAAAGTATAAAATACAAAGCTTGAAATCTGCTCTTTGCGCTCTTGGAACCCAATCCACTTTGGGAAGGGTCCAGGAGGCCACGTTTGCAAACGCCTTTCTTTTCTTATTATTATTTTTATGTTTTTCTCCAAGAAAACTTTGTTTTGTTAACCAGACTTGTCTTCGTATTGTGAGTATCAAAATTTGGGGTTTTTACATCTCACACTAGTAAAATGTTTATCAACATTTCCAATATGGAAGTGCCTTACAGTTGGGTCCCGGTGGCCAACACGCACTCCCTTTGAGCAGCCTCTCTTTACTGCTGAAGTTAAGGGACAAGAATGGAGAAAATTGCTGGCATCGTTTCCTGCCAGTGAAGCAGGAACCACAGAAATTATTTTTTTTTTTATTAAAAATTCTTTTATTGAAACAATTAGCATTGAACATAAAAACATGTTATGCAACAATCATCATGATCCCTGGTATACAATGCTAAGTATTAGTCTTTGAAAACGTCTGAGTTAGTAAGCCTTTTTCCCCACTCCTCGTGTCTAGCCTCAACTATACTCCTGTTACATTTTATTTTGATTGGTGTTTCCCTTATCCGTTTCAATATTAATGTGATCAACATTAAATATAAGATCCTATTGCTAAGCAATCATCCTAGAACATAGCATACAACATTAGGTATTAATCTTTGTAACCATCTGTTTTAGTAAACGTTCTTCCCTCCTCCCTTACATCTTCAAGTATACTCCGAATACATTTTGTTTGATTGGTGTTTCTCCTATGTATGGTCTATCTACTGTATCTAGTCTATCGCATATTGTGCTTTTGCGCTTCTGAGTTGACTTCATCCCATTACTAGTGCAATCTTTTATGGTCCCCAACCCGAGATCCTGAGGTAAAAGTTTCATATCCTGAGGTAGAGATTCAGTCTACTTTAACAATATTAAAGCAAACAACGTTAGTCATAAGGTTATGTTAAGAGGCATTAGTTATAGAACATATACATTCAACATTGGGTGTTAGTTTTTGTAAACCTTTGATTTGTTAACCCTTCATCCCTCCTCCCCTTGATCCTTAGCTGAACGCCAGCTGCATTCTGTTTGATTGGTGTCTCTCTTGGATATAGTCTATCCACTGTTTCCAGTCCGTCACAAATTGTTCATTGGAGCGACTTTTCAAATATGCTGATATTTTTGCCATTTCCGCCAGATTTGTTGCTTTCACAGTCCATTCTTCAATAGGCGGTATTTCCGGATTCTTCCAGTACTGTCCCACCAATAATCTTGCTGCTGTAGTTAAGTTCAAAAATAAAGTTGTCTCTGAGGTAGTGATATCCTTTGTGATCCCTAACAGAAAAGCCTGAGGTAGAAATTCTATACGCTTTTTGAAAATGGTTTGGAGTGTCCACCATATCTTCCTCCAGAATGCTTTGATTTTTCTGCATGTCCACCATATGTGGAAGTAGGTAGCCTCCCCGTCTCCGCACCTCCAGCATTTGGGCTGGGTGCCCGGGTAGATGAGTGATATTTTTTTCGGGTCTAGGTGCCATCTATAGAACATCTTGTAGAAGTTTTCCCTTAAGTGTTGCGATTTCGTGAATTCTACATTCCTCACCCAGATTTTCTCCCACGTGTCTATGGCGATAGGGTGTCCGAAGTCTTGCGCCCACTTTATCATACAGTTCTTGACTAGTTCGGTTTCAGAGTCCATTTCTATCAGAGTGCTGTACACTCGTTTGATGTGCCTAATCCCCTGTTCTCTGATCTGTTTAATTAGGTTCTCGTCGTTCTGGGAGAAGCCCTTCTTCTTGTCTTCACGCCACCTTGACTGTAGTTGTATATATGATAGCCAGTTACTTCCTATTCCTCTGTTTGCTAGCGTTGCTTGAGATTTCAAGAGGAACCTGTTTTCTTCTCCCAGTACAAGTTTACTGTAGGGCACCACTCCTTGCCCTTGGGATGTGTTCATATCCCCTGTTGCGTGTCCAGGGATCGTCCAGATGGGAATCTTGTCGTGTAGGAGGTGCTTGTATTTCTTCCAGACCCATAGCAGTGGGATTCGTAGTGGGTTCTCCTTGAAGTTCCTATCTGCCTTTTTGTCGTATACTAGGTATGCGTGCCAGCCGAATCGTAGACCATGCCCCTCAACATTCAGAACTCTATCGTTTGTCATGTTGATCCAGTCACTAACCGCCACCAACGTTGCTGCATAGTAATATAGCTTTAGATTAGGCATTTTGAGTCCCCCTCTCTCCCTTGCGTCTTGGATGATTTTTAGTTTCACCCTCGGTCTCTTGTCGTCCCAAATAAATCTGTTGATGCCTTTCTGCCAATTGTCTAAGTCCGCATCTTTCTTGAGTATGGGTAGCATTTGAAAGAGAAATAGAAATCTGGGTAATACATTCATCTTTACTGTCGCTATCCTGCCAAGCAGGGACAGACGTAGCGATTTCCACCTTTCCAGGTCTGATTGTATCTTATTCCACAGAACCTCGTAGTTATTCTTGTATAATTTCGCATTTGTTGATTCTATCTCCACTCCTAAGTATTTGACTTTCTTGACTATTTCACAACCCGTTATTCTTTCCAGGTTCCGTTTTGCTTTGTTGTCTAGGTTTTTGACTAGCATCTTTGTTTTTGATATATTTACTTTGAAGCCTGACACCCTACCATAGTCTTCCATTATCTCCATCAATTTCCTTGCTGATTGTGCTGGTTGCGACATTGTCACCAGCAGGTCATCCGCAAAGGCACATAGTTTGTATTCTTGCTGTTTAATCTGTATGCCCTGTACATCCTCAGCCGCTCTTATTCTGTTCAGTAAAATTTCCAGTGTTAGGATAAATAGTAGGGGGGACAGCGGGCAGCCCTGTCTCGTGCCTCTCTCTATATTAAATGAGTCCGTTAAGTCTCCATTGACAATGATCTGGCCTGTTTGTTTCTGGTAAATTGCCGTTATGGAGTTGAGGAACTGTGTTCCCATTTTCATCTTCTGGACCAAGTTCGTCAGGAACGGCCAATTCAGTCTGTCAAAGGCTTTTTCTGCATCCACAAACATTAGAGCGGCAGGTATCTGGTTGTGCCTTTGCAGGTACTCTATTATGTTCAACAGCTGCCTTACGTTGGTTTTCATCTGGCGTCCTTGTATAAATCCCCTTTGGTCCGGGTGTATTGTTTTTTGTAAAACAGTCATTAGTCTATTGGCCAAAATTTTTGTGAAGATCTTATAATCTGTGTTTAGTAGTGAGATGGGCCTGTAGTTTGCGGGCTGTGTGTCGTCTTTCCCCTCCTTTGGGATTAATGAGATGTAGGCTGTTTTCCAGGATGGTGGGACCTGGCCTCCTTCTTGAATGCTGGCAAATAGCTTTCTGAGGGGTTCTAGCATCTCATCCTGTAGATGCTTGTAGTAGGTCGCTGTTATCCCATCCGTCCCGGGCGATTTTCCTGCTTTCAGTTGTGTGATCGCTGAGTGTATTTCCTCCTTTGTGATTAAGGCATTCAGGGCTTCTCTTTGTGTGTCGGTAATCGCCTGTATCTTTTCGTTTTGTAAGAATTCATCTATCTCTTTGTCTTGTATCTTATCCTCGGCATATAGTTTCGAGTAGAACTCTGTGAAGGCTTTCTTGATGGTTTTTTGTCGGAATTCTAGTTTGCCTTTGTATTCTATCTTTTCAATTATGCGGGATTTCTGTTTCTTTCTTATAGTGTAGGCTAGCCAGCGGCCCGGTTTGTTGGCCTTGCAGAATGTCTTATGTTTTGCATATTGTATATTCCTTGCAACTTGGTCACCCATTAACATGTCAAATTGCTTTCTTAAGATCTTGAGTCCTTCTTTGGTGACTTTGTCCTCTGGTCTTTTTATTAGTAGCCGCTCCATTTTGCTTATCTCATTTTCTAACTCTTTTCTTTTTTGTTCTTGTTGGCGACGGTGCCAGCTATTCATGGATATGAGGATCCCCCGCATGTACACCTTGCTGCCTTCCCAGATCTGTTCTATCGGCGTTCCGTTGTTCATATGTGTGTTGAAGAATTCCTTCATAGCCTTTTTGCACTCCGCCACCTTGTCTTCGTGTCTGGACAGGTTTTCATTGATTCTCCAGGATCTCCTCTGTTTCGGGCCGTGTCTTAATTCCATCCTTACAGGGTTGTGGTCTGTCAATGTCTTGGGTAGGATTTTCACCGTGTTTAGACAAGTTAGCAAGTCACTAGAAGTTAATATAAAGTCAATTCTGGAGAAGGATTGGTGTCTGCCAGAGAAGAAGGTGAATTCTTGTTCTTTGCCGTGTCTTTTCCTCCATACGTCTGTCAGTTCGAGGTCCTCCTTCATATCGAAGAAGGATTTAGGCAACTTAGAGTGTTTTTGTGGGTTCGGTGCAGTTCTTTTTTTGTCTAGAGCAGTCTCTATGACCCCGTTCCAGTCGCCCATAATGATGTAAGATCTGTAATTAAGTTGTGTTACTTTCTTGTGTAGCTTTTTGTAGAATTTGCCTTGTTGCTGGTTTGGTGCATATACGCCCAGTACTAGAATCTTCTTGTCCTCTTGTGTTATTTCAATTGCCAGGTATCTACCTTGGGGGTCGGACTCTATTAGCTTGGCCATTACATGTTTCTTTACATATATAACAATCCCATTCTTTTTTCTTGGCGCCGCTGCCACAAAGTGCGCGCCTAGTTTGTAGTTGAGCAGATATTTCTGGTCTGCTGCTCTGATGTGTGTTTCTTGTAGGCAGATTATATCGCTGTTATCTTGGTTTAGATAGTGGAGAATTTTTCTCCTTTTCTGGGGGGAGTTCAGTCCGTTCACATTCCAGGTCAAATACTTAGTTGCCATCATCTGTTGCGGGATACTTTTGCGAGACCATTTCTGTTATTTCTCCTGTTGTCTTCTTTGGTCCCGTTCCCATGATATCCGGATTGCTGCTCATATTGGTTTGTGCGGTCTTGCTTTGCTGGTCTGTGTGTTTGGTAGTGGAGCCTGGTAGCCTGTCTTCTGTAGGCTGTCTTGCTGCCTTGTTTTTGTTGCTCCTTGCTCTCTGTGCCCTCGCCTCTCTAGGTTTTCCATTCATTTCCTCTGCCACTGCCCTGATCTGTGTCTCTGCGCTGTTTGCTCGTTGGCCTCGATCCCTCCCGCTTTCCCGTGGTCTATCTGCGTCTTCTCCCGCGGTGGGTTGAAGGCCTCCCGACTTCAGTTCCTTTTCAAGGAAGTCTTTGGCTTTCTGGACCGAGGTCAAGTAGTGTCTCTTGTTTCTATAGGAAAGTGACAGTCCTGTTGGGGTTTCCCACCGGTATCGCAGTGCACGCGATCTCAGTTCTGTGGTCAGGAATTTGTAGTCCTTTCTGTCTCTCAGCATCGCCTGAGGGATCTCTTTCAGAACCTTCACTTCCTGTTCCTCTATGTAGAATGCCTTGTTATAGGAAGTGGCAGAGACGTGGTTCCGGAACCTCTGTGTTGTGAAGTGGATGACCACGTCCCTTGGTTGCTGCCTGTTCACTGCCCTCCAGGCGCCCACTCTGTAGATTTTTTCGATTTGCCCCCCAATCTCATTGGCGCTCCTGCCCAGGAATGTTGCCAGTGCCTCTACAAAGGTCCTGAGCAGGCTTTCTTGGGTTTCGTATGTTGTCTCCTTCCACCCTCTGAATCTGATCGCGAATGACAGTTGCCAGAATTGCATCATGGTCGACTGGTCCTGAACCTCAGCAGTCTGTCCCTCTATGCAGTTTTCCACTTCTTTCATCATCTTTTCCGTATTCTCCCTTGTTTCTTGGAGGTTCTTGTAATGTGTTTGCATTGCCTCCTTCATTTGTTCCAGGTTTGTGGCCACCGCTTTGCGTTGTTCTTCCCACTTTCTCTCCAGGTCTCTCCCTTGGTCCGCCAGCATCCTTTCCATGTTTTTGTATCTTTCCTCCATCGTCTGTTCTGCCTCTATGCGTCCTTTCTCCGTCTTCGCACTCATTTCTGCCAATTTTCTCTCCATGCCCTCCATCCTTGCCACCATCGTCGCTATCGTCTCATTTAGTGTCTCAATCGTCTCTTGTAGTTCTTGGATTATGCGTGTTGTTGTGGAGTCATGGGTTGGAGTTTGGGTCTGGGGGCCTGTAGTTGGGTGGTGGGGTGTGGGGATGGGGATGGGTGGGGTATTGCCTGGCTGATTAGAGGGCTGGGCCGGGGAGGATGCAGCTCCCTTTGTGTGTGGTGTCTTGGCCTGTTTTGTCCGTCTGGCTGCCATTTTGAGCTTATCCACCCTTAGAGCCACCCCTTAATGTTGAGAGTTGTGGGAGAATTGTTTCTGTGTAGGATTGTCAAGCTGATAGGATAGATTGGGTCTAATTCTTCTGTGTAAAGTTAGCAAGTGGTCATGTCTTACAGTTCATATGCTACCAGCAAACTAATAGTCCAATAAGGGGTGTAATTTCTCTCCCAATACGCTTTGCAAAACTGGCAGGGATGGCACCAAGTTGAGTGGGTCTGGGGCCTGTGCAAATGGCCCCCTTCTCCAGGCAACAGTTAGGCTCTAGTCGTGACTAGTCTTCAGGCGCTTAAATAGTCAGTCTTTAGGCCCTCGAGTATTTTCTTTTGTTCTGGGGCCTCACCTCAGTCAGAGGAAATTAGCCCTCCTCCCAAACTTTTGAATCCCCCAAGCTCGCTTCAGGCACTTAAATAGTCAGTCTTTAGGCCCTCGAGTAGTTTCTTTTGTTCTGGGGCCTCACCTCAGTCAGAGGAAATTAGCCCTCCTCCCAAACTTTTGAGTCCCCCAAGTTCGCTTCAGGCACTTAAATAGACAGTCTTTAGGCCCTCAAGTAGTTTCTTTTGTTCTGGGGCCTCACCCCAGTCAGAGGAAATTAGCCCTCCTCCCAAACTTTTGAATCCCCCAAGCTTGCTGCCCGCTGTGGGGGAGGAGGAACGGTGTTTCTGTGGGGCCTTTCCCCCCCCTTTCTTCCTTGCCGCTGGCCCGCTCGGTCTTCTCCTCCTCAGCCCGCCCGGGTCTTCCTTGCTGCCTCTGGTACCTTATTTGGATCCCGCAGCTGGTCTCTCCCAGCGGCTGGCGTCTCTTGGCTCGCTGCTCGACCCTCGTTGCTGTCCGCTGTCCCGGTCTGCCTTGCCTCTTGAGCTTCGTCCGCTGGTCTTACCCGGTTCGTTCGCTCCTCCCGGGGGGGGGGCTCCGCAGGTCTCGCTGACGCTGCTCGCCGTCTTTATTTTTTTTTTAAATATAAAATTCTTTTATTAAAACAATCAACATTGAACATAAAAAAAACATATTGTGCAGCAATCATCATGGCACCTGATATACAATACTAGGTATTAGTCACTGAAAACGTCTGAATTAGTAAGCCTTTTCCCCACCCCTCGCGTCTAGCCTCAACTATACTCCTGTTACACTTTGTTTGATTGGTGTTTTTCTTATCTGGTTCCATATTAATGTGGTCAACATTAAACCAAAGATCCTATTGCTAAACAATCATCCTAGAACATAGCATACAACATTAGGTATTAATCTTTGTAAACATCTGTTTTAGTAAACGTTCTTCCCTCCTCCCTTCCCTCTTCAAGTATACTCCGAGTACCTTTTGTTTGTTTGGTGTTTCTCTTATATATGGTCTATCTGCTGTATCTAGTTTATTGCATATTGTTCGTTTGCGCTTCTGGATTGATTTCATCCCATTACTAGTGCAAACTTTTATAGTCCCTAACCAGAGATCCTGAGGTAAAAGTTTCATATCCTGAGGTAGAGATTCAGTCCGCTTTAACAGTTTTAAAGCAAACAACATTAGTCATAAGTTTATGTTAAGAGGCATTAGTTATAGAACATATACATTCAACATTGGGTGTTAGTTTTTGTAAACATTTGATTTGTTAACCCTTCTTCCCTCCTCCCATCGAGCCTCAGCTAAACGCCAGCTGCATTCTGTTTGATTGGTGTCTCTCTTGGATATAGTCTATCCACTGTTTCCAGTCCGTCAAAAATTGTTCATTGGAGCGATTTTTCAAGTACGCTGATATTTTCGCCATTTCCGCCAAATTTGTCACTTTCACAGTCCATTCTTCAATAGGTGGTATTTCCGGATTCTTCCAGTATTGTCCCACCAACAATCTTGCTCCTGTAATTAAGTTCAAAAATAAATTTGTCTCTGAGGTAGTGAAGTCCTTTGTGATCCCTAACAGAAAAGCCTGAGGTAGAAATTCTATACGCTTTTTGAAAATAGTTTGGAGTGTCCACCATATCTTCCTCCAGAATGCTTTGATTTTTCTGCATGCCCACCATATGTGAAAGTAAGTAGCCTCCCCGTCCCCGCACCTCCAGCATTTGGGCTGGGAGCCCGGGTAGATGAGTGATATTTTTTTCGGGTCTAGATGCCATCTTGTAGAAGTTTTCCCTTAAGTGTTGCGATTTCGTGAATTCTACATTCCTCACCCAGATTTTCTCCCACGTGTCCATGGCGATAGGGTGTCCGAAGTCTTGTGCCCACTTTATCATACAGTTCTTGACTAGCTCGGTTTCAGAGTCCATTTCTATCAGAATGCTGTACACTCGTTTGATGTGCATAATCCCCTGTTCTCTAATCTGTTTAATTAGATTCTCGTTGGTCTGGGAGAAGCCCTTCTTCTTGTCTTTACGCCACCTTGATTGTAGTTGTATATATGATAGCCAGGTACTTCCTATTCCTCTGTTTGCTAGCGTTGCTTGAGGTTTCAAGAGGAACCCGTTTTCTTCTCCCAGTATAAGTTCACTGTAGGGCACCACTTCTTGCCCTTGGGATGTGTTCATATCCCCTGTTGCGTGTCCAGGGATCGTCCAGATGGGAATCTTGTCGTGTAGGAGGTGCTTATATTTCTTCCAGACCCATAACAATGGGATTCGTAGTGGGTTCTCCTTGAAGTTCCTATCTGCCTTTTTGTCGTATACTAAGTATGCGTGCCAGCCGAATAGTAGACCATGCCCCTCAACATTCAGAATTCTATCATTTGTCATGTTGATCCAATCACTAACCGCCACCAACGTTGCTGCATAGTAGTATAGCTTTAGATTAGGCATTTTGAGTCCCCCTCTCTCCCTTGCGTCTTGGATGATTTTTAGTTTCACCCTCGGTCTCTTGTCGTCCCAAATAAATCTGTTGATGCCCTTCTGCCAGTTGTCCAAGTCCGCATCCTTTTTGAGTATGGGTAGCATTTGAAAGAGAAATAAAAATCTGGGTAATACATTCATCTTTACTGTCGCTATCCTGCCAAGCAGGGACAGACGTAGTGATTTCCACCTTTCCAGGTCTGCTTGTATCTTATTCCACAGGACCTCATAGTTATTCTTGTATAATTTCGCATTTGTTGATTCTATCTCCACTCCTAAGTATTTGACTTTCTTGACTATTTCACAACCCGTTATTCTTTCCAAGTTCCGTCTTGCTTTGTTGTCTAGGTTTTTGACTAGCATCTTTGTTTTTGGTATATTTACTTTGAAGCCTGACACCCTACCATAGTCCTCCATTATCTCCATCAATTTCCTTGCTGACTGTGCTGGTTGCGACATTGTCACCAGCAGGTCATCCGCAAAGGCACATAGTTTGTAGTCTTGCTGTTTAATCTGTATGCCCTGTACATCCTCTGCCGCTCTTATTCTGTTCAGTAAAATTTCCAGTGTTAGGACAAATAGCAGGGGGGACAGCGGGCAGCCCTGTCTCGTGCCTCTCTCTATATTAAATGAGTCCATTAAGTCTCCATTGACAATGATCTGACCTGTTTGTTTCTGGTAAATTGCCGTTATGGAGTTGAGAAACTGTACTCCCATTTTCATCTTCCGGACCAAGTTCGTCAGGAACGGCCAGTGCAGTCTGTCGAAAGCTTTTTCTGCATCCACAAACATAAGAGCGGCGGGTATCTGGTTGTGCTTTTGCAGGTATTCTATTATGTTCAGCAGCTGTCTGACGTTGGTTTTCATCTGGCGTCCTTGTATAAATCCCCTTTGGTATTGTTTTTTGTAGTACAGTCATTAGTCTATTGGCCAAAATTTTTGTGAAGATTTTGTAGTCTGTGTTTAGTAGTGAGATGGGCCTGTAGTTTGCGGGCTGTGTGTTGTCTTTCCCCTCCTTTGGGATTAATGAGATGTAGGCTGTTTTCCAGGATGGTGGGACCTGGCCTCCTTCTTGAATGTTGGCAAATAGTTTTCTGAGGGGTTCTAGCATCTCCTCTTGCAGGTGTTTGTAGTAGGTCGCTGTTATCCCATCCGTCCCGGGCGATTTTCCTGCTTTCAGTTGTGTGATCGCTGAGTGTATTTCCTCTTTTGTGATTAAGGCATTCAGGGCTTCTCTTTGTGTGTCGGTAATCGCCTGTATCTTTTCGTTTTGTAGGAACTCATCTATCTCTTTGTCTTGTATCTTATCCTCGGCGTATAGTTTCGAGTAGAACTCCGTGAAGGCTTTCTTGATGGTTTTTTGTCGGAATTCTTCCTTGCCTTTGTATTCTATCTTTTCAATTATGCGGGATTTCTGTTTCTTCCTTATAATGTAGGCTAGCCAGCGGCCCGGTTTGTTGGCCTTGCAGAATGTCTTATGTTTTGCATATTGTATATTCCTTGCAACTTGGTCAGCCATCAACATGTCAAATTGCTTTCTTAAGATCTTGAGTCCTTCTTTGGTGACTTTGTCCTCTGGCCTTTTTATTAGTAGCCGCTCCCTTTTACTTATCTCATTTTCTAACTCTTTTCTTTTTTGTTCTTGTTTGCGACGGTGCCTGCTATTCATGGCTATGAGGATCCCGCGCATGTACACCTTGCTGCCTTCCCAGATCGTTTCTATCGGTGTTTCGTTGTTCATATTTGTGTCGAAGAATTCCTTCATAGCTTTTTTGCATTCCGCCACATTGTCTTCGTGTCTAAACAAGCTTTCATTGATTCTCCAGGACCTCCTCTGTTTCGGGCCATGTCTTAATTCCATCCTCACAGGGTTGTGGTCTGTCAGTGTCTTGGGTAGGATTTTCACCGCGTTTAGACAAGTTAGCAAGTCACTAGAAGTTAATATAAAGTCGATTCTGGAGAAGGATTGATGTCTGCCAGAGAAGAAGGTGAATTCTTGTTCTTTGCCGTGCCTTTTCCTCCATACGTCTGTCAGTTCGAGGTCCTCCTTCATGTCGAAGAAGGATTTAGGCAACTTGGAGTGTTTTTGCGGGTTCGGTGCAGTTCTTTTTTTGTCTAGAGCAGTCTCTATGACCCCGTTCCAGTCGCCCATGATGATGTAAGATCTGTAGTTAAGTTGTGTTATTTTCTTGTGTAGCTTTTTGTAGAATTTGCCTTGTTGCTGATGTGGTGCATATACGCCCATTACTAGAATCTTCTTGTCTTCTTGTGTTATTTCAATTGCCAGGTATCTACCTTGGGGGTCGGACTCTATTAGCTTAGCCATTACATGTTTCTTTACGTATATAACAATCCCATTCTT
The DNA here is from genome assembly GCA_034064705.1 of Bothrops alternatus. Lineage (NCBI taxonomy): Eukaryota > Metazoa > Chordata > Lepidosauria > Squamata > Viperidae > Bothrops > Bothrops alternatus. Next base: position 311,900 of record JARGCV010000183.1, on the reverse strand, counting down.
TTTTCTTGGCGCCGCTGCCACAAAGTGCGCGCCTAGTTTGTAGTTGATCAGATATTTCTGGTCTGCCGCTCTGATGTGTGTTTCTTGTAGGCAAATTATGTCGTTTCCTCCTTGAAACAGATAATGAAATATCTTCCTCCTTTTCTGTGGGGAATTTAGTCCGTTGACGTTCCATGTCAGGTATTTAGTCGTCATTGTCGGTTTCAGGATACTCTTCCGAGACCGCCTCCATTCTATCTCTTGTGGCCTTCTTTTGTCCCGTTCCCATGGTATCCAGGTTTGTGTTTGAGTTGCATATAGGGATCGTGTCGTGCTGCTCTGTGCGTTTGGTGGTGGATCTTGTTATCCTGCCCCCTGCAGTCTGTCCTGCTCCCTTGTTGTTGTTGTTGCTTCCTGATCTCTGTGTCGTCGTGTCTCGAATGGGTTTTTTCCTTTCTCGTGTTCCTGTATCGGTCTGTCGGTCTGGTGGTCTTTCTGCGTCTTCTCTCGTGGTGTATTGGGGTCCCTCCGGCTTCAGTTCCTTTTCCAGGAAATCTCTGGCTTGTTGGACCGAGTTCAGGTGGTGTCTTTTATTTTTATAGAAGAATGTCATCCCCGTGGGGGTTTCCCATCTGTATCGCAGAGCACGTGATCTCAGTTCGTCGACCAGGAACTTGTATTCCTTTCTGTCTCGCAGCATCGTCTGGGGGATCTCTTTCAGTACTTTCACTTCCTGCCCCTTTATGTATAAGGTCCTGTTGTAGGATGTGGCTGAGATGAGGTTCCGGAATCCCTGCGACACAAAGTGGATGACCACATCCCTTGGTTGGTGTCTGTTTGTTGTCGTACGTGCGCCCGCTCTGTAGAGCCTGTCGATTTGCCATTCGATAACTGGGGTTGGTTTACCCAGAAATGCTGCCAGGGCCTCTATAAAGGTTCCGGTCAAGCTCCCTTGGGTTTCGTCTGGTGTCTCTTTCAAGCCTCTAAACCTGATTGCAGACGCCATTTGCCAGTACTGTATCATGGAGGCTTGGTCTTGGGCCGCCCCTTTCATCTCTGCTATCTCCGCTGTCTGGCCTTCTACTTGATTCTCCACTTTCTCCATCCGCTTGTCCACCTTCTCTCTGATTTTCTGGAAGTTTTTCTCCATTTCCTCCCTTATTTCCTTGTAGTGCGCTTGTATTGCCTCCTTCATTTGCTCCAAATCTGCAGCCATTGCCTTGCATTGCTCCTCCCATTTTCTCTCTAGCCCTCTACCTTGTTCTTGCAGCATTTGTTTTATATCGCTGTATCTTTTCTCCATCTTTTGTTCTGCCTCTACGCACCTCCTCTCCATCTCTCTACCTTGTTCTTGCAGCATTTGTTTTGTATCGTTGTATCTTTTTTCCATCTTTTGTTCTGCCTCTACACACCTCCTCTCCATCTTTGTGTCCCTTTCCACCAACCTTTTATCCATTCCATCCAATCTTTCAACCAGCCTTTCTATTGCCTCTTGTAATTTTTGTATCATGTGTGCTGCTGGGCTGGCCTGTGAGGGTGTATGGTTCTGGGTGCCTGTATTTGGATGGGAGGGTGTGGGGGTGGGTAGAGTAGTTCCTGGTGGTTTAGTACGCTGGGCTGGGGAGGATACAACTCCCTTCGTTTGTGTCAGTGTGATCTGTTTGGAGGCCATTTTGAGGTTGTCCTCCTGTTGTCCTGGCACTGTTTTGGGTCCCAGTTTGGACCAAATTGGGCGCTAGGTTGTGGTCTGGTGCTGGTCCAGTATTCTAGCCTTTCGAGGGGGGAGGCTTCAGGGTTTAGGCAGTGTAGGGGTAGGAGCCTGTATTCTGGCAGTTTTATATTCAGGGAGCCAGTGAACCAGTTCAGTGCTTTTGCCTTGGTTTCCTCTTCACTCCCCTCTGCCAATCTATTTCTTCTCTTTATTCCTTTCTGGCTCCTTCTTTCCCCTCTTTCTCTGCCTTCTAGCCCAGGTCACTTCCTCCTGTCAGCCTGTGTTTGCTGCTCCCCTCTACTTTTCCCTTATTGCTCACCGGGTTACTTTCCAGCTTTCTTCTTCCTTGCCGCCCGTTGTGGGGGGGGAGGGGGGCTGTGTCTCTGCAAGGTTTTCCCCCCTCTCTTCTTTCCCCCTTCGCTTCGTAGCCTCCTCTCACCCGGGCTGTCCTCTCCTGCTCCGCCCGCCCGGCTCCTTGCCGCCTCCGGTGCTTTATTTGGGGGCCTGGGGGGGTCTTCTAATGATTCTGTGGGGGCCTCCTCCTCCCTCTGCTGGCCTCTCACCCCATTCTGCGTCCCTCGGCGTGTGGTTCCCTTCCCGGCGGTCTCACCGTTTCTCTCCGTCGTCCCTCTGCATTGACCGGCTCGCTCTCCTAGGCTGCGGTTGCGCGGCCTCGCAGCGCGGCGTCTTTGTCCTCTGCCGGCCGGCCGGCTGCCGCCGGCCTCTTCGGCCCCGTCCGTCGGCTTTCTGGATCCCTCGGCGGCGCTTTCGGTCTCGTCTGGGCGGGCTTGGGATCCTCTTCGGGAGCGCCCTCTTTTCCGGCGCTTCCCTGCTTCGGTGAGTCGATTTTTAAGTAAAAAAAGTAAGCTCCGTTCCGGAGCTGTATTTAGAAGGCCAACCACAGAAATTATTACAAACCCTAACCAATTTAAGACACAGAGAAACCTCAGCCTGCTGCTTCTTTCAAGAAAGTCCTGTAAAAACAAAGAAAAATAAACAGGGAAATCCCAGTCCTAAGCAAGGCATAATGCTGTCTCCTTTGCATTTATCACAATGCAACTTTTCTCAACCCCAAAAGTTAAGTGCAGCTTAAGCCCTCAAACAGTTACCTACCTCTGCATCAAAAGTATTTTGCAGCTATCTGTTTTCGTCCAAAGCAAACCTTGATACCAAGGTCTGGACTCCCTTCCCGGATACATTTATTCAAAGAAAGCCAAAATGTCTGCAGGAAGACATAAATCTTCCTTCTACAGGAAGTTAAAGACCTCCTCTCTCAGAGCTGTCTCTCTGACAGCAGCTCTCCATGTACTGAAAAAGAGCTTTTTTTCCCCTAGCCATATCACATGAGATTTCTCTGAGCAGAAGACATGTGTTCTTCCATAAAGCTCTTGACAGCTGTATGGGATAGAGGGCAAGCCTGCTTCCTGCCCTAAAAGAACCTCAATTAAATTAAGCTTGCTCCTACAAAGTTAATCGTGTCTCTCCATCTCCCTAGTCCAGAGCCCCCAAGAGCTCCTTCATGAATTGCCTATGAATTATAACCGTTTGTGTTACTGAAAGGGGAAAGTTATTAAAACATTATATTGCTGTGTTTAATTAATTTGAAGGTCTGAGCAGGATATTTATTGGCTCACGGCTCTGAGTTTCTGGAAACACTGGAGATGGACCTACCTTCCAAGCCCGAAAGGCCATCAAGGCAGCAAAGAAGAAGAGCAGGGTGGTGGTGCCTATCTTGAGGTCAGAGAGCACCACCATGCCCACATTTACAAAGAGGGCCAAGCTGCTCACAACCAGCATAGTGTTGAGCAGAGCTATGTGGAAGATGGAGGTGCGGACTTTGACCAAGGGCAGCAGCTGCTCCAGACCTTCCAGAGGGATGTCCTTAAAGCATTTCAGCACCAGACGGGCATTCTTGGATCGGGCAGACACTATAACTCATTTGAAGTAATGCCTGGGTTGGAAGAAAAAGAGGAAGAATGGAAGAAAAGCGATGTTAAGGAAGTGGACACAGATTCTTCAGATGTGAGCCAATGATTCATGGTCTGCCACACTCCTAGACAGTATTGGCAGACTCCCCAAAATAAATACAAATTTAAAAAGGCTGAAGTCTTATGAGAAAAAAGAAACTCCCAAAATGTTGGTGTTTTTCCATACGAACCGATAAATGAAAGCTACAATCTGCAGGTAGTCCTCAACTCCTCACCACAATTGAGCCCCAAATGTATGTTGCTAAGGTAGATGTTTGTTAAGTGAGTTTTGCCCCATTTTATGACTTTTCTTGCCACAGTTGCTAAGTGATTCCCTGCAGTTGTTCAATTAGTAACACGGTTGTTAAGTGAATCGGGCTTCGCAGCTGACTTTGTCAGAAGGTCACAAAAGGGGATCACGTGACCCTGGGACACTGCAACCGTCACAAATGTGAGTCAGTTGCCGAGCATCCAAATTTTGATTACTGGACTATGGGGATGCTGCAATTGTCGTAAGTGTGAAAAATGGTCAAAAGTCACTTTTTTCAGTGGCGTTGTAACTTTGAATGATCACTAAATGAACTGTTGTAAGTCGAGGACTACCTGTCATGCAATTTCACTGTCTTTGCATAAGATACTGGGGATGAATGGGATCAAAAAAATGTCAATATTGGGAGGGTTGTGTTTGGTTTTGTGGAGGAAAGGAATGCAACTGAGCCACCTGAAAAAGATGGCTGCCCTGATCAGCTATTTTAAGGTTCCTCTCTCCCACGCCTTTACTTCCACGACCAAAGCTCTAAATTCTGCAACAAGATATTTAAGCGAACACATTGCTGGCCAGTTATTTTGGTTTTTTGAGAGGTGTTCAGTGCATTCACATGCTAGGGTGGTCATGTGCTTATACAATCTAGTTCAGAACATTCTAGAACTCAGACGATTTTGGTGTCCTAAACAGTCCCCTCTGTTATGTGAATGCTCTTCCCATCACTTTACCTCAGTACCTTCAGGCCAGCACAAATAGCTATAGTAGGGTGACTGCCTACACAGGATAGAAAGTGGGTCACATGAATGCACAAATCAAGGTCATTATTCAAAGAACATAAGAACATAAGAACATAAGAAGAGCCATGCTGAATCAGGCCAAAGCCCATCGAGTCCAGCATTCTGTGTCACACAGTGGCCCACCAAATGTACATGGGGATCTTGAGCAGAAAGAGAAGGCAAAACCCTCCCTTTCCCTTGACCCCCAAACAAATGGTACTCAAGGGAATCCTGCCTGCCTCAACCAACATAGAGGCGGCACATGGACATCTGTTTTAATAACCACCAATACACTTTGCATCCATGAATCTATCTAGCCCTGCCTTGAAGCTGTCAAGGCTGACAGCTGTCACGACCCCTTCAGGAAGTGAATTCCATAAATCAACGACCCTCTGGGTGAAGAAATATTTCCCTTTATTTGTCCTCACTTTCTTAGCTATGAGCTTTAGGGAGTGCCCCCTTGTCCTGGTATTGTGTGATAGAGAAAAGAATTTTTCTCTATCCACATTTTCTATCCCATGCATGATTTTATACACTTCGATCAAGTCACCCCTTAAACGCCGTCTTTCAAGGCTGAAGAGACCAAGGCGTTGCAATCTGGTTTCATAAGGGAGGCGCTCCATTTCCTTGATCATTCTTGTTGCCCTTTTTTGCACCTTTTCCAGTTCCATTATATCCTTCTTGAGGTGCGGTGACCAGAACTGTACACAGTACTCCAAGTGTGGTCTCACCATCGATTTGTACAGAGGCAATACAACACTTGCTGACTTATTTTCGATTCCCTTCCTAATCATGCCAAACATGGAATTTGCTTTTTTTACTGCTGCTGCGCATTGGGTTGACATCTTCATCGAGCTGTCCACCAAAACCCCAAGATCCCTTTCTTGGGTTGTCTCACAAAGTTTGGTCCCCATCAGTTGGTAAGTATAATTGGGGTTCTTTGCCCCGATGTGCATAACTTTGCACTTGTTTAGGTTAAAATGCATTTGCCACTTTGTTGCCCACTCACACAATTTCGAGAGATCCTTCTGGAGCTCCCGACAATCAGTTTCACTTTTCACAACCCGGAACAATTTAGTGTCATCAGCAAACTTGGCTACCTCACTATTAACTTCTACATCCAGATCATTGATGAATAAATTAAAAAGTAAAGGCCCCAAAACTGAACCTTGGGGTACACCACTTCTCACTTCTTTCCATCTGGAGAATTGTCCATTTATTGCCACCCTTTGCTTCCTACAATTTAGCCAGTTACCAATCCAGGACAAGACCTGTCCTCTAATTCCTTGGCTGGAGAGCTTTTTAAGGAGCCTTTGGTGAGGGACTTTGTCAAAAGCCTTTTGAAAGTCAAGATATACAATATCAACTGGGGCCCCTTTATCTATGTATTTATTTACACCCTCAAAGAATTCTAACAAGTTAGTAAGACATGATTTGCCTTTGCAGAAACCATGTTGATTTTCTTTCAGCAATGCCTGTTTTTCTATGTGCCCTGTAATTTTATCTTTAATAATAGTTTCCATCAGTTTGCCTGGAACTGAGGTTAGACTGACTGGTCTATAGTTTCCTGGATCACCTCTGGATCCTTTCTTGAAGATCGGGGTTATATTTGCTTCCCTCCAATCCTCCGGTACAGTGCCTGATCTTAGAGAAAGATTATATATTTTAGCTAGAAGTTCAGCAATTTCACACTTGAGTTCCTTGAGAATTCTAGGGTGGATGCCATCTGGACCCGGCGATTTGTTGACGTTTAGTTTAGAAAGGCATGCAAGAACATCTTCCTTGTTTATCTCTATCAGGTTTAATTCTTCTATTTTCCTCCCTGGGAAAACTAATTCAGTGGCAGGCAAATGTTCTCTATCCTCCTCGGTGAAAACGGAGGCAAAGAAGTCATTTAGCCTCTCAGCAATCTCCTTGTCTTCTCTGATTATCCCCTTCTGACCATTGTTATCAAGTGGCCCAACTGATTTTCTGGTTGGGTGCCTGCTTCTGATGTACTTAAAAAAGGTTTTGTTATTATTTTTAATATTCTTGGCTATATGCTCCTCAAAGTCTCTCTTGGCTTTCATGACTATCACCTTGCATTTGGTCTGCCAGAGTTTGTGATCCCTCCTGTTCTCCTTGGTAGGAAGAGCCTTCCATTTCTTAAATGAGTTTTTCTTCTTTCCAATAACCTCCTTTACCTCATTCGTAAGCCATACTGGTATCCTCTTGGACTTTCCAATCCTCTTTCTTCTTTTAGGAATGCATTTTATTTGAGCCTGCTGTAACGTATTTTTAAACAGTTTCCAAGCATTTTGGAGGGATTTGACTTTTTTTGACTGTTCCTTTTAGTTTCTTCTTTACTATTTTCCTCATTTTGTCAAAATTCCCTCTGTGAAAGTTTAAGGTCTCTGTGTTAGTTTTCACTGACAATTTGCTATCCATGGTTAAGTTGAAGGTTATTGTGTTGTGATCGCTGGTTCCTATGGGCTCGGTTACAAGGACATCATGAACCAAATCCTGTGCGTTAGTTAGAACCAAGTCCAGGATCCCCTTTCCCCTGGTAGGTTCCATGACCATCTGCTCAAGGGAATAATCGGCTAACATGTCGAGGAACCTTGTCTCTCTTTCATGTGTAGAACAAGAATTTACCCAATCTATTTGGGGATAGTTGAAGTCCCCCATTATGACTACGCTATTTCTTTTTGAGGCCTCCTTAAATTCATTTTCCAAATAGCAATCTGCCTCTGGAGTTTGGTTGGGAGGGCGATAGCAGATCCCTAACGTCAGATTAGTTTCCTGTCCTGGGATTTTTATCCACAATGTTTCTGTGGGTGAGTTTGAATTTTCTTGAATTTCGAGTTCATGAGATTCTAACTCCTCATTTATGTACAAGGCCACGCCACCACCATTTCTCCCTCTCCTGTCCATCCTATACAATTTGTAACCTGGAATCCTTGTGTCCCATTGGTTTTCATCTGTCCACCAGGTTTCTGTTATGCCGACAATATCAATATTATTTTCCTTCACCAAGCATTCCAATTCCCCTATTTTTGCTCGAATGCTTCTAGCATTTGTGTACAGACCTTTATATGTAATTTTCTGGTGCACTTTCAACTTTGACTGTGGATTTTGACTATAGAATTTGGTTGTAGAATTTGTAGATGGTCTACCATGTCCTTCTGCTTGACTATTACAATTTAGTTTTCCTGTTGACTCACCAATGTGTGCATAACTTCCACCCTCCATATTAGGCAGTGCGCCTTCTCGAACCGGAAGCTGCCCAGCTCCTGTCGACTTGCCCCTATGAATCAGTTTAAAAGCTGCTCTGAAACCTTTTTAATATTAATCGCCAACAGTCTGGTTCCATTATGATTCAAATGTAACCCGTCCCTTCTGTACAGGTGTGGCTTGTCCCAAAATGTTTCCCAGTTCCTAATGAATCTAAACCCTTCTTCCCGGCACCACTGCCTCATCCACGCATTGAAGCTCCTGAGCTCTGCCTGTCTAGCTGGCCCTGCACGTGGAACAGGTAGCATTTCTGAGAATGCAACCTTGGGGGTCCTGGACTTTAATCTTCTACCTAGCAACCTAAATTTGGCTTCCAGAACCTTCCGCTTAGCTTTTCCAATGTCATTGGTACCGACATGTACCACAACAGTTGGCTCCACCCCAGCACTGTCTATCAGCCTGTCTAGATGCCTCGTGATGTCCGCAACCTTTGCACCCGGCAGGCAGTTTACCATGCGGTCAACGCTTCCATCACAAACCCGTCTCTCTATATTTCTAACAATTGAATCACCCACTACAAGAAGCCCCCCTCCCACCACCCGCGGAGAAGTATCCTCGGTGCAAGAGGATATGGGCACATCCTCCAGGGAAGGGGTCTCAACTAAGGAAGCCTGTCCCTCTTCCACAGATTGATGTCCTCCCTGCCCAAGATCTCCATTCTCCAAAGCAGCTGGAGAGCTGCTCAGCATGGAGTGGGACGCTCCTGCTGCATCCCTGAAGATCTTCTCCTGCCTCGCTATCTCTCTCTGCTTCTCCAGGTCTGCTACCTTGGCTTCAAGGGAAAGAACCTGTTCCCTGAGAGCCAGGAGCTCATTGCACCGATCACACACCCAAGACTTCTGTCCAGCAGACAGATAGTCATACATGTGACACTCAATACAAAACACTGGGAAGCTCCCCTCCGTCTGCTGGCTATCTATCTCCATTTCTTGTTATTATATGTTTGCTGTTATTATTATACTAGTTATTATTTTAAAAAAACACAGCTTTTTTGGGTTGTTCAAATTTTTTGTTTTGGTCTCAGTTTACTTTTTTTCTGATGTACTTAAAAAAAAGTAAGATTTTTTTCTTACTTGTTTTAGGATTTTATCACGCGCCGTCAGGGGCGCGATGGCTGCTAAAAAAAGAGGTGAATTTGTAATTAAACAAGAAACCCCACAAACTTGACTTCCAGTGGCTCCGCCGGCGTCGCTAGAGTCTCCCCTGTGAGGCTCCGTTCCCTGGGTTTGTAAAGCCAGAAAAAACAGCGCACATCAGCTGTTTTTTGCGGTGAAAAATCCCCTCTTCGGGCAAAGAAGAGGTGTAGAGCATCGGGAGCAGGGTTGAGCTTCTCTTAAATCCCTGGAAAAAGTTTTCAGGGATTAAGAGTGATAGCTCCCTAAGCTGCTGAAAACGCTCCTGCCCAGAGACGCTTCTGTCATCAGACAGAGAAAGACGCCGCGACCGCTTCTGCTTATAAAAACAGAAACAAGAGAGACTGTAAGCAGACTGAGTGAATACAGGAGTTCTTATTGGATTGCAAGTATTTTTTTATTGTTTTTCTGGCTATATATTTCTAACTTCTACAATCAACATAATGCTTTCAAAATGGCGTATAGCTTTTACTGCTTTCACTGTTAAGGGAAAGTGTTTGAAAGTGAAAGTGAATTCTCCATTCTTTTCTCTCTCCTTGTTCTCGTAAGCGAAGCTAGAGAGACGGCTGTAGGAATTGGATTAAAGCCAGAGTGATTGTTTTAAATTTAAAATGGAGATGAATTTACATTCAAATGTTAAACCTATTTTGGATCGTATTGATGAATTTCATGAAGAAAGGCTTGCAATAGTGAAAGAGATTAAAGCAATACTGAAAGAGACTATTACAGAAATATTAACCAGATTCTTTCTTCCAAATGAAACTGATTTACAATCGACTGCTGAACATTTTATAATACAATCTAAACAAGAAGAAGAACAAGAAAAAGAAGAAGACAGTACTGAGAATAAAGAGAATAAAGGGAAATGGATCTTGCTTGATAAACAGTTCATCTATGGAATGGAGGAAGAGGATTTGTTTCAAGAAAGGAAGGGATGGCTATTCCTTTTAGATAAGCAGCAAGAAGAGGATTTAATTGAGAAAAAAGAGATATTGATTCAGTTTAAGAAGCAACTTATTTATGGGGCTGAGGATCAGAAAAAGCAAAGACAGAGATTTGAATTGTTACCTCAACAAAAGTTCATGGCTAAGAGTAACAGAGGACTAATGCAAAGGTTAAGACGGTTTATTTGGACTCAAATAAAGAAGAGAGACTTATTATTTGGAAGGGAGGCTACATTATGGAGGTTTACCTGGTTGAAAAAAAAACCTAGAATTCGACTGAAGGAATGAAATTTAAAATTGTATGCAAGGAACTATGGGTAATTTAAAATTATGGACTGATTTAAGGACTAAGATTATGAGTAAGATGTAAGAGAAGATGATTAATGGAAGATATAATTAAATTGATGAAGAATGTATTTGCTCTGAAATGATCTAGGTTTGACATTAGATTGATTGATTGATGGGATAGATAAGCATTATGTGATTTGATAAGGTTGAAGGAATGTAAGTTAGAAATGGAATAAATAGATTGTATTTGTTATGGAGGTTTATTTGTCAGATGAGAAAGCCCAAAAGTCGATTGAAGAAGTGAAATTTAAAATTAAATGTAAGGAATTAAGGCTAATCTAAGATTATGGGCTGAATCAAAGACCAATTTTATAAGTAAGATGTAAGAGAGGATGTTTAATGGAAGATATATTAAATTGATTAAGAATATAATTTTTTTTTGAATTGAGGGGTTTATTGATATTATTTGTTTATTTTTCTAAAAAGATGATTTTTTTTTGATGTTCAATGGTTTGAAAGAGGTTGATTACTGGAAGATATATATAAAACTTGATGGTTTGGGTGATTTTATATAACCTCTCAATGGATTGAAGTGATTTAAGGTTTGACTTAGATTGATGGTTTAGATATGTAAATGAAAATTATTATTCTTAACAAGATGAGTTGTTTGTTTTGTTTAATGGATTGAATTGATTTAGAGATTGTATATAGTATATAGTTTAAAATTTTTGTTAGGATTATATAATAATTTTGTTTGATGTAGTGGGTTTTCTTTTGTTTCACCCTGTACTCACTCTGGGAAGTCGGGGGGGGGGAGGGTTAGGGAGGGTTTACAATTTTATATACGATGTTTTCTCAACTGTAATTGGGGTCGATGTAAGAATATGTAATTACTGTTATTAAGGGGTTGCTCGGGTGGCCTCTGGGCACCACATCTGATGGAAAGAGGAAGGAGGAGTGAAGGCTGATGTAAGTGGAAGTTGATAAGAAGGGGGAAGAGTAGGACGGAGATAGGGAAGGAGGGAGGAAAGTAGAAAGAAAGTAGAAAGAAAGTTGGTAAGAGGGGGGATGAGTAGGGATAGGTGGGTGAGTAGAGAAGTAGAGAAGGAGGGAGGAAAGTAGGTAGTTAGTTGGTAAGTGAGGGGGGAAGGATAGGGTTAGGGGGATGTGGTGGTGGGGGTACCGAGCAGTAATGTTAATTGTTTGGTATGATTATTTTCAGTTCAGTTATTAGTATTAGATGTACTGAAAAATGTACTTATGTTTTGTTTATGGATGATTGTTTATTTAAACACTATGATTTGATTTGAGTAGTTTCTTTTTTCTGTAAAAATAAAAAAAAACCAATAAAATATATTTAAAAAAAAAAAAAGAAACCCCACAAACTTACCAGGGCTCAGCAGGTAATTCTTCCCAAGGTTCCTGCCAAGTTCCCTAGTCCCCTTTTATTTCCTGTTTTAATTTCTTATTTGAAAAAGCTCTGCCCAAGCAAAAGCAAAAGCAGCTGCCTTTCTGCCCCACAAGGAAGAGTGAGCTGCTTGCTCCCAGCTACCAGGGATTAGCCAGCAGGGGGGCTGCAGCAGAAAGCTCCACCCCCTCCAAACCTGTGCTGAGGGCAAACTTTAGAAGAAAGGGGAAGGAGAAACCCCTTATATGGCTGCTAAAAAAAGAAAAAAAAAGGTGAATTTGTAATTAAACAAGAAACCCCACAAACTTACCAGGGCTCAGCAGGTAATTCTTCCCAAGGTTCCTGCCAAGTTCCCTAGTCCCCTTTTATTTCCTGTTTTAATTTCTTATTTGAAAAAGCTCTGCCCAAGCAAAAGCAAAAGCAGCTGCCTTTCTGCCCCACAAGGAAGAGAACTGCAGCTATGCAATCACAATAACAACCTTTACTTTCAGAGGGTAGGTGCTGCCTGTGAAGACATCTCTAGCCTTCCAAATGCATCATTCAGAATAAGGCTTTACAGGTAGCCTTTAAGTTACAACAGTAATGGAGCCTGCCCATTACGGTCAAAGTCAGGTGGGCCATAAGTGAATCTCCTCAGTTAATGACCCTCCCATTCCTGCTCTCCCCAATGCATTTGTTAAAAAAATAGTGCAGGTCATTAAGTGAAGCATGGAGTGCCTCGGGGTGGGGGAGACCCTGTGGGGCTTAGTGCAGGCACAAGTTTATCTGCCTTGGGCCTCCTCACACCCCAATATACCCCATGCTCCACTTCCTGCCCCTTAGGGTCCCCAAAGTGGCTTGGGTCTCCTACTCATCCCCCTGAAAAATAACACTGGCAAAGCTTTGGGTTTTCTTTTTTCTCACTAATGATAGCCTTAGGTCTGCCAGCATTAGCTGTGTCAGCCTTATTTTTCACTCAGGAAAAGATGGCCACTTGTGGGATTGTGCTGCATTGCCCAGCAATGAAGTGGCCTGTTCTCCTTCTCCACCCAGTCCGCCTGAGCTCTGGAGTTCTTTAAAAGGTAAGTAAGCAATCAGTGACAAGGGGTAGGCTGCAGCGTGCCGAACCCAGTGGGGTGGCAAAGCAGGCCCAGTGTATGTGGGGACCCAGCGGGGCAGGATGGAGAAGGAAATGGGGAGCGTGCCGCAGCACTGTAAAGGCACACAGCCACAGAGATGCTGCAGCAGATGTAATTTCAGAAGTGAGTCACAGTAACTTTGGGGGAGGGCTGTCATAACTTCAAGCGGTTGCTAAGTGACCAGTTGTAATTCGAGGACTACTTGTATAAAAGCTGCCAATTCAGTCCAAGGAGCTTCACACATGTCAAAGCATGAGATACCTAGGAGAGCTGCAATACATGAGGGACCAGCTAGCATGGCAGCATGTTGACAAGGTGCTGACAGTGGAAGATTATATAGTGCAGGGGCCCCCAAATTGTGGGCCGTGAGGGGTGTGCAACGGGGCCATGGAAATGGCTGGTGAGGGCCTGCGTGCATCCTCACTTGTGCAAGCAGTGGGTGAGTGTGTGTGTGCACGCTCCATTTGCATGAGTGGCAGGCATGCATGCATGCCGCTCGCAAAAATGGAGCTGTGAGCATATAAGGATGCTTGCCAGCTGCTTGCGCAAACCATCCCCTCCCCCGCACACCGGCCCACCAAGCCGGAAATGTTGGGGAAGTCTGATACAGTAGACACAATAATTAAATCACTTGCTATACATTCAGTGCAATGAAACTGGTAAGTCTTTGGGGCAGACCAGTAGCAAAAAAATGTGGAATCTTCCAGGTCAGTGCCTTGTCAAGCTAAAATATCAATACAGGGTGAATGCCAAGAGTATGCCAAAAAAAAAAAAACCTCTTAGAAATTTCAGATAAAAGAATGATACAGATAGTCCTCAACCTATGACCACAATTGGAACCAGAATTTCCGTTGCTAACAAGACAGCTGTTAAGTCGCAGCAATTTTAGGACCTTTTTTTTGTTACGGCTGTTAAGCAAATCACTTTGAATTATGTGGTTGTTAAGCAAATCTGGCTTTCCCCCATTGACTTTGCTTGTTGGAAGCTGGCTGGGAAGCTCATGTGTGCCTATTACGTGACCCCAGACACTGTAACTGTCATAAATACGTGCTGGTTGCCAAGCACCTGAATTTTGATCACATAATCCTGGGGGGTGATGCAATGGTTTGTAAGGCCTGATTTAAGTCACTTTTTTCCAGTGTTGTTGTAGCTTTGAACAGTCGATAAACAATAGTTGGAATCAAGGACAACCTGTATTGTCATTGGCTAAGTTCCACCAAGTCAGGACCCCAAAAGGTTTTGAGAGTTTTCCATACTGCCAGAAGCTCCATTACACTAAGGGGATCTTTAACTGGGACCATTTGGTACTGATAACCAGACCATTACTCTGAACCCCCCAATTTGGTAAAGACACATCCATTGTGGAGTAGTGTGACAGAATCTTGGAATAAATCTAGCATTGGAGGTAAGTTTGAACTGGAGCTGGAATAGGTAATTTGCTTGAGAATAAAAAGGAGCTGGAAAGCCCTGATGCAGCTGTCGTATCTACAGAAGAGCATATTCTATCAATACGGCTGCAGCCATAACAGCTGTGGAATATTGTGCAGATTTTGGTATGGTCCCCCATGAAATTCATATCCTGACTTCTATATCGAAAACACTTTGTCCTGCAGAAGGAAATGTGATGAATCAAGGAATATGCCCCAAACTGAAGTGCATTAGCCCTAAAACTGGGAGGAATCAGAGGTGACAATTCCAAATTTATAGAAAGACAGAACGCAGAAAGATTCTTTAACATAAAAACAATGTCCCAGCTTATCTGGTTTCTAGATAGTATCACAACTGAACAACTACAGGTAGTCTCTGACGTATGACCACAATTGCGCCCAAAATTTCTATGATTAAGCAAGACAGTTGTTAAGTGAATTTTGCCCTGTTTTATGACCTTTCTTGCCACAATTGTTAAGTGAATCACGGAAGTTGTTAAGTTAGTAACATGGTTGTTAAGTGAATCTGGCTTCCCCGTTGACTTTGTTGTCAGAAGGTTGCAAAAGGGGATCAAGTGACCCTGAGTCAATTGCCAAGTGTCTGAATTTGATCATGGGGATGCTGCAACGGTTGTAAATGTGAAAAACAGTTGTAAGTCACTTTTTCAGTGCCACTGTAACTTCGAACGGTCACTAACAAACCGTTGTAAGTCGAGGACTACCTGTACTGTATAAAATATGCAGGCTTTAGAGATAATGTTTTTGGAGCCATCAAAAGATAAAACATTTTGAATTGCAACAGCCAATCTCCAAGAGGAAAACAGAGAAATCTCCAACGATTTTGTCAGATATTTATATCGAAGCTGGAATTCCAGAGAATGACACAGGCAAATCGGTTTCTGTGAGCAAGCAGGGAAAGGGGAGAATACGTGGATAGGTATGGCTAGATAAACTCATTGTACTACAAGAGAAAAAAATGAGGCCGATCATCTTTTTTAGGATTGTGGAATTCTTGGATTAGGAACTACAAGTAGTCCTCAACGTACGACCACAATTTGAGCCCCAAATTTGTGTTGCTAAGTGAGAAATTTGTTGAGTTTTGCCCCATTTTATGACTTTTCTTGCCATATTTGTTAAGTGAATCTCTGCAGTTGTTAAACTACGGTAGTAACATGATTGTTAAGTGAATCTGGCTTCCCCGTTGACTTTGCTTGTCAGAAGGTCACAAAAGGTCACACGACCCCCGGACATGGCAACTCTCATAAATGCGAGGCAGTTTGCAAGCATCTGAATGTAAATCACATGACCATGGGGATGCTGCAATGGTCGTAAGTGTGAAAGACGGTCATAAGTCACTTTTTTCAGTGCCCTTGTAACTTCAAATGGCCACTAAGTGAACTGTTGTAAGTCGAGGACTACCTGCAGTGGTATTTTATTGGCATGGAAGTAACTCAATTACCCTTTTGACAAAAAGTTTCAGATTTTGGTCTTGAGGAGTTCTGATACAAGAGCTCTGAAAAAAAAAGGCAGATTATTATGGGTCACAAAATGTCACAGTACTGCCAATACAGATGATCTGGAGCAGGGGTGTCAAACTCGCCACATCACGTGACATGCTGCGACATATCACAACTTTTTTTTCCATTGCCAGCAATGAGGTGGGCGTGGTTTCCCCAGGATGCATCCGGCCCGTGGGCCGGCAGTTTGACACCCCTGATCTGGAGGATGCCAAAATCTGGAACAAACAACTGGAAAAAAATGTTTGTACAAAAGATGAAATGATTACAGCCAAATCTCTCCATCCCGTTAAGAGGAAGAATAGGATATACACAAAATTAATAACAAATAATAATAATAAAAATATTACAATTTTCTCCCCAAATATCTTTGCCCCTGAATGTTTCCTCAAAGCTGAATGAGACAATGTGGAAAACTGGGAACATTTCTGTGAGACTTCTATTCTTGTTAAGATGCAAACTAAAAGTACAACCAACTTGATTGCTGAAAATTAACTGTCATCTCTATGGTTGAAACCTTCCATAGTTGAAAAACTGAAACCTATCTGGCAAATCTCATTTTTCATTTTATGACTTCATTCCATAATCTATTCTGCTTCAGAACAGTCCTGCAGGATTACATGCCAAAAATGTCATATGTTGCATGGTATCCTTAATCAATTTGGACAGTCATAGTGAAACATGACCAAATCTGCCATAATTTGTAAATAAAATAAACAGTATGGTAATTTGCTATGTCAAGCTATGTTAATTTTGCTATGTTAATTCATGAAGAACAAGCAATACGGTATTTTGTTATGCCTAGTAATAATATATCAGCATCAATGCAATCTTCTATAAAAAATAGCTGGCAAAAAGTAGGAGGGTCCTGTTGGAATATAGCTTTCTATCTAGGCCAGGGGTAGGCAACCTTGGCTCTTTTATGACTCGTGGACTTCAACTCCCAGAATTCCTGAGCCGCCTGGCTCAGGAATTCTGGGAGTTGAAGTCTACGAGTCATAAAAGAGCCAAGGTTGCCTACCCCTGATCTAGGCCATCACATTCATTGATATCCTGCTATAATGGGGTAGACTGGACCTTCTAGGATGAACATCTTTATATCCCTTCCATTTTTATTATTTGTGCCTTTAAGTCCATTTTTTGACTCCTGGCAACTGCCTTGCCGTTTTCTTTCGAAATATTTTTCAAGAGTGATTTGCCATTGATTTCTTCTTCCTAGAGCTGAGAGTGAGTGACCGGCTTAATGTCATTCTAAGTCCACAGTCCCTAAGGCAGAATCAGAACTCACAGATACATCTTCTATTACAAGTTAAGAATTGGACAATAAATTAAACATGTAACATGTAAGCTTATCATCATCCAACAGAGTGGTTGGAAATTGAGTGCCATATACATTTTAATGTTTCTCAACCTCAGCAACTTTAAGATGTGGATTTCAGCTCCCAGAATATTCTAGCCAGCATGCCAAAATCCACACATTTTAGTTGCTGAACTTGAGAAACATTGATTTAAAGGAACTGGGATACAGTAATCAAACCCTGTCAGAGCAGGGATGATGGAAAGGAGCACCATCTGGCCAACCCAAATGCAGCTCAGATTTAGAATGTCCTAAAAAAGCTTCTGCGGGTAAATCTTAGCATTTGATGCACAGAAACGTGGATGGAAACATTTAACTTCCAAGAAAGAGCATTCATTTTTTTCCCCTGAGAATATATTTTTCAGTCTTCTATCCACAGAAATTTCAAGAAAAAGATCAGTAAGCTTATTTTATGAACATTTCACTTAGAAGTCATAAAGCATTTCCCTCCAAGTTGTAAAGCATCCTGTCTATAGTATCTCATTTACAACAGCACATAAAACTGGGTGGAAGGACCACAGCTCAGTAACAGTTTTATAAGCAAAGAGCTTCAGGTTTATGAGACAGAAAAAAAACTACATAAATTCACCACACCATGCAACTGATTTCTTAAAGATGTGACTGGGCCATCTTGAAAGGGTGAGGAAAATGGCTGTTAGACTACATCCAGGATCAGAGATAATACGCTTCTGAATTCAGTGGCAGAGGAATACCTTGAGGGCAAAGTTGCTCTCAATATTTGGTGGTGGAGTCCTTTTAAGGTCCTACTCAGACTACCAGAATGCCAGTCTGTGGTCTGTTCCATCACTGTTCTTCTTAAGACAAAGTAGGTAACACCAACCTAGATGGACAGAAATCTGACCTGTTAGAAGGCCGGGTCTTAGGAATACGCCCCCAAAAGGATCTCCAGGTGGCAACAGATACTAAGGAGTGGGGGGGGGGAATGCAGATGTAAAGATCCTAAGAAAAAGACTCAGGCATGTCTTGAGCAGAGATTTGAAGCTGCTGCAGAGCTGCTTGTTACAGCTTCAGAATCTCTGTGTGTTTATTGGTTTTTATATACTTTTTACATACATAGGCTTTACCATTAAATGCTGACATTTTACATTCATAAGTTTAACCATTAAATGCTGACATAAAGTTTCTTCATTGGAAAATTCCTTCATATAAGCAATTATTTTCTACCGTAGTAACACATTACCTGATCAAAGACCAGGTAAAGAACAAATACAGGTAGATCAAAAGGAGAAAGAACTGACAAAGGCAGGAAGAGATAGGAAGTAACTTAAGCATATTATCTATTTAGGTAGGTGAGGCATTAAGTCAAAAGGGGATGACCTTCTGGCTGCTTCATTGGGACAAAGGGTATCAAAAGGTTATGAGGTTTGTGGGGGGGAAGCACGGCTTAACAATTGTTAAGTGAATCACGGAAGTTGTTAAGTTAGTAACATGGTTGTTAAGTGAATCTGGCTTCCCCATTGACTTTGTTGTCAGAAGGTTGCAAAAGGGGATCAAGTGACCCTGAGTCAATTGCCAAGTGTCTGAATTTGATCATGGGGATGCTGCAACGGTTGTAAATGTGAAAAACAGTTGTAAGTCACTTTTTCAGTGCCACTGTAACTTCGAACGGTCACTAACAAACCGTTGTAAGTCGAGGACTACCTGTACTGTATAAAATATGCAGGCTTTAGAGATAATGTTTTTGGAGCCATCAAAAGATAAAACATTTTGAATTGCAACAGCCAATCTCCAAGAGGAAAACAGAGAAATCTCCAACGATTTTGTCAGATATTTATATCGAAGCTGGAATTCCAGAGAATGACACAGGCAAATCGGTTTCTGTGAGCAAGCAGGGAAAGGGGAGAATACGTGGATAGGTATGGCTAGATAAACTCATTGTACTACAAGAGAAAAAAATGAGGCCGATCATCTTTTTTAGGATTGTGGAATTCTTGGATTAGGAACTACAAGTAGTCCTCAACGTACGACCACAATTTGAGCCCCAAATTTGTGTTGCTAAGTGAGAAATTTGTTGAGTTTTGCCCCATTTTATGACTTTTCTTGCCATATTTGTTAAGTGAATCTCTGCAGTTGTTAAACTACGGTAGTAACATGATTGTTAAGTGAATCTGGCTTCCCCGTTGACTTTGCTTGTCAGAAGGTCACAAAAGGTCACACGACCCCCGGACATGGCAACTCTCATAAATGCGAGGCAGTTTGCAAGCATCTGAATGTAAATCACATGACCATGGGGATGCTGCAATGGTCGTAAGTGTGAAAGACGGTCATAAGTCACTTTTTTCAGTGCCCTTGTAACTTCAAATGGCCACTAAGTGAACTGTTGTAAGTCGAGGACTACCTGCAGTGGTATTTTATTGGCATGGAAGTAACTCAATTACCCTTTTGACAAAAAGTTTCAGATTTTGGTCTTGAGGAGTTCTGATACAAGAGCTCTGAAAAAAAAAGGCAGATTATTATGGGTCACAAAATGTCACAGTACTGCCAATACAGATGATCTGGAGCAGGGGTGTCAAACTCGCCACATCACGTGACATGCTGCGACGTATCACAACTTTTTTTTCCATTGCCAGCAATGAGGTGGGCGTGGTTTCCCCAGGATGCATCCGGCCCGTGGGCCGGCAGTTTGACACCCCTGATCTGGAGGATGCCAAAATCTGGAACAAACAACTGGAAAAAAATGTTTGTACAAAAGATGAAATGATTACAGCCAAATCTCTCCATCCCGTTAAGAGGAAGAATAGGATATACACAAAATTAATAACAAATAATAATAATAAAAATATTACAATTTTCTCCCCAAATATCTTTGCCCCTGAATGTTTCCTCAAAGCTGAATGAGACAATGTGGAAAACTGGGAACATTTCTGTGAGACTTCTATTCTTGTTAAGATGCAAACTAAAAGTACAACCAACTTGATTGCTGAAAATTAACTGTCATCTCTATGGTTGAAACCTTCCATAGTTGAAAAACTGAAACCTATCTGGCAAATCTCATTTTTCATTTTATGACTTCATTCCATAATCTATTCTGCTTCAGAACAGTCCTGCAGGATTACATGCCAAAAATGTCATATGTTGCATGGTATCCTTAATCAATTTGGACAGTCATAGTGAAACATGACCAAATCTGCCATAATTTGTAAATAAAATAAACAGTATGGTAATTTGCTATGTCAAGCTATGTTAATTTTGCTATGTTAATTCATGAAGAACAAGCAATACGGTATTTTGTTATGCCTAGTAATAATATATCAGCATCAATGCAATCTTCTATAAAAAATAGCTGGCAAAAAGTAGGAGGGTCCTGTTGGAATATAGCTTTCTATCTAGGCCAGGGGTAGGCAACCTTGGCTCTTTTATGACTCGTGGACTTCAACTCCCAGAATTCCTGAGCCGCCTGGCTCAGGAATTCTGGGAGTTGAAGTCTACGAGTCATAAAAGAGCCAAGGTTGCCTACCCCTGATCTAGGCCATCACATTCATTGATATCCTGCTATAATGGGGTAGACTGGACCTTCTAGGATGAACATCTTTATATCCCTTCCATTTTTATTATTTGTGCCTTTAAGTCCATTTTTTGACTCCTGGCAACTGCCTTGCCGTTTTCTTTCGAAATATTTTTCAAGAGTGATTTGCCATTGATTTCTTCTTCCTAGAGCTGAGAGTGAGTGACCGGCTTAATGTCATTCTAAGTCCACAGTCCCTAAGGCAGAATCAGAACTCACAGATACATCTTCTATTACAAGTTAAGAATTGGACAATAAATTAAACATGTAACATGTAAGCTTATCATCATCCAACAGAGTGGTTGGAAATTGAGTGCCATATACATTTTAATGTTTCTCAACCTCAGCAACTTTAAGATGTGGATTTCAGCTCCCAGAATATTCTAGCCAGCATGCCAAAATCCACACATTTTAGTTGCTGAACTTGAGAAACATTGATTTAAAGGAACTGGGATACAGTAATCAAACCCTGTCAGAGCAGGGATGATGGAAAGGAGCACCATCTGGCCAACCCAAATGCAGCTCAGATTTAGAATGTCCTAAAAAAGCTTCTGCGGGTAAATCTTAGCATTTGATGCACAGAAACGTGGATGGAAACATTTAACTTCCAAGAAAGAGCATTCATTTTTTTCCCCTGAGAATATATTTTTCAGTCTTCTATCCACAGAAATTTCAAGAAAAAGATCAGTAAGCTTATTTTATGAACATTTCACTTAGAAGTCATAAAGCATTTCCCTCCAAGTTGTAAAGCATCCTGTCTATAGTATCTCATTTACAACAGCACATAAAACTGGGTGGAAGGACCACAGCTCAGTAACAGTTTTATAAGCAAAGAGCTTCAGGTTTATGAGACAGAAAAAAAACTACATAAATTCACCACACCATGCAACTGATTTCTTAAAGATGTGACTGGGCCATCTTGAAAGGGTGAGGAAAATGGCTGTTAGACTACATCCAGGATCAGAGATAATACGCTTCTGAATTCAGTGGCAGAGGAATACCTTGAGGGCAAAGTTGCTCTCAATATTTGGTGGTGGAGTCCTTTTAAGGTCCTACTCAGACTACCAGAATGCCAGTCTGTGGTCTGTTCCATCACTGTTCTTCTTAAGACAAAGTAGGTAACACCAACCTAGATGGACAGAAATCTGACCTGTTAGAAGGCCGGGTCTTAGGAATACGCCCCCAAAAGGATCTCCAGGTGGCAACAGATACTAAGGAGTGGGGGGGGGAATGCAGATGTAAAGATCCTAAGAAAAAGACTCAGGCATGTCTTGAGCAGAGATTTGAAGCTGCTGCAGAGCTGCTTGTTACAGCTTCAGAATCTCTGTGTGTTTATTGGTTTTTATATACTTTTTACATACATAGGCTTTACCATTAAATGCTGACATTTTACATTCATAAGTTTAACCATTAAATGCTGACATAAAGTTTCTTCATTGGAAAATTCCTTCATATAAGCAATTATTTTCTACCGTAGTAACACATTACCTGATCAAAGACCAGGTAAAGAACAAATACAGGTAGATCAAAAGGAGAAAGAACTGACAAAGGCAGGAAGAGATAGGAAGTAACTTAAGCATATTATCTATTTAGGTAGGTGAGGCATTAAGTCAAAAGGGGATGACCTTCTGGCTGCTTCATTGGGACAAAGGGTATCAAAAGGTTATGAGGTTTGTGGGGGGGAAGCACGGCAGTTTGCTGCACGTGCATTTTTCCCCACATCTTACTCTTCTCTCTTTTATTAGTGAGGACATTATCCTATGCTGGAGTAGTTAGTGGGTCTTAGTTTAGTATGGAAGATTGCAAGACATCTTATTAAGTAAAGAGAAAAGACATTGAATTAAACAACAACAGCTGATAAGGATAGCAACTATTATAATGAGATATTGAACAATATTTCCGAGAAGGCCAATGGGAAGCCATGACCATAGAGCACTCCACCAATTTCCTAAGGTATCAATTTTTAAATCAGAAGTCAAGTTATGTAAAACATTAATTTGCTTTTGAATAATGCCAGATTGATCAGAAAGATTGAAACAACACATTCCTTCGAGTACTTCACATCCTAGATTTTGCCGGAGCAACAGATAATCAATTGCAGCACGATTTTGTAAAATAGCTTTACGAAGTTCTATTAGCTCTTGATTAATAGCAGATAAAGCTAGGGAGGTCGCATTAATGGTCTTTGCTAAGTTACATGCAAGAGCATTTAAATTTACATGAGCTCAGACAGCAAGTGCTGGTACCCCTACTAATGAAATGGCTAAGGCAGTATATTCTGCTTTATTGAGGAGGGTTCTAGAAGAATCACAAGTATCGTCCAGGGTTACTGATCTTCTGTGATGTTCTGAACTGGATATGTTGAGTTCTGTTCTTGTTGGCAAGAACGTGGTGAGTCTACTAAGGCAACAGTGTGTTGTACTTACATTGGCAGGAATGTAATTAAATGTCTCTTTCCCGCAGGTAAAGAACCATCCCTTTTGTAACCATATATATGCACAATTAAAGGATACCTCTTGAAAGGAGGTACAATTTAAAATCCCTTGACTGACATGTATACAATGAGGTTTTTTACGTGAAGTAGTACAATTGACAATTTTTGCACAAGTAAGATTTGTAGGCACAGCTACAATTGGTGTATGCAAAACAATAGCATCAAGGGGTAACATATAAGAGGCATGACCCCAGCTTGACATAGTTGCATAATGAAATTCATTGCCTGATAGAAAATTTCTTAAACCAGTATAATTTTTTAAAACTGAAGCTGGGACACACACAGGTACAGTATAAGACAGGTAGAGAGTAGATTTTCCATGTCATATGATTCAGAAATACAAAAGTCTGTCACTTGTGTTACATTAGCTAATTGCACCCAAATATTATATTTCATCTGTGATTCTAAAGGATGAGGTGGGAGAGCTTGAGCCCCCACACAGCAATTAAGAAGGAAAGAGAGGCAAAGAATGACTAAGGAATTTGCAGTCAAAACCACAAATATGGCAGCGCATAAATTCTCTGGTGTAGGTTCTTTTCCCTGTTGCCGTAGAACCTCCTGCGCTTTGGATGTTAGGTTCTTCACATTGCCCAAGGTCATTGGCCGACTGCGATGGCGAGAGCGAAAGGGACATTGTGCTGTCTGAAGAGTCACCTGCTTCATTTCCGGTATTGGGTTCTGGACTTGATGCCATGACATCTTTGGCTGGTCGCACACACCGTGCTGGAATCCAGAGAGGGCCTGTAGGAGCAAGCACAGCAGCATAGCCTCGTCCCCATGTTAATAAGGGAACTGGACCTAACCAGGTTTTATCAAGCAATTGCCGATAATATACCAATGGATTAGGGAGCACAGCTTTCTGCTGAAAGTGACGCTGGTAGGCAGTAGTGTTTTGAAAATAAATATTTAGCTGGTTTAAAGTTATTAAGACTTTATTGACTTTCTCTAAATCATTTCAATCCATTAAACAAAACAAACAAATCATCTTGTTAAGAATAATAATTTTCATTTACATATCTAAACCATCAATCTAAGTCAAACCTTAAATCACTTCAATCCATTGAGAGGTTATATAAAATCGCCCAAACAATCAAGTTTTACCGGTATATACATCTTCCAGTAATCAATCTCTTTCAAACCATTGAACATCAAATAAAAAAAAATTCATCTTTTTAGAAAAATAAACAAATAATATCATATCTTCCATTAAACATCCTCTCTTACATCTTACTTATAAAATTGGTCTTTAATTCAGCCCATAATCTTAGATTAGCCTTAAATCCTTACATTTAATTTTAAATTTCACTTCTTCAATCGACTTCAGGGCTTTCTCATCTGTCAAATAAACCTCCATAACAAATACAATCTATTTATTCCATTTCTAACTTACATTCCTTCAACCTTATCAAATCACATAATGCTTATCTATCCCATCAATCAATCAATCAATCTAATGTCAAACCTAGATCATTTCAAAACAAATACATTCTTCATCAATTTAATTATATCTTCCATTAATCATCATCTTCTCTTACATCTTACTCATAATCTTAGTCCTTAAATCAGTCCATAATTTTGAATTACCCATAATTCCTGCATACAGTTTTAAATTTCACTCCTTCAGTCGAATTCTAGGTTTTTTCTTTAACCAGGTAAACCTCCATAACGATGCCTCCCTTCCAAATAATAAGTCTCTTTTCTTTACTTGCTGTATCATTTGAGTCCAAATAAACCGTCTTAACCTTTGCATTAGTCCTCTGTTACTCTTAGCCATAAACTTTTGTTGAGATAACAATTCAAATCTCTGTCTTTGCGTTTCCCAATCCTCAGGCCCATAAGTAAATTGCTTCTTAAACTGAATCAATGTCTCTTTTTTCTCAATTAAATCCTCTTCTTGCTGCTTATCTAAAAGGAATAACCATCCCCTCCTTTCTTGAAACAAATCCTCTTCCTCCACTCCATCGATGAACTGTTTATCAAGCAAGTTCCATTTCCCTTTATTCTCTTTATTCTCAGTACTGTCTTCTTCTTGTTCTTGTTCTTCTTCTTGTTTAGGTTGCACTATAAAATATTCAGTAGTCGGTTGTAACTCAGTTTCATTTGGAAGAAAGAATCTGGTTAATATTTCTGTAATGGTCTCTTTCAGTATTGCTTTAATCTCTTTCACTATTACAAGCCTTTCTTCTTGAAATTCATCAATACGATCCAAAATAAGTTTAACATTTGAATGTAAATTCCACTCCATTTTAAATTTAAAACAACCACTCTGGCTATAATACAATTCCTACCGCCGTCTCTCTAGCTTCGCTTACGAGAACAAGGAGAGAGAAAAAAAAATGGAGAGTTCACTTTCACTTTCAAACACTTTCCTTTAACAGTGAAAGCAGTGAAAGCTATACGCCATTTTGAAAGCATTATGTTGATTCTAGAAGTTAGAAATGAATAGCCAGAAAAACAATAAAAAAAATACTTGCAATCCAGTAAGAACTCCTGTATTCACTCAGTCTGCTTATAGTCTCTCTTGCGTTCTATTTTTATAAGCAGAAGCGGTCGCGGCGTCTTTCTCTGTCTGATGACAGAAGCGTCTCTGGGCAGGAGCGTTCTCAGGAGCTTAGGGAGCTATCACTCTTGATCCCTGAAAACTTTTTCAGGGATTTAAGAGGTGCTCAACCCTACTCCTGATGCTCTACACCTCTTCTTTGCCCGAAGAGGGGATTTTTCACCGCAAAAAAACCAGCTGATGTGCGCTGTTTTTTGCGGCTTTACAAACCCAGGGAACGGAGCCTCACAGAGGAGACTCTACTGGCGCCGGCGGAGCCACCGGAAGTGTATATAGTATATAGCTTAAAATTCTTGTTAGGATTATATAATAATTTTGTTTGATGTAGTGGGTTTTCTTTTATTTTACCCTGTACTCACTCTGGGAAGTCGGGGGGGGGGAGGGTTAGGGAGGGTTTATAATTTTATATATGATGTTTTCTCAACTGTAATTGGGGTGGATGTAAGAATATGTAATTACTGTCATTAAGGGGTTGCTCGGGTGGCCTCTGGGCACCACATCTGTTGGAAAGAGGAAGGAGGAGTGAAGGCTGATGTAAGTGGAAGTTGATAATAAGGGGGAAGAGTAGGACGGAGAAAGGGAAGGAGGGAGGAAAGTAGAAAGAAAGTAGAAAGAAAGTTGGTAAGAGGGGGGATGAGTAAGGAGGGTGGATTTTAGAGAAGTAGAGAAGGAGGGAGGAAAGTAGGTAGTTAGTTGGTAAGTGA
This sequence comes from Bothrops alternatus, assembly GCA_034064705.1. Taxonomy (NCBI): domain Eukaryota; kingdom Metazoa; phylum Chordata; class Lepidosauria; order Squamata; family Viperidae; genus Bothrops; species Bothrops alternatus. The sequence continues at coordinate 285,453 of JARGCV010000183.1, read as the reverse complement.
GGGGGGAAGGTTAGGGTCGGGGGGGATGTGGTGGTGGGGGTACCGAGCAGTAATGTTAATTGTGTGGTATGATTATTTTCAGTTGAGTTATTAGTATTAGATGTATTGAAAAATGTATTTATGTTTTGTTTATGGATGATTGTTTATTTTAACACTATGATTTGATTTGAGTAGTTTCTTCTTTCTGTAAAAATTAAAAAAATTAATAAAATATATTTTCAAAAAAAAAAGACTTTATTGACTTGACGAGTTATCCATGCCAAATTAGGTACCCTTGATCCCTCCTTTTTTAATTGTTTAAGCAAACATTCTTTAATTGAACGATTGGCTTGTTCCACAATAGCTTGGCCAGTAGAATTATAGGGAAGGACATGATGAAGAAGAATATTCCATGTAGTGCAAAACTGTAGAAAGGTAGTGTAAGTGTAAGCTGGGCCATTATCTGTTTTTATAACAGCCGGTTTTCCTAAAGCCGTAATAGCAGCCATAAGATGGGAAATGACGTGATTAGAGGTTTCTCCCCGTTGGGGGGTTGCCCAAATGGCACCGGAAAAAGTGTCAATTGAAACATGGAGATATTTCCAAGGGGCTAGAGATGGAATGTGAGTAACATCCATTTGCCATAATTGATTGGCTTCTAAACCACATGGGTTAACACCTGTGTCTCCTATAGGGGATAGACCTGCACATTGAGGACAAGCGGAAATGATTTGTTTCGCTTGGCTTAGAGGAATATGGCAGGATTGTGCCAGGCCACGAGCATTTTGATGGAAAAAAGAGTGACTATAAAAGGGATCAGAAAACAATGTGGGCAAGATGTGAACAGCAGCGTCCGCCTTCAGAGAGAGGTCCAGGTAAAGAGGAATGACTTCGAATGTGTGAAACAAAATATGGATGAGTACGATCCTGTAATAAATGCCTCAAAGTTAAAAACAAAGATAATAAATTAGCATCTAGTCTGGGTGTTAGATAAGCACCAGGTAAATTAACAATAAGTTGACAAACATAGTGAGTGTTGGAAATGAGATTAAATGGTTTTTGAGCAAAAGTGTGAAAAGCAAGAATAGCAGCTGCAAGTTCCGATCGTTGCGGTGTGGGTTGCACAGCTGTGTAAAGAGTGTGCCATTTCGCTGTTGATTCATCTCGATATGTGATTGCTCCTCTAGTCTTGCCGCCATCAGAAAATACAGTAATAGCATCAGATAAAGGCTGATTTTAAAGCATAGAGGAAGTGCGAAAAGAGGAAGTCATTAAGAATGTAAAGCGAGGGTCTTTAGGTAAATGATAGGAAATCTTCCCTACGTAGTCTATCAAAGCAATTTGTAAAGCTTGACATGTCTGAAATGCAAATTCAAAATTAGATTTAGCAACAGGGATACAAATGTCCACCAAGTCTGTGCCAGTGCATTGAAGAGTCCGCAAACAGCCTTGTACTATTAAATCTGCTATAGCAAGAAAAATATGTAAAACATTATGGGAAGGAGTGTTAGGTAAGTAGAGCCACTCAATACAATAAACTTGATTGTTCTTTATAGCAGAAAGGACTGCTGTAGGTAATTTCTCAGTGGGGAAGATTAATAAGGTTAGCGGAAAATTAAGAACAGGAATACAGTCAACGAATTTAGTTCTTATAATTGAATTAATTTGTTTAATAACACCTTGCACTGCCGAAGGAATGGAGATTACATCTGCAGGGGATTTGTCCTGGGTGAGTAACTCAAATAAGGGGCTTAACAGACCTGTAGGTAAGCAAAAATAAGGTCTTACCCAATTAATAGTGCCCAAAATATGTTGTAGCTTAACCAGCGAAATAGAAGAAGGTAAAGAAAACTGTGGAATATTAGGACTTGAATAACTTTGGAGGAGTTTGTGTCCTAAATACACATATGGTGAGCAAAGCTGTACCTTTTCAGGGGCAATTTGTAATCCACTGTAGGCTAGATCTACTTGAAGTTCAGAAAGCCAATAAGATGGGATGGAAGGGGCTCCTATAAGAATATCATTCATATAATGATATATTAATGCTGTTGGATGACACTTATGAAAAAGAGCCAAAGCATTGGCTACAAAATATTGACACAAAGTGGGACTGTTCAACATTCCTTGTGGTAATACAGTCCAATGGTAACGGCAAGTGGGTTCAGTGTGATTTATAGCTGGTACTGTAAAAGCAAATTTTTCTCTGTCTGCCATGCACAGAGGTATGGAGAAAAAACAATCTTTCAGATCTATGATCATCAATTAATGATCCTGTGGAATTAAATTTGGATTGGGGGTGCCACATTGCAGAGCTCCCATAGGCTGAATACATGTATTCACAGCATGGAGATCATGTAGGAATCTCCATTTGCCACTTTTCTTTTTGATAACAAAAACTGGAGTGTTCCATGGACTAGTGGAAGGGGCAATGTGTTTGGCTTGTAATTGTTCTTGAACAAGAATTTTTAAGGCCTGTAATTTGTACAGAGGAAGAGGCCATTGTTCCACCCAAACAGGTGTAGTAGTTAACCAAGTTAAGGGTAAGGCAAACATTTTATTCATCGAAGGTGACGGTAGCCCCCCATTTACTAAGCAAGTCTCGGCCCCATAAGTTGACATGAATGTCAAGAATGAAAGGACGAAGTTGAACAGTTACAGTAGAATTGGGAAGACTTGCAGAAAGAAATTGTGTACTTTGTCGTGCACCTTGTCGCCCTCCTACACCCCAAACACTAGGGCATGGGTCAGTGGGCCAAGATGCAGGCCAATCTTTAGCTGAAATTACTGAAACATCAGCCCCTGTATCAATTATGCCCTCAAAAGGCTTACCCTGAAAAAAGACTGTCTGACGGGGTCGCTGGGTGGTGATTGGGGTGGTTAATGAAATTACAACGGGATCCATGGAACCAAACCCGCCGTCCCCTCGATCCCTATCATGACCCCCTGCAGGGACAAAATAGGGCAAATGGAGTAATTGTGTAGGACTAGTATTGCTTGACAAAGTCTGTGGCATGTTAGTCCATAATTAAATAAAGATGACACCTGTATAGTCAGAATCAATTACTCCAGGTATTACAAAATTTCCCTTTTTTCCCATGCTAGATCGAGGCAAAATTAATCCAACATATCCAGAAAGGAGAGGTCCAGAAAGTTGTGAAGGAACTACTTGTACTTCTCCTGGAAATTTGAAACACACTTCTTGTTGGATAGTTAAATCTATCCCAGCACTCCCTCTAGTGGCAGCAGGGGTATTGTTATTTGTTGATGGAATTACCGAAGGGTCTCTGTTTGGACCGGGGCCAGAGACCGGCCCGCTTTGAAGTTTCCCGACCAGCATTCATTAGCCCAATGAAATCCCTTATTTTGTTTTTGGACGCCTCCCAGCAATATTTTTAAATGGTCGGGAGGCATACATTCCTCCCCCAGGATTTCTGCATTCCTGTTTAAAGTGTCCAATTTTACCACAATTATAAAATTTCCCCTGAGGTTTCTGAGCTTTTGTAAGAGCTGCAGCTAAGAGATTAGTTTGAAAAGAAGCAGTTCCTATATCCTGACATGCTTTAATCATTTCTGCTAAATCTGGTTGAGCTCCCAATCCAATGATGGCCCATTTACATTCAGTGGTGGCATTTTCTTTAGCCAATTTCATAAGCAATTCAGCTTGGGCATCAGGATTATCAATTTTTCATCTCAAGGCATCTTGCAGACGGTTAATAAAATCTGCATATGGTTCATTTGCCTTTTGACGAATATTTGAAAATGCTTGAGATGGTTTCCCAGTTATAGGAACTTTTCCAAAAGCTTTGTAAGCACATTCAGAGGATATTTGAAGAGTAGCTATAGGCAAAACAATCTGTGCATCCACTGGAGTGTAATCAACAGAGCCATATAACTGTTCTGGGAGGTAAGCACCTCCAGAAGTTGCAGCTCTTAATGCACATTGATGTATAACTCACTATCCCATACAACATACTGAGCTGGTGTTAATAACATACGAATTGTTGTTTTCCAGTCTTCTGGTACCAAAACATGATTCCTCATTGTTGCTTCTAACATACCTTGCACATAAGAACTTCCTAACCCAGTATCTCTTATACTCTTACGCAATTCTGTTAAGATTGCATAAGAAAGTGGTTGATATTCAACCAGTGGGCCTCCATTTGCATCTACCTGCCCAGTCAAATGTACAGGACAAACTGAAAGCATATCTGCTATTTCCTGCATATCTCCCTCCCCTTTCGCCATTTGATTTTCTAATACATGGTGAATGGAAACATAAGATCTAGAATTCTTTTGCTCTGAAGGTGTCACATCCATCGTGGAAGATATAGGAGCTGATGGAACTGAAACCTTTTCATGATCAAAACCTGGAGAGGGAGTAGAACTTAATTGTACTGCATCAGCCCCATATTTTTCCACTGTGTGGCGACATTGATGCCAACAATGCAAACATCCACTGAGGCTCGGGGTTCCTAATGAAAGGTGTTACCTATTCTTTCCCAATCCTTAAGTTGTAGCGTCCCCCTTTCAGGATACCAAGGACAGTTTGTCCCTATCTCACTCACTAGCTTCCTAATCTCCCTTTCAGGCATTGTCATGCCTGACTTGTGTAAGAGAAACCTTAACTCTCTTACATGCTTTTGCTGATGGTGAGATATATCACAGCCCATACTTACAGTTTGAGAAATCTCGCAGGACGAGAAGACGAGAAGGTGCACCAAGGGGTCTATTCCAGATGACTGCAAGTATGTTGGTTGCTGCTTTCCCTCGGGAGGGGATGTCCCTGTTCGGGCGCCAGATGTAAAGATGCTAAGAAAAATACTCAGGCATGTCTTGAGCAGAGATTTGAAGCTGCTGCAGAGCTGCTTGTCACAGCTTGAGACAGCTTGAGAATCTCTCTGTGTTTATTGGTTTTATATACTTTTTACATACATAGGCTTTACCATTAAATGCTGACATTTTACATTCATAAGTTTAACCATTAGATGCTGACATAAAGTTTCTTCATTGGAAAATTCCTTCATATAAGCAACTATTTTCTAGTAACACATTACCTGATCAAAGATCAGGTAAAGAACAAATACAGGTAGATCAAAAGGAGAAAGAACTGACAAAGGCAAGAAGAGATAGGAAGTAACTTAAGCATATTATCTATTTAGGTAGGTGAGGCATTAAGTCAAAAGGGGATGACCTTCTGGCTGCTTCATTGGGACAAAGGGTATCAAAGGACACCATTTTTTTCTTGCCTGTCTGCAGGAATCTGAGCAGTGCCGAAGAAGCCTGTCCTCTGGGCTCGAGTTGCAGCCATCACCCGCAGAGGTCCTATCCGTTGGCCAAGAGCCCAGAAGGTGATGTATTCGTACTGATCCAAATTCACTGTCACCTGAAGAACGGAAGCCAGAACTGACATGAAAATACAAGTTATTAGGAACTCCCACATTCTGAACATTACAAGGCGATGGGGAAACAAGCCATCTATCACCATACTACTGCTGAAGCCAACTGTAAATACTTGTCACCTGTTCAAGTCTGCTTATCTGTAGACTTCCCCAGATGTGCTGAAAGAGGGCTTATGCCACATGAGTCAAACTGCATGTCAAAATCCAGTATCTTCCCAACTCTGCTAAGCAGTACTTGGTAAAATTAGAGGGCCAAGTTTGTAGTCTGCTACCTCTCATAGCACCTGTTAGCGCTGGGAAATGGTAAATGTATTTGTTTTTTATCCTGTGCTTGTTATTTTTATAAGTAACTCAAGAGGGCAAACATATAGTACATAATGCTCTTTCCTCCTCCTATTTTCCCAACAACTCCTCTGTGAAGCGAGTTGGGATAAAAGTGACTGGCCCAAGATAACCCAGCTGACTTTCATGCCTATGGTGGGACTAGAACTCACAGTATCCTGGTTTCCAGGCCAGCACCTTAACCACTACACTGAACTGGATCTCTAAGGAAAATACAATGGCTTGTATTTTCACCAGTTCTATGAACCAGCCATCTGGCAACTTGTAGCTGATCTGTAAACTCCAGAAGGGGATGTTAACAACAGGCAAATCTGGTTTAAAAGGGGTGGATTTTCTTACTCACCAAAATACTATGCTATTATGGCCTTGGTGAAGTACACCATGGATCTGAGAGGAAGGGTCAGCCTTAGCCCCAGTCTGAAGTGACCAATAGATTCAGGTTGATCCCAGGTTCAATGGGTCACCTGACTGCCTCCAAAGTAACAGGAACAAATTTTATATACTTTGCAGTGGCTGTTAAATACTGCTGGGTTAAGGCTGAAAACATCACTTTAACACTGGAATATCTAAGGTTTTTGTTGCTGTTTCAGGGATGGGTTGTGAAGAAGATAAAAGTAACTACATGCCCCCCCCAAGAGAAAACCCAACATGCCAAGGAATATGTATTACATGCTTGGATGCTAGCGGGGCAGGACCCTACATCTATAATGGGAATTCTATGCCTAATGTAAATATTTTTTATGTGTGATTTCTCTGCAATCTGAAATGGGGAAGTTTTTGCTTACAGTCTCATTATCTCAAGCCAGGCCTATCCATTTCCAGCACTTCTGTCTTTTCAGACTCTTACAGCTAAAAGGCAAATCCTACCCCTTTCCTTCTCTTTTAAAATTTGATGAACTGGGATTTTCTTAGGCCGGGGTTACGCACAAAAGCAAATTATATATGAGTAGAACCATTTGTTTGGCTCTTTTATTTTTCTTACATTTTATGATTTTTTTAGCAAATACAAAACAGATGCAAAAATAAACAAATAAACAAATCAGAATCTACCAAAGGATAGGCAATGCGATCCCCAAAGTTCTGTTTTGTGGCCTTCAAAAGTCATACTATCAAACTTTGAAAGCAAACTATCAAGATACATGATTTATGCTTTTTTTCCAGCTGAAAACTTTTTTTTAAAAAAGTGTAAGTCTTTCTTTAGATTTAATACCATTCAGCATCTACCTGCTGCCTCAAAAAATAAAGAAAATTATGAACCCTAGCAGCCAAGATATCCTGTCACTAGCCAGAAAGAATTTTGTACTCTGTATGTATTACTGTATGTATTAACTGCATTTCATTTCTTAATAGATAGTAGCAATGTTTTACGATATCTTGTAAGATGCCCAAAACTGTAAATATAATGGGCAACATATAATTTTCTAATAAAGGAACTACATGTTAATTATGAATAAGGCACAACATAGGCAGCACTTTAGATGGTGCTATAAGCTAAAAGACAAATCTATGGAGAAAAAGGCCAAACATTTCTCCAGCATCAGACAGTACATGCCTCTTAATATGGTCATTTGTAATTATGATGGTTGAGGAACACAAACAAGCTGTCCTGGTGATGACTTTTTGATTGGCACTAGACCAGTTATAGGGGAAAGAAACTGTGTGTCTTAGTTGCCTTCAAAAGATATCCTGCTGGACAAGATCAAAGTAAGGCAAAGCAAAAGACTGAATAATACTGAGAAGTTTGGAAATTTTTATCTGTGGGCTTGGAGAGATCCAATATCATCCAAAGAAATTCTAGGATTTTGTTCCACTCATGTAATTTGCCTTTGTGCATAAGCCCAGCCTAAGAAAACCCCACTTCACCAAACTTTAAAAGTGAGGGAAAGGGATAGGATTTGCATTTTATCTATAAGAGTCTCAAAAGACAGAAGTGCTGGAAACTGATAGGCCTTGGCTTGAGAAAAATGGCACTGTTAAGCAAAAACCTCTCCATTTCTGATTGCAGTCAGAGAAATCATACATAAAAATGATTCACACAAACAGAAAACCATCAGGGAAAAGATGAGAGTAGGAAGAGGGGTCTAGAATAATTTACCACACCCAATTTGTCATGGCCAACTTGCCGCAGGAGAACTTGCTGCACGACAATTCAACACTGTATTAATCATTTCATTCAGTTACTTTTTTAATTAGTGACCATGTTTTCACTGAAATTATTGTAACTTGTCTTTCTGGATTGACTATTGTTATTGGCCATGGTTCCATTGAAATGGATTTATCTTTTGTACTTGTTGAACTGTCCTGCAAGGAATTGTCCCGTGATGAGTTGGCTGTAGCGAGTTAGACACGGCGAGTTGTCCCATTCCAAGGAAGAGAACCTGAATAACTGAGATTACAAAAGGTGTGTCAAGGAAAATCCACAAGGTATCTAAAATGTCAGTTTGTTTTACCATTTCAGGACCCCTTCCTCTATCACATATAACACAGATGGGACACCTGAAGGAAAAAGGTGGTGTGGGGGTGATCTTTATTGCAGGCCACACCTGGACTTCATCATGAGGGTGATTGACAATTAGTGCATAAGCCAGTGCTTCTTCTGACAACTTGTTGAAGTTGGCCTGATCCAATAGTGGTTCCATCTTGGCCAAAACTCCCTGTTCTTTTCTTAACCGTTCGGCATCTGTCAAACAGAATTCCTGCAGTGTGTCCCGATCAGGATCAATAGGTGTATAGAGTGTCTAGAAGGGGAAGACATAAATTGGAAGATTAATACAGTTAGTATTAATACAGCATACTTGTTCTATCCCTGGTCACCGTGGGCAATTTATTATTGAAATCATCATCACAGCAACAGTGGGTGAACAAGTAGAAGGAATGCATTACTGGTAGTCCTTAACTTATAACAGCTCATTTAGTGACTTTTAAAGTTGCAGTGGCATTGAAAAAAGTGACTAACGACCATTTTTCACCCTTACAACCATTACAGCAGGGGTCTTCAAACTTGGCCCTTTTATGACTTGTGGACTTCAATTCCCAGAATTCCTCATTCAGTGTGTCTGACTGAGGAATTCTGGGAGTTGAAGTCCACAAGTCATAAAAGGGCCAAGTTTGAGGACCCCTGCATTACAGCATATCCATGGTCACATGATCAAAATTCAGACGCTTGGCAATCGATTCATATTTATGATGGTTGCAGTGTTCCAGGATCACGTGATCACCTTTTGTGACCTTCTCTAAAGCAGAGTCAATGGGAAAGCCAGATTCACTTAACAACCGTGTTACTAACTTAACAACTGCAATGATTCACTTAACAATCGTGACAAGAAGGATCATAAAATGGGACAAAATTCACTTAACAACTGTTTCACTAAACAACAGAAAGTTTGGGCTCAATTGTGGTTGTAAGTCGAAGACTACCTGTATTCCATCTTTTCTCTACCAGTTATTTAGTTTCCATGCTGAAAAGGCAGAGAATGTAGGTTTTTCTTTACCAATCAAGAATAGGAATGTAACATTTCACTGACACTCATCCAGAAAATATTGGAGGAGGAGGAGAGTCATCTAAGTCGGAGGTGGTAAAAATCAGAAGGAGTTTGGCAGCATCTTTTCTGACTACAGTAACACATTTTATTAAAGGGTGTAAACTTTAATGTGTTAGTCGGGAAAGATGCTACTGCTCTCTTTCTGATTTCTCATGCAGTAAATGTGTACTAGAGAAGGGGTCTCCAACCTTGGCAACTTTACGACTTGTGGACTTCAACTCCCAGAATTCCTCAGCCAGCATAGTCCAGAGTCCAGCACAGTCCACAATCCAACGTCCACAAGTCATAAAATTGCCATGGTTGGAGACCTCTATACTAGAGTACAGAAAATTATGCTGGTCACTGTTTATGATTTCATCTCCTTTGGGGTCAGTATTTTAGCAATTTTGGGTCAGGCAAGGAAGCAAGTAAATGTCAATCTTGATTCCTGCTCAAGATTGGAACTGTAACCTGCAGGATGCAGGAGAGCTAATTCTCCCCAGCTCTTTTATTTTCAAAACAAAATCATTACAGAGGGTGAAAGCTGACAGGAAATGTTGTTATCGGAGCAGCTGCAGACATTCCTGCACTCTATAAACATTTTTAGGATGAGCAATAGTCTCATAATGCATCCGATAGCTATTGGGCCTTGATTCAGACAACACACTGGATCAATTCTAAAATACACTAACATACTGCAAATCACGGTTCAGTTTGTGACTGAGAAGTGGCTTTACTGGAAGTCTTGGACTTATGGCCCCAAATGGGATTCTACTGCTAAGCAAGGCAATTAAATTCCATTATTGTTTAATGTCGTTCCTGATTTTACATCTTTTTCCCCCATGGTTAAGTGAATCACCACAGTTGTTAAGTGAATCACACAGTTGTTAAGTGAAACCAGCTCCCCGCCCCCTTGACTTTGCTTATTGGAAGCTGGTTGGGAAGGTCACATATGGCGATCACATGACAGCGGGACAGTGCAGGTATTGTAAATGTATGTTGGCTGCCAAGCACCCATATTTGATCTTGTGATCATCGAGATGCTGCAATGGTCGTTAAGTGATAGGACTGGCCGTGAGTCATTTTTTTCAGTGCCATTGTAAGTTCAAATGGTCATTAAACAAATAGTTGTAAATCAAGGACTACCTATATTACAATCTGACCCATGTTCAAGAATGAGACAAGTTGCCATGGCTTCATATTCATAATGGGGAGGATAGATCAATTTCTCCATCCTTTTGCGTTTCCATATTCATTATAAGGAAAAGGAAGCTTCTACCTGTTATTAGCAAAGGAAGTCAGACAACCCAACCAAGGAGGCACAGAGTTACCCCCATTTCTCTGCCATCCTATTTGGCAAGGGGCTATTTTTATTTAGAAAAATGGCAAAATGCTATGTTTTTTTAAAAAAAAAAACCCAAGCATTTAAATATTTGGGGGATACTCAGTAATACTAAACACCCTTAATAACAGTTGTTGTCCTAACAGCCACCTCCCTTGCTATCTTCTACATAGACTGGAACAATTCTTATAAATTGACTGCAAAAAGAAAGTTTGCAACTACCTGTAGCTGCTCCAAAACAGAGTAGTAATGGTGTACAAGGGACGAGTCCACTTGAGACACAAATTGCAAGAATGAGATGCGTTCTTTGCGACTAGAAGAGTGGAACTCCTGAGAAAGGGGAAAAAAGGCAACCCGGTTCATCCCTAAAATGGCCAATAAGAAGCAGTCGGTTTAATGAGAGGTTCCTTGGGTAGTACCGTACCAAAATACAGGCAGTCCTCAAATTATGACCACAATTGAGCCCAAAATATTGTTAAGTGAGACATGTGTTAAGCGAGTTTTGCCCCATTTTATGAGCTTTCTTGCCACAGTTGTTAAGTGAATCACTGAGGTTGATAAGCTAGTAACACAGTTGTTAAGTGAATCGGGCTTCCCTATTGATTTTGCCTGTCAGAAGGTCGCAAAAGCTGATCACATGACCTTGGCAGCATCTTTTCTGACTACAGTAACACATTTTATTAAAGGGCGTAAAGTCATAAGTGTGAACCAATTGCCAAGCATCTGAATTTTGATCACACGATCGTGGGGCTGCTAAAAAGATCGTAAGTGTGAAAAATTGTCATAAGTCACTTTTTTCAGTGCCATTAACTTTGAACGGTCACTAAATGAATTGTTGTAAGTTGAGGACTACCCATAAATATAACTGTTTAGTCAGGTCTGCTGCACTGCCATCTCTGTAGTTGTGAATTAGTGGCCTATCCTCGTGCTGCAGAACCATTATCCTTATAGTTTTCCATTTATTTCCAGCAACTTCTCTTTAATACAGCTTAAAATTGGTTCGACATAAATGTTTTTGAACATGACCTGCAATAATATCCACAATAGGAATTTTGCAGTCATAGCTACTGGGAAATTCCTCTTTCCCCAATTCAAAACTGGTCTACAATGGTAAGTAGCCTAAATTCTTCAATAGGCATGTCTGAAATTTCATTGAGGTATGAGCCTCTTCTTAGAGTTCCATCTCGACAGATGAATTTTTGGATAACAGGTCAGTTAGCCAACATTTCTAGTAATCAACGTATCTTGGAATATTTGTGCAGAATGCCAGATTGTGAATTTCTATCTATTAGAGAAGTTACCACGGTTCAATAACAGAATACATGATTTGCATGTAGAAAGTTCCATTTTAAAAATCCAATTAAAAGGAGTACAAAGTAGTAAATATTTTGATATTCTTGAAATTATAACAGTTTAGGACATATATGCAGATTTGACATAAGACAACTTTCTAAAGTCAGATGTTTTAACAGATTCAATAGCAACATGCAGCTCAAACATCTTTTTAACAAAGCAGGTAGTCCTCAACTTACTCAACTCGTTTAATGACTGTTTGAAGTTACAACGGCACTGAAAAAAATGACAGAAGCATTTTTCACACTTACCATTGCAGCATCCCCAGGGTCACGTGATCAAGATTCAGATGTTTGGTAACTGACTCCTATTTATGACGGCTGCAATGTGTCCTGGGGTCATGTGATCACCTTTTGCAACCTTCCGACAAGTGAAGTCAATGAGAAGTCAGATTCATTTAACAACCATGTTACTGATAGAAGTAAAAGAAAGGTCTTCAGAATTTAATATTGAAAGAGAAATTTATAATTAAATTTGCTGCAGTGGAAATTTACTGAGTGGAGAAAAAAAAACTAATAATATATGGGAACCAGGAAAGGAGAGCATAAAGAAAGGAAGATAAACACATGGGCAAAAATAGCTGGGTCTTAGAGTGGGAAAAGAAAGAAGACAGACCATAAAAAAATAACTGTAAGAGGAAATGGCTAGCCAGGAAAGGCACACTGAATTGAAAAACAGGAAAAGAACTTATTGTTCTAAAAAGGGGACATAAATATCTACAGTTTAAAATAACCATTTAAATGTCTATTTTTTCTTATTATTATTGTATATGTGAATATGATTTAATATGTTATCAGGAAATGTATATAAGTGGACGGAAAGAGTGTAACCTCATAGTACCTCAGCCAATGGGGAAAGAGGAGGGATGTAGCGGCCGGTGATAGGGATGAATAAAAGAAGGAGATATTTTGGGTTAAAACTTTGGAGAGAACCAAGCTTTGATAGCTTCGCTCCCCGCTTATTGCAATAAACGAAACAAAAGGCCTTCACTGTGTCTTGGCTGGTTATTGGTCAGGCGAGCTTGCCTCTGGTCACGAAGAAAAGTGGCCAGGAGCACATAACATTACTAACTTAACAACTGCAATAGTTCTCTTAACAAGTGTGGCAAGAAAAGTCGTAAAATGGGGCAAAATTCACTTAACAAATATCTCAATTAGCAACAGAAGTTTTGGGCCCAACTGTGTTTATAAGTCAAGGACTACCTGTAATGAAATTTACATCTTCAATTATATGCTTTGTGTCTCCACCAATGAGAGAAAAAATGGAATATTTCATAAACAGACTTCAGATTTCCAATTCATACTTTTATGTTTCTCCACTTTTTTATCCATGACTATAGTAAAAGTGGCCAATTTGGCAGTAAAGAACTTCTGGACAAGAAAAAAAAATCCTTATTTCTATAAGTTTCATACATAATTATTAAGGTAGGTAAATATAGCAGGATCATTATCCTTAATTTGTCCTATATATATATATAATAAGCATTATAACTGAGCACTAATCCAGGTCTACAGTGCAAAGGGCTTACACTCTGTGTAATCTCCCTCTGCCTAGTAGTAAAGATATTTCAGAAGAATTCACTTCATGTTCTCCAGATCACTGTTGCCCAATGTACTCCAGACCTTAGAGGTCAACTTTTTATAATCTGTGCTCAGTATCTGGACTGCTTCTGTCTAGTAAAGGACATTTTACCTTTCTAGAGTGAGTCTCTCTATTACAGTGGTTCTCAACCTTTTTAATGCCGCGACCCCCAACCGGTTGTAAGTTGAGGACTACCCAACCGGTCGTAAGTCGAGGACTATCCAACCGGTCGTAAGTTGAGGACTATTTCCCTGCCCGGGAGCGCCGCGCATGCGTGGTGCCACCCCCTGCGCCGGCCGAGGCGTAGCTGGCAAGGGGCAGCGACGGCACAGGGCGACCACCGGCTGGGCCACCAGCTGGCCCAGCCCAAGGGAGGTAAGGCACCCACCGGGCCCCACACGCACCAGCAACCCTCCCTGCGCCCGCCAGCCCCCCACCTCCCACCCCTGGCCCTCTTTTACTTACAGTTTTAGTACTTGCTCAGCAGGGAGGGGTGGAAACTTCCAGAGAGCTCGCCTTCGCTGCAGACAACTTGCAGCACCGTTTGCAGACTGGGACTTTTGACGGGCTCAGCAGGGCAGAGACAGCCTGGACAATTCCTATTGGCTTTCAAAAGCCAATAGAATAAGAGGGAGTAGCACAGCTAAGGAAAAGGGGGAAAAAATGGCGGACTGCGTTGTTTGGCGACCCCTGTGAAATGGTCGTTCGACCCCAAATGGGGTCACGACCCACAGGTTGAGAACCGCTGTTCTATTACAAGCCTTCCTATGTTAAATGAGCAAAATGTACAGTATTTTCTGATTTAATGATAAAAGATCCTAAACATCAAATGATCAAAGCAAACACAAAGGGCTTCCAGGGCAACATTATGATGTTGCTGTTCATCAACCATCAAGGCATTTAGATAACTACCAATTGTAACCAGAATTCCTCTTTCGTTCCCTTTTATATCCTTTTCTCCTTCCTACAAAAGCTTGTAATTTGTCACCCGTTCATTTTTTTCATGCCATGCCACTCATCATACATAGGATAACTGCCTTCTCCTCCTCTCCACATGCTATACTTTTCCTCCATTTGTTTTACTTTTGTTTAGCAAAATTTAAATCACTGTTTCCTCTACTCTTCAATTTCTACATGAACAGCACTTTGTTTCAAGAAGCATTTTCATTTCTTCAGAATGTTCTCTTCCAAAGGTTCATCTCATTTGGCCCATCTGACCATTTCAGAAACTTCACCCCATCGGGAAAGATTTTTAAGATTGGCTTAATTCAAACTCTACATGTTCATGAAACAGACCCTACTTAACAGGCAAGGGACCGGCCTTGAGAGCTCTGGGATGAAGAAAAATTAGGTTCTGCAATCAAGATTGCAGATAATTTGCCAAAAGAAAACACTTGGTATACTAAAGCAAGCACTGACTGGGCCAAAAGAAACTAAATTTTGGAATCTGAACGCATCATGCACATCAAGTAAACCAATATACAATATATTACCGTATAACATTTCATACTATTGCTGCTTGTGTTGACTATGAGAAGGGGTGACACGTTTTGCTTGCTTCTATGATTTCACCAAGTGCTATCCGCATGTTCTAAAATTTGCTTATGCTGTTTTGAGGCATGAAATATTTTGAAAGCTGAGAGGGGTGATTGTGAATGCTGCTTTTGTGCAATGCATTCAAGGGATGTCAGAACTGACACAGAAGCCTATTTTTACCTTTACCAGGGCTTCAACCAGTTGATTCTTGGAAAACGGGATGTATTTTCCTGATAATCCACTGCCCAGTTCTGTCGTTCTGTTGGCTTCCACATCTTCCAATATTTCACCATCGTGGCAGCAAGGGAGGCCTTGCCATGCAAAGACAATCCTATAATCTTGGTCCCCAGGGCTAACCGGGTTATGCTCAGCATTCTGGGAGAGTCCAAAGCTTAACAGTTAAAAAATGGCAGCACAGTCATGTCTATCTTCCTTGGCTAAGTTTCCTCAAACTGACATTGTTTTGCAACCACATTGCTTGAAGAGCTGCAGCAGGCACCTTTTGAAGCAGCAAATGTAGAAAGCTTTGAGAAATGGGGCGTTGTCTTACCTGAACGCCTTTTCTCAGCATGAAGATGTAGAATCCACCGGTGGGTAATCTTAGCCAACCTGCTCAGCAGACTAGGTCAGAACTTTAGCCACGCCTCCTTCAGGGAGTGCCTTCTACTTCCAGTTTTGACAAAGGCGAAGCTTCCATGACGAAGGTCTGACCCAAAGCTCCAAACAAACAACCAAAAAACCGAAGACACCTGCCTAGACTAATCAGAGGAGGGTGTGGATTCTACATCTTCATGCTGAGAAAAGGCGTTCAGGTAAGACAACGCCCCTTCTCCAGCATGAGAAGATGTAGAATCCACCGGTGGGACATACCAAAGCCCTCCATGTCCCCACGGGTGGGAGTCTAGGCTAGTGACTCTGAAGAAGAAACAACCAGCTGCAGCACCCTCCTGCCAAAGGAGTCATCTGATGTCGCAAACCTGTCAATCTTATAGTGCCTAACAAACGAAGAGGGGGAAGACCAGGTCGCCGCCCTACATATTTCCTGCACAGACACCTGAGTGAGCCAGGCCGCCGAAGTGGCCACACTTCACGTGGAGTGAGCTGTAATGTGTGACGGAACCGGAAGTGACAAAGAAACATAAGCCTTGGCTATACAGGCCTTGATCCATCTGCCAATGGTCGAGGAAGAAACCTTCTGACCCATGGACGATGGCTGAAAGGAGACAAACAACGCCTCAGATTTACGAAAAGCCAAAGTCCGCTTGACATAATGGAGTAGGGCTCTACGAACGTCCAAGGTATGCCAATGTCTCTCCAGACGGTGGGAAGGATGCGGACAAAAATTAGGGAGTACGAGGTCCTGAGACCTGTGAAACCAGGAATTAACCTTTGGCACAAAGGAGGGATCCAAACGTAGAGTAACCCTGTCGTCAGAAAAAATGATCAGGTCCTTGCGAACCGAAAGAGCCGCCAGCTCCGAAATCCGTCTCGCTGAAGTAATAGCTACAAGAAAGGCTACCTTCAGCGAGAGATAGCAGAGCGAACAGGACCCCAGGGGTTCAAAGGGCGGGGAAGTCAGAGCCTGCAGAACCTTGGGCAGGTCCCAGGATGGGAAACGATGGACTACAGGAGGCCGTACTGCAACAGCCCCTTTTAAAAAGGCACATACAGCCGGATGCTGTGACAAAGGGGCCAGGTTATTGCAGGAAAGAACAGTTTGTAAGGCTGCCACCTGCCTGCGAATGGTATTAAGCGCCAGACCCTTATTCATGCCCTCTAAGAGGTACTCCAGGATATTGGGAATAGTAACCGAGAGAGGATCTAACTTGTGCTTGCTGCACCATGTGGAAAAAATTTTCCACGTGGCATCATATATCCTGTTAGTGGAAGGGTGACGTGAAGCCTGGATGACCGCAATAACTCCATCCGAAACGGATTGCCTAATTAACCCTTCCCGCTCAAGTGCCAAGCAGCTAGTTGTAGCCACTGAGGGTCCGGATGCTGAAGGTTCCCCTGACTGAGAGACACCCGATGCGGAGGGAGTCTCCACACTGGCGAGAGCGACAGGTCCACAAGGTCTGCAAACCACGGACGCCTTGGCCAGTACGGAGCAATTAAGATCACCTCTGCTTCCTCCAGAAGCAACTTGCGGATCGTTGCTTGCAACAACGGAAGTGGGGGGAAGGCATACAGCAGTCCCCGTGGCCAGCTGCACCTGAGGGCGTCCGTTCCTTCCGCTCCCCTTGCTGGGAACCTGGAAAGAAACCGGGGAAGCTGAGTGTTTGCCGGGGACGCGAAGAGATCCAGGAGAGGACGGCCGAACCTGTCCGTGATCTCCTCAAACAGAGTTGGATCCAGTCGCCACTCTGAATGATCCACCGTGACTCTGCTGAGCGAATCCGCCTGGTGATTCGCCTCCCCCGAGATATGTTCTACCTTGATAGAACCTAGATGCGACTCCGCCCACAGGCCCAGATCCCTGGCCTCTTGCATGAGAGCCGCTGATCTGGTCCCTCCCTGCTTGTTCACGTGAGCCTTTGCTGCAACGTTGTCCGTCAGGACCAGAACGTGACACCCTGCCAGAAGGGAGGAGAAGCGAAGAAGAGCTAGGTGAATGGCCCTGAGTTCGAGCCAATTTATATTGTGGGCCAAGTCCTGTCGTGACCACCTGCCCTGGGCTAGATTTTTTTATTTGGATTTGTATGCCGCTCCTCTCCGAGGACTCGGAGCGGCTCACAGCATATATATAAAACAATTTCGACTAAAATAGATGCGTCTGAAAGTGAGCCCCCCAGCCGAACTGGCTGGCATCAGTAGTCACCGTAAGTCTGGCTGGTTCCCTGAAGAGTGTCCCCCTGGACATAGCGGACGAGGCCCACCACCGGAGGGACGAAAGTACCTGCTGTGGCACCCTGACCTTTCTTGATGACGCACTTTGGTTGAGTCTTTGAAAGGGAAGAAGAAACCATTGAAGACTTCTGGAATGAAGCCTGGCCCAGGGAACGATCCCCATGCACGAGACCATCTTTCCCAGGAGCTGGGATAGCTGTACTAGAGTGACCAATCTTTGTCTGCGAATGAGTTGCGTGAGCTTTTGGATGCTCGCCCGACGTTCCTGGGAAAGATAAACCATGCATGCGTTCGAGTCTATGACCGCCCCTAAGTGTAACAGACATGTTGAGGGAACGAGGTGACTTTTTTTGTGATTGACGGAAAAACCGTGATCCTGAAGGGTGCATAATGTGACCTGTAGATCCGCTTGGGCGGACTGAAGAGAGTTGGATAGGATCAATATGTCGTCCAGATAACATTGGACGCGCACCAGTAACGTGCGAAGATGGGCCCCTAACACAGCTAACACCTTTGTGAACACCCGAGGGGCCGAGGATAGGCCGAATGGAAGGGCCCTGTATTGAAAATGTCAATTTGCGTGGCAGAACCAGAGAAACTGTCGATGCTCTTGCCTGATTGGAATGTGCAGATATGCCTCTGTCAGATCTATGGATGACAGCATGTCCCCTTTTCGGATGCTGGCCAAAATGGATTTGAGGGACTGCATTTTGAATCTTTTGTAGACCACAAAGTAATTTAGTCGTTTGAGGTTGAGAATCACTCTCCAACCCCCCCGATGCCTTGGACACGACAAACAGAATGGAGTAAAACCCCTGTTTTTCCTGTCCTGGGGGAACCAGCTCTATGGCCTTTATTTCTACGAGATGGTCTATGGCCAGGTTTAGCAGACGCGCTTTCGATGGATTGCGTGAGACAGGGCATTTTATGAAGTGACTTGGTGGAGGGGAGTAAAACTCTATGGCCAGGCCGTAAGTTATGGTCTCTCTTACCCAAGAGTCGGTCGTGGTTGCCTGCCACACCTCGCTGAACAGTGCCAGGCGACCGCCAATGGGACTGTCCCTGGCGTCACTTGGACCGCCTGTAGGGACGGCCCCCCGACCCTCTAAAGGGACGTCTTGATGAGAACTGGCCCCTGCCTGAGGTAGGGCGGTCCTGGTAACAACCCTGCCTGGAGGAAAAGGATCGCGAGCTTCTGGGCCAATCCCAGGACTGCCCCCCCCGAAAGGGCTGCCTCCATTCCCAGGAACCACCCTGGCGGAAACCCTGTCTGCGGAACTCTCTCTGAGGCCGACTGTCCGACCTTTTGGAAGGATGGGCCAGTATTTTCCTCTTATTCTTATCCTCTATAATGTACGGTTCCAGAATAGCCCCAAATAACTTGGTACCAGAATACTTAGAGGTGGACAGTCGCCACTTAGCCTTCAAATCTGTCCTCCACAGTTTGAGCCAGAGAAGCCTCCGAGAGGCTACTGTTGCCCCAATCAATCTGGCCGAATAACGAGTTGCGAACAAAGACGAATCTACCATGTACTCCGCTGCTGTAAGCAATTTGGTTAAAGTTTGGTGAGTGCATACCTGGTCAGGAGGGACACTCGATTGCAGTTCCCGTAGCCACATAATGGATGCCCTAGCAAAGAAGGAGACTGAGGTAGCTGCCCTGATTGACCAGGCCGAGGCTTGGTGAGCCCGCCGAAGCGAGAACTCAAACTTTTTGTCCTCCGCCTTCATGGCCTCAGCCATGTCCCCTGGAACAGCAGACGTGGAAAAAAGAGATATTAGAGGCTCATCTACCGACGGAACCTCCAAGAGAGAGGCGAAGGGGGAGGAAACATTGAACAGTTTTTTCTCCATATTGTTTGGAGAAGGGACAGTCGCTAACGACGCCCACTGGGACTGCACCGTGGTGCGAAAAACCTTGGGACAAGGAATCTGCGTCTCCTCCGACACCGGAGGAAGAAGGAGAGGATTAGAGTCATCCTCCTCCTCAGAGGAGGCAGACTTAACCACTTTAGCTTTGGCAGAAAGGTTCAGTGTAGCACATGCCTTGAGAAGGAGGGAACGAAAAGAAGCGGGGTCAAATAAACCTGAGGTCGATGCTTGTTCCGGAGCAGCGCCTTCATCCTCCGACATCGGGATGTCAGTCATCTCCAGGTCCACAGATCCCTCCTCTGCCACCTGTGAAGAAGTCTCAGAGACCCCAGAAGCCTGGGTAGCTACCCGCCCCGTACGGGGAGGGAGCACAGATGAAGGCAATGAACTTTGAGGGAGAGAAGGATCCCTGGAGGAAGACATGAATTGATCACATGCCTGTCTCATAAATGAGTGGAATTCTGACTGCGCTGATCCCTGGTACTAGGCCCCGCCTCAACCTGGGTGGCTGCAGAAGCCAGGTGTTCAGGAGAAGATGGACTAGATTGAGGGGAACCAACCTGTTCAGTTTCCCCCGGAGGAGACCATTGCCTAGGTCACTGCCCAGATTCCAATTGAGGCTCAAAGGGAATAGGTGTGTCCAATGGGGCGGGGGAAACCACTTCAGCCCCACTGGCTCTGAGCCTCTGGGCCTTGGAAAACTCCCTTTCCAGCACCTGATGCCTCCTCATGGCCTCTCGCTCGGCTGCCTTCGACGGCTCCTTCACCAGGTGCTTAGTTTTTGCCTTCTTCTTGCCCCCCCCCCGTTTCCAAATCAGTAGATCTGCGTTTTTGCGAAGTAGGGGGGGTGCCTGAGCCTTGGTATGCCTGGGACGAAGCACTGTCTGCCATGCTGTCTGGAAGGTCCAGTAAAGGTATCCAAACAAAGGGGGGGGGGAAATTCCAAGGACGCAGATCAAACAGGCAGGGAAGGGAGAAGCCCTATTTCTGCACAGATGCAATGGCAGTCACAGTCAGACGAATCACTAAATGCGTCTGCAAGGCCGGGTGACTAAAGGTCACAACTATGAAGGAACAGGTGGTATGAAATCCCCTGAGGACAGAAAACACTGTAACCAACACCTGCTAAAGTTCTAAGAGCAAAGTAACAATTAACACAATAATAATCGGCACTCCGGATGCAGGCCGGATAATCTCCGTTACTCCCCCCAGTGAGGCCTGAATACAGCAGGCACAATGGCAGCAAGAAACCAGGGACCAATTGCAAGAAGGCCTTCACCGGCCCAGAGGCCTTGGGCCACACCCTGTGCAAACAAAGGCGACCGCGCCTTGCAATAGAAAGGCCTAGGCCGCACTCTCCAAAATGGCGGCCGCGCCTACCAAATAGGCCTAGGCCGCACCCTCCAAAATGGCGGCTGCACCTTGCCAAAGAAGGACCAGGCCGCACCTTCCAAAATGGCTGCCGCGCCAACTAAACGTGATCCGACTGCCTCCAAAAAATGGCGACCGCGCCCAAAAGGCGCTTGCACAGACACGCGGCTCCGAAAACGGCCGCAACAGCCCTCAGACTGAAAAACGGCAACCGTAACGAAGGCAGACACTGGATCACCCCACCCTCGCGGCAACCCGGTGCTCTCCTCCCCACCAAACAACTTGCAGTTAGTAGCAGTAGCGGCGAGGCCGCTATCCGGGGAGGCCACTTCGTCCTTCGGGAAGCCGGTGGGGAGAAACCTCCTGGAAATGCTCCGGTGAGGGAGCGTGGACGAAATTAACTCGGGCGGCGGCAGGGAGCCAGGGAAGTCACCCCCTGAAGCTCCAGCGGCCCGAGCCTCAAGGCCTGGAAAACCAAGCCTACTCTGATGCAGCCTACCTTTCTACAGATCAAATTTAGTAATTTAGAATTTGGTTTTGAGATAATCAATTAGAATTAATCAAATTGAAAAAGTTTTCCAGCAAAAACAATACAAACTAGCCTAAAACCGAGGAGCTACCAAATTTTGATGCTGCTGAGCTGAAGACTAGGTCAAAACTGGAAGTAGAAGGCACTCCCTGAAGGAGGCGTGGCTAAAGTTCTGACCTAGTCTGCTGAGCAGGTTGGCTAAGATTACCCACCAGTGGATTCTACATCTTCTCATGCTGGAGAACAAGTAGAGCAAATCGATCTTTTTGATAAGCTGCAGGTAAAGAGTGTTCAGTTAACATGGAGGTACCATGCACAAATGACAAGGTACTTTCCCCACTACCACACCCGCAATCGCATGTGAAAGCAAGCTCACAACCAGGACAGAACAACAGGGGTTAAAAAGTCATGGGTAAAATCATCAGGCTATCCCAGTGGTGGCAAACCTATGGCACGGGTGCCAGAGGCGGCACTCAGAGCCCTCTCTGTGGGCATGTGCACCGTTGTCCCAGTCCTAGGCCTTCAGCTGTGTTTTATAAAACCTTTTTGCTTTAGGCCTCTGCTGCCATGTGCAAAAAAAAAAAGGTTCAATCAATCAGTCAATTTCAACTTCTTGTGGGGGGGGAAAGATCTTGCAAAGTTGGAATTGATTGAACTTTTTAGTCCCACCCAGTCTGCCGTTACCACCACAGCCACACCCACCCAATTGGCCACACCCACCCAATTGGCCACACCCACCCAATGGCCACACCCACCCAGCACCTGATGATGCATAAGTGGGTTTTGGGTTGCAGTTTGGGCACTCGGTCTCTAAAAGGTTCGCCATCACTGGGCTATCCAAACTGTTGAAATTAAAGGCTCCGACCAACTTACAACCCAAGCAGGTTATTTTTTTTCCCTCTTCACACAAACAAAACCCCCCTTTCAACTCAGACCCCCCCCAAAAAGTCCACTATTGAAGCAACGAGCTCTGACCTTTAAATAGAAGCCTGACATTGAATTTGGTGGCACATGCGCACAATGTTTCTTTTTCTCTTCCGCCCTCAATTCTAATCTTTTAGCTATTCCCGGGGAACTTCAAGTTGCGTCGTGCGCTTGCGCAGTGGCTTAGGTCAATTTTGTCGTGAGCTAAACTGGGCCCATAAATCAGAGATAAAAAATTTAAAACAGCTACCCGCAAAGGGTAAAACTTATTTGCCCATCAACTCTGTTCTGATTCAGCCTCTGCAAAATACCATTTAGGGTCAGAATGGAGCCATTCTGTATCATTCGTTTTTTACTCAATGAAAACTACTGAAAACATTTTGATTTAAGAGAAGCTGAATTTGTTGCTCTATACCATTTTCCTTTCCTGTCTCTATGGCCAAACCATGGGGCACTTGCAACAATCAAAAGAATTCCATAGTATCGGAAATTCTTTCCAATCTGTTTATGCGCATGCGCAGTACAGCTTAATTCCTCCTTGTTTGGACCGGCAAAAGACGACTGCAGTTCCTCCGCAGCGCACGCGGGATTCTATGGAATCCTCGCCGGCGTCATTCTAACTCCCGCCCCCAACAGTCATTTCCAACTGCCCTGTTGAACGCTCCAGCATTCAAAAAGAGGCGCTGGCAGCTCTCCCGACCATTCAGGCTTCGAGTTCTCTCAAGCGCTTTCCCCCCTCCCTCCATGGGCACGTGACAAGATCAAAAAGGCGGGGAAAAACTTCATTTCCTCACTTTCCCCAAGGGGTAAGTGAGGAAGAGGGAGCTTCCAAGATGTTCTAGGACGATCAGGAAAATGTATAGCGCTGAGTCCTTCATTTCTGAGTATGCTTTATCGTGCAGTCCCTTAAAATGTTTAATTTGAGCTTCTAAGCTTTCTCCCATCTGCCATTTTCAGGATGTGTTGTCCATGTGTAGAGAGTAGGAATTGTGAGAATTGAAGCCAACTCCAGGGTGAGGAAAGGAGACTAAATTAAAAAATAAGGGACACAGTTTGGGTTCTTTGTTACAATACTTTCTCCAAGGCAAAGAATATATGTAGCCATAGTTGAATATTGAGGAACACAAAACAGTATAATTACCATGAGGCAGCAACTTATTTTAATATATTTAATTGCATTTTAAATGGATCCTTATTTAGAAATCAGAGGCTACACATTTTTCCTTTTCCCTTATTTTATTCTAACAGCACAGAAACAGTGCCTAGATTAAAATTGCCCAGCAAGTTTGAGCAGAGATTCAGTTCAGATCCTCTGTGCTAACACTGTAGCAATTGTTTTTCAGTGGTTCTCAGGTAGGAAAAGTAATCAAAGGTATAGGTTTAGGGCTGCATTTACACATGGAATTTAAAACAATAGATCAATTTCTTATTTGCTGTAGAGAAGTAAATCTTTACAACCAAATAAGTAAGTTTATTTCTTTGAAGGGAATAACTCAAGAAATTTGAATAGTAAAACATTTTTGCATATAATTTTTTCAGACAAAACTAATCAGATTTGCAATATTTACCATGAAATTAGATTCTGAGAACAAAATGAAAAGGCATACTACGTAAATAACACCTTTTGAGCAGTATTTGATTGTGCTCCGTCACTGGGGTGCTAACTGATGCTAAATATGAGCTGAAAAATGATATTTAACTATGCACTCAAAAAATGCACGAACTCATATAACTGAAGCTCTGAAGCATATCTTGGAGTGATGGTAACAAACGTGTAGCTGTCTAAATAGAATTATATTGTGAAACTCATATATCAGAAGTATGGCTATCACTCACTAAATGCTGCTAGTTCATTTTGTTGTGCAACTAAAGGAACATTTTTAAATAAAAGTTGTTATCTTAAAAGATAATGGAAAATTCTATACATTGCTTCAAATGCTTCATAATCACAATTTTGTTGGCCACCTTTCACATGCCTAGTAGGTTAGATTAAAGACTTGTCAGGCTGTGCTAAGGCAGAAACAGAACTCAGAAAGAACAACTCTGTATTCTTTTTTTTTTAAATGTTCGATGTTGGTAGATACAATTGTAGCAATATTTGTATTATCTTCTTAAAATCCAGATAATGTTTGTCAGCTTCAATTTACAGCAACTTTCCAGATTCAACTTTGTTCTAATGATAAAAAGACAACTACAGGATGAGAAAAATGACTTCAGTCTTGCGGGACCTTTCAGACCATGACATGGTGCACTTCTTCATACAACCTCAGATTGTTGCTAGAACACTAGCAGGGGTGAGACAAAATAACAGTACTTAACCATAGCTTCTATATTTGGGATCACATATAGTCTCTGAAGCAGTTTTAACTTCAGAATTCTTTCATAGTGCTCTAAAATTATAATTAGGAATCAAAAAGAGTCTATGATAACACATATTAGTGAAGTCGGCCCTCCGCAGGCCACTCCAATCTCAGTGGGTTCTTCACGATAGCCGGATTAAGGAGAGACATGCTACCAAGCACATTTCTCGGGGTGAAGCAACAACAGACAAAAGGCTGCCCCCCCTTTTATTACCTGTTACAGTGGGCGGTTACACAATGCATCACATGGTTACAAACAGCCTATGACAATGTTATAGCTGCAGCCAATGACAAGGCTACACTGGCAAAGTTACATCTGTGGCCAATGGATTCAAATCTTGGTACAACGTTCCTCCACCCACCAGCCCCTCCTTATTTCCTGCTGTTCCAAAACCGCATGGTCAAGCCACATGGCCGCAGGCTTCTTTGTTCCAAGCCACATGGCAGTCTCTTTGTCCCTTTGTTCCAAGCCTCATGGCGACTTGCTAGGGTGCATTACAACATATCCTGTGTTTTTATTTCTTTAGCAACTGTGCTTTGTTCCACCTATGCACCGTCCAGCTCTTACACGATCCTAGGGCATAGGCCATCTCTGTCCAGTCATCAGAGGCTGTAGTGGGTTCTTAGTTCTTTATCCAGGAGATGGATAGAAGAGGGAGGCCTACACAGGTTCAACAGGGGAGGAATACATTGTACACAGCAACAGATTGTTACACAGAATATTACAAGCATTATAATACGAAAAACCAATTTTTGAGCCACCCAGCATTAGGTAGTCAGGAAAATAAACTCCCAATCAAACAAGGCATCAGTTTCTTGTGATAAGGGATTGTTTTGTACCATACTTTCCATGTGAGCGACTGTGGCAGAAATGTTGGGTGTGTTGTCAGAAATGTAAATGTACCAGACCAATTCTGGGGTATTGACCAATATGCATTTTTTCCACATAAGAACTACATTGTCTTTAGAGAAGTTGTACAAAGTTTCAAAATTTCACCAAAATCAAACAAGGGAACACAATCAGCACATGCTTTTTTGTTGTCATTGTTTGTCTCATAGTCTAGCTGCCAAGGGATATTTGTTTTATTATAAGATTGCCAAATACCTAGAAAGGTGTTGTTACTAACTGATGAAGCTGTGTGATTAATGCATACTTGAGCAGGGTAACACAAAGCAAGAGAGACTCATAAGGAAGGATTTAAAGTGAGAGAAAGAGTTTTCATTCATCCATGTGAATGTATTAAGGAAAAAATTGTGAGGCAAGGCAAACTCATAAGGCACACAGATCTGGATGCATTCAGCAACATAGCATGGTGAGAGACATAAAATACAAAACAGCAAAGATTGTCACAAAAATAAAATCATTAACAAGACTAGAAAACATAAATTTAAAATAGGCAAAGAGAAATAAGAAAGGCAAAATTGGCAAAGAGAAATAAGAAAAGCAAAATTGGCAAAGAGAAATAAGAAAGGGAGGGGGCCATGGGGCCATGGTTTATTAAACAAAACAACGGGGGGTGTATGAGAGAGAAGGGAACACAGATTCATATGTAAATTGAGAAACAACCAGGGAGGGGGGGTGTATGAGAGAGAAGGTAATGCAAACAGATTCATTTGGAGATGGCAAAAACAAAATGCAGTCATATGTAGATAGGATCTCGGTTTACAGCCATCCTTTTCAGGCTGCAGATGGGAAAGTCTTCAGATCTGGCAACCAGCGATAATAAACCTGCAATTTCAAAAGAAGAGGGGGGGGGAATGGCTCTGTGGGGGAGGAAATGGCTTTCTGCTGCAGGCTCTTCTCAGGGGAGTCTGTCACAAGTTAAGAAAAGTTAACAGCGAACAAAGCATCACTGAGGCAGTTCTGAATCAATGGAAGGCCAGGAGATAATTTCTCCTTTTCCAATTATAAGAAATAGAAACAACAGACTTAAGATTTTTTAGCAAGTTAAAAGGTAACAGGGCAGAAGAAACAGAAACATCAGAAGAACTGCAGGGGGCTTTAGGAGTCATAGAGGTTGAATAGGCATGTTCTGAGTCAGAAGGAGAAGTAGGGGGGGGGTAAAGGAGGAGGTAAATCTTGAAAGAAACAACAGACTTAAGATTAGACCTGCAAACAATTCTTCCACGTAAGGAGGATTTGGGGAGGAGCAGAAGACTCCTCACATAAGCCAAGTTTAATCCAATCAGCAATTTTTAATGGTCCCTTTAAGGTGTATGAGGGACAATGCCAAATAAACATTAACAATACTTTTAACTCCTTACGTGAAGGCAATTTGTGAATTTTTTTTGTTGCATAATTGAGGTCCTGAGAATTACACCAAGCCCTCCCCTTTGGTCCTTGGAGAATTCTGCCCACATACTCACGGGGGGGGGTAGATCCTTGCTGAAGACGCCACGAAGGTAGGTCCTTGGTGGTTCATCAGATGGGGTAAATTTAGAGTCAGATTGTTACATTTTTTTGATGTCTCAGGGCTTGTTTTTAAAGCCTGAGGATCTATCAAATCAGCTTGTTTTGTTTTTGCACAGTGTAATGCCAGCATGGACATTACAGCCTTCCATGGGGCTAGGACACCTGGCGGAGCTCTTGGCAGTGTATGGAGCCAGGGACCTATGCGTCTCCATGTGGCGAGGTCTAATTGCCCCTCCTCCAGTTAGGAGGGATAAAATTTTTTCAAAAAAGCCAATAAAAGATATAAATCTTTCTGAGTGACAGGGAAAACAGTCTGATTATTTCTGAATATAATTTGCTCTCCTGACTAAACTAAGCAATTTTTCCAGATACACAGCCTGGGCTTTGCATAATTTCTGTCCCATACTTACGTAAAGCGTGCACGATAGTCTATTCCAGACGAAGTAAGCAGTGGGTTGTCAGAAGGACGTGACTTCGCATCACGTCGGGGTCACCAGTTGAAGTCGGCCCTCCGCAGGCCACTCCAATCTCAGTGGGTTCTTCACGATAGCTGGATTAAGGAGAGACATGCTACCAAACACATTTCTCGGGGTGAAGCAACAACAGACAAAAGGCTGCCCCCCTTTTATTACCTGTTACAGTGGGCGGTTACACAATGCATCACATGGTTACAAACAGCCTATGACAATGTTATAGCTGCAGCCAATGACAAGGCTACACTGGCAAAGTTACATCTGTGGCCAATGGATTCAAATCTTTGTACAATGTTCCTCCAACCACCAGCCCCTCCTTATTTCCTGCTGTTCCAAAACCGCATGGTCAAGCCACATGGCCGCAGGCTTCTTTGTTCCAAGCCACATGGCAGTCTCTTTGTCCCTTTGTTCCAAGCCTCATGGCGACTTGCTAGGGTGCATTACAACAATTAGGATAGGTTGTACTATATCAGCAATAACCATAATATTTTTATTCTCAAATATAATCCAGTCCTTTGCTTTATAAACAAGTAGATAACCTGTGACCCATTGGGTCATTTCAGAGATATTTCCTTATTAAAACAAGAAACAGAATGGCCATTGGTAGGCAAAAAAGAAGTGAGAGTGGGAGCAGCTTCTGACTTCCTGCCAGCTTTTTCACTGACTTTCCTTCTAGGAAGCTGATCTGCCTGCCTTCTAGTTTTCCTAGCATTTGGGTCCACATCCCAAATTCTGTTATCTGAATAATAATTACATATGTCTTATACTATTTTCACTTAGTGTAATCATTTTGTATACAAATGTGACTACCTCACTTCCGTACTACAGTACTTGTAAAATAAGGTTTGTTATTTTGGTTTTTTAATTACTATCAAGCTATTAAGTTCAAAGCCACAAATGATGATTTGAATAAGATTAATGTCTGATGAAATATCTTAAATATAGGGAACATTTAAAGCGCAAGATGCTGACAAATTCCTATCAAATCTATGGAGATCTTCAAGGCTTAGCCTTGGCATATATACCAAAGGCATGTAAGCTGCATGCAGTCTGTTCTCAGACATGAGTATGGTTCAGCATGGGCTCAAGTCTCTAATTTCCTGAGTTATTCACAAGCTTTTTATTGAGCTGCTTGTCTTGAGGAAGATATGAGATAATTATGTGCCTCCCTGTCCATAGAAAATTCAGGTGAATAGCACCGTGGTGGACTACTTGGAAAATTATTTTCCACCATTGTTTTTCTTCCTTGTTTTAGCTGTGCTATAGACAGTATGTATATCCTTTGGGGCAGAGGTAACGCTCTGACCTTCACAGAGAAAAACGGTTTCCCTGCTCCTTATGCTGGCTACAGAAGAAGTGAATGATCAGGTTGATTTTTCTCTCTGTCTCAGTGCAAATTCAAAAGAATGATGCTTGATCAGTTACAAGAGTCGATTGCAAAAAATGTATTCCATGTAATGCACATAGTATTCAAACATTTGTATTAACATGTCCATTTCTTTTTCTTGCTTCCTTGGTGACTGAAGGATATCAAAACTTGACAACCTCTTCCCAGCTACATTGTATTTTTAATGATAATGGGGCAGTCTGCTGCTTTGGCATCACTGTTGGTGTACTTTCTTTTCTCCAGTGTCTCCTCTTTTTAGGCTGTGATGTCTTATGATACTTGCATTACTAATCACAAGTTCAAGTATGCTGTCCTTGTACTGGATGTTACTTTCTCTAGTGAGTAACTTTTTTGTTATTTTGAAAATAATCATAGGGTTAAATTTCAATATTTAACAATAATTAGCAGAGAGCTGCCTGAGAACCCCAATATTCTAAATATTTATAGATCTATTAAAATTGTTCTCACATTTTCTCACTCCTATACTATCCCTCCAGATAGCAAGCCATCACAATCGTGATGTCTCCCAACCACCTCTCCCCATTGAAATCACAATTTCTATCAACTTGAAAATGTCAACCTTATTTTACAATCCAACTGCTGTTAGATTTAATCTACGTTTGACCATGTTGTGATTATACTATTGCTGATCTTCCATATGAATCTATCCAGTTATTAAAATTTGTTTCAGAGGCCCTTCTTTGGGTTCCTTTATTATTTGTATTGGCAATAAGCAGTGATGAAAATGGGCACATTTCTAGGCTTTGTACCTTGTTTCCAGGGAAAACAAGTTCTCTTCCATGCAGATCTTCTATTAAAAAAAATCAAAAAATTTGGGACCCACTGTAATTATTTTATTACTGTTTGTTGCCTTTATTTATTGTTTTTAATATGTCTGATAATTATCTATAGATTTGAGAAGCTAAAGACTTCTTTTTCTTAATGAGGCAACAGTACAGAGTCAATAATTGTGGAAAGAAGAGATAGAAACTCTGTTTTGCTCTTTTAGCTATTTCAAACAGCTTTCTTTTTCTCCCCAAAAATGTATGACCTTATGATAGTTTATTTATTGATCTGACTGATTGTGTAACTTCCTTATTAATATTTACAAAGGATTAACTACATTATTTAGATTATAAGACCTAGCTCTCTAGAGAAGGCTCTAGTGTTGGGAAAGGTGGAAGGAAAGAGAAGAGGATGACTAGCAGCAAGCTGGATGGACTCAATCATCAGTGGGTGCACCGATGAAACACTTTAAAGACCATATTAGGGACTGACCACTATGGACAATTTTTTAAATATGGTTGCTAAGAGTCAACAACTTGATCATCATACAGTTACTCATTACTTAATGACCAGTTGCTTAACATTTGAAGTTATGAGGGACTTCAAAACTACTTTTGATCCATCTTTGAAGTTCTGACTGCCACACCCCCTCCTTGTGTCACATTTCAGGCGCTTGGCAACCAGCTCAGAATTAGACCAGTTACAGCGTTCCACCAACACATGAGTGCAATTTGAAATGTTTTTGCCATTTTCTAGCAGAAAACGGAAAAAAATGCCCATTAGATATGCTTGATTCACTTAATGATTATGTGGGTTTTTTTAACAATCATTTGATTTGCTTAACAGCCACAGTGACTCACTTAACAACCATTGTAAAACCAGTTGTGAAATTGAGTTAGGTCACATGGTAATTCTCTTAACAACTGCAACAATTTATGACTAGAATTCTGGGCTCAGTTGTGGTTGTAAGTTGAGGACTACCTGTAATCACTTTTTAAATATTTATACAATATATCTTTATCACACTATCTTTTACACTAAGGAGTTATTCTGGGGCTGGATAGTGAAGAGCAGTACACTTATTAAATCTGTACCACTAAGTGATATATTATCTTCATTTTTAGAACAGAAAATGTTTCAAAAATAGATTACAGATTCAGATCCTGATTCGATTCCTTAATAGGAGGATGAGTTTACAGTAGTCCTTTATATATCATCTTTATGAATAGACCCAAACTTTTTTTAAATATATTTTATTAATTTTATAATTTTAACAAAA
Organism: Bothrops alternatus; assembly: GCA_034064705.1. Classification (NCBI taxonomy): domain Eukaryota; kingdom Metazoa; phylum Chordata; class Lepidosauria; order Squamata; family Viperidae; genus Bothrops; species Bothrops alternatus. The sequence continues at coordinate 254,156 of JARGCV010000183.1, read as the reverse complement.
AATACATAAAATCCCAGAATAAAAACCTATTAAAAAACCTAGATATACAACTCAACATAATACATCCTCTTCCATCTTTCAACATACAAAAGTTTAAATACCTACACTTAACTATAGGTGTTGCCCGGACAGCACCCCCTACACCACATCCACCCTCTTTCTTCCTCCCTATCTTCTCCTACTTCCCCCTTCCTCCATCTCTCTCCTTCCCTTTCTCTCCACTTCACCTCTTCTGCCCCAACCTTCCTACTTCCCTCTCCCCTCTCTTACTCTTCCCTCTCACCCCCTTCAGATGTAGTCCAGAGGTACTGTCCGAGCAACTCCTCTCTCTCAGTAAGCATTTTTATTATATATTACAAGTATTACAGTTGAGTACAAAACAATCTAACAATCTAACACCCTCCCCAACATACCCCCCCAGCTTCCCAAAGTGAGTACAGGGTAAACAAAATTAATATATAAATCCTAATAAAAATTTAACTATATGCTAAAAACAATTTCTTGGATTGATATTTCCCTCGGATATACTCTATCCATTTTTTCCACTCCAACATATATTTTTCATTTGAGTGATCTTTCAGGTAAGCAGATACTTTGGCCATTTCCGCCAAATTTATAACTTTCAAAGTCCATTCTACAATAGATGGTAATTCTGCCTTCTTCCAATATTGTCCCACCAACAGTCTCGCTGCTGTAATCAAGTTCAAAATCAAGTTCATCTCTATGGTGGAGCAATCTTTTATAATACCTAGTAAAAACAACTGTGGTGAAAATTCAATACGTTTTTTCAGAATATTTTGAAGTATCCACCAAATCTTTATCCAAAAAGCCTTCATTTTTTTACAAGTCCACCATACATGAAAATAAGTAGCATCCATACATTCACATCTCCAACATTTAGGTTGTAAATTAGGATACATACATGAAAGTTTTTTCGGATCCAAATGCCATCTATAAAACATTTTGTAAAAATTTTCTCTTAAATGTTGCGCTTGTGTAAATTTTACATTTTTCACCCAAATTCTCTCCCAAGTTTCCATCATGACTGGTTGTCCAAAATTTTGTGCCCACTTTATCATACAATCCTTAACTAATTCAGTTTCTGAATCAATTTCAATCAGTGCATTATACAATCTTTTAATATGCATTAGCCTTTGATCTCTAATTTGTTTAATTAAGTTTTCATCTATTTGAGATAAACCCATCTTCAAATCTTTTTTCCATCTAGTCTGCAATTGTAAATATTGAAACCAAGTAAGAATCATTCCTTCGTCCCTTAAAGTGTTCAGGGGCTTCAGTTGTAAAGCATTCCCTTCTTTAAGTAGGAGTTTCTCATATCGCAACACATCATGTAATTGTTCTCTATTGCGTGTCTGGGAACTGTCCAAACAGGAATCTTATCATTTAATTTATACTGATATTTTTTTCCAGACACGCAGCAGAGCATTTCTCAATAGGTGCTCTTTGAAACTCCTATCCAGCTTCTTATCATAAACTAGATATGCATGCCAACCATATAATAAATCATACCCTTCAATATTCAATATTCTATCATTAGTTAAATTGACCCAATCACTTATTGCTACTAAAACAGCTGCATCATAATATAACTTGAGATTAGGCATTTTCCAACCACCTCTTTCCCTTGTATCCTGAATTATTTTTAACTTAACACTTGGTTTCTTCCCATTCCAGAAAAATCTATTAATGCCCTTCTGCCACTCCTCCAAATTAGCATCTTTTTAAAGTATAGGTATCATTTGAAAGAGAAATAAAAATTTAGGTAATACATTCATTTTAACTGCTGCTATCCTACCCAGTATAGATAATTGAAGTTTCTTCCATTTTTCCAATTCTATTTGTACATTACTCCACAAGACTTCGTAATTATTTTTCTATAACTTCCCATTGGAGGCTTCAATATCAATTCCTAAGTATTTAATTTTCTTAGCTATCTCACATCCCGTTATTCTTTCCAATCCCTGTTTTAAATTAATATTTAAATTTTTAACTAACATCTTTGTTTTAGCTATATTTAATTTAAACCCTGATACCTGTTGTGTCTGGCCCCTCTCAGCTCATTAAAATCCACATAAATATTTCTTTAAGAGTTTTATTTAACACATTTCAAAAGGATTCACTTCAAAGCAAGCTGCTGGCATTTTGCTGGCCAGAACGGCCAAAACTGATTTATTTACATTTAGATTAAACATGCTCTCCCCCCACCTTCCAATTAACTCACTCTTTCTTTATCACATTGTCCAAGACCTCATTATTCTTCCGTAGGTTTCAAAAACACCAGAAAACTGAGTTCACACGCACTGCCCAAGGTATCAGGCTACTCCTTGATTAACGTTGCTCGTGACAAAGGCGTAGTCTCTCTTTCCCCTTCTAATATAGTTTCCGATATGTCATTTCCCCCATTACTTCCTCTTCCCACTTAACTGACACCTTCGCTTATCAAACCTTCTGAATCTCGGATCAAGCCATCTAACTTCTTGTTCCAAATCTGACTCATCACTTTGAGAGTCTGACTCAGAATGCATACAAAGCTCCTCATTGTCTAGCTCGGCTGCCGGGAGGGGAAAATACCCAGAGGGGCCTGGTTCTGCTTCGTCATCCTCTGATATGTCCCCAGCTGGTCTAGAAACACCCACAACAGATACCTTACCATAAAGTTTAATTATCTCCATCAATCTCTTAGCTGACTGTATTGGTTGAGTCAGTGTCACAACCAAATCATCTGCAAAGGCACGTAATCTATAGTCTTGTTGTCTTTTAAATCTTCTGCTCCTCTTATCTTATTCAATAAAACTTCTAAAGTTAAAACAAACAACAACGGGGATAAGGGACATCCCTGTCTGGTACCTTTCTCTATATTAAATGAATCTGTTAAGTCCCCATTCACAATAACCTGGGCTGTTTGTTTCTGATAAATCGCCAATATTGAATTGATAAACTGATCCCCCATTTGCATCCTAATAATTACTTTTTTCAAAAACAACCAATTCAATCTGTCAAATGCTTTTTCCGCGTCCAAAAACATAAGAACTGCGGGCACCTGAGTATTCTTCTCCAAATATTCTATTATGTTAATAAGTTGTCTAATAGACCCAAACTTTTCATAAAATATTTTCATATTTAAGACTATAGTTTAGCTTCTATCAATCAAATCATATTTAAATCTTATTTAAATAATTTTGGAATAATTTATTCCAAAATTATTTTAATATGTGCTGGTTTGAAACGGAAACAAAGCTATTGTTGCACAAGTCCAAATCATAAGAGTTAAAGAATCCTCAAATTTCTTACAGTACCAACATAAAAAATCTAATATCCAATAATTTTTAAGTACTGGTGGTCTAGAAGTGTCCTTATACAGGGTATGACAAAGGAATTTAAAAAAATAAAAACACTGTTCCCCCTCCCCCCCCCGATACAGCAGTGGGTCTCACAGGGCTTATGCTAACATACAACTTATTTGTTTGTGTCTCATTCTTAGTCATCTTCTTTCCTCAGTGACATGGACATGTCTGTGGTTTATTGGATTCTGTATCCTAGCCAATCAGTGGAACCGGTCAACTCACTCCTACCTGCTGGGAACTAGTACTGCACGGGCTAGCATTGCCTTTGCCTTCCTTTCTGTTCCATGCTGGGTGAGTCAGTCAAATACATCCATTATTTCAGAATGAGTCTGCCATGGAAGCAGAGTACATTCCTGCAGAGTATCATTAGCCACAAAGATCATTTCACTTTATTAAAGCCAAATGAACTGCCTTAAGGAAGCATATATCATTAAATCAGATGATAAACACCATAATGGACGGTGTTTACTTTTCAATGAAATTATTTTTTTAATTGTAAATGTTTGGTTCAGCATGCAAAATATATGTATTTGATCATTTCTTAAATGTACTGCTACAATGTAGGTATTTCAAAAGAATGTATCAGACTGAGCTAAATCAAACTAACACTCCTATGTAACATTTAGATTTGGGGTGGTTGCCAAATAGACAATCATATTATAAACCTAATTATCTTATGATTCCGCAGATATCACTGAACTACAATTTTCTAGTAGCCTTCACTAGAATGGCTGATTACTAATAGAGAAGGGAGGTAGCAGTTGTAGTTAAGTGACATTTAGAACACCACAGGTTCTAACACCCCTGCACTATTCTCAGATTTTGTCAGAAGCTTACACAAGATGCCTCATGTTTGTGTATTGAAATAATATACATTTTCTGTTACTATTTGCTTTCTGCTGTTTCTGTATCTTCCATTGTTTGTTGGCTTTCCTTGTAATTTTCTGTACTGTCATACTTAGAGGTCCTTGGTGATCTCTGAGCTTGGTTGTTTTCTTGCAGATGTTTCGTTACCAAACTAGGGAACATTGTCAGTGGTGATAATGAATAAAAACAAGCTCAGAGAGCACCAAGGACCCCACAGTTCAATCCTGAGCTACAATATTCTCTTTTATTGGAATCATACCTGGGTCACCCATTTCCTGCAAAGATTGCTTCCAGGGCATAATTTTGCATTACCATGAAATGGGCCCCTAATTCCTTTAGACTGGTAATTAAAGTTGATGGTTCATATTGAAGACATCAAACTGACCTACACTGTAAGCTAATTTTCTGGGATGTTAGTATTTTAAGTATAGAAATACAACAAAGAGGAAAATCTGCCTACTTTCTGTTTCAAAACTTTAAAGTTACAATCTGGTTTCTTTAATTTCTGGGAATGAGAAAACTAGCCCAGGAATGAGTTCTGAAGTAGGTTTATTCCTTCATTTGTTATGGGACTGGGTGACTCACATTTCCCATCAAAAATATAGAATAAATCAGGAGGAGTCTTCATGTACAAGCAATGGTAGTACTCATTTGTTTACAAACTTGGCACAGAAGAAAGTCAAGCAATTCAGAACTCAGGCTAGTCCATGAATGATGTTCTTTAACTCAGGAAGACTGAACAGTTAACATACATTTTACATCCAGCAGGGACCATATTGGTAACAACTTACTTGACCTCCTGCCAAGCTCAGAGCATTTTAATTCCCGCTGCTTACTCTGCTAGTTTACTAAGTACATTTTGCAGAAAGTACACCTTTGATCAAAGTCTTAATTTAAAGACTGCAGAGAAATTGCAGATTTTTTGTTAGTTTCCCTCAGTTATGAAGAGACATGATCACAATTAACAGGAAATTAATGAATTGAGACTGAACTTTGTAGAAGCAATGTTGATCTTTCTTCTGCAAGTTGTGTTTTTCTGAGTGCTTTATAATTTTATCACCAATTTAACCAGATGGATTGTTATGCTTTCATAGTTTCCTGGATTCCTTAGAGCTCTTTTAAAAGCTTGGTGGTAATAAACTGCTTTCCAAAAGTTGAGTATATGGGTAGTTAACATGGTCAAGACTGTAAAAAATATACCCGTGTCTAAAAAAGTTACCCAAAAAGAAGATGACCCTGAATTGTAAGGTACTTCAAGGAAGAGTACACTGAAATAAACAAGTACAGGAAAAATCATATATCACACAGAATTAATACAAATTTAATTAATGGCTGCTGATTATTATTATTTTCTGTTCAATCATGTCTGATTCTCAGAGACTACCTGGACAAGTCCCTGCAGTTTTCTTGATGCACTTTTTTTTCAAAAGTGGCTTGCCACTGTTCCCTAGGGCTGAGAGAAAGTGACTGGCCCAAGATCACCCAGTTGGCTTTGTGCCTAAGCCAGATTAGGACTCAACAGTTTTCCAGTTTCTAGTCTGATGCCTTAACCACTACACCAAACTGGCTCTTGATTTAAAATTAATTGCCTGTAAAATAAGATACCCAATTTATTTTTAAAATATCAATCATCTGCATCTATTTATCACATTCTACTCCATCTTAGGAGAAATGATAAAAAAGAAGCAACCCTTCCCACCTCATGCTAGAATGAAAATGGGGAAAGGCTAAGGAATAGATGTATGGGGAATGCAAGGTGTTCTGACCCAGACAGAACAATTGCTTTTAGTTCCATCCAGGACAGACAGATAACTCAATAGGAATAATTTCATAACAAAAATATATTTATTCAAAGAGATTACTTGCATTTATGCTGGTTGCTTCTGGAAAATAATCTCTGTTCATTCCCATAGGTGAGAAGATAATGCTCTCTCCATACCATCTTTATAGCGGAACAGGGTCATCAGGTGACATCCGATGGCCCATGCTTCTCTTTAGACAAAGACATTCCAATCTGGCTTGTATCCAGGAACTCTCCCAATGCCCTTTAGAAACTCCTCCCACTGACCCATTAACATGGGATGACTGATTAGCTAAAACTACATCACCCATAAGCCATCTCTTAAGGAGACAGCACTTAACCCAATAAATGCCGAACATGATCCAGAACACTCCCCGCTTGGAAATTTAAATTTCCTCTACTAACTAACTGAAATAAGCAAAAAAACATAGCATTAAGGCATGCATTACACATTGTTAACTAACTTGTAACTAAATAGGTAAAAACATGGTATCAAAACATGCATAACTATAAGGTAAATATAAAAACATGCACAATTATAACATAGATAAGCAAGTGTTACATCAAACAATGCATAAACACAGTACATAGTTTGAAGTTTGATCTTCTAGTTCAATCTTCGTCAGCAACAGGACCAAATCGGTGATCAGCCTGGTACAAGAGTCTTTGAGTCACGACCTGACTCACATGGCTTCACGATTTGGACCTCAGATTGGCAAACTAGTTCATTGACTGGGTGGGCCAGGTGCGCAAGTCCCATGGGCCAATAGTTCTGGTACGCGTTCTTGTCTCTCAGCGAGACAAGGTCTTCTCCCTGTAAAAGAAACTGGAACCAAATCTGGAACAGAAAAACTGGAACCCAAAATTTATCAGGAACAAAGGAAACTGGATTCATAGGATGCTCAGGAACCGCAGAATCTGGAACTACTGGAAACTCAGAGACAGCAGGAGCTGGAGAATCAGGAACAGAAGACTGAGGATACTTAGGAACCGAAGAACCTGGAAACACAGGGAACTCAGGAACCGAAGAACCTGGAAACACAGGGAACTCAGGAGCTGAAGAACCTGGAAAAACAGGAACAGCTGGAGCTGGAGACTCAGGATACTCAGGAACCGAAGGGTCTGGAACCACCGATGGAGCATTGAACATGGCTGCTACTGTTGTCATCAGGGTAGTGAGGGCTTCATGTGTGGGTATGGGTGTCTTTATCAACATAGAGTCCATGATTTTGCGGGGTGCACCAATCATGTGCTCCCACGCTTCACCTATGCACGCTTCGCCCATGTGAGATGCACGGGGAAGGCAATTTTTGGCCTTCAGACATTTGTCAATCACTGGGTCATGGCAAATATCTTCAATAGTCTGTAAGTCCTTGCAGGCTGTTATAAGGTTAATTCTTGGGATGCTAAGACAAGTGATCAGAACGATCAAAGCTATGTCTAATCTCAGGTGCTTCCGCTTAGAGAGGGTTTGAAGCGGATTGGTTGAAGTTTACTGGGTGCCTGAGGTTGAAGGTTGGCACGTTGATCTGGAGTTGGAAGTACATAGCGTTTTGGTCTTTGTGGCATCTGTCTGTTTGGACAGGCCAAGAACTCAGGAATTTCTAGGCAAGGTTGGGCCACTTCACTTGGTTCATAACGTTCTTATCTGTTGGCACATGTTGCCATTGTTCAGGGCTTAAAGAAGTTTCAATCCTTTTCACTCTGTTGCCTACATAGATGTAGAAATGTCTCCTTTGCTTGCAGATGTAGCTTGACATCACCTTGCTGTCTGCGTAGAGGGTGGTAGACTGTAGTTCAAGGCACAATGTCTTCGCTGTCGAGTTGGTGAGCTCTACAGCTGAAGTGGTACCACATAGTTCTAATCTTGGTACAGTGTGGCCTTGTATTGTTAGTCTCGCTTTTCCAAAGAAGACACCGAGACTGCAGCTCTCCTCTCTGTAGACTCTGATATATCTTATGGTTGCAATCAAGATGACGTAAGTGTGGCTCTCCCCGCTGTAGACTGTGACGTATCTTAAGGCTGCATTTGCCTTCGTTGACACATCTAAGGAAGCATACAATTCTTGCTTTTGCACTGTGGCGGGTGAGCTGGGGACATACATGTGCTGTACTTGCATACTTTGGAGACATTTTGGGAGTACACTCTGTGACTCCCAGTTTTGTTTCTGTTCTGGCAGACACAGCTTGTCCCAGTGTGTGGTGTTCAGGAAGAGCGCGCGTAGCTGCAGACGTTGTTTGTCCTTTATAGACAAGGCTAAGTTGTTGTAATTCTTGCTGGTCTGGAACACTGTTGCTTCCAAAGCAGGTTTGGTTGTCACAAGCGTACAGTGTTCTAGGTGTGGCTTTAGGTGAGGTGTTGTTCCATTACTGCGAATGGAGGTTTTTGAGATGCTCACCTGGGTTGGGGTTTGCGGTTGATCAACACAAACCGTCCTTGGGATGACCCATTCAGGTTCCATCTTAAAGGCAGTTGAGCTTGTTGGGCCTCTGACCATTCCATGGTAGGCAAAGGGGTCAGGGACGTCTACTCTCAGTGGAGCCAAATTTTCTGCTTCAGGAGTTAGGAGTCGTAAGGCAATTGGGGGGAGCTGGTTGACACAGAATGTGGCTTTCCTCCCCGCTGTGCTCTGTGACACAGAGCACATTTCTTTGCTTGGGGGTTCGCTGAGGAATGGTGGGTCGCTACACACTAAAGTGCAGTTGACCTTGACGGGTGCCTCTGGGCGCTTTTCAGAGCCATAATGGGGCTCCTTGGTCGAAGGAGTAGAAGCTGCTTGTTGTAGCTGTCCAGAGTCTGGAAGCAGGGCTTCTGAGTGCTTGTCACTCTTGCTCGGTTGACACTTCCCCTCAGCTTCATCAGCTTTGGCCGTGTCTTCCGGTGACTCACTGCATTTGAAATCAGCCTTGTACTCTCCTAAGTCCAACTTTCTTCCCCAGTGTTTTGGGGAATCCAATGGTGCTGTGCCGGGCTTGCTGTCAGGCTGGGCTGGTTCAGTGTTGAGGTCATGTGGAGCACGATCGGTGCCTTCTTGTTGAACCTCATAGACATTGTTTCCAAGAGCAGGGAAACGTGGCACAGAGGGCTGGCATTTTTCTTCAGAAAAGTTCTTGTTGGGGTTAACTCCCAGTGGCATAGACGAGGAACCTTCCTGTCTACTTGGTCTTGGGGGACTTGTGGGTAGCCGCAGTGCTTCTGCCTGCTCAAGTTGAAACGCGCTCTGGTTGTCAACATAGGCTTGCATACGGTTATGAGGGCTTTTCCTTCCTGACCCTTCCAACCTGTGCACAGATGTAGCTTCTTCCAGCTCTCTCTGGAGAGCCGCTTGTATTGCAGCTGCCTCTTTTGCTTCCTGTTGGCGCTGGGAAATCTTAAAGTTGGCTCGAGCTTCTGCTATACTTCGGACTGCTGCAGTCTCCACTTTTGCCAATTCTTCCCTTTGCTGCTTGTCTTCTACTGCTGCTTGTGCAGCAGCTTCATCCCTTGCGGTATTGACTTGTGCTTCCCTGAGACGGGCAGCAATGCTCTCTGCCCCTGAGGCTCAAGATGCTTGGCTCTGGCGAGAAGATGCCTTTGAATAGCGGGAAGCGCCTGTGACGTCAGATTGTTGTGACACGCTGGAATGCGCCTTGGATATATGGCGAAAGGATGAGGCCTTTCCAGAGGCGTGAGATGGAGCCACATGTAATCGTTGGGATGGTGTTTGCGAATGGCGGGAGATTTCAGACTCGGCCCTCTCGGCTGGTCTGTCTCTCGAGCAAGGCTCGGGCTCTGGGAGGCATTGTGGGCTCTCTAGAAACGTCTTACGTTCCATGTTTTTTAGCTTGAGGCTTTGCATCTTTCTATCGATAGTTGGATCTCCTAACTGTTCCTGAATGTCTTCGAGGCACTGTTCGGAGTCCATCCATTGCCCAAGAGCGTCTTCCTTATCTCCTTCCACTAAGCGCGCACATTCAGGGGAGAGCTCCTCCTTAGGCCCTTGGTAGAGTTTGTGTAATCTTTCCCAGTATCTTTCATGGCGCTTGTAGTTCGACTCCCATCTTTCCATCAGATGTGAGTGCATGGCTTCTGTAGGCTTTCTTTGTTGTCTCAGATCATAGTGACCCTGAGACTTCTTTGGCCTCACTGAGTCTTGAGCTTCAGCCTCTGTGTACAGGTCAAGCTTGGCTGTTTGCAGCATTTCTCCTTGACCGGCTGGTTGTGGTGTCTCATCTAGGCTGGTTGGTTGAACTCCTTCTTCTAGATCAATGAGACACTCTGCCATGGCTAGGACAGGTTCAGTACACTTCCTAGCTATTTGAAGCAAATTTGATGAACTTCTCTTTTTGACCACTAGGGGTCGCTACTTGCAGATCAGCTACTGGGGTGCTGTCTGTGGGTGGAGGCACCACTGGGTGCGTTCGCCTGTGTTTATGGGTACTTCAGTGCAATTCACCCTTTCACCACTAGGGGTCACTTCCTGCGGGTCAGTTACCAGGGTGCTCTTCCTTCGAGGTTCACCCTTTGTCTATTAGAGGGCTTTCTCTGTGCATGATTAAAGGCTTGCGTGTAGTTCCTTCTTTAACCACTAGGGGGGGTGTCTGGAGAAAGGCCAGCCAAAATTCTTCTTATTCTTATTCTTATTCTTCTTAATTCTTCTTATGTTACCTCTAGTGGCCACTGAGAGAATGCTGAGCTTCCACTAGCTCACAAACTCCCACCTGGTCGTTAGGTCGCAAGCTGGAACTTCTGGGTCCTCAGCTTTGTGATAATAAGCAAGGTTAATTGTTGCCTGTTCTTCTCCTTAATTACCCTCAAGCTGGAACTTCTTGGTCGTCAGCTTGAGTGAGTGATTACTTTTGGTGAAGTTCACTCTGTGCCCTCTAGGGGGTGTTGGTAGCTTGGGATGAATCTAAGTAACTTGCTCTTTAACTACCAGATTCACTCTGCGTAGTTAGTGGTGCGTGCAGTGAAGTACCTTCTTTCCCCTCTAGGGGGTGCTCTTAACTTGGCTTGGTATAAGCCTGCTATGTGCTGAATTAATTATCAAGTTGTTGTAATCCAGCATGGAAATTGCGGAAAGATGTCTTGTGCGGATTGGCCACCAGGGGATGGCTACTGCATTGCTATTGGAACCTCTGCATTCCTTCTTTCCATTGAAATTCTTAGCATTCCAAAGGGAGGGGGGAGTTTAGCTTCTCTCTCTCCAGGGCTGGGTTACTAAGACAACAAATGGTTTTATTGCCTGCTGCTGGGGCCAGAAAGGGGGTCTGCTTGTTCTGAACGTTAAACAAAGCCCACAGAGGTTTGCTAAACTTTGAATTTGCCAGCAAAGAAACTTTTTCAGCCTGCTATATTCGTTTAAAAGGGGCAGTCTTACGCATTCCAAGGCATCCCAAAACCAGCTAGCTGAAATTCACGTGCTAATGACAAAGTTTTTCTTCAAGGCTTACTGAAGACAGTTATACCGGTAACACACACAAGTCCTTTGGGTTCACAGACAATCTTTTGAAACAATCCTCTCATCAATGCTGGGTTTGCAGCCAAAGGGGGGTGGGGGTGGCTCAGCTTTTACATGCAGGGAATCCTTACAATGAGGTGCGATCGGCAGGAACGTTTGAAGAAGCTCAATTGTATCCAACAACTTCTCATCTCATGTAGTAAGACACAAGGCTCTTTCTAAATCAATTTGCAGATAAACTTCCAATTTTACTTTTTCACTCTGAGTCAATGTGAAGATGGAATAATGAGTTTACTGTTAGCTATTGGCAACTTTCAAAGCAGTCACTTTATAACATCAGTTATAGGCAGCTAACAGGCATAGGAAACTTCTTGCAGATTTAAAGGAGATTAGCAACACAATGCATCTATCAGAAACTTCTACAACCAAATTCTACAGTCAAAATCCACAGTCAAAGTTGAAAGTGCACCAGAAAATTACATATAAAGGTCTGTACACGAATGCTAGAAGCATTCGAGCAAAAATAGGGGAATTGGAATGCTTGGTGAAGGAAAATAATATTGATATTATCGGCATAACAGAAACCTGGTGGACAGATGAAAACCAATGGGACACAAGGATTCCAGGTTACAAATTGTATAGGATGGACAGGAGAGGGAGAAATGGTGGTGGCGTGGCCTTGTATATAAATGAGGAGTTAGAATCTCATGAACTCGAAATTCAAGAAAATTCAAACTCACCCACAGAAACATTGTGGATAAAAATCCCAGGGCAAGAAACTAATCTGACGTTAGGGATCTGCTATCGCCCTCCCAACCAAACTCCAGAGGCAGATTGCTATTTGGAAAAAGAATTTAAGGAGGCCTCAAAAAGAAATAGGGTAGTCATAATGGGGGACTTCAACTATCCCCAAATAGATTGGGTAAATTCTTGTTCTACACATGAAAGAGAGACAAGGTTCCTCGACATGTTAGCCGATTATTCCCTTGAGCAGATGGTCATGGAACCTACCAGGGGAAAGGGGATCCTGGACTTGGTTCTAACTAAGGCACAAGATTTGGTTCATGATGTGCTTGTAACCGAGCCCATAGGAACCAGCGATCACAACACAATAACCTTCAACTTAACCATGGATAGCAAATTGTCAGTGAAAACTAACACAGAGACCTTAAACTTTCACAGAGGAAATTTTGACAAAATGAGGAAAATAGTAAAGAAGAAACTAAAAGGAACAGTAAAAAAAGTCAAATCCCTCCAAAATGCTTGGAAACTGTTTAAAAATACGTTACAGCAGGCTCAAATAAAATGCATTCCTAAAAGAAGAAAGAGGATTGGAAAGTCCAAGAGGATACCAGTATGGCTTACGAATGAGGTAAAGGAGGTTATTGGAAAGAAGAAAAACTCATTTAAGAAATGGAAGGCTCTTCCTACCGAGGAGAACAGGAGGGATCACAAACTCTGGCAGACCAAATGCAAGGCGATAGTTATGAAAGCCAAGAGAGACTTTGAGGAGCATATAGCCAAGAATATTAAAAATAATAACAAAACCTTTTTTAAGTACATCAGAAGCAGGAACCCAACCAGAAAATCAGTTGGGCCACTTGATAACAATGGTCAGAAGGGGATAATCAGAGAAGACAAGGAGATTGCTGAGAGGCTAAATGACTTCTTTGCCTCCGTTTTCACCGAGGAGGATAGAGAACATCTGCCTGCCACTGAATTAGTTTTCCCAGGGAGGAAAATAGAAGAATTAAACCTGATAGAGATAAACAAGGAAGATGTTCTTGCATGCCTTTCTAAACTAAACGTCAACAAATCGCCGGGTCCAGATGGCATCCACCCTAGAATTCTCAAGGAACTCAAGTGTGAAATTGCTGAACTTCTAGCTAAAATATACAATCTTTCTCTAAGATCAGGCACTGTACCGGAGGATTGGAGGGAAGCAAATATAACCCTGATCTTCAAGAAAGGATCCAGAGGTGATCCAGGAAACTATAGACCAGTCAGTCTAACCTCAGTTCCAGGCAAACTGATGGAAACCATTATTAAAGATAAAATTACAGGGCACATAGAAAAACAGGCATTGCTGAATGAAAATCAACATGGTTTCTGCAAAGGCAAATCATGTCTTACTAACTTGTTAGAATTCTTTGAGGGTGTAAATAAATACATAGATAAAGGGGCCCCAGTTGATATTGTATATCTTGACTTTCAAAAGGCTTTTGACAAAGTTCCTCACCAAAGGCTCCTAAAAAAGCTCTCCAGCCACGGAATTAGAGGACAGGTCTTGTCCTGGATTGGTAACTGGCTAAATTGTAGGAAGCAAAGGGTGGCAATAAATGGACAATTCTCTGGATGGAAAGAAGTGAGAAGTGGTGTACCCCAAGGTTCAGTTTTGGGACCTTTACTTTTTAATTTATTCATCAATGATCTGGATGTAGAAGTTAATAGTGAGGTAGCCAAGTTTGCTGATGACACTAAATTGTTCCGGGTTGTGAAAAGTGAAACTGATTGTCGGGAGCTCCAGAAGGATCTCTCGAAATTGTGTGAGTGGGCAACAAAGTGGCAAATGCATTTTAACCTAAACAAGTGCAAAGTTATGCACATCGGGGCAAAGAACCCCAATTATACTTACCAACTGATGGGGACCAAACTTTCTGAGACAACCCAAGAAAGGGATCTTGGGGTTTTGGTGGACAGCTCGATGAAGATGTCAACCCAATGCGCAGCAGCAGTAAAAAAAAAGCAAATTCCATGCTTGGCATGATTAGGAAGGGAATTGAAAATAAGTCAGCAAGTGTTGTATTGCCTCTGTACAAATCGATGGTGAGACCACACTTGGAGTACTGTGTACAGTTCTGGTCACCGCACCTCAAGAAGGATATAATGGAACTGGAAAAGGTGCAAAAAAGGGCAACAAGAATGATCAAGGAAATGGAGCGCCTCCCTTATGAAACCAGATTGCAACGCCTTGGTCTCTTCAGCCTTGAAAGACGGCGTTTAAGGGGTGACTTGATCGAAGTGTATAAAATCATGCATGGGATAGAAAATGTGGATAGAGAAAAATTCTTTTCTCTATCACACAATACCAGGACAAGGGGGCACTCCCTAAAGCTCATAGCTAAGAAAGTGAGGACAAATAAAGGGAAATATTTCTTCACCCAGAGGGTCGTTGATTTATGGAATTCACTTCCTGAAGGGGTCGTGACAGCTGTCAGCCTTGACAGCTTCAAGGCAGGGCTAGATAGATTCATGGATGCAAAGTGTATCGATGGTTATCGATGTGCCGCCTCTATGTTGGTTGAGGCAGGCAGGATTCCCTTGGGTACCATTTGTTGGGGGTCAAGGGAAAGGGAGGGTTTTGCCTTCTCTTTATGCTCAAGATCCCCATGTACAATTGGTGGGCCACTGTGTGACACAGAATGCTGGACTCGATGGGCTTTGGCCTGATTCAGCATGGCTCTTCTTATGTTCTTATGTTCTTAAACGCTTGGGGGAGAAAGATTTCACCCAAATCACTGCTTCTTTGAAACGCTGGGTGACAAAGTCTGCTACTGAGCAAGGTATAATTTCTCACTAATGCAGACAGATGCTTTAAAGCATAATGCTGAGGTTGAAGTTAATCTGAGGATGATTCAAATTACTGTTGCAGGTGATTGGAGGAATTAGCCACATCAAATTACTTTTGCTTTTATAAAGCTGATATAAAGAGTGTATCTTCTCACTGTTCTGAGCCAGAGTTTTTGTTTTCTTAGCAAACCAACTAGGAGTCCCTAGAGCAGCGGTTCTCAACCTGTGGGTCGCGACCCCATTTGGGGTCGAACGACCATTTCACGGGGGTCGCCAAACACGGCAGTCCGCCATTTTTCCCCCCATTTCCCCTCGGCCGTCGCGCGCGCGCCGCGCATGCACGATTCTGCCCGTCGCCCCGCGCATGCGCGGTTCGGCTCATCGCGCACGCGCCACACATGCGTGATTCGGGCTGTCGCGCCACGCATGCGCGGTTCGGGCCGTCGCACGTGCGCTACGCATGCGCGGTTTGGTCCGTCGTGCCGCGCATGCGCAGTTCAGGCCGTCGCACGCACGCCGCGCATGTGCAGTTCGGGCCATCGCAGCGCGCATGCGCGGTTTGGGCCATCACGGCGCGCATGCATGGCGCAGGTGGGGTCTCGGCCTGAATATGGTTGAGAACCACTGCTCTACTGTACTATGTATCCCAAACATGGATTATTAAAAGCCTCTTTCCTTGATAATACATTGACAGGTCTACCATTCAGCACAATGTAATATTATTTTAAAAATATTGCACTGCCTACAGAATGTATGGATTTCCGACAGATATGGGAAGAAAATTATTTTTTCAAGATGCAGTTCTTGGGACAATATTAAACATACAAAGTTATTACCACTTTAAGCAAACAAGATTTAACATATGATAGATCAAGCATTTGTAGGTCCATATTTGGGTGTGGTGCTGCTTGTCTATTGTACATACACCCTGAATGTCAAACTGTATAGATTGTGTGTCAATGGCCAGAAAGTATTCAGACCACTTCACTGGTTCATTCTACCTTCTACTGTGAGAGGGATCTTGGAGTCCTAGTGGACAATCACTTAAATATGAGCCAGCAGTGTGCTGCAGCTGCCCAAAAAAAGCCAAAACAGTTCTAGGCTGCATTAACAGAGGGATAGAATCAAGATTGTGTGAAATGTTAATAACACTTTATAATGCCTTGGTAAGGCCACACTTGGAATACTGCATCCAGTTTTGGTCACCACGATGTTAAAAAAGATGTTGAGGCTCTAGAAAAAGTGCAGAGAAGAGTAACAAAGATGGTTAGGGACTGGAAGCTAAAACATATAAAGACTGGTTGCTGGAAATGGGTATGTCTAGTTTAATGAAGAGAAGGACCAGGGGTGACATGATAGCACTGTTCCAATATCTCAGGGGTTGCCACAAAGAAGAGGGAGTGAAGCTATTCTCCAAAGCACTTGAAGGCAGGACAAGAAGCAACGGATGGAAACTAATCAAGGAAAGAAGCAACCTAGAACTAAGGAGAAATTTCCTGACAGAACAATTAACCAGTGGAACAATCTGCCTCCAGAAGTTGTGAATGTTCCAACACTGGAAGTTTTTAAGACGAGATTGGACAACCATTTGTCTGAAATAGTACAGGATTTCCTGCCTGAGCAGAGGGTTGGACTAGAAGATCTCCAAGGTCCCTTCCAACTCTGTTATTCTATAATTCTCAGGGAGTCATAACAACTCAGAAACAGAATCATTGCCCAGAGAAGTTACATAACCACTCAGCTGGTGCATTTCTGTAGCTCTCTTAAAAGGTAAGCCTTTTCAGGAATCTTTTTCATCAGATTTGGGTCATTGAGATTCTTTTCCCCGACTTCCGGTGGCTCCGCCGGCGTCGCTAGAGTCTCCTCTGTGAGGCTCCGTTCCCTGGGTATGTAAAGCCGCAAAAAATAGCGAACATCAGCTGTTTTTTGCAGTGAAAAATCCCCTCTTCGGGCGAAGAAGAGGTGTAGAGCATCGGGAGTAAAGGGTTGAGCTCCTCTAATATCCCTGGAAAAAGCTTTCAGGGATCAAGAGTGCGAGCTCCCCATAACTCCTGAAGACGCTCCTGCCCAGAGAAGCTTCTGTCATCAGACAGAAAAAGACGCCGCGACCGCCTCTGCTTTTAAAAAATAGAACACAAGAGAGACTGTTTGCAGACTTGAGTGAATACAGGAGCTTTTATTGGATTGCAAGTATTTTTTATTGTTTTTCTGGCAATATATTTCTAACTGTTACTTTCAACATAATGCATTCAAGATGGCGTATAGCTTTCACTACTTTCACTGCTAAAGGAAAGTGCTTGAAAGTGAAAGTGAACTCTCCATTTTCTTTTTTCTCTTTGTTCCTGTAAGCGAAGCTAGAGAGACGGTTTTAGAAATTGGATTAAAGCCAGAGCGATTGTTTTAAAATTTAAAATGGAGTGGAATTTACGTTTTAATGTCAAACCTATTTTGGATCGCATTGATGAATTTAAAGAAGAAACGATTGCAATATTGAAAGAGACTAACACAGAAATATTAAAATTAATTAGATCCTTTTTTCCAAATGAAATTGATTTGCAACCGACTGTTGAACATTTTATACAACAATCCAAACAAGAAGAAGACAGTATTGAGAATGAAGAGAATAATGGGAAATGGATTTTGCTTGATAAACAGTTCATTTACGGAGTGGAGGAAGAGGATTTGTTCCAAGACAGGAGGGGATGGCTACTCCTCTCAGACAAGCAGCAAGAAGAAGATTTAACTGAGAAAAAAGAGAAATTGATCCAGTTTAAGAAGCAATCTATCTATGGTGCTGAGGACCAGGAAAAGCAAAGACAGAGATTTGAAATGTTACCTCAACGAAAGTTTATGGTTAAGAGAAATAGAGGACTAATGCAAAGGTTAAGATGGCTTTTATGGATTCAAATGATATTGCAAGTAAAAAAGAGAGACTTATTATTTGGAAGGGGGGCCTCGTTATGGAGATCTACCTGGCAGAAGAAAAAACCAAGAGTACGATTGAAGATGTGAAATTTAAAATTGTATGCAAGGAATTATGGGTAATTCAAAACTATGGACTGACTCAAGGACTAAGATTATGAATAAGATGTAAGAGAAGATGATTAACGGAAGATATAATATTAAGATTATGAGTAAGACGTTAAAGAAGATGATTAATGGAAGATATAATTAAATTGAAGAAGAATGTACTTGCTTTGAAATGATCTAGGTTTGACATTAGATTGATTGATTGATGGGATAGATAAGCATTATGTGATTTGATAAGGAGGAATCTAAGTTAGAAATGGATTAAATAGATTGTATTTGTTATTTAGGTTTATTTGACATATGAGAAAGCCCAGAAGTCGATTGAAGAAGTGAAATTTAAAATTAAGATTGTTAGATTGATGGTTTAGATATGTAAATGAAAATTAATACTCTTAACAAGATGATTTGTCTGTTCTGTTTAGTGGATTGAAATGACTTAAGGTTTGATATTAGATACTGACTGAGGGATTAGATATGTATTAGAATTGATAAGGTTGAATAAATGTTAAGTAGAGATTGTATTTAGTATATAGTTTAAAATTCTTGTTAGGATTATATAATAACTTTGTTTGAAGTAGTGGGTTTTCTTTTGTTTTACCCTGTACTCACTCTGGGAAGTCAGGGGGGGTAGGGAGGGTTTATAATTTTATATACTATGTTTTCTCAACTGCAATGGGGTTGATGCAAGGATATGTAATTATTGTTATTAAGGGGTTGCTCGGGTGGCCTCTGGGCACCACATCTGATGGAAAGAGGAAGGAGGAGTGAAGGCTTATGTAAGTAGAAAGTTGATAAGAAGGGGGAAGAGTAGGGATAGTTGGGTGGAGTAGAAGGAGGGAGATAGAGAAGGAGGGAGGAGAGTAGGTAGTTAGTTGGTAAGTGAGGGGGGAAGGTTAGGGTTAGGGGGATGTGGTGGTGGGGGTACCGAGCAGTAATGTTAATTGTTTGGTAAATATGGTCTATGATTATTTTCAGTTGAGTTATTATTATTAGATGTATTGAAATAAGTACTTATGTTTTGTTTATGGATGATTTTGAAATAAAAAAATTTAAAAAAAAAGAGATTCTTTTCCCCAAAGTTTGCTAATTTCATGACAAGAATCTCAGTATAAATTGGTTGGAACTGAAAAAATATATTAATACCCATTTTTTAATATTTAATTCAGGGCAAACCCTGTTTCAACCCAGACATCTGATCAAGTCCACTTAAATAGTAATAGGAAACATATTCCCAGTTCCTAATGCACTAAGTCACCTTTTGGTTGGACTGAGCAAGGGCCTATTTTGAACATCAGCAGAATATGTGCAAGATTTAAGAACCAGTCCAGAATTGTGTATGTTCTACCTATATGATAAAAAGGAATATCCACCAAGTGTTCATTTGGGAATTCAGTTATTTGTCATAGTAGTTTTTAATGTTAATGTTTCTTTAGTAAGCAAGTAGGCTGACTCCAGAGACAGGCCTTGTTTTATAGTGGCCAGAACCCAAGAGTCCGAGGTAGTGTTTTCCCATTGATGGAAGAATAGAGCTAGTCTTCTGCCAATGGGAGGATCCCTTTCTGAGTTATCTCTGTATCCAAAGTAAGGAAAATGAAATGTTTTATCACTCTATGGCCTCAAGAATACATATTTTTCTCCAGCATGATGACTGAAGAATCCACCAATGGGTTATTTCAGTCCTCCTGCCCAATCAGACTAAGTTGTCAAGCCTCCTCATTATCTGGTAGTCCCAGTTTCATCTTAGTCTTTCACCCATGAGGACGTGAGAACTGACTCTCTCTTCTTGGATGCAGGTTGGACTAGATGATTCAAATCTCTTGGTGGATTCTTCTGTTAACTAGGGGAATTAGCTGTTTGCTACTCTCTGGGTGGCTTGTTTTCTCTATTCTTGCCTTTTCTGTCTTAGGGATAGAGTAGAATTCCATTAGGATATTATAAATCCCCCCACTTTTTTCCTTGAGGCTTGCAGCCTTTCCCTTTTTCCCCTTTCCTGGGGTCAGGGAGGAAGGGGATATCTATATATTCTCCCAGACTCAGCAGGCTGCTGGGGTGGGGTAATTGCTGTATTGTGTGTGGGGGGCTCTCCGCTTCGTTTCATGCGCGGCCGCCATTTTGAAGCCACATGGCTTCCTTTCCGGCTGGGATCGGCCAGGAAGAGGGATTGCGGCCGCCATTTTCGCTCCGCTGGTCTGATTTATTGTAGAGTTTTTTTACGAGCTGATTATCATTGAAAGCTCTCGGAGGACGGAGTAATTACTACCATTCCATTTATTACTCTCTGCAGTGGGACGGAGCTTTGTTAAAGTAGCGGAACGAAGGCGCGCTGTGCTGTTAGCGCGATATATATTTAACGTTGGAATTGGAAAGCCTGAGCTCGTCCTAGCCTTTCCCCATTAACAGGCAAACAATTTCAGAGTTTATTGGATTGCTTGCCTTGCTTCTCCACTGAAATCCACCCCCCCTTTCTGGATTCCTAGCAGCCATTTTACCGGCCTCGGTTCCCTTGGGAAACGCCCAAAACTACCCGGTCACCATTTTGGGATCCCTTAAAGGCACCCAGGCCTAATTTTGTCTACTCAGTAAATTTTAGGCTTGAGATATATGAATATATATATACAAATTGGTCTTGTGTGTTATAAACCTTTTTCACATTTACCTTGATCTGTGATTGTTTGTGAGATTTAGTTTCAGATTGACTGTCTCAACTGGAGACATTATTTCACGTGAACAAGCACTGCTGAAACGACGGTCTTTGGCTTCTGCTCACCACAGCTTGCCTGGTTCTAGCCTTTCTGCATCTGGTGGTTGCAAGATCTTGACCATAGCCACTAACGTGAGACACGTGTGACTTCGTCACCTTGACGTCAGGCCAAGCGGACGGATTTCCTTGGGCCTAGGTGACGAGCGCTCCAAGCGCGCAGCGTGAGTCTGGTTTGCCAGTGAACCAGCCAACGCTGATCCACGTGCAGTCAGTCCCTTGCGCGGGGTCTACTGGCGTCTCTTGCAGAATGAGCCAGTCTCGGAGTCTCGTCCGGGACCATTCTCAAAACTATGGCAGAACCCACTGAGCCTCAGCCTTTGGAAACTGGTGATATTGCAGCTCAAGCTGATCCAGTTCCTGAAGCACCCGGAGGTAAGGCCAAGGCTAAATCAAAATATGGCAGAAAGGCTGGCAAGGCAAGCAACAGGCAGGCAGGCCGGATGCATAGGGCCTTGGAGAAGCAATTCTCTCGGGCTCAGAGATCTTCAGCAGAACATGGTGGTATGCCCCCGGTCCAAGCACCGCCTGAGTTGGGGGCTCATCTTCCCTCTGCATCGGGAGCCTGGTCAGCTACTACTCTTCAGCAGGTCCCAGCTCAGACCTGTGGTCAGGTAGGACCACCCCTGTTTGGGGAGGACCTGGGGTTGCCCGGGCTGTCATCGGCGCCGGTGGTTACTTTCACACCTACGGCTGCGGGGTCACGGCCTCCGCTAGAGCCATCCTTTTCAGACCAGCTCCAGAACTGGATTTCCAAGGTGGTGTTACAGGCCATGGCATCTGCAGGTCAGCAGCAGGCCTCTCCTATTCCGGGACCTTCCTCTACACCTGCCATCTCCGTACGACCTACGTTGGATCGTTCAGGTATGATCTCCCCGTCCCATTCCCCAGACTCTGAGTCTTCCATCGTTTCAGACTATGACGAGGGTGAGGACCATTGGTCTGATTGTGAGGAACCTACTCACGATTCTCAGCCAATGGCGGAGCTTTTCAATCCGTCTCTCTTTCCTTCCCTGTTATACAGGGCCTGCTCAGCGGTTAAGATCAAATCTGATGCGGGCCCTGTCCCCCAGCCCTCCTCAGATCAGGACACGGATCCGTTATTTGCTGAACCGGTGGTGAAACATCTCCAGATTCCATGTCCCCCCTTGTTCCTGAAAAACATTCAGGGACAATGGGAATCCCCGGCAGCTCAGCCTTCTCAGGCGGCGTCGGAACGGAAGATTGTGGATAGGGCAAAGAACTTATCTGATCTGCTGGAGGTGCCTAAGGTAGATGAGTCATTGGCTCCACTTTTCTCTACAGCGGGCCTACTGGGCGATGTCTCCGGCACCCTTAAGGCGGAGGACAAAAAATCTGACCTCTCCTTGCACAAGGTCCACTTGGCATCGGCTTGGGCTGCGAAGGTGGCTACGGCCACCTCCTTTTTTGCCAGGATCTCTACTCAGGCAATTGCAGGATAGGGTTCCCTTGGAAGAGGTCAGGATTCACCAGGACCTGACTAAACTCATAGCCACATCTGAATACATGGCAGATGTTTCCCTCTTCTCAGCCAAACACTCTGCCCGTGCAATTGCTTCCAATGTAGTCACTCAGAGGTTGCTCTGGCTCAAAAATTGGAGGGCCGAGAGCAAACATAAGTGGCGTGCTGCCACTGCCCCTTTCACTGGCAGTAAACTATTCGGTGAAGCATTAACGCCCTTTCTTATTGAGAACAAGCAAAAACAAAAGGTGATTTCTCACGTCACCAGGAAATCAAACAGGCGTTTTATTCCCTATAGTCGCCGTCAGTCCTTTCGGACTGGTTCCTCCACGGAACAGGGGCAGTCCTACCAGCCCTCAGTCCCCAAGACGGAGCGCTCCTTTGATAGGCCTAGCTACAGGGACAAGCCCAGGTACCAGCCCCAAAATAAGCTTCCTTTTGCGGCAGAGGGGGTCGCCCCTTCCATCGCGGTAAGTGACTCAGAAAGGGATCCTCCCATTGGCAGAAGACTAGCTCTATTCTTCCATCAATGGGAAAACACTACCTCGGACTCTTGGGTTCTGGCCACTATAAAACAAGGCCTGTCTCTGGAGTTCAGGTCCACTCCTTCAAACCACTTTGTATCCTGTCCGACAATGAGAAACGCCATAAAAAGAGATCTCATGGAAGACGCCATTCGACACCTCCTCAGCATCAAAGCTATAGAGGAGGTTCCCCTGAATCAAGTGGGACTGGGATACTACTCCATCCTATTTGTAGTCCCAAAAGCTTCGGGGGGATGGAGGGCTATCCTCGACCTCAAAGGTCTGAACTTCCATCTACAATACAGGAAGTTCAAGATGCAGACACTGCACTCTATCCTGGGCAGCATCAGGAGAGGGGACTTCCTAACCTCGATAGACTTGAAGGAGGCATACCTTCACATTCCAATATGCCCGGAACATCGCAGGGCACTGCCATTTGGTCTTTCCTCAGCCCCCAGGGTCTTTACCAAGTTCCTGGCGGTACTGGCGGCACATTTACGGCTAGTTCTCGTACAGGTCCAGTGATGTCTGGACGATATCCTGATACAGTCTCTGTCCCCTTCATTGGCCCAGTCAGATTTGGCCCTCACACTCACAGTCCTTCAGAAACACGGATTCCTGATCAATTTCAAGAAGAGTCAGACGACTCCTTCAACTCGCCTGTTACATCTAGGCGCGGTGATAGACACGTACTCCTGTCACGTGTATTTGTCGGACGAGAGATGCAAGAGCATCAGGGATCTGGTGCTCAGGGTGTGCAGGAGCAGGAATGTGTCACTAGCCACACTGTCCCAGCTCCTGGGGAAATTGATTTCATGTATAGCCATAGTGCCATGGGCCCGTCTACATTCCTGGGCCCTTCAATGGTTCATGCTCCCGTACCAGAGACAACATTCCAGTACGTCCAGCCAGTTGGTGCGCGTCCCTCGTCAGGTGCAACTCTCCCTGGGCTGGTGGGGTTCCTCAGCCATTCGCAGGGCACTCTGTTCAAGGAACCCAATCGCATCTGCGTGACCACAGATGCGAGTCTCTTCGGTTGGGGAGCTCACCTCTTAAACCAGATGGCTCAAGGTCGGTGGTCGCAATCCGATCTGACCCACAATATAAATTGGTTGGAGCTCAGAGCGATACACTTAGCTCTACGTCATTTCCATTCACTGGTCAAAGGGCAACATGTGCTAGTCCTAACGGACAACGTGGCCACGAAAGCCCACGTGAACCAGCAAGGGGGCACCCGGTCCAAGTCCCTCATGACAGAGGCTCGAGCATTGAGCATCTGGGCAGAGAAACACCTGCCCTCCATCAAAGCCGAGCATATCTCGGGGGAAGCAAATCGGCAGGCGGATTCTCTCAGCAGGTCAACAGTGGACCACTCGGAGTGGATGTTACACCCAGATATCTTCGAGGAAATCTCGGTCCGGTTTGGTCGCCCGCTGGTGGACTTGTTTGCCTCACCGCGCAACACTCAACTGCCCAGGTTCTTCTCTCGCTTCCCCTCACAGGGAGCGGAGGGGGCGGATGCCCTATGCAGCAGGTGGCCGCAAGGCCTTTTGTACGCCTTTCCCCGGTTGCCTCTACTTCCCGCAGTTATCTGGAAGATTCTGGAGGAACAGGCGGAAGTGATATTCATCGCTCCTCATTGGCGAAGGAGACCATGGTTTGCGGACCTGGTGAGTCTACCAGCCTCCACTCCATGGAGGATTCCAGACGACAAGGTGAGATTGACACAGGGGGCCCTTCTACAACCGGATCCCCAATGGCTTCAATTGACCGCCTGGCACTTGAACGCCGCACGCTGACCAGGAAGTCATATTCGGCGGAGGTGATCGATATGATCCAGGCGGCCAGGCGGCCTTCGACTAACCGCATCTACGACCACACTTGGAGGAATTTTTGTTGCTGGTGTGACAAGCATCACGTGCGTCTATCAAGGGTAACCATTCCCATTGTAGTTGATTATTTAATGCAGGGCGTTAAGAAAGGGTTGGCTCCCAACACTATCCGCAGGCAGCTGGCGGCCCTTTCTTCAGTATTGTCCTGGGATTCCTGGTCCAGTCACCCTGCTATCCGGTCATTCATCAAGGGAGTCACCAACAGCAGACCCCCAGTGGTTCATAGGTACCCTTCATGGGACCTTTCCCGGGTTCTTCAAGTGCTGACTTCAGCCCCGTTTGAACCACTCAGGACTAGTTCAATTACGACACCTTTCACTCAAGGTTTCCTTCCTGATCGCGGTTACTTCGGCCAGACGCATTTCGGAACTGGCAGCTTTGTTGATCAGGAAGGACTTATGCACTTTTCATGAGGAAAGAGTTGTCCTCAGATTGGACCCTTCTTTTATCCCAAAGGTTAATACAGTGTTCCACAGGGCCCAGGAGGTCATTCTTCCGGACTTCTGCCCATGCCCGTCACATGACCTAGAATGGCAGTGGCATTGTCTGGACGTGAGGAGAGCCTTACGATGCTATATCAAGCGCACAGCGTCCTTCCGTAGGTCGGAAGCTCTGTTTGTTTCCTTTCAGCCTTCTTCAATGGGCCAAAAGGTGTCTGCTTCCACAATTGGCAGGTGGATCAGGGCCTGTATCGCAAGCGCTTACAGCTCTCTCGAATTGCCAGTTCCGGCTCATGTGACGGCTCACTCGACCGCAGTGCTGCCACGACTGCGGCGTGGGCTACCCAGGCGTCCATAGAGGACATTTGCAGGGCGGCGACATGGTCTTTGCCTTCACCATTCATTCGGCACTACCGTTTGGACAAATTTGCGTCGGCCGATGCTGCTTTTGGCAGGCGCATTTTGCAACAAGTGGTCACACCATCTGGGGATCCGGCCCCAACTGACCCCCGCCCGTAGGGACTCTGGTAGCTTTGGTACGCCCCATTGGTGGATTCTTCAGTCATCATGCAGGAGAAGGAGCGTTGGCTTGCCTGAACGCCTTTTCTCAGCATGATGATGAAGAATCCACGCCCTCCCTTACTTTCACGGTCAGTTAGGGCCGAATTGGACTCTTGTTCCTTTCTTATTTTCTTAATACCTGCTTGAGAGTCATCACGTCGATCTGTTGTCATTGGCTACGCCGTCGATGAAACTGGAACTACCAGATAATGAGGAGGCGTGACAACTTGATAACTTAGTCTGATTGGGCAGGAGGACTGAAATAACCCATTGGTGGATTCTTCATCATCATGCTGAGAAAAGGCGTTCAGGTAAGCCAACGCTCCTTCTCTTGAGGACTCCAATTGGTTTTACTGCTCTGCAAGATACAGTTGTAAAGAGCACTTGTAATTTTAGTGGTTCCAAATAATTAGTGGCCAAGGAAAATTTGATTTTAGATCTATCCATAACAAGACTGTGCTTCCTATCTATTACAAAGGACCTTCTTGGGCTCTAGTTTTTCATTGAAATCCAGCATGACTGTGACCATATACGTGACTCTTTGAGAATATAATCATATAGTCATTGATATTTTGATATGTAGGAGACTTCATAAACAGAGTATATGTATTAGAGACTTTTATCATATAATGTAGGGGGGGGGAAGTTTGGACTCAGTCCAGACTAAAATCAAAGATGTTCTTGCTTTCCTCAAAGGATCAGGTCCTCCAATCTAAAGCGATAGAGGCTATTGCATTTTCCCCTCTCTAATCCTCTGCTAGCCTACCTGCCTAATCTTAAAGCTAATATTTTTTGAGACACAGTACCCTGCTAAAAATCCCAATTGTTGATGGGAATTTGTCCTGGAATTTACAAAATTTTACAAATAATCAATATTTTAATATTATTTTAAATTCTATGGCTTCACTTTACTCACATTTTCTTTGAATGTTTACTGAAATGTACATTTTAGTTCAGGAAGTACACATATTTAAGGGGAAACTATTGCCTGTATTTGATATTTATGGTATCTTAAAACCATATTTGGATATTTGTGGCTTGCAGATATTTGTATTTGTAGTTTTATCCAAATATTGTCCTGCATTGCAAGTGGGAAGAATAGTTTTGTAGATATTCTGTTCACTGCAGAAAACATACATATCACATTAAGGACCCAATACTTGTTTTCTCAGTTTCCTCCTAAAAATCCTATTCTGAAAAGTTTTCTCTTTTTCAATTCATCATTTGATGATTAAACTCAGTATATTTCACTTATTTCTGTTGGAAACAAAGTGGTTGTTGCAAAACAACTGAAGGAATATATTACTTATCAAGCTAAATACGTCATCATTCCATAAACCTTCTTTACAAACATTATTTTAGAAAGGCTAATATTTTATGCATTATTATACCATATTTAGTAATATTATCCTACACCACCCAGGACAAGA
Source organism: Bothrops alternatus (assembly GCA_034064705.1). Lineage (NCBI taxonomy): Eukaryota > Metazoa > Chordata > Lepidosauria > Squamata > Viperidae > Bothrops > Bothrops alternatus. The sequence continues at coordinate 226,994 of JARGCV010000183.1, read as the reverse complement.
TCAAATTTCTTATCATAATAGAAGACTACAGATACCTGACTTGACACCTCCTTCTCCTCCATAGGGATACCTAGCCTATCTGACTGTGAAAAACCTGTGGGCTGAGCCACCTCTGCCGTATAAGCGGACGCTGGATGAAGGATCTGTTGCTCTAACCACCCTTTCTACATCCACCACCACCTCTTCCCAATAATTTGGGGTTCCCTGAAAATGCGGGTGCAGCTTCTTACCCATCCACACCTGTACCCCATCGACTAACCTTAATGAATACCGATGACTAGGCAGTTATTTGTCCCTGTAGTAAATAAACATTTTACTAAAAAAAAACCCCAAAATGTCTGAAGTTGATTTTACTGAAGCAAAGCAAAAATAAAGATGGACGGACAAGCAATTTGTAAGCACAATATAACAAGTGGACATTGTGTGTTAATAATAATAATAATACACGAAAGCCTCATAAAGCCCGAATGTTTATCTAGATCCTTCTCTGTCTTTCTTGGGACGGCATACATACTGATTGTTTATCCCTTAAAGCCAAATTAAGGCTCATGTATTGGGACCTGTGTCTTAAAATGCTAAAAGTCATCATGCAGGAGGAAAAAATAATGCATGTGGAGTTGCCAGGGTATTGTGCTATATTTTCAGGAACTGATATAACACTGTGCAGGTATTATACTTAAAAACCTGTTTTAAGACATAAAAGAAAGCATGTGGGAAGAGACTAATATTTTCTATTCTCTATTCAGTTGTTCATCTATAAGCAATTGGTAATCAAGTAGAGGCAAATTGTGACGCTGGTATGAAGAATTCTGTATATTAAGCCTTTATCCTACCAGACTGATTCAGATGCTCGATACTGTTTATTTGGGTTATATGACTCCTACAGTATAAGATTGTGTAGAAAAAAAATCAGTATGAACACAGTAGATTCATCCCAGATGGTCAGATGAAGCTGCCATAATCATTGTGGCAATTTTATAGTTCATGTGATCAAGAAGCGGCTACTAGCTGTTGCACGCAGTATCTGTGTAGCACGAAGTACAAATTTTTGCAAGGAGTTCCATGGAAAATGTAAATGATAAAGTGAGCTACCCCATCCTAATAATGATACAGTATCGAGTTGTATTTTTAAGTAATCAGCTTTCTACAGGAAGCAACTGTGGAACCATGGTAATTCACAATGACCAAAACCAGACAACTTAACAATTGCTGCTGAATCTTAATTATGTAAATAAGCTCCAAATCTTAGCCTAGACATTCATTTTCTAATGGCTAATCACAATTCAAAACAAATTTCAAATTTCGCTTTATAAATTTAAGAAAACTAGCTATAGAACTGTTGTGGGTGTCTCACGACTGGATGATGACATATCAGAGGATGAGGAAGCACAAGCAGGCCCCTCTGGGTATTTCCCCCCCCCCCGGCAGCCGAGTCAGACAATGAGGAGTTTTGTATGCATTCTGAATCAGACTCTCCAAATGATGAGTCAGATTTAGAGCAAGAAGATAAATGGATTGATCCGAGGTTCCGAAGGTTTGATAAGCGAAGGTGTCAGTTAACTGGAAAAAGGAAGTAATGGGGGGAAGTGACGTATCGGACACTATATTAGAGGGGGGAAGGAGACTACGCCCTTGTTACGAGCAACGTTTATCAAGGAGAGGTTTGGAAACTTTTGCAGTGCTTTGAAAGTCTGATGTTTTGAAAACCTACCGAAGGATAATGAGGTCTTGGACAATGTGATAAAGACAGAGTGAGTAATTGGAAAGTTTGGAAGGAGTTTGTTGTAATCTAAATGTAAATAATGAGTCTTGGATGTTTCTGCCAGCAAAATGTCAGCAGCTTGCTTTGAAATGAATCCTTTTGAAATGTGTTTAATAAATCTCTTAAAGACATATTTACGTGGCTTTTAATGAGCTGAGAGAGGCCAGATATAACAGATTGCTCGTAACCCAAAAGCAGAAAAGACGGAAAATTAGTCCGAGCTTTCAGTGACGTCATGGAGGAACTCCTTGCTGATAACCCGGCTCTGCATCTATTAGTTCAAAATCTCCAGCAACAAATTGGACATTTGCAACAGCAGATTCAAGCCGCAGTAGCCCCAGCTCCAGCCCCCCCTCCCAGAAGAAACAGATGTTACTTAGCCTTGCCTGATAAGTTTACTGGAGAGCGTAGTAAATTTCCAGCTTTTTTAAACCAATGTAAAACATTCATTGCCTCAACTCCAGTAGATTTCCAGCTTGATGAAACAAAAGTAGCGTTCATTCTAAGTTTACTCTCTGGGCCAGCTGCTGATTGGTCGTCTCCTCTGATAGACGGACAAGATCCTGTTCTGCGCAATTATGCAGGATTCTGCCAGCTGATGGAAAGAGAATTTGTTGACCCCCTTCGTAGACAAAATGTCACCCGGCGAATACGAGAGCTACGTCAAGGATCGCGCTGCGTAGCGGAATATATATCAGATTTTCGCCGCCTAGCTCAAGAAATTAATTGGAATGAGGAGGCTCTCATGGAAATCTTTCAAGATGGCCTGTCTTCCCAGATCTTGAATGGATTGAAAACTACTGTAATACCCGCGACCCTGGATGCATTATACCAACATTGTTTGGCTATGGAGGCGCAAACGCAAGCCATGGATGCCCGCCTGGTCAAACAGATGGTTCCAGTCACCGGAAGTGCCAAGCCAGTTCCTGCACCACGCAGAGGATTCCAGACCCTACCTATCACCCCACCCATCCCGGCACCCAGACGTATTGTCCAAACATGGCCGGCTTACACTGAGAGGCGCCCTGCACCCATGACCAGAGATGAGCCCATGGATCTTGGTGCAGCCAGATCTCGTTTGACCGAGGCTGAGAAGGCAAGACGGAGAGCTGAGGGCTTGTGCCTGTACTGTGGAGAGATGGGTCACTTCGTCATGGCCTGCCCCCAGAAAAGACGTGGTACGGCAGGTCCTACTCCTGTTCCAGCTCGGCCTCCCACTCAGCAGTTTCAAGCCACCTTGCCGGGAAACAGCCAGAGCCCGGCCTAATGGAAACATTGGGTCGGGCAGGCGCCAAACCCAGTTCCAGTTCCGCAGACGACGACCCCGGTCCTCCGAGACATCTGATCCTAGCAACCAATATACTTCTGGGAAATCATGCCCAGGGTATTCCGGCCCACGCCTTGTTGGATTCTGGAGCCACCACCAATTTCATGAATGAAGCTTTCGCTCGTCAGCATGCCATACCTTTGTGCTCCGTGAAGCCACCTATGTTGGTTGAGACAATCGATGGTCGTGAGTTGTTATCTGGACCGATCAAGTTTATGACCCAGCCCATACGCCTGGTCATAGGACAACATGAAGAAGCCATCCAATTCTATGTTACCAAGGGACTTCATTTCCCCTTAGTTCTCGGCCTAGCCTGGTTGAGAACCCATGATCCTTGTGTGGTGTGGTCCCAGAACTTTGTTTCATTTCCCAGTTTGCAATGCGTAGACCACGTACGCCAAGTTTGTGCAGCCCAGCTACCATCCCACCCTGACATCACCTTGCCGGCCGATCTAGCGGACTTTGCAGATATATTCAATGAGAAAGAGGCAGACCAATTGCCTCCGCATAGACCATATGACTGTGCCATTGATTTGCTACCAAATGCCAAGCTTCCAAGGGGACGCCTTTACTCCATGTCAGAACCCGAGTTGGCCGCATTGAAAGACTTTGTGGACAAAAACCTGGCCAGGGGTTTCATTCGTCCCTCTTCCTCGCCTTTGTCAGCTCCTGTGTTATTCGTGAAGAAGAAAACCGGAGATTTACGCCTATGCTGTGACTATCGCAAGCTCAATGCCATCACGGTGCGCAACCGGTACCCTCTGCCTTTGATTCCTGATCTCATGGACCGTCTCCGATCAGCGACCATCTTCACCAAGATAGATTTAAGGGGTGCTTACAACCTGGTTCGCATTCGAGAGGGGGACGAGTGGAAGACCGCGTTTGGAACCAGGTATGGTCATTTTGAGTATACCGTTATGCCCTTTGGACTCACCAATGCTCCGGCCGTCTTTCAACATTTCATGAATGACATCTTCCGGGATTTATTAGATCAATTTGTGGTGGTTTACCTCGATGACATCCTGATTTACTCCCCGTCACGAGCCACTCATCTTCAGCATCTCCGGCGAGTTTTGCAACGCTTGAGGGAGCATCACCTTTACGCCAAGTTAGAGAAATGTCAATTCTATCAAACCACCATTGAGTTTCTGGGACATGTGATTTCTCCACAAGGCATCGCCATGGACCCTGGCAAGGTTGAAGCCTTGCAAACCTGGCAACCACCATGTAAAGCAAAAGATGTCCAAAGACTTTTGGGATTTGCGAACTATTACAGGATATTTATTCCGAGATTTTCTGCCTTGACTGCGCCCCTTACTCGACTGTTACGGAAAGGCGTTAAGTTCCAGTGGGGCGATGCCGAGCAACAGGCGTTTCAGACCCTCAAAAAGGCTTTTGTTCAGGAACCCATTCTCAAGTATCCAGATCCTTGTCGACCCTTTGTAGTGGAGGCTGACGCCTCAGATGTTGCAGTAGGGGCCGTGCTACTTCAAACACGCCAAGATGGCGGCCCCCTGTTCCCGTGTGCTTATTACTCCAGGAAACTGAGTCCCTCCGAACGCCATTATACCATTTGGGAAAAGGAACTATTGGCCATCAAGACTGCTTTTGAGACCTGGAGACACCACCTGGAAGGAGCCCGCTACCAAGTTGAAGTTCGGACTGACCATAAAAACTTGGAATTTTTGCAATCTGCCAGGAAATTGAATCAACGTCAAATCCGTTGGTCTTTGTTCTTCGCTCAATTCAACTTCAAAGTCACCTACATTCCGAAAGGGTACAACAAAAGAGCAGATGCCCTGTCCCGTAAACCTGAGTATCTACAGGTCAAGGATCCCTTACCGCTTCGAACCATTCTGCCTATCGAATCGATCGCAGCCGTGCATGATCCGGTAGATCTACGACGACAGATTCGGGAAGCGCAACAACTAGATGACTTTGCAATACGGAAGAGGCAAGAGGTGGGTCCCGACTCACCTTGGACCTTGTCCGAGGGACTATTACGCTTCCGCAACCTGTTATATGTTCCAGCAGGCCCACTCCGGGGTCTCATCCTGACTCAATGCCATGATAACCCTGCGGCAGGTCATTTTGGTTTCTTTAAGACTCTTCACTTAGTGTCTCGGACTTTTTGGTGGCCCAGACTTCGCCATGATGTGCAATCCTATGTGAATTCCTGTGTACGGTGCCGTCAGGCAAAACATGCCACAGGAGCCCCTCCGGGATTATTACAGCCTTTACCCACGCCGGAGAGACCCTGGGGAGCTATTTCCATGGACTTCTTGACTTGTCTACCTGTTTCTGCCGGCTACACCGTTGTCTTTGTAGTGGTGGACATGCTGACCAAAATGGCACATTTCATTCCTTGCCGAAGAATACCGACAGCCAAGGTCACTGCTCAGCTGTTCATTCAACATATCTTCCGGCTACACGGTTTGCCTGACAAAATAGTGTCCGACCGAGGAACCCAGTTCACCTCGGAGTTCTGGAGAGAACTCATGTCTGCGCTTCAAGTCCAAGTTAATCTAGCCTCCACGCATCACCCAGAGACTGATGGGGGTACAGAGAAAGTGATTGGCATTCTGGAGCAGTATTTGCGTTGTTTCATCAACGACCAACAGAACGATTGGTCCAAATATCTCTCCGTGGCCGAATTCGCTTTCAACAACTCTCAGCACACTTCCACTCAGACCACCCCGTTTTTTGCCAACTACGGCTATCATCCCAGATTTTTCCCGCTCACGCTCCTCGATTCTCCAGTTCCAGTTGCAGAAGACTATTTAACCGAACTGCAGTCAGTCCACGAGATGGTTAAGCAGCACTTGACTAAGGCCAAGGAAGACTACAAGCGGGTTGCAGACCGCTCGCGTCGCGACACGCCGCCGTTAGCTGTTGGAGATCGGGTTTGGCTCTCCACCAAGTACTTGTTTCCAGGGAGAATTCACCGCAAGCTTGATCAACGTTTCCTGGGTCCTTTCCCTGTGGAGACGGTCATCAATCCGGTGACCTATCGTTTGACTTTGCCTAGGTCTTTTCGTGTACATCCCGTGTTTCATCGCTCCTTGCTTGTTCCTGTCAACCCTGATTCTCCGCTTCGACCTCCTGATCCGGGCCCGACAGCTCGCCGTGCTCAAGTTCCTGTTTCCCGGTTGGAGGTGTCCGGCATCCGAGATTCCCGATGGCTCGACGACCGCTTCCAATATTTGGTTGATTGGACCGGGGGTGGGCCCGCCGCTGGCTCTTGGGTAGATGCTCAGGATATTGAGGCTCCTGAGTTAAAGTGGGATTTTCATACTGCATTTCCCTCCAAACCACATCCCTTCCAACGGCCCCCGGGGGAGGGGCCTGCGGGGGGGGGATAGTGTTGTGGGTGTCTCACGACTGGATGATGACATATCAGAGGATGAGGAAGCACAAGCAGGCCCCTCTGGGTATTTCCCCCCCCCCGGCAGCCGAGTCAGACAATGAGGAGTTTTGTATGCATTCTGAATCAGACTCTCCAAATGATGAGTCAGATTTAGAGCAAGAAGATAAATGGATTGATCCGAGGTTCCGAAGGTTTGATAAGCGAAGGTGTCAGTTAACTGGAAAAAGGAAGTAATGGGGGGAAGTGACGTATCGGACACTATATTAGAGGGGGGAAGGAGACTACGCCCTTGTTACGAGCAACGTTTATCAAGGAGAGGTTTGGAAACTTTTGCAGTGCTTTGAAAGTCTGATGTTTTGAAAACCTACCGAAGGATAATGAGGTCTTGGACAATGTGATAAAGACAGAGTGAGTAATTGGAAAGTTTGGAAGGAGTTTGTTGTAATCTAAATGTAAATAATGAGTCTTGGATGTTTCTGCCAGCAAAATGTCAGCAGCTTGCTTTGAAATGAATCCTTTTGAAATGTGTTTAATAAATCTCTTAAAGACATATTTACGTGGCTTTTAATGAGCTGAGAGAGGCCAGATATAACAAGAACCATAGTAGAGAATTACTTCAAAAGATAGTAATTTAGTATGGCTATTTAGAAATGGCTCCTTCCTACACTGAATTCAATGAGATTTATTTCTAAGTAATTGTATAAAATTGCATGTTGTGTGTGCAATCTTGCCTTCATAGTTTCAAAGCAAATATTCCAAAGATTTTGCTTTTGTACTTTAAATCAAGGTGTAATACAAATTGGAAGTCTAGATTGGCTGAAACATGGCTTCAATTAGTTTCACTGATTGTTCAGATTCATAGCATTAAAATTGTTCTTGTCATATGAAAACATACAACTTTGTTATCAATTCAGAGATGATGTAGTATCAAGAAGCAGCAGTTACGTAGCATTTATAGAAAACATGTTCTAATACAAGCATTTAATATAGGCCCCAGGAGAATAAGTCACTGCTTTAAGAGAGATCAGAAAAAGCAGGATAAAAAAGTTAATATGGGACAATGAAGACATGAATAGCACAATATACCCAGAAGCACAAAGATTACAAACACGAAAAGCAGAATTTATTTTTATTTAAATTCCCATCCTTCCCACAAAGGCACTAATTAATAAGGGGAAGAGTTTTTCGGTTTTATTTATAGTGGATGAAGATTTAACCATCAAATAATACAAAAATGAAGAGAAAGTAAGTGACAAATATTTAAAGGAGAAGGTATTTTCTTGCCACTAATGTTTCAAAAAGTGAGATCCAAGGAAACCCAGACTTAAAGAAACAATTTGTAAGCATTCCTGTCTTATCTGGATAGTTTTGTAGCACCAGGCCTTCATGAACAGAAAAGCTTACATTTTATATTAGCGTTTATCAACATAACACCCAAACTAAGAGGATACAGATAACAGACTTTTAAAAAATGTATTTCCTACTTGTGCTGATTCATCAAAAAATAATACTCAAGCATTATAGACACAGAGAATGATCAAAATGGGTTAAAAAAAACCCCCAAAAATCTACAATCTACATATTAACCAGGAGTAGTCATTGTTAGCTTGGGATTCAAGCTGTGCTTCACTTCACCCCCAACTATAGCAGTCTGTTTTGTAGAAGGACCATCCTTTGTTTTGTCTCAAACCAAGCTTAGATCAAAGTTCAGGGTGGAAGTTGAGATCAATAGGACACTAATATTTTAAAAGAAATCTCAATCTGCATGTCTAATTTTCTGTGAAGCTTTCCCTTCATTCTCCTTGGCCAAAGTATTTAGTTGCAGTCTTGATCTTAACTTATGCAGGCAAACTCAACTTCTTGCCTTTTAGAACTGCAAGAGGAAATAGAAATAAGAAGAGGTAAGAACTTAGAGACGTGTACTTCATTAAACTTTAGGCAACGTACCAAATAATATGGTGCCATTGTTTCTAGAGCAGTGGTTCTCAACCTTCCTAATGCCGTGACCCTTTAATACAGTTCCTCATGTTGTGGTGACCCCCAACCCCCCATCCAGCTGGCCGGGGAGTATCAAAAACATGACCAAAAAAAAGAGGAAAAAATGGGAAAGTACTGGTAGTCCTCGACTTACAACAATTCGCTTAGTGACTGTTAGAAGTTACAACAGCACTGAAAAAGCAAATTATGATCATTTTTCACACTTATGATTGTTGCAGCATCCCCAGGGTCATGTGATTTACATTCGGATGCTTGACAACTGATTCATGCTTACGACATTCACAGTGTCCAGGGTCATTTGATCAATGGCCAGGGGGGAATTGCAGAGTGCCTGTGGGGGGGAATCTGTGGGTCTCTGGGATGGGACTGGGGTGGGTGCCTGCCTTCCTTCCCTCCCCTTGTCCCTTCCTTTCTTTTCTTCCTTTCCTTTACCTCCCTTAGTCTCTTCCTCCTTCCCTCCCTCTCTCCCATTGTCCCTTCCTTCCTTCTTTCCTTCACCTCCTTCTTAGTCTCTTCCTCCTTCCCTCCCTCTCCCATTGTCCCTTCCTTCCTTCTTTCCTTCACCTCATTCTTAGTCTCTTCCTCCTTCCCACCCTCTCCCATTGTCCCTTCCTTCTTTCTTTCCTTCCTTTCCTTCCCCTCCCTTAGTCTCTTCCTCCTTCCCTCCCTCTCCCATTGTTCCTTCCTTCCTTCCTTTCCTTCCCCTCCTTCTTAGTCTCTTCCTCCTTCCCTCCCTCTCCCCTTGTCCCTTCCTTCCTTCCTTCCTTCCTTCCTTCCCTCTTTGTCCCTTCCTTCCTTCCGTCCCTTCCATTGTTCCTTCCTTCCTTCCCTCTCTCATTGTTCCTTACTTCCCTCCCTCTTCGTCCCTTCCTTCCTCACCCCCTCTGTGCCCAGGAAGGGATAAGGGGATAGGCTGCCAGCGTGGCTGGGGGCTTTGCTGCCGGCAAACCTGCCTGTACACAGGCAGAGACAGAGAGCTCCGCCCAGCTCACTTGCTTAGCTTCGCCGAAAGACATGCAACTAAGTTAGCAGAAGCCCCAGGAACAGCGCCGGGCTACAGCTGATTCGCGCTTCTGCTAAATTAGCAAGCTCTAGCAAAGCTCGAGAAAGTTTGCTGGGCAGGAGCCAAGGAGAGCTGCTACAGCTGACCTGCTTCTTGGCTGCTCTGCAAAAGCGTGGATCAGCTGTAGAGGTTCGCCCCGATCCTGGACAAGAGGGAAGGAAGGAAGGACGTAAGGGACAAGGGGAAAGAGGGAGGCAAAGGAAAGGAAGGAAGGAAGGGACAAAGGGAGAGAGGAAGGGAAGGAGGGACAAAGAGGGAGGCGAAGGAAAGGAAGGAAGGAAGGAAGGAAGGAAGGAAGGGACAATGGGAGAGGGAGGGAAGGAGGAAGAGACCAAGAGGGAGGGAAGGAAAGGAAGTTCCAGCCAGGAGAGGCTTGCTAGCCCGGCTGCCAAGAAGCAGAAGAGCGCAAAGCCAAGGAGAAGAAGGTGGCGGTTTCCTCCCAAAGGGGGCTCCTTTTCTCCACCCCCTCCCTGGGTTTGTGGGGAATTTCTCATCACCAACGCTGACAGGTGCTCCTTCCAGCCCGCCGCAAGCTTTCTCGCCCCCTTTGCTTCTCTTCCCCCCCCGCTTTTGTGAGGATTGTGGCGCCCTTGGGAAGCCGATCCTGCTTTGAAGCTTAAGAGAGGAGTAGTCCCTTCCTCCTTCCCTCCCTCTCTCCCTGTCAAGCCCCGGCCGGGCTCGACATGAACGGGCGAAGGAGGAGCGAGGACGGGCAGGGTGGCAAAGGAGACCGGCGGCCGTCGCCAGACCTCCCAGCTGACAAGCGCAAGTTTGGGGGTCGCCAGCTGACGGGCGCAGGAGTTGGGTGCTGCGACGGCCTCCACTTCGCTGACCTGCGTGCACGAGAAGAAGTAAATCCGGTTGCTGCACAATGAGTCTCTGGGGAGGGTGGGGCCTTGCTCTGCACCCTGCGCTCTTCATGCGCCCCCTGCAGGGCACATTTGGTAGAGTTCATGCAGACTGCCGCCAAGCAGCATATTTTCCACAAACAAGTGAGGTGGAGCGGAGGGGGGCGAGGGAGAGAAGGCGGTTGACAAGCCCTGCCTAAGACCATCGGAAATATGTGTTTTCTGATGGTCTTAGGCGACCCCTGTGAAAGGCTCCTGCGACCCCCAAAAGGGTCGCGACCCACAGGTTGAGAACCACTGTTCTAGAGAGAGAAAAATGTATTTTTAATAATATTTTAATTAAACCATTAACCAAGAACAGTCAATATACATAGTACACCGTAACATTTGTGCTCTTATTTCATATGCTGATAGCAATGCTTTATTTTTATCTATCTATCCATCCATCAAATTTAGATATTGGCCATCTCACCCTCAGAGTGACTCTGGGTGGTGTACAGATAAAAGCATAAAAACAAAAACCACATAAAGATGTATCACTAAAGGGGAGCCAGGTAAAACAAGGACAAATAAGTTAAACGTCAGGAAGGATTGGGGTGGGATGTTAGTCATCCTACCAAAATAGCACTATGAGCACATGATATATGTGCATTAGCAATACTGCCCAAAACAGCCTTTTGAGGACTGAGCAATTTTACTGGGCATGGAATGCTAACATACCGTTATGGGAATCAAAAAATGAAAAAAGAAATATTACATACTGCTACTTCCACTGTATCTATTTCAATAACAATCCCAATTGTCTGCCTAGCAAAAGCAATACAGGCACTCTTCAACTTAACAACGGCAATCGGGAGCAGGACTGCTGTCATTAAGCAAGGATGTATACAGTATAACCGTTGTGCTTAGTGCCAGAAATCCAGGTAGTTCAGTTGCTGTTGTTAAGTGAATGCCCTGGTAATTAGGTGAAGCAATTTCCTGGTGGCTTCCCACAATCTACTCAATGGGGAAGCTGGTAAGAAGTTAAAAGCCCCAGGCGTTGCTGGGTGGAAGAGAGGAGTGAGGGGATGTGAGGGACAAGGTGTGAAGTGCTTGAATTTTCAGCTCCAAAGGCTTTTGAAGCCTCTCTACTCTGGGCATGAAAATCCTCCGTGGCTGAAAACTCTGGATTTCAGCACAGTGTTTCCAGCCAGCTTCCAGAGAGGCTGGAGGTTGAATGAAAAAGTTCCATGCCAAAAGCCAACGAGGAATCTGCAAAAGTAACTCTGTGCCAAAGGAGAGCCCTCTCAATTTGAGGTGGGTGGGTTTGAAAACACCCTGTGCCAAACCCCTGCTTGGATTTCAGCATGGAGCTTTTTCAGCCAGGCCCCAGAGACAACAGAAAAATCTCTAAGCAGGCGACTTCCAGTTCCGGATCGCGGCGCCTCTAGTCGCACGATGAGACTCGTCCCCTCGTCGGCTAGTTTCCCTCCGCCGGTAGACCCTTATGCGGGTCGAAAGTTGCCCTGGAGGTTGCAACTTCCGTCGAAGAGGCTTCGCTCGGCTATGGAGGAGCGGCGGCTCCTCCAGCTGTCCAGGCCAACTCTGAGAGCTGACGGAGAAGAAAGACCAGCCAGTAAAATGGCCGTTCATCTAGCCGCTAGAAACCGCAAGTCAAAGTACATCTAAGCTTGAAAACCCACCGTGGTGTATCCGGGTGAGACTTTTTTCTTTGCTCCTCTTTTTATTCTACTTTGTTTTCTTTCTTTTTTTTTTTTTTTTTTGCCTGTAAGAGCCCTGTTGGAATTATTTCCCTGGCTTGGAGAAGCAGCTTCTACTTGTTTGGGAAGTAAGGTGTTGAACAAAAGAATAAAACAAAATTTTAAATACTACATCTTTTTTATACATGTTTTGGGGTACTGAAAAAAATTTTTTTCTGCAACTTCTTTTTGATCCTAGGAAAAAAGGTGATGAAACTGCTAATTAATTTGTCAGCTTACAATTAGTAAAGAGCTATTAGTTAATATACCTCCCAGCATCAAAAAGAATTTGAGTTTAGTTGAAGAGTGCCCTCTAGTGAACTTCCAGCTTAGCAGTAACATTTAGTCAACACATATTGAGACATGTGGTTGAGATGTCGATTCCCAAATAATTTTAAAATCCCAAGCACCTTGCTCAAGGCCAGAGAATTATTTATTAAACACATTTATATGGCCGCCCAACTCAAACCTGGTGACTACAGGTGGCAGAGCACTTCTTCTCTATCTCATACTAATGGGATTTCAGTCAGCACATCTAGTTTCCACTTCTTCTTGTTGCAAAATACCTTTTGTAATGTACAGGTAGAAGAAATCGCAGTACAGTATCGTTTGCACCAAACCAGCCACAATGGCAATGAGGTCGAAGAACCCCTCAAACTGGTAGCGCCAAATCCAGTTGAACAGGTAGAGGGCACGGTAGACTCCCAAAGCGAAGAGGTAATGACTTGTGATGGTCTCTGCCTCACCTGTTTTACTGACCATGAAGAGTTGTGGCAAAATAGCCACTGACTCCAGGTAGATGGAGAAGGTCCAGAGAATCTGGAAGAATCCAGGAGAAAAATAGTTTTATATTTTCTGATTACAGCTCTTTATATTCACAAATTTGCATTGCCATCACAGCAGGTATTCAGAACTGAACATTTGTGTGGTCCACCATTGCCCTGCAAGATTCAGGACAGATTTGTGTCATAGACTTAGGATATGTCTGCTCCAACTCACTTTTTGATACTTCTGTCTGTGAAACACTGCAAAGCCTAGTGCACGGGTCATGCGGCTCTTTGAGCCACCTCCTGCGGCTCCGGAGCCTGCTCTGCCATTTGCAGAGAGGGAAAGACAGAGAGGCACTTGCACTTCCCGTCTCTCTCTCTCTCTCTCTCTCTCTCTCTCTCTCTCTCTCTCTCTCTCTCTCTCTCTCTCTCTCTCTCTCTCTCATGGGACTTGCCCCCTCGCAGGGCTCCTGATTGGCCCTGCGCCTGGGTGCCCCGCCCCCTGGGAGAAGGGCAGCCAGGAAACCCCTTTTCCAGGCTGGCTCAGTCCGAGGCACACATGGCTGGGGAGCCACGCAGGGAAGCCCTGGGATCCCCCCAGGGAGCAGCCCACCGAAGCCTCCGCTAGCATGGGAGGCTCCAGCATCGCTGGTGGACAGAGCTGACCGGTCGGTGGGCCGTTGCAGCGGTTCTGACCCGAAGATGCCGGCAGTGCAGAAGGTAGCCGGCTCGGCGGCCTGAGGACGGCCCGGGAAACGATGCCGTCACTGGCCACCGCCCCAGCTGGGACTCCACGCTGCCCAGGCTCGCCCTCTGCCCATGGGATGTAGCCACAGCGCCACTGGGGGGGGCTAGTGCCACGACAGGCCGTCCCTGGGTGGCGGTGGCGGTCGCTGCTCCGGGGTACCCAGGAGGCGTAGCAGAGGAGGGCGCAGGGCGGCGGCGGCAGGCAGGACACGCAGCGTGTCGGGCAAAAGGCTCTCCAGGCTCTTGTTGGCCTGCTGGCGGTGCAGCCCCACCTGGGCTGCCATGACGTGCTGCCACTCTTGTGGCTCTTCAGCCGTGAGAGCACGCCGTGGTTGCAGCAGCGCGTGCAATTGGGCGTCTGCTGCAAGGGCGCCCGGGCCGGATGAACCACCGGGCCGCCCATGTACAGGTATGGGGAGCCGTAGCCGTTCATGACACCCTCTCACCACAGCCGCTAGATCCGCCTCACTCGCGCCAGGGCCATGCTCGGCCAAACGTGGCGGCACTGAACTCGCCCTCGGCTCCAGTGCAAGTTGGCTGATGGCTCCCTCACCCGCCTTCCCCACCTCTTAGGCCAGTCTGCAGTGCCCTGGGCGCCTTTCAACGCCTTCTGCTGCCTCCTGCCCCCCTCCTTCGACGCCGGCCGCCCACTCACCCCCCCTCCCAGCTCAAGAGCGGAGGCCCTGACCATCTTTTACGCTGGCCAGCCCGGCATTCACATGACGACGTGGGGCTGGCGAGAGAGACGCACCTTCCTGGCCTGGCGCAAATGCCTGCAGTCCAGGTGGGCATGGAGGTCGGGAGGGGGAGAGGCCGGCTGAACGCTCTTGCGGGGTCCCACCTGGCTCTGGTACTGCCTGCGCTATGCCAGATGTCCCCAGTGCTGCCTAGATGAGCGCCCACAGGGTCCGGATCAGGCCAGGCAGAGGGGCTCAGACAGGGCAGGGGGGGAAAGCGCAGAGGAGCTGCCCCCAAGTGCTAGGGCAGAGGAGGGGACCCCAGTCATTCGCCAAAGTCCCAGTATGTCTTGCTGGGCATGGACCTGATAGGTTTGTTCACCAGAGTCCTGGCTGGAAGAGGGGAGGTCCCGGGCCGGGCTCGCTCTCTGCCTCTCTCTCTCTCTGAGCGTGATTGCAAGCTTGCTGCCTGCCCAGGGAGGGGAGAGCTTAATAGGGGCGCGGGGGGCGCTCAGCCACCATTCTGGCTGCTGCGTCTGGGCGCCGGGGCTGCTACCCTCTTTGTGGCAGCGGCATCGCCTTCCATGCTGGTCCCATAGCAAGCTAGGCACACCCCTGCACGCTCATGGGAAGGATGGAGAAAGGGGTGGGCAGTGCTGGTATTGGGGTGGGGGGAGGGAATGGGGGGAGGAAGAAGGGATCCATGGGTGTGTGGAGTGTGGGAGGAAGAATGAGGTGGCTGGATGGAGTCACTGAAACAGTAGGAGTGAGCTTAAATGGACTCCAGAAGATGGTAGAGTACAGGAAGGCCTGGAGGAACGTTGTCCATGGGGTCACGATGGGTCGGACACAACTTCGCAACTAACAAGTCCTCAACTTAACAACCATAATGGAGCCTGCCCATTACAGTCATGATGGGTCAATGCAGCAGGCCATCACATAACTGACTCAATTTTACTGTCTTTTTTTGCAGTGATTGCTAAGAAAATCACTATGGTTAAATGAATCCATGATCGTTAAATGACTCTGTTGTTTGCTATTGGGCATTTTCTCCCCAAACTGGAAGTAAATGCTGGTTTTGGACAGAAACTTCATATGGTCACATGACCATGGGACATTGCAAATGGCCATAAATGTGGGCCAGTTGCTGAGCGCCCAAAATGCAGTCACGCAATTGTGGGGGTATATGTGGGCTGGCTATCAGAACTGAGTAGTAAATACCTTTGGGGAGGTCTGTCATAATTTCATAAGTCATAAATCAAGGACTACCTGAAGGTAGTAATCAAGGTAATCAAGTACTAACAGCTGCAGGACTTGGGTTTGGCTAGTCTAAAGACATGATAGCAGTATTCCAATATTTGAGGGGCTGCCACAAAAAGACGGGGTCAACCTATTTTCCAAAGCACCAGAGGGCAGGACAAGAAACAATGGTTGGAAACTGATCAAAAAGAGAAGCAACCTGGAATTAAGGAGAAACTTCCTGACAGTGAGGACAATTAACCAGTGGAATAGCTTGCCTCCAGAAATCGTGGGCGCTCCACCATTGGAGGTTTTTAAGAAGAGATTTGACAGTCACTTGTCTGAGATGGTATAGGTTCTCCTGCTTGAGCAGGGGGCTGGACTAGAAGACCTCCAAGGTCCTTCCAGCTCTATTCTGTTCTAATTGACTTGAGAGAACAGTCTATATAAATGGCAGCACTGAGTCAAATATTGCCTAATGTCTAATCATCATCATCACCATCTTAGAGGAGAAACTCTCGGAAATGGCTACAGGCCAGATCAAGAAGTTAAAATCAACATCATCACTATCACCCTGGACTAAGGCAGTGAGTGTATCACATGTCTGCATTCTTGCCCAGAAAACTACATGAATAAGATTGCCAGAAATCAACCTTGTCTTGAAGTCTGAACTTTTAACTTTTCCAGATAAGGCTGAATCAGTCATGCTTGAGCTGCACTGAATTCAGTGAGTCAAGTTGGTTAAGATTTGGCAAGTTACAACTAAATTATGTCTGGATTCAAATACTCTCTTGACACTTCTGTTGCTCCAAGTTTGTTGGTTTGTTGTTCTGCTGGTTTGTTGTTTCTTCTGGAAAGAACAGTTTCTGGTTTAAACAACTGCAGGTATATCACAATTCTATTTCAGTACCATTTAGTCAACACATGAGCAGAGAGGAATAGCTGAATACATGTGGCACCACTTTGGAAAGCAAAATTAGTTCAAGCCTGAAATCGTAAAAGGAACTAGCTATAAAGTAGCAGAACAAGCAGGGACTAGAATATTAAAGATGGCCATTTGCCAATTAAATGAGTAATTTTAGCAATAGGACTCGAACACATCATATAGCTTGCAAGTTAGGTATCTGGGGCTTAGGCTTGTTTACACTAGCACACATTTCATTACCTCTAGGGGTGTGAAATCATGATTTACTAGGAATGCTAACACTGCTGTCGGAATAACCAGGAATTCCACTCTGAAGGTATCATGGTTGCCATCATAGGTGGCTTTGAATTTGCTATAGATCATCCATACCGTAGCATAGGAACAGGCAACATACACCACCTGCAGGAGATAACATCGATCAAGAACTGTCACTGAGATTAAATATTATTTCATCTCTCTGATATTTAGTGTAATCAATCCCAAAACCCTGAACCTTTCAATGCCTTTCCCTTGGGGATCTTTCTGAAAGATTAGGGTTCCTTCTTGTAAACTAGATCCCTTCTTTAAATTCCCTCATTTATATGAAGTATGAGAAACTTGAAAACTTCTAGATATTGCTGAACTACAGTTCCCAAGTAACTTGCCAATGCTAGGTGCCCAAATTTTCAAGTTCAGCATTATCTGGACAGTCACCAGTTCCCACAACTGTTCTAATGACAACTTTAACCAATCCATCCCCCAATATCATTAAGCTGTTTCTATCTCTAATTGAGGTACACTGAGAATTGGGAACCGATCTCAGGAATCAACTTAACATATTCTGCCACTGTTTTTCAAGGCCAGAGGTGTCAACCAGCATACTGGTTTTATCCTTTAACTGATATAATAATATACTACCTGCTTACATTTAGCTTATCCAGGATTACTCGCAGGGCAAAGAATTTCTTTAAGACTAAAAACTAACATTGCTAACAATTGTCTAACACTTATTCTCTGCCAACACAGCACCTGATATCCATGTCAAAATCTTCTTCATCAACTTAATTCTTTGTACTGTACAAATGCTGCTAACATGACAAGCTCTGTTACAAATAAATGAAGACTTCCTACTTACCAAGTAGGAAGTTTCACTAAATTAGGAGGATATACTTTTGGATTCTTTTGCATAAACCACCATTATAAAAGACCATTTGCCTTATCTCATCCCCTTTTATAGCTGATAGTGGTGCCACATTATTGAAGCAAAATGTGCATACAGAAAGAAGTACAAGACAACAGAAACTTGTAACTATTTTATTTTCTGTGGCACCGAGCCTATTAGCCTTGTAACTAGTCACAATAACACACTATATAGTCCAACATCACTCCTGTACCTTCATGAAGGTGTTATACAACAAGATGTAGTTCGTAAATAGATCTAGGTACCGAGTAGTGAAGACAATGGCAAAGAGAGCTTGGCTCTTCCCAGAGATCCCTGCAAGAAAAGCACAAGGCACCATAACTCATGATCAGATGAGAAAATAACCATTTTTGACATTAAAAAAAAGCAGAAAGTCATTATCTTGATCAGTGGCTCCCAACCTTTTCTATACCCTGCACCCCTAGAACGCTTCTGATATATTCTCACACCCCTTACAAACGTTTGAAATAACGGCAATGAATATATATACACTATATATATATACACTATAATTTTGAAAACCCTGCTCTTGATCCTTAGGAAAAACAGAGAAGATCCTTTAAAACTCTTCAGGATCCATCATCCAATGTCACAACTCCTTCACACAAAGAAAGTTCATAGCATTCAAACATTCAGAAGACTCAGAAGAGGCCTGGAGCTGGCACAATAAGAGGTAACCCACAATGAGGAGGCATCATTAGCAAGGGCAGTGGTTACTTTCCAAGATCTACTCATACTTTTTCTTCAAGTCTAAGGGCCAAAGGGATTGTCAGAAGGAAGAGATCAGCCAGTTTTATCCAATCCCACCTCAAGTAGTTTCCATTGCATTATTCATTGCTTTTAACAAATTAGTTTTTTAAAAAAACAAGAACATCAACTTTTCTGTATGAATGCTTCCTTTCTCCCTGCCCTTTTTTTCCAAATCTGGATGGCCATTCACTTTTTCAAAGCAATTCTTTCTCTAAAAGCAATAAACAAGAGGCTTTAAATATAGAACACGGGTTTCAAATATTAACCCACAAATACTGGGTCTTTCTAAAAAAAAAATGTGTCATACCAGATACATATATTAAGGGTCACAACAACCCAGTTGAATTCCAGAAATATAAATCTATAGAAATAAAAAAAAATAAAAACAGACAAACAGACGGAGTCCAACTTGTGTGACTTTGGAAGGTTTACTTTGAAGTAACCTGTCCTATAGCATGGAAGTTAACTCTCATAGTATACATAGAGAGGAAGGATTTAAAGAAGGAAGAGAGGATTAGAGCAATATGGTAAATTGCACGTGTGTATCAGCTCCCAAGTTGGTTGAGCCTCAGATCCATACATGCACTACCGGTAGTTCAATACAATCACCTTCAGGCCAGAAATAAAGTCACCTAGAGACATAGAGAAGAGATCAGTTGATCTCCCCTTTCCTCCCCCTCCCCCGTTTTCCTTACCAGCACAGGATCTGGTCTTCCAGATTTTCAACAGCAAGATGATTATAGCCAACAGATGCGAGATGTCTCCCAGGAAGCGGAACAGATTCATGGCGTTCCGGATGGGCTGCCGGAGAAAGCTTCGCTTTACTTTCTCAGTGGGAAATCTGCCGAAAGAGGAGCGCGTTGGGGGTGGGGTGGGGAAGAGGAGATCCTCAAAAAAAAAAAAAACCGAGGGGGCGACGAAGGAGAAATGGCTTTATTGTCTCCCACCTTTGGCTCTAAGGAGACTGGCCGAATTATCAGAGCGGGGGCATAAGGATGGCTGGGAACGAAGGCCACAAAAGGGGAGGGGAGAAAGCCTGGCCACACCCACAGGTGGGCTGGGTTAATCCAGCGGGTGGGCGGGCCAGCGGGATAGAAGAAGGCTGGCAGGAGGGCCGCTTGCTGTAGTTCGCCGGCGGAGCCACTCCGTGTGGGAGGCCGAAAGGGGGCGGGGTGTCTTCCTGGGGAGCCCGTTTAGCAAGGAATCTGTTTTAAAAAAGAGCAATTCATATATCTGTGGAGCAGCCTTCCGTCTGGTCGTGGGAAAACAGGGCCGGGGCGACCCGCGTGGCCCGATTCCTTCACATCTACCAGAAAAGGCGCCAATGAGGGGAAGCAAAGGGTGGGAGAGCCTTTGCTCGCTCAGGGCTGGGCGGGCTGCATTGTGCTGCATTGTACTGCAGCAATTAAAACACGACCAAGAATTTTTAAAGTCTTCTCGGAGGCGAGGTCGGGTCTGATTTGGCGGGCATTTTGCCCGAAGCAAGAAAGAGGAATGGCTCTGCTTTTCGGGGAGGGTGCCTGGGACTTTGCCCGGAGATTTCCCCACCCCCCGAGGCGCCTCCCCACAAACCGTTCCGCTCAGCTGGGGCCACGTTTGCAGTAGACCAGGAAACGGATTGAGCATCCTATTGATAAATATGCATCAATATGATAAATCTTCAGAGTCAGTTAAACCTACAATACAATGGAAACTAATTGAATAGAAGAACACAATTGGTGAGAGTCAGGAAAAGGTTAACATAAAGGAAGTAAGATAAACATATAGGCAAAAATAGCTGGGTCTGAGAAAGGAAGAGAAGCCATAAAAATATATAGGAAATGACTAGCCAGGAAAAGACAGGTTGGAGAATAGGAAAATAAGCTGAATAAGGTAAGAGGAAAGGCACACTGAATTGAAAAGCAGGAAAAGAACGTATTGTTTAAAATGGGGACATAAATATCTACTAAGTTTAAAATAACCATTTAAATGTCTAATTTTTCTTATTGTATATGTGAATATGATTTAGTAAGTAGCAGGAAATAT
This sequence comes from Bothrops alternatus, assembly GCA_034064705.1. NCBI lineage: Eukaryota > Metazoa > Chordata > Lepidosauria > Squamata > Viperidae > Bothrops > Bothrops alternatus. The sequence continues at coordinate 206,580 of JARGCV010000183.1, read as the reverse complement.
GTAGGAGGTGGTCGGAAAGAGTGTAAACTCATAGTACCTCAGCCAATGGGGAAAGAGGAGGGATGTGGCGGCCGGGACAAGGGATGTATAAAGAAGGAAATATTTTGGGTTAAAACTTTGGAGAGAACCAAGCTTTGATAGCTTCTCTCCTCGCTTATTGCAATAAATGAAACAAAAGGCCTTCACTGTGTCTTGGCTGGTTATTGGCCAGGCGAGCTTGCCTCTGGTCACAAAGGAAAGTAGCCAGGAGCACATAACAGCCTTGGGGGCTCCTCCGGGATTTTCATCCGTTCCATCTTTGGCAGCCGGGGATATTCGAAAGGAGAGTGCGCACCTGGGTAAGTTTTTCCCAGCCCTAAAGGTCGGATTGCCCCTGCTCAAACAAGGAGGAATTGGAGATCCCGAGACAGAAAGCCCGGACCCAGTGAAAACCTAAGGGAAAGTGGGCCGACTTAAGGAAGGACTTCAACTCAGCCTGACAGGTAAGCTACCAGAGGGGTATCTATATATCAGAGGGGTATTAATGGGCAATAAGAGTTTGAAGAGGAGGGACGCCTCCCCGGCCAGTGTGCCAGCCAATAAGGAAAAAGAGGAAAGGTATTTACATTCTGGAATGAACCCCCTTAGGGAGATGGGAATCCCTTAAGGAGAATGTTGAAGTATTTTAAGTCAGTGCTTTAAACAAGGCATTTGAACAAAGGAAGGATGATACATTACAGTATATATCTGGCCTAAGTACATGTTTGGCCAGCCAATAAATTAAATTGGGCTTCTCAGCTTGGCTTAGAGCGGTGGGGAATGGATAGGCAGTGGTTAAGGTCTATCAGAAACGCTACTTGCATTTCCTCACTGCCTGGAGAACAAGCTACAAGTTGCCCCAAAAGAGTAAAAGTAGAAATTTAAAGGGACACACCTCCAAAGGTCTGGAAATGATGTTTAAGGGTCTGTGTGTATGTGTGTTTGTATTGACTCATTTCTAAAGACCTGGGGGAGGGGGGAGGGAGAGACCCTCTAATAGTAATATACAAAAACAACAAGGCCTTATTCCAAAAGGAAATTTGGGAAATGGAGCTCATTTGGCTTTGAAAAAGCTCCTTGAAAATAAGAATGATTGTTTTGCCTGGGGTGAAGCATTTGGAATTTTTTTTGTGTCTGGTGTTCTGGACCATATAGCTTTATGTAACCTCGTATAGCTCTGTGTAACCCTAACTAGTGAGCATGTATCAGTATGTTAGAATATCTGGCAGTTGTTGGGTTAAATGCTGGGTTTGTTGATGGGTCAGTGGGAGGAGTTTCTAAAGCATTGGGAGACTTCCTGGACACAAACCAGATTGGAATGTCTTTGTCTGAAAGAAACATGGGCCATCAGATGTCACCCGATGAGCCTGAGCCATTATAAAGATGGTATGGAAGACAGCATCATCCTTTTACCTATAGGAATGGACAAAAGATGTATTTTCCAGAAGTAACAGCCACATGAATGCAAGTAATCTTCTTTCTGATTAAAATATATTTTTGTTATGAAATCATTTCTATTGAGTTATCTATCTGACTTGATTTAAAAGAAGGCGTTTTTAACTCAGAGTCAGAATATCTGGTGTAAAAGCAAGAAAGGGTGAAGAAGGCTAGTTTCTTAGTAATTAGAAGGACAATAGAAGGTGTTAAAAGAATGAAAATAATCAGATGGAAGAGAGGGAAAGAGAGAGAGAAAGAAAGGAACTGTGTGACGTTTTATGCCTGGCCAGGATGAAAGGCGAGAACTCTGATCTGCTATGTTGTGTGAAAGAGTTAAGTAGAAAGCTATGTATTTCTTGAGGTTCCTATAGTATGGAAGGTGACAAGAGAGGGGAAAACCCCTCTCCAAGGGGGGGGGAATTGTCCCCCCTAACAGCTTTTGAAATCAGGCAATTTAGGAAAGAATTGCTCAAACTAATAGTAGAAGATCCTATTGATGTAGGAAAACAGGTTAGAAATGTTTTTAGGACTAATGGAATATTCATGGGGAGAAATGCAACCCATTTATAACATGTTTACACCAGAGGAGAACGGGATGATTAGGTGAGCAGTTAGGGAACAGTGTAAGAAAAAGTGGGATGGTAACAGGCGTGCAGAGAGGAATGCTATGGCGGATTATAGGGGATATTTAATAGAAGGTATTAAAAATGCAGTGCCTCGGAGTCTTAACATTCAGAAGGCACTGTCATTAGAACAAGGAGAGGAGGAAACACCAACCGAATGGTTAGAAAGATTAAAAAATCAACTTCAAAAGTATGGACATTTGGATCCTGGTAATCCAGGACATCAAATGATGTTGAAATATCAATTTGTAGGGAAAGCATGGGAAGGTATTAGGGTAAAAATGCAGAAATTAGGCACATGGAAAACTAAAACAATAGAAGATTTATTAGCGGTAAAAGAGGCTCAGAAAGTATATGCGAAGAGAGAAGAGGAGAGAGATAAACGTAAGATAAGATAAAAATGATGGCTCATTTGGTGCCAGTTGGCACCAGGGGATATAAATCCCTAGGAGAAAAATTTTCCCCAGTCCCTAAATAAATAAATGTGCCTTTTGTAAGGACACTGGGAAAATGAGTGCCCTAAGAGGAAGGAGGGGGAAGAACTAGCAAATTTGGTGAATTTTGAGGATTAGGGGTATCAGGGGACTAATCTGTTTTTTGGTCCAGCTTTTTAGGAACCCCTGATAAACCTTAAAGCTTGGATCCCTGGAGGAGGAAGGGGTGTACTCGGTGGATTCTGGAGCCACCAGATTTACCCTGAACTTTATACCTTCAGGAATGCAAATTGGGAAAGGGAAGATTAAGGATCAGGGAATTGGGGACATGTAGTAGAAGCAACAATATTTAAACTTGCTGTGGTCCAGACAGTAGTAAAAGGACCTGAACTTTGTATTGGTTAAAGGGAGCTGCAATTTGGCCGGGGGGGGGGGGACTTAATTGGTAAATTGGGGGTTGTTATTATGGGGAATGAAAGAGAAATAATTGTAAATATTATGACCTTGAGTGAGGAAGCTGAAGGAAAAGTGGGCCCTCTTATATGGGCCCAAGAGGGCAATAGAAGAGGGGTACACATGAATCCTTTAAAGGTGACTTTAAAGAACCCTGGTGAAGTAATTCACCAGAAACAGTATATAACATTACATTGGAAGGAAGAATGGGTTTAAAGCCCATGGTGGAAGGGCTGCTGAAGGGGGGTAAAATTTTTGAGCAATCCTTTTAAACATGTTTAGTTTGTTACTTTTTTTTTAACCCAAGAATTTCTGCCTTGGAGAAGTAAGAGATGCAGAAAAAAGAAGAAAGAAAAAAAGGGGGGGCAGTTTCTGTCTGCATGTTTGTTTGTTTGTTTTTGTTTTTAAAGAACAGAAATTGAGTAAAATTTCCTGACTGTAAGAATAATTAATCAGTGGGATAATTGTCTCCAGAAACTGTGGATGCTTCATTATTGGAGGTTTTTGGGAGGAGGTTAGAAATTGATAGGGTCTGAAATGGATAGAGTTTCTTGTTTCAGTAAGGGGTTGGACTAGAGGACCTCTAATGTCCCATCCAACTCTGATATTCTGTTTTTGTATGTGTGGCATGCTTCAGTGATTTTCCTTTGCATTTTAGTTTGGATTTATCCTTAATAATGCATTTGAGGGTATTCTTGTCAAAGGAACAATCTCATGATGTTTTATTTAACATCTGATAAATATGTGTCTTTGGGACTCCTTGCTACTGCAAAAAAAGATGATTAATTGCTGCATACTGTGTGTGTTCAATTTGTTTTCCTTTTCCTTGGAGCCAAGGAGGGGAAGGGAAATCTTTATAGAAAACCAATTTGGTTTCAGGGTTATAGCCACAGGCTGCAAGGCTGGATTTGAGTTCAAATCCTGCTTTGGCCATGAGGGATGGCTGAGTGTTTTGGGACTGGTTTATTTTTGTTCAGCCCTAGGAGGGAGGTTTTGGGAAGCCACTTCTGTAAATGTTATGGCAATTTTCCTCTTGAGGGCTGTTTCAAGCAAAAGTTTTGTATAAATTTTTACTCTGTCTGGTTTGGTGATGGGAGAAGGGGGAGACAATCTTTTGTCTTCTTAGCTATCCTGTTTGATGTCTGCCTGAGACAAAAGGCATTCCAGAAATGTTGGCCCAATGCTAATTGGTGAGCCTATGTGCTTTACCTTTTAAAATCCTGAATGTGTTATTTACAATACGTTTATTGAGTTATATTTTTGTAACATGGTATCTAATCAGGGTGAAAGGGGGAGGAGAAAGAAAAATGTGACAATTTTTGATAAAGCTTCCATGGACAAGTATAGTCTATCTGATACAGGACAAATGATTTTTTTTCTTTCTTTTCTTTCCTCCACTTTTAAGCTGTGGAAGCAAATACATTTTTATGTAGCTTCCCAGTTTTGTAAGATCTTATTCTAGGAATTACAAAGAAATGGGAAAGCAACTTTTTGGCAGAAGAAAGGATTGAGGGTGTCTAGCAAATAAAGCCCAATTGGTATGAAAGGAGGTAAAATATCTAGAATATATTATAGTTGAAGGGGAAAGGAAAATAGATAGTAAAAGGATTGAGGCTATAGTAGATTTATAATTACCAAACAACAAAAATGGTCTTAAGGGGATTCTGTGGTTATCACAAGGTACTGCAAGAATGGTGATCCAAAATTATATGAGGGGAGTCATTGGGGAACTAAAGCACTGGTAGAAACATACTTGAAATCCTATGCTACCCTTGGAATTTATGGGATAGCCCAAAGGGCCACAGAGGGATGTTTAATATGTAAAAAGGTTAACAAACATCAGAGTGTTAAGGCTCCCAAAGGAGGGAGACCAATAGCTACGTATTAGACCCTTTCAGTATGTGCAGATAGATTTTACTGAAATGCTCAAGATAGGGAAATTAAAATATCTACTTGTGTTGATAGATCATTTGACTGGGTGGGCAGAAGCATTTCCTACCACCTCTGTCACAGATAATGCAGTGGCCAAAGTTATTTTGGAACAAATACTTCCAAGATATGGTATTGTGGAAGCATTTGACAGTGATAGAGGAACACATTTCATTGCAAAGGTGTTACAAATAATAATGGACTCTTTGGGGATCAGGTGGAAACACCACACAGCTTGTCACGCTTCTAGTTCTGGAAGGGTGGAAAAAGCAAATCAAACTTTGAAAAATCAATTAAAGAAATTAATATTTCACCCTCTACATTTCTTCTGATAGCTCTGTAGACCAGTGTTTCTCCATCTTGGAATTTTAAACTGTGTGGACCAACTCCCAGAATCCAACATCTGCGTTCTCATGTATCCCTTTTAGCTCTGTTCAGTATCAGAGCCTTTCAAAGAACAAAGCCTGTTTAGGCCTAATTTTGCTCTGCAGATGTGAGTGATCATAATGGAAGAGCTACTACAGGTAGTCCTTGACTTACAATCACAATTGAACCTAAAATTCCTGTTGCTAAGCAAGACAAATGTTAATGAATTTTGCCCCATTTCTACCCCACCTTTCTTGCCAGAGTTGTTAAATGAATCACTCCAGTTGTTAAGTTAATGGTAATTAAGTGAATCTGGCTTCCCCATTGACTTTGCTTGTCAGAAGGTCACCAAAGGGGATTACGTGACCCTATTGTCAAAAGGTCGCAAAAGGTGATCATTTGTTCCTGGGACATGGCAGCTGTCATAAATACATGTCAACGGCCAGGCATCCAAATTTTGATCACATGACAATGGAGATACTGCAATCATTGTAAGTGTAAAAAACAGTCGTAGGTCACTTTTTCAGTGCTGTTGTAACTTTGAACAGTTAATAAATGAATAGTTGTAAGTTGAGAATTGCCTATGTCAGGGGTAGGCAACCTTGGCTATTTTATGACTCGTGGACTTCAGCTGACTCAGGAATTCTGGGAGTTGAAGTCCATGAGTCATAAAAGAGCCAAGGCTGCCTACCCCTGGCCTATGTTATTCAACTGCCAGATATTCTGAGATCTATAGTAAGAGCTCTTAGACTTATATACTGCTTCACAGTGCTTTACAGTGCTTTAAGCAGTTTACAGAGTCAGTCTATTGCCCCCCAACAATCTGGGTCCTCATTTTATCAACCTTGGAAGGATGGAAGGATGGGTCAACCTTGAGCCAGTGAGATTCAAACTGCTGAACTGCGGGCAATTGCCCATAAGAGTAAGCAGAATTAGCCTGCACTGCTGCATTTTAACCACTGTGCCACCACAACTCTAATTACACTGAAGCCATATTGTGAGGTATCCCAGACCAACTTCACTGGTAAACGCACAATATGACATGTGAGCATTGTGTATAATATGGTGATGTTGATTTGCTTCTGTGAGAGGTTGTGTGCCCCTTTTTGGCCAGGGCCATGCCTTCCCCATTTAAAATACTGTAAAATGTTCAAGCCACTATAGCATAGTGGCTAAATTTGGCAGGAATCTGTTGTAATAACTGACGAATCCTAGAAAAGAGTTATAGCTGATTGTGGTCTCTGGGTATTCTCGACTGTTTCAATAATTCTCTGTACACTTGCATGCGCTTTATGTGTCAGCAGCTGGATTGCAGTATGTAATATTTGGTATAAAGAAGTAGATTTGTTGCATTGTGCTCAAAAGCTATAGGCCACCAATCTCTGGCATAGTGCTTGAGATTTTATAGATATACTTCATCCTTTGCTCTAATGACAATGATATTATCTACACAGCACAGAGTACCTGGACTGTCTTGTAACACTTGGCTCACAACTTTCTGCCAAAACATTGATGCAGATACTATTCAGAACCGATCATATAACTATTTGTGCAAGTTTATGATGAGGAACACCCAGAATCTACCATAAATACCTCAGCTTCTGCTAGGTCTGTTTTCTTGAAATGTTTCTCCTCGCCCATCCTGTGCTCCAAGATTAATACAACAATCCTCAATTCTAACTAATAGTTATTGTTGTTCAAACTGTAATATAGGTAGTCTTTAATTTACAACCATTTATTTAGAGACCATTTGAAGTTACAATGGCACTGAAAAAAGTGACTTGCTCCAGTCACAGCATCCCCATGGTCATGGGATCAAAATTTGGGCCATTGGCAACTGGCATATATTATGACAATTGCAGCATCCTGGGTCATGTGATCACCCCTTTTGACCTTCCAACCAGCTTCTGACAAGCAAAGTCAATAGGAGGAGCTGAATTTGCTTAATGAACACGTGATTCACTTAACAACAGTAGTGATTTACTTAATAACCTGGGCAAAAAAGCTCATAAATTCAGGTGCAACCCAGTCCACCATCACCTTGCTTAGCATTGGAAATTCTCCCAATTATGGTCTTAAGAACCACCTCAAGTGGAGCAGGGTAAGTATTTCACCTGACAGTTCTAGAGTATTCTTTTTAGTTGTGGGATCAAGAGCTCTGATCAGTTTTTCCTCTGATCTATGTCACTTTCACTTTTTTGTGATGGCTTATAGGTTTGGATATGCTTATGGTATTTTTCATAACAGTATTTTAATATAATAATATAATATAATAACTTTATTGTCACTTTGAATGTACACCAATCGGCACACATCAAAATGAAATTTTGTTGCATACAGTTCTCAAAGGGCCACCACCTCTGATATACACTCCTTGTTCGTGGCCAGCTCAAGTTTCAGATCGTCCATTTTAGTCTCTAGGGAGCGAACGATGGCAAACAGGACAGATAGAAACGGAGCTCCATGTGGATTAGCCCTCAAATTAGCTTGTATTCCTGCACAACAACCTCCTCACCTCCTTTTCTTTTTCTGATCCTGACTCTTCCATCTTTTCCTTATGCGTTTGAGTATGCCAGTGCCATCCTTTGACAACACCTCCAGCACTGCTCAATACCCTTTTCAGCTTACTTTTAATGGTCTCCATGTTAGGAGGCACAGAGGGCAGGTGTTGGCAGGTATCCCCCTAATTGGATTTATATTTTTCCAGTATAAAAATTAATATATATCTCTGGCTTTAGTTTAGGATCCGCAAAATGCTTCTCCAATTTATGTTGTGATAGAACTGATAAAGTTCTATTGTCATTGAATGTTTTTGCCATTCGCTTCTAATGTGAGCCGTAAATACACATAAAGGAGTATATCATTATAGCAGACTTGGTTTTGAAGTAGCATCAACACCAATTCTTTGGCAGAGAGCCATAGATTAAATGCTACTAGGCTGTTGAGACTTTTTAAGTGACATCATCGCCACTAGAGAAAATGAACCCTGTTCTTAAGATATATCTTATGTTCAAGGTTGGATCATCCCAAATCTAATTTGAGAAGAAGTGTTCAGGATAAAGAGCTGAAACAAGCAGAGCAATCTTCTCACACTGAAGAGAGACAGTTTGGTATAGTGCAGTGATGGCGAACCTTTTAGAGACTGAGTGCCCAAAATCTGGCCCCGCCCCCACTCCACTCCCTGCCCCGTCCCCACTCTGCCCCCCATCTCCCACCCCACCTGCCCATAGGGCCACTCACCGCCTCCAGGGCCCGCCGCAGATCGCCCAGGCAGCCCAGCAGCATTATGGCAGCCACACCCTCTGCCTGCACCCTGCAGCATCAACTGTGCACAATGGGGTGTGAGGGCAGAGTCTTGTCTACGCTGCCTGGCTGCCATGTCCTTGGCTGCACTGCTCCGCGTGGGCCATGCTCAGGGGCAACTCTCCTTCAGGGGGGCTGTTGGAAAGGAGGGGGTCCCAGGGGGAGGCGAGGCTGGGGCAACGGCACGTGTGCCCCCAGAGAGGGCTCCGAGTGCCGCCTCTGGCACCCATGCCATAGGTTCGCCACCACTGGTATAGTGTTTAAATTACTGGCCTTGGGCATGAAAGCCAACTGGGTGACATCAGGCTGGTCACTCTCTCTGAGCCCACCCCACCCCATAGAGTGGTTGTTATGGGGAAAATAGGGGGAGGGAGCAGTATTAAGTACGTTTGATGCTTTGAGTTATTTATAAAAAATAATAAAGGTGAGATTAAAAATCTAATTAATGAGTAAATAATAAGTAAGCAAGACATATGGACTACCTCCTGAAAAAACGGGAGCAACACAAAGATGTTGCAGCTGATGTGACTGGACATTCAAACAGTCATTCTCAGCCACCCACTCCAGAAAATTCTGGGTAGTCTTATTATTGTGTAGTAGGTTTCGTAGGCAGTAACCAGACCGGCATAGTACAATGGTGTTAATTAAGTCATAACAGAACTGAGGAAAAAATGGCAAAATGCCTGCAATTTATACTTTCCGCCTCTAGGGTGTCAGCCAATCGCAACGTTAGCTCACTCCCGCCCAAACTTGAATTCTTAAGTTTCCCTCCAAAACAGTTGGAGGTACGTTAGTCTCACAACACATTAACATTAGTTCTTAATACATAACACTTATAGGATCCAAATATACAATTAAAAGAACCAGTGTGGTGTAGTAGTTAAGGTGCTAGCTTAGAAACCAGAAGAATGTGAGTTCTAGTCCAATTTTAAGTATCAAAGCCAGCTGAATTACCTTGGGCCAGTCATTCTCTCAGCCCAACCCACCTCCATAGGATTGCTGTTTGGGGGAAAATAGGAGGAGGAAGGAGTTTAGGGTATGTTCACTACCTTTAGTTACTTACAAAGTGATAAAGGCAGGACAGGATAAAAATATCCAAAGACACACTAAAAGTCTGATAAATAAAAAAAAACAGTTAAAAAAAAACAAGACATGGCAGTCCGAACTAAAAACAACCGTAACAATAAAAGCACCACAGGAGCTCTACAGACACATCAAGCCTGGGAACAAAGCCAGGTTTTAACCTCAGGAGATGGTGGGCCTTGCACATCTTTTGGGGAGAAGCTGTTCCAGACAAGAGGGCAGTGACGGAGAAGACAGGCCTCCTTGGTTCCACAAGGTGACCTAGTTTAATTGAGGGGACCCTCTGCCCAAACATACTATTGTCTCACTCTAGTTCTTCCATAAGCTTTAGTAAGGCAAGCAGCAGGAAAAAAACTACCCTTAATTCTAATCCAGGGTCTTTTGTTGATTGGTAGAAAAGACACAATAGTGATGAATCTGGAAGTCCTTTGTATGTATTAGTCCTTGATCTACTTCCCTACCCTCAAGGAAGTCCGAGAGTCTTGAATCTCAGTACATGTTCACAAAGCTGCAATTCACATCAGTTTTTAGGGGAAAAAAGAAAAGGTTCCTTTCGCTAGTGTCCACCAACTGCATATTGGGGCTTAAAGCTTTTATATTCCTGATGGGGAAGTTTAACCCTCGTCATTTCTCCTGATAGCTCTGTTGTCCAGTGTTTGTCAACATTGGGAACTTTAAGATGTGTGGACTTGAACTTCCAGAATTTCCTAGCCAGCCAAGTGTCAACGTTGCTAATATTGAATATTCTTGCTTTGACAAAATATACAGAACTGTCTGGAAAAGGAACTGAAGTGAATCTCTGCCCTCTGGGCTAATTGGAAGATGTGACTTGTGACTGCAAGATAAGGGAGGGGTTTAGCAAGAAAAGTTAGATGCCAGCAAGAGGAATTCAGATTCTGGCATAAACCTCCATGATGTGCCATCAATTTGTAACACTGTTAATAAAGGCTTTAGGATAAACATGCCTGGAAGTTCTTTGAAGTGTTTCATTAGTTGGAACCATGACATCATGCCAGAATCTTCAAATTTTTCAAACCAATTAAGGCAGCGGTTCTCAACCTTTTTCAGGCCGAGACCCCACCTGCGCCGCCCATGGGCCGATCAGCGCATACACGGCGCGATGGACCGAACTGCGCATGCGCGGCGCAACAGGCCAAACTGCGCATGCGCGGTGCGTGCGACGGGCCGAACTGCGCATGCGTGGCGCGACGGGCCGAACTGCGCATGCGCGGCGCGACCGGGCCAGCCGGCTCCAGACCGGGCCGGCCTCGCCTCCCACCGCTGCCTCAGAGACTCCGGCAGGCACGCCGAGGAGCGGTCTGGAGCAGGCGGGCGCAAAGCTGCCTCCTTCCCGCTCCGCTCCGCCACGTCCCAGGCCTGGCCTCCTCCTCACCCTCCGGCAGCCGGCCAAGCGGTCGGGGCAGCCGGACCTTGAAGCGGGCCTGCACTTCACCGAGACCGGCCCAGCTGTGGTGAGAGGCGCCCGGCGGCCCGAGAGAAGTGAAAGGCGCCCAGCGGCCGCCTCCGGCCCCCAAGTCTGCACTCCGGACCGGCGTCCAGGTCGCAGCGCTCCGCCTGCCCGGCTCGTCCGGGACTCCCGCGCCTTCCGCAGGGCCGGCAGTAGCCGCAGGTAGGTAGGCGGGCGGCAAGACTGGGGAGCCCGCCCGGGCCAGCTTGGTCTCGGCGCCAGTCCCACTCGGGTCGGGCCGGCCAGCCGGGTGGGGGGCGTCTGGCCAGGCTCCCCGGCTCCCTCCCCAGCTCGGCCTCCCCCACGCCCAGCAGGGACTCACCAGGTAGTTCATCTTGCCGGCCCGCCGCACGCCTGGTGCGGCCGCAGTGGCCGCTGGCTGGGCGCCTTACCGCCTGCTCCGGCCGTCGCCGCCGAGCAAGGGAGGGAGGGAGGGAGGGAGGGAGGGAGGGAGCGAGCAGGGCCGAGCCAGAGCCAGGCAGGCAGGCAGGCAGGCAGGCAAGCAGGCAGGCAGCCCCCGCGGCGCCTGGGAGGAGGAAGGGGAGCTGGAGCCCCCGCCCCGCCGCCCCCATTGGCCGCCGTGGAGAAAAGGGGGAGGCGCTGGCGAGGGCCGGCTGGGGAGGAGGGCGAGGAGGGGCGCGACGGGCCAATCCGCGCCTGCACGGCGCGATGCGCACGCGACGGGCCGAACTGCGCATGCGCGGCGCGACGGGCCAAACCGTGCATGCGCGGCATGCGCGCAACGGCCGAGGGGAAACGGGGAAAAGAAAAATGGCGGACTGCGGTGTCCGGCGACCCCCGCGAAATGGTCGTTCGACCCCAAACGGGGTCGCGACCCACAGGTTGAGAACCGCTGAATTAAGGGGTCCTGAACTCCAATCACTATTCCTAAACTAAGGGGTAGACTGATAAATATTCGGGGAAGATCTCATTATGAAAGGAGAGAGATGGCTTGAGGCCAGCCCCTCAGCACAAGCAGCTTCCCCAGGGAGTGGAGCGGCAGCCAGCCAGCCGGGGGAGAAAGAAGTCTGGCAGATCTCCCAGCTGGGAGTAAAGACTTCAAAAGCAGAATGGAGAGATAACGAAGATGTGGGTGAGTCACTGGAAAGATTTCAAACCCCAGATGTGAAAAGCAGAAATCGATTCCTGCAGAGAGAAGCCTACAACCCCTCCCTCGTAAATCAGATCCTGGTTCCCCCGGCCAGGAACTGCAGTCCTGAAGACAGAGGGAGTCCCAGACTGAGGCCTCTGCAGCAATGGGCAGATTGGCACCCCCCACAGGTAGATGATCAGCAGCAGATGAGCATACCACAGCTAATAGAGGCCTTGCAGTGGCTTGGGGTGATACAGAAGCCAGGAGATCAGCAGCTGGTGGGAGAACGACCACAGCAAGGAGACTGGCCACAGCCCCCAAATGTGCAACCCCTAGGCATAAATCTGCAGCCAGGATGGGGCCAGCAGCAAGGAGATTGGCCACAGCCCCCAAACGTGCAACCCCTGGACACAAATCTGCAGCCAGGATGGAGCCAACAGCAACAGCCCCAGTGGGGGCCGCAACAGCCTATAATGGCACCCCCTTTCAGAGCAACCTTCGATGGGGACCCAGAGAAGCTGGTTTTTTTCCTCAACCAAGTGCACTCTCATGTTAATTGCTGGGCCTATCTCTACCTGGACCTGGGGGCCATGGTCGATGTCATTGCGTCCAACCTAGAGGGAGAAGCATCGGAATGGCTGAATTATTTATATAATGAGCAAGCCCCCGAATTGGAAGACCCCCAACTCTTCCTCCTAGGGCTGAGGGAAAGATTTGAGGACCCATCTATTGGTCTTAAAGCAAGAGAACAGCTCCACAAAATAAAACAAGCCAGCAGGCCTGCCCAGAAGTATGTGCGGGAATTTCACAAGATAGCAGGCCGAATAGAGGGGTGGCCTGAACAATCTCTGATCCAATACTTCACTGAGGGATTAGACGATCACCTCTCTCAGGCATGCATCTATCGAGCCATACCTGATCAGCTGTACAAATGGTACCAGGCAGCAGTGAAGCTAGACGGTCGGCTCGTCCACTATAAGAAGCCTCCCCCACACGAACCCGAGCAGCAACCAGAGCTACCCGGACAGCAATCATCCCCACGAAAGCCTTCAACTACTGCAAGGGCTGAGAGACCCAGGCCACCTACAGGCCCATCAATTAAGTGTTTTCGGTGTGGACAAGAGGGACATCGAGCGGCAACCTGTCCAGTCCCCTACCCCCGACTGCAGAGCAGATCGGAACCAGCAATGAGAAAGAAAACTGTTCAGTGGCTAACGGGGAAAAAATCCAACCGGCTCACGCAGGAACCTGTTGCCCAGATTATACCCCCTACGCAGGAGAACGCTGAGACTCCGGGTGGACCCGCCCCTTCTCTACCCTCCTTTGACAGTGACGGTGAAGGAGAGAACGACCCGATGGTGAGTCAACAAATTCCGCCTTTTTCACTGGCGGCCAAATTTATAATCCCTAAGTCTGGGGCACAAATGGACTTAAACGTGCTAATTGATTCTGGATGCACCTGATGCATTATTAGTCTGCCGTTTGCCATGAAAATGGGCATACGGGCAAAACAGCTTTCCAAACCTGTGAGGTTTGAGCAAGCCGATGGCTCCCTCATGGGAGGAACTCTTATCACACAAGTAACCGAGCCCTTACGCCTAGAAATAGGTGCACACTGGGAGTTTATTCGCTTCCTGGCGGCTCCCAAAATGACAGAGGCGGTAATCCTAGGGCTAGCCTGGTTAGACAAATGGAAGCCATTTATCTGGTGGGAGAAAGGAATGAGAACCATGAGACTGCCTATAGGGTCTTATTCCCCCCATTGATTCAACAGATGTTGCAGGGCATCTTAGGCCACCCAATGAGCAAGCGCACATGGCTGCCTCACCGCCTCCAGGCGAACCAGTCATCCCCAATGAATACTGGGACCTGGCGGAGGCATTCAGTGAAAAAAAATGTGATGCCCTACCCCCTCACAGACCCAATGACTGCTCCATCGAACTGGTGCCAGGAGCCAAACTCCCACGACCGAGAATGTATGCTATGTCCCCCATCGAAATGGAGGCGATGTAGCGATACGTAAACAAAAACCTAGCGAAGGGGTTTATTGAACGGGCCAAATCTACCGTGGGAGCCCCTGTGTTGTTCAAAGAGAAGAAAGATGGGTCTCTTCTTCTCTGCGTAGACTATAAGGGTCTCAATGCTGTGAGTGTGGAAAATAAATACCCCCTCCCCCTCCTAAAGGACTTATTAACCCATCTGGCTAAGGGGAGTGTCTTCACTAAATTAGATCTGAGAGAGGCATATTACCAGGTGAGAATAAAAGAGGGGGACGAGTGAAAAACTGCTTTCAACTGTCCTATGGGGAGCTATCAGTTCAAAGTCATGCCATTTGGACTACAGGGGGCCCCAGCTGTATTCATGCAGTTGATTAATGAGGTCCTACATGATCACTTGTACAAAGGGGTTTTGGTGTATCTTGATGACATCCTGATATAAAGCACAAATATGACTGATCACATAAAGCTGGTGAGAGAAGTGTTAAAGAAACTATTGAATGCCAAGCTTTATGCCAAATTGTCGAAATGTGAATTTCACCAGACCCGATTAGACTATCTTGGCTACAGAATTTCCAATGAGGGTATTGAAATGGATCCAGCCAAGGTGAAAGCTATAATCGAATGGCAGCCCCCAAAGACTCGCAAACAACTCCAGAGCTTTCTGGGTTTTGCCAACTTTTATCGTCAATTCATCCCCTCTTTTGCTGAGATTGCCCTACCCCTTACAGAACTACTCAAAACAGGCAAAGGAGGAGGGAAGCCACAGCCGGGCCAACCACCAGTATGGACAATGGGCCGTCAAACAGCTTTTGAGGATTTAAAAAGACTTTTTGCTGCTGAACCGGTCCTAAAGCACCCCTGCCCAGGGGAACCCTTTGTAATTCAAGCCAATGCCAGCGGTATGGCAGTTGGAGCTGTGTTACTGCAAAAGAACAAAAGTGGGGTCCTGCAACCCTGCGCCTACACCTCTAAGAAATTTACTGAGAGCGAGCGGAGATGGGAAATCTGGTAGAAAGAGGCCTTTGTGATTAGATGGGCGCTATTAAACTGGCGACACTATCTAGAAGGGAGCAAGGTGCCATCTGAAGTATGGACAGATCACAAAAATCTAGAAGCACTGAAAACTCCCCGCAAATTGTCCCCAAAGCAAGTGCGGTGGGCACAGTACTTTAACCGCTTCAACTTCACTCTAGAGTACATACCAGGAGGAAAGAACTTCCTAGCTGATGCGCTATCCCGGCTACCCCAATACAAAAGCGAACGGGAAGAGATTAACGAGGCAATTATCCCCAATCCACAAACTGCCGCTCAACTTACACCTTGCAGGGTCCCCAATCCTGATGACCCTGGAGTAAAGAAAATAAAACGAGAGCTCCTCACCGACCAATGGTTCAAAGATAATCAAACCTCCCTAACGTGCAGGGATGGTTTGGCTTACAAAGGGGGGAAACTATATTTGCCAGAAGCCCTCCATCTCAATGCTCTCAAACACAGCCATGATGTAAAACAGGCTGGACACTTTGGATATTTGAAAACCCTACACCTCACCCGCCGGCAATTTTGGTGGCCGGGGCTGAAAAGGGATGTGGAAAACTATGTAAAAAGCTGTACTGTATGTGCCACAATGAAAAGAATCCCAGGGAAAACCCCTGGGTTACTGCAGCCCGTGGCAGACCCTTCTCAACCATGGGAAGAAATAGCTATGGACTTTATAGTAGACCTACCTGAAAGTAGTGGAAATACTGTCATTTGGACTGTAATAGCCCTGTTCTCGAAGCAGGCTCATTTCATCGCCTCCAAAGGACTCCCATCTGCCCAACGACTGACCAAATTTTTCCTGAAACATATCTACCAGCTACATGGCGCCCCTAAGCGAATAATTTTGGAAAGGGGGGGTGCAGTTCACAGCGAAGTTTTGGAGAAGTTTCCTTACATTAATTGGATCATCTCAAAGTTTATCATCTGCTTTTCATCCGGCCACCAATGGGGCCACAGAAGCTGCTAACAAAATGGTGGAACAATATCTTAGGTGCTACGTTTCTTACCAACAGACAAACTGGACTGATCTCCCTTTTGCGGAGGTGGCATACAATAATTCTGTGCACAGCAGCACCGGCTACACGCCTTTCAGAGTGGCCACAGGAAAAGAGTTCAGCCCAATACCTGAATATCCTCAGGTGCCCTCCGCTTCCCAGACACTTGACCAGTGGGTGAGGGGGTGGGAAGAAGTTTGGAGAAACACAAAAACTGCTTTAAAAAAGACTTTTGAAACCTATAAAAAGCAGGATGATAAAAAGAGGGCTCCTCAAAGAACATTCCAAGTTGGGGAAAAGGTTTATTTGTCAACTAAATATCTACGCCTCAAATTGCCCAGCAAGAAATTGGGACCAAAATTATTGGGGCCTTTCCCCATAGTAAGGATCATCAATCCGGTCACCGTAGAACTAAAACTCCCTAGACTTTTACGGAGAATTCACCCAGCCTTCCATTGCAGCTTGTTGAAACCTTATCGGGGCTCCACTTTAAGACCTCCCCCGAAGAAGGCACCTGGGCCCCTCGTAGTTGCGGGACAGACCCACTATGAAGCGAAACGTATTCTTGACTCTAGAATCTTTAAAGGGAAATTGCAGTACCTAGTACAATGGAAGGGATACCCGTTGTCTGAAGCCACCTGGGTGAAATCCATTGAGGTGAAAGCTGACAGACTCGTCAAAAGGTTTCATGAGAAAGTACAAAAAACAAACCGAGAACTAGTCATTAACATATGCTTTTGTTTACATTACAGGATCTGTCCTTTTTGTAAGGGGGGGGGGGCGGATGTCAACGCTGCTAATATTGAATATTCTTGCTTTGACAAAATATGCAGAACTGTCTGGTATTTTTAGAGTTAATTCAGATGACAGAGAAAAGGGAGGGGAAATAACAAAAGCCCGGGAAAAGGAACGGAAGTGAATCTCTGCCCTCTGGGCTAATTGGAAGATGTGACTTGTGACTGCAAGATAAGGGAGGGGTTTAGCAAGAAAAGTTAATGCCAGCAAGAGGAATTCAGATTCTGGCATAAACCTCCATGATGTGCCGTCAATTTGTAACACTGTTAATAAAGGCTTTAGGATAAACATGCCTGGAAGTTCTTCGAAGTGTTTCATTAGTCGGAACCATGACTAAAGTATCTAAAGTTGAGAAACACTGCTCTACACCAAAGGAAATTCACTAAGGCTGCAGGGTAGAAACTTTTCAGGACACCATTTTGACAATTACCTATACTTGAAGCTGTTTGTTTCTTGTTTCCAGTGAAATATTAAAATGAGATACTTTCTTCTTATTTAGGAAAGAGATTGAATGTAAGAAGTTGTGGTGCTATCAACCCAATCAGATCCCCCTTGTGCCAAACCTGGTGCTCGCTTGGGCTTAAATATGAACATGGGCCAGTCACTTCTCTTAGCGAAAAAATTGAATATAGCCTCTCAGTTGGGAGAGCTGCTCACGAACTGAAAAACCTGTGATAAAGAAGAGTTGAAAGAGTCTGATGGGGGAAAAAAGGAGGTAGGTAGAATAAAGGAGCATTCTGTTTAAGAAACTATTCCAAAAATAGTTAGATATATATATAAATCAGCTAGAAGTACTTAACAATGGGAACAAGGAGGATCAAGTATAAGTGCTTTTAAAGGCCATTTCTCTTTTAAGAAGATCACATAAGGAAAGCACTTCTGTATGGAAATCATCCTGATTTCATTCACTCCTTTTTGCACACTAACATATATGGTTATTCTTTGTGGTGCTTTAGCCATTTCTCACTCTTTATGGCCGTGGAAGGTGATACTTGTCAGGATTCCCTCAGTGATCGGTCCTCTGAGTTCTATAAGATCTTGCTTGAGTCAAACGTGATGGAGTCTAGCCACCATCTTGTCTTCTGACCTCTTTTTTATTGCTTTGGATTTTCCCAAGCGTCAGGGTTTTTTCCAGTCACTCCTACCTTTGCATTATGTGTGCGAAATTTTTAAGCTTTAACTTCATTGTTGGTGTTTCCAGGGATGAGTGGTCTGGTTGTTCCTTCATCTAATATTGAATAATATGTTCTTGTGGTGCAAGGTATTCTCATCAGTTTTCTCCAGCATCACAATTCAAAGACATCCATTTTTCTTTGTTCAGTTCTTGAGCAGGTCCAGCTTCCGCAGCTGTATGTTATAGCCACAGGTTTGACATCATAAACTTTGTTCTCAGTGTGATGGTTCTGAACTATAGTATTTCGTCCAGATCTGTTATCATTTTTCCTCTGAGTAACAGACATCTGTTTTAATTAATAGCTAGACAGCCCTCATCCTTGTGAAATTTTGAGCCTGGGAATGTAAACATGTTACTACTTCAGCTTCTTTTCCACCTGTTTATTATATTGATGTTGCCTTTTCATACCAGCTCAGGTTTCTTTAATTTCAGCAGTCAACCAAATTTTTCACTTTCTTCTTCACCTTCCAAAAGAGATTCCTTGTATTCTTGGCTTCCAGCCATCAAACTGGTATAATCAAGATATCTCATGCTGTGAATGTTTCTCCCAACAATTTTAGTTCCAATTTCTAATTCTTTCAGTCCAACATCTCTGAATATATTATGCATGTAACTTAAGTAAATAAAGAGATTGTATAAGGTGCACTTCTTTCCCATTTACAGGTAGTCCTCGACTTACAACCATTTGTTTAGTGACCATTTGAAATTACAACAGCACTGAAAAAAATGACTTACAACTGGTCCTTGCACTTATGACAATTGTAGCATCCCCATGGTCACATGATCAAAATTCAGGTGCTTGGCAACTGAGCAACAAAGATGATTTAGACTTAAGGCTAAAACATATAAAGGATGGTTGCTGGAATTGGGTATGTCTAGTTTAATGAAGAGAAGGATGAGGGGGTGACATGATAGCAGCGTTCCAGTATCTCAGGGGCGGCCACAAAAAAGAGGGAGTCAAGCTATTCTCCAAAGCACCTGAAGGCAGAACAAGAAGCAATGGGTGGAAACTAATAAGGAGAGAAGCAGCCTAGAACTAAGGAGAAATTTTCTGTCAGTGAGAACAATCAACCAATGGAATGACTTGCCTTCAGAAGTTGTGGATGTTCCAACCCTGGAGGCTTTTAAGAAGAGATTGGATGACTATTTGTCTGAAATGGTATAGGGTTTCCTGCCTGAGCAGGGGGTTGGACTAGAAGACCTCCAGGGTCCCTTCCAACTCTGTCATTCTGTTATTCGGTATGTTTTTACAATGGTTGCAGTGTCCCAGGGTTATGTGATTGCCACTTGTGACCTTCCCAGCTAGCTTCTGACAAGTCAAGTCAATAGAAACTAGATTCACTTAACAACTGCAGTGATTTGCTTAATATCCATGGCAAATAAGGTTGTAAAATTGGCCACGACTCATTTAATAACCACATTGCTTAGAAATGGAAATTCTGGTCCAGATTGTGGTCGTAAGTCAAGGACTATCTGTAACTGTTCCATTCTAACTGTTGTTTCCTGATCATTGTACAAATTCTTCAATGGGTAGATGAGGTATGCTGGGGCGCCCATGTATTTGAAATCTATCCACAGCTTATGGTGATCTATACGGTCAACAGACATTGTACAGTCAATGGAGCAGAAACAGAAGAGAAATCTCTTCTATTATCCATCAGGTATTAACAGTGTGATCTGAGGTGCTCCTGCCTCTCTTGAACCCAACTTAACAGACTTCTAATTCCATGTACTACTGAAGTCTAGACTGTAAAATCTTCAGCATTATCATATGTAAAATGGTGCAATTGTTCAATAGTTTGAGCAGTATTCAGTACTATCTTTTTGGTACTGGAAAATAAATTTATCTTTTCCAGTCCTTTGGCTTTTGTTTGTTTTCTATTTACCTGTTTACAAACTGCAGGTAACATCCACATCACCTTGTAAGATTGTGCTCATTATCAGCTTGGCGGTTAGCAGTATTTTCTAGGGGCTATTTAACTTCACTTCTCAGAATCTTTGTACATACATGATGGCCCAGATGCATGCTGTCTACCAAGTTGCAAACGTTCAAACTCCCCCCCCCCATGTATCAGCATGTGTATTTCTGTAAACTGTATATATCTATATGCATTTATATGTAAAGTACATGTATTTACGATAATCATATGACAATTACATACGTACTTCAAAGAAACGTATTACCTAGCATTGAATGTGAAGCAATTCTTGCTTAGGAGAGAATCTTGATGCACTCCATCAAAGATCTACATTTGCTCCTCTGTCTCCAATAATTAAAAGTGATTCCCCCCCCCCTTGCATTTGCAGTCTCTGCTGCGGGCAACAGAGGGCAGTTCAACCTCAAAATTGGTCTCTAGTTTCTTCCAGTAGTTCCACTACAAATGTATGTGTGAATGTACTTAAGCACTTCAAATGCAGGCAGGGGGACATAACTCACATACCAGTTAAGGAGTGGATGGGAAAATGCTTAAAGATTTTCTAGGTAAGCTCAAGCTGAAGAGGTTGGCAAGTAAATCAGAAAAGCAAGACAATTTCTGCATATTTCTATAATTATTAGCTATCTGGTAACTGAAATAGGGCATTCTCTAAATTCAGTCCATGCATTGTTTATTTCTACTTTCCATGTCAGGTCTGCAGCTTGTCTGAACTTGACCTGGGCCAGAATAGAATGGAATGGAATGGAATGGAAGGTGGAAGGGACCTTGGAGATTTTCTAGTCCAGCCCCCCGCTCAAGCAGGAGAACCTCTACCATCTCAGACAAGTGACTGTCTAGCCTCTTCTTAAAAATCTCAGTGATGGAGTTGTTATGTCCTGGGCCTGCTGAATCACTCAGCAGGCTCAGGAATGCTGCAGAGAGACCCGGGCAGACCACGTGGTTGCCCAGGACCAGACTGGCTGTCTCCATCCTTGCGTGCATGCGCAAGGCAGGAAACCAGCCTCTGCAATGATTGGTTGATGCTGTCCTTGCAAGGACACTATAAAAGGCCTGCGTACCATTTTGGTTCTGTTCTGTTGCTGACTTACAATAAAGAAGACTTGTTTTTTGTTACTCGCTTCGTCTCAATGCCTTTGACTCGCGAACAGAACATTGGCGACGAAGGTGGGATCGCTGCAAGCAAAAACAACAGAAGAAGAAGATAGGACTCACCACCAGAAGTCCTGAAGTGGAGAAGTTCGGCATCCAGAGAAGCGACTCGCCTGCCAGTACAAAAACGCTGGAGGTGAGCTTGGCAAAGGGACCCTTCTCAGAAGCTTGCAGCGAAGGCATTGATGAAGTTTCCAGACTGTTATGATGTCAAAGATAGGCCAGTTGTCAGATTTTGATACTTCTCACCCGGAACGCTGGAACTCTTACGTGGCCCGAGTGGAGAACTACTTTTGGGTAAACCAGATAAGAGAGGATGGCCTCAAAGCGGCTACCCTGCTGTGTGTTTGTGGACAAGAGACATTTGATATAGTGGAGAATCTGGTTGCCCCAGCACTTTTGGAGTCAGTGTCCTATGCTGACTTGAAGAAGATGCTGAGAGAACACTTCGAACCCAAACTCTCAATGATTGCATGGCGACATGCATTCGAGCAGAGGGACCAAAGGCCGGGCGAGTCTGCTGCGGACTTTATTGCTGTCTTAAGACAAGCCGCTAGACCATGTGAGTTCAAGGACCTGAAAGAGAAGCTCCGGGATCGTTTAGTTTGTGGCTTGAGAAGTCATGAGCTGCAGCAGAAGATCTTCGCCAAAGAAGTTGTCTCATTCCAAGATGCCTTGAGAGAGATTGCAGCTGAAGAAGCAGCAGGTGGCGCTGTGAAGGCCTTGCGGCTCACCAGAAATCCTCCAACCACAGTTTCCGTCCATCAAGAGGTCGCTCGAGAAGATTCAGAACAGAATCCTGAAGAGGAGGTGGATAGGCTGCACCAGACAGAGGAGAAGAAGTTTCAAGAGCGCAGAGACAAGGCAGCAGCATCCCCTCAGTGTTTTGGGTGTGGAGGACGCCACAAGTGCTTTGACTGCAGATTCCGCTCCGCCATTTGCCGGGCATGTGGCAGGCAAGGCCACATTGCCTCCATCTGTTAGGGTCACCAGAAGGTCCGGTCTCAGGAAGAATTGCTTCAGAAAGGTACCAGGATCCCCAGCCAACACAGGGTGGGTTTCTGTGCATCGCGCAGGAGCATTTTCAGGACAGGAATTCATAGGCCACTTAAGAAAAAGCTTCATATTGACGTGAAGTTGCAAGGGGTTCCCTTGTCGATGGAGTTGGACACAGGGTCCGCTCTATCGATCATTTCCTTTGACACCTTTAAACGGATTTGGAGCAGAAGTGGCCTACGAGTCAAACTCAGGCCATCGAATTTAATCCTCACTGACTTCCAGAATTTCAGAGTCAGCGTGAAGGGGGAGGCCATGCTCAAGGTGCATGCTCAAGGCCTGCTAGATGTGGTGGTAGTTGGGGGTGATCACACGAGTCTCATGGGACTCGATTGGTTCGAGGCCCTTGGGATTCAAGTGACTGGACTGCACAGTCTGCAAATGTTAGGCCTTGCAGAAGTCTGCAAGGAGTTTGCTGATGTGTTCAGTTCAGAGCTTGGATCGTACAAGGGGCCTCTCATTGCCTTACGTTTAGACCCAGCTATCACACCCATCCGGATCAAACCTAGAAGGGTGCCTTTTGCCCTCAAAAGCAAAATTGATGCAGAGCTGGACAAGCTGCTCCAGCAGGGCATCTTAGAACCTGTGGACTCTAGTCCATGGGAAACTCCCATAGTAACGCCACTGAAGGCCAATGGAGAAGTCCGAATCTGTGCAGACTATAAATGTACACTTAACAAAGCACTGCAACAGCATGCATATCCAGTGCCTGTGGTCAGCTACATTCTGGCCTCCCTCAAGGGGGGGCATCTCTTTGCAAAGCTTGATTTGGCACAGGCCTACCAACAGTTACCTGTTGATGAGGCAACAGCTGAGGCTCAAACAATTGTGACGCACTGGGGAGCCTTTAAAGTGAAAAGGCTGCAGTTTGGGGTCAACGTGGCCCCTGGCATCTTCCAAAGTGTGATGGAGCAAACGCTCCGCGGTATTCCTGGGTTCTGTTCCTACTTCGATGATGTCCTCATTGCTGGGGAGTCATCTCTAAATCTAGCTGAAAGGCTGAGGGCTGTCTTGCTTCGTTTCCGCCAAGCGGGGCTGAAGCTGAAGCAAGATAAATGTAAAATTGGAGTCACTTCCACTGAATTTCTGGGGTTTCGTATTGATGCTAAAGGCATCCATCCTGCTGAATCCAAGCTCCAAGCAATTCAGCAGGCCCCAAGGCCCCAGTCGAAGGGTGAACTTCAAGCCTTCCTGGGGCTGTTAAATCTCTATCATTCTTTCCTTCCCCACAAGGCTGCAGTGGCTGAGCCATTACACTGGCTCTTGGACAAACAGGATCCATGGCAGTAGACAAAGGTCCATGAAAGGAGCTTTACAGAGGTCAAGGCCTTGCTCTCTTCAAATGCGGTTTTAGCACATTTCAATGAGCAATTGCCTGTGTGCATCGCATGTGATACCTCTCCTTATGGGGTTGGGGCTGTGCTTAGTCATCTGAAGGCTGATGGGACACAAGTCCTTGTGGCCTACTATTCAAGGACTCTGTCATCTGCAGAGTGTAATTATGCACAAATTGACAGAGAAGCCTTGGCCATAGTGGCTGGCATAAAGACATTTCATGATTTCTTATATGGCCGCCATTTTACAGTCTACACAGACCATAAGCCTCTGCTGGGTTTGTTTACAACAAACAAACAAACCCCTCACATACTATCTCCTAGAATGCTGAGATGGTCAATTTTCCTGTCAGCATATGGTTACACCCTGGTTCACAAACCGGGCAAAGAAATGGGCCATGCAGATGGCCTCACCAGATTACCTCTAAAACAGATAGAGGCAGATCCTGCTCCTGCTCTTCACATTCTCTCCATTCAGGGATTGCCTGAATCTCCCCTCAATGTGAGGGACGTGGCTGCAGAAACTGCCACTGATCACACGCTCACACGCGTGCTGACAAGAGTGTTGTCAGGATGGCCTGACACGTGTCCAGGTGCAGAATTCCAAAGCTTCTGGCAATGAAAGCATGAGCTTTCCACTTTCAAGGGTTGCCTTTTATGGGGTAGCAGGGTAGTCATCCCAACCTCATTGAGGACTAGAGTCTTGCTCTCTCTGCATGAGGGACATCCGGGTATAGTCCGGATGAAGGTGCTTGCGCGTAGCCATCTGTGGTGGCCTGGGCTCAATAAAGAGATCGAGACCCAGGTTCATGGGTGCCAAGTGTGCCAACAGTCAAGGCCTGAAATGCCTCATGCCCCTGTTCATAGGTGGGAGGAAACACAAGCCCGTTGTTGAGGGTTCATATCGACTATGCTGGACCCTTTCAGGGGCAATTCTTCCTTCTTCTCATGGACAGCCATTCCAAGTGGCTAGAGGTTGTGCCTGTTTCCTCCACTACTACTGCTAGGACCATCCAGGTGTTGAGAGGAATCTTCGCTTCCCATGGACTTCCTGATGTCCTTGTCTCCGACAATAGACCCCAATTCACTTCTTTTGAGTTTCAGGCTTTCCTATAGGCCAACTTGATCCGGCATGCTACTTCAGCACCCTTTCATCCCACTTCCAACGGCCAGGCTGAGAGGATGGTGCGTACTACCAAAGATGCTCTCAAGAGACTCACTCACAGCAGCTGGCATCACAGGTTAGCTGACTTTCTTCTTTGCCAATGCACCACACCTTGCACAGCCACTGGGAAGAGCCCAACAGAACTCCGCTGGGGTCGCCGCACGAAACTGGACAGGTTGCACCCAGACAGGGTGGCTTCACAGGTGTCATAGCCGCGGGCACCTAGGAGACTACAGGTGGGCGATCTGGTCTGGGCAAGGAACTATGGACCTGGACATCTCTGGGTCACAGCAGTAGTATGCAAGGTCTCTGGGCCGCTGTCATACGAAGTGGCCTTGGATGATGGTCATGTGATCCGACGTCACATTGACCAACTGCGCTGGAGGCTTCCCAGCAACACTTCCGCTCCTGGCTCTGCTCTTGGGGGGGGAGGAGGACCACAATTATGATTGTGGACCACAGTCTCTCTGCCCAAGCGGACCTTCACAGGCTTCAGCTATTGCTCCAGAAGGGGGGTTTGCCATGGAGGCGGCTCCTGACTCTGGCACCTTTGGCACAGACACTGGGTCAATGGGACATTGTTGTCAATCAGCTACTCAGGCCACTCCAGCTGCTGGTCTTGGGCTCGAGGGACAGTGCTCCCGAGAGGGGTCCATTGTGGACTTGGGGAATTCCACCCCACCACTGGACTTGGGGAATTCCACTCCCCCAAGGAACTCTGGTTTGGGTTCAGAGGATCCAGCCAGTCAGCAGCTGGGTGGGTCACCTGGGTCTTTGGGGTGTCAAAGTCCTAGTCTGTCTAGCCTGGCAGGCGAGCTGACAGGCCAGGCACACACGCCAGTTCCAAGAAGGTCACAGTGGGTCAAGGGTCCACCCAAAAATCTACAGGACTATGTGAGGTTCCTATCAAGCAAGTGGGTGGCTTAATAGTTCTTTAGAACTCAGCTGACGCTCTACAGAGGGTGTTATATTTCACTGTAGTAACATTGTGTATTCTGGTACATGTAAAATGTCTGAATTGGTCTGCCTGTGTGCAGGCATAATGTGTTTAGTAATAACAACATGCCAATTGAACACATGTATATGTTTGCTGCTGTAAACAGTAAGGGTTACTTATTGTTTTATTCAGGGGGGAGGGGTGTTATGTCCTGGGCCTGCTGAATCACTCAGCAGGCTCAGGAATGCTGCAGAGAGTCCCGGGCAGACCACGTGGTTGCCCGAGACGAGACTGGCTGTCTCCAGCCTTGCGTGCATGCGCAAGGCGGGAAACCAGCCTCTGCAATCATTGGTTGATGCTGTCCTTGCAAGGACACTACAAAAGGCCTGCGCGCCATTTTGGTTCTGTTCTGTTGCTGACTTACAATAAAGAAGACTTGTTTTTTTGTTACTCACTTTGTCTCAATGCCTTTGACTCGCAAACAGAACAGGATTGCCCACGATTTCTGGAGGCAACTGTTCCACTGGTTAATTGTCCTCACTGTGAGGAAGTTTCTGCTTAATTCCAGGTTGCTTCTCTCTTTGATCAGTTTCCAACCATTGTTTCTTGTCCTGCCCTCTGGTACTTTGGAGAATAACGTGACCCCCTCTTCTTTGTGGCAGCCCCTCAAATACTGGAACACTGCTATCATGTCTCCCCTATTTCTTCTTTTCTTTAGACTAGCCAAACCCAAGTCCTGCAGCTGTTCTTTGTATGTTTTAGTCTCCAGGCCTTTGATCATCTTAGTAGCTCTTCTCTGAATTTTTTCCAAACTCTCAACATCTTTTTTGTGATATGGTGACCAAAATTGGTTGCAGTATTGCAGGTGTGGTCTTACTAGGGTTTTATAAAGCAGTACTAATACTTCACGTGATCTTGATTCTATGCCTCTGTTTATACAACCCAGGATTGTATTAGCTTTTTTGGCTGCTGCTGCACACTGCTGGCTCATAGTCAAGTGATCGTCCACTAGGACTCCAAGGTCCTTCTCACAGTTGCTGTTTTTAAGCCAGTCTCGCCTAATCTGTACTTGTACCTTTGATTTTTCCTTCCTAAATGTAAAACTTTGCTTTTCTCCACATTGAAACTCATTTTGTTGGATAGGGCCCATTGTTCAAGTTTGTCAAGATCTTTTTGGATCCTGAGTTTGTCTTCTGGGGTGTTGGATATTCCTGCCGGTTTAGTGTCATCTGCAAATTTGATGAGTTCCCCTTCAATTCCCTCATCTAAGTCATTGATGAAGATATTGAAGAATACTGGGCCTAAGATGGAACCTTGTGGTACCCCACTGCTTACTTCTCTCCATGTGGATGTAGTGCCATTGAGGACTACTTGTTGAGTACGGTTTGCCAGCCAGCTACAGATCCATCTGGTGGTGATGTTGTCTATTACACCTTTTTCTAGCTTACCAAGGAGTAGGTTGTGGTCTACTTTATCAAGTGCCTTACTGAAATCTAAGTATACTATGTCCACAGCATTTCGCTGGTCTACTAGTTTAGTCACTTTATCAAAGAATGAAATAAGATTGGTTTGGCATGATCTGTTTTTAACAACCCGTGCTGGCTACTAGTTATAACTTTGTTTGCTTCTAGTTGTTTGCAAATCTGTTTTTTGATGATCTTTTCTAGGATCTTCCCAGGTATTGATGTTAAATTGATTGGTCTGTAGTTTCCTGGGTCTGTTTTTTTTTCCTTTCCTGAAGATGGGAATCAGATCAGCCCTTTTCCAATCCTCTGGTATTTCCCTGGTGCTCCAGGATTTTTGAAAGATATGGTGCAGTGGTTCTGAGATAACATCTGCCAGCTCTTTCAGAACTCTGGGATGTAGTCTGTCGGTCCTGGTGATTTATGTTTGTCAAGGTTGGATAGGTGTTCTCTTACCATTTTCCTGCTTATTTTAATTTTTGTTTCTAGTTTGTCCTTTGCAGTAGTTTTTTTTTTGGTATGTTGGGCTGTAGTTTCTTTTTGTGTGAAGACTGATGCAAAGAATGAGTTAATCAGCTCTGCTTTCTCCCTGTTGTCTGTTATTTCCTTGCCATACTCTCTATTTAGTGGACATACAGTTTCCTTAACTTTTTTCTTGTTGTTAATACGTTGGAAGAAACTTTTTTTATTATTCTTGATTTTTATTGCAAGTCTTTGTTCATATTGAGCCTTTGCTTTCCTGACTTCATCTTTGCATATTCTGGCTCTGTTGATAATTAGCCTTAGTTATGTGCCCCTTTCCATTTTTGTATTTGTCCTTTTTGTCTTTCAATTTGTCAGAGAGATCTTTGTGCAGCCATGCTGGTTTTTTCTTGAATTTCTTGTTTTTCTTTTTCAGTGGTATTGTGCTGGTTTGGGCTTTTATGATCACATTTTCAGAGTTTCCCACGCTTCTTGGGTCATTTTCCCCTTTAGGATTTTCACCTTTCCTAGGTTCTCTCTGAGTTTGTTAAAATCGGCTCTTTTGAAGTTTAAGACACTGGTTGGATTGTTTACTATTGCTAGTGTTTGCATTATATTAAATTCCAGTATGACATGGTTACTTTCACCCAAGGTTCGGGCAACTTCAACTCCCTCTATCACTTCTTCTCTATTAGTAAGAATTAAGTCCAGTATAGCTTTACAGCTAGTTCCCTCCTCTACCTTTTGGATGACAAAGTTGTCAGCTAGGTTGGTTAGGAATCTGTTTGATCTCCCGCTTGCTGCAGAGTTTGTCTCCCAGTTGATATCTGGATAGTTGAAGTCTTCCATTACTACTGTGGTATGCTTCCTAGATACATTTGTTAACTGGTTGGCAGAGTTCATCTATTTCTTCTGATTGGTTGGATGGCCTGTAATATACACCTATGGCAATGTCACTTTTTTTCTCTTTTATATTGACCCATATACATTCTGGAGAAATTTTATCTTTGATCATGTGCCTTGACACACTTCACTAAAATGTGTCATAGCTGACACCTATGTGTTCTATATTTTGGGAAGTAATCAAATGATATCATTACTTCGTTTACTTATTACAGGTAAGTCCTGAACTTATCATCAGTCACTTAGCAACTATTTGAAGTTATGACTTACCTGGAAAAAGGGAGTTATGACCTGGTTCTGAAATTCTGACGGTTTCCCCCCCCACACACACATGGTCATATGACTGCACTTTGGGCGCTCGGCAATATGACCACATTTATGTCTGTCTGCAACAACCCATGGTCATGTGACCATATTATACATTACTTCTGGCTTTCACAATAACTGCACTATAGCAAAAAATTGTTTAATGACACCCGTGTTCATTTTATGACTGCTGCAAAAAAGTTTGTAAAATCAGGACGGTCAGTTTAGGACTCACGACATACAGCCATAATGGGCAGGCTCCACTGCAGTCATATGTCAAGGACTACCTGTTCGACACTAATAGAGACTCTGTAGAATAGCCAGTCTGGTCTTCTCCATGCTTTGGACTACAGAACTCATAATCATAAGGTGACCAACTTTTTTACAATGAGAAGGAGGACACAAATAGATTGAAGAAAAAAAATCGTAAATAAAAGAAACATTTTATTCATTGCAACAATAATACAGAATACACTATAATATGATAAATGCATAATAAAAACATTTGTAACAATAACATTTTATATTGTAATTATGCTTACATGCCTATTATTATTTAAATGAGTACTTTTCCATTGAATGAATATTTTTGTCACTGTATCATCTTCTAAAAATATATTGGAAATATCTGAACAAGAAATATCCTTCATGTTGAATTTTATGGCAAGTGCTGCAGCTAGAGTATCAACATTCAATCTCGATTTCTCACTTTTCCAAAAATCATTAGCAATTGAAAAAACCCTTTCAACTGCTGCATTAGTTCCAGGGCAGCACAACGTAAATTGAACAAGAATAAATACATCTTCACATGGAATATGTTCATTTTTGAAATGGCTGAATATTTCCACCCATCTTTTATCAATTTCAACATTTATTTTCCCATTGTATTATTTTTTCAGAATTTAAAAATACATTCAGTCTTCTAATTATCTAGGGTCTGTGATCTCTGCTCTTCAGGCAGAAATTAGGTGTCCAGTTCAGCCCCTCTACTCCACTGAGCCTCCAAGCTATCAGCCCCCTCTACCACAAAGATCCTGCAGGAGAAGGGCAGTGTGGAGAACTGTGGGATCTGCAGGGTGAGAGCTGTGAACCATAAACACAAAGCTTTTGCTGTGTCCCTGCACAACAGATACAGTGCCCTTGCTGACCTTAATAGGGACATTAAGGAGACAGGTAAAGGTATTTGTGATGACAACTCAAATAAGCAGGGGATCTTGGTCCGAGATGAAGAACTTGTTTTCGACAGGGAGAAGTGCGAATCAGGTATTACACATCAGTCATGCAAGAACAGAAAGGCACCCAAAAAGAGAAGCCACCTTCTGGTTGGTGATTCAATTATAAGGGATGTAAATTTAGGAAAGGACACAGAGGTTTCGAATGAGGTCAGGTGTCTTCCAGGTGCTACTGCCAGTAGGGACAAGAAGCGTATTTGTAAAATAATCAAGAATGCTAGCAAGGACTGTGATGGCTATTGTACATCTTGGCACTAATGATCTGTCCCAAAAAGATGTACTCACTGTGCAGAATGACTTCCAGAGCCTGGGGCAGGAACTTAGCAGAATAGGCTGTAGGCTTATTTTTTCAGAGGTCTTACCAGTGTATAAGGACCAAAATGGAAAAGGCCAGTGTATAGCACAATTCAATATGTGGCTAAAGGAGTGGAGTAAAGGGGAAGGCTTTGGATATATTAGTCACAATGTCAGCAGCTGGTCCAATGAAGAAATGTACAAAAGAGATGGTTTGCATCCATCAAAGAAAGGGACTGAGT
This sequence comes from Bothrops alternatus, assembly GCA_034064705.1. Classification (NCBI taxonomy): domain Eukaryota; kingdom Metazoa; phylum Chordata; class Lepidosauria; order Squamata; family Viperidae; genus Bothrops; species Bothrops alternatus. Next base: position 175,891 of record JARGCV010000183.1, on the reverse strand, counting down.
TACTTGGCTATAAATTCACAGATTTTCTGGAGGAATATTTAAACTAAACAGCGGGGACAGTGAGCTAACTGATACAGAACATCCCTGTCCCCGGCAATCTAAAAAGTATAGGGCTATCAGTGCATGTAACATAGATGTGTGTGTGGACAAGAATATCAACCTTGCTGTCAAGCAAAATCAAGCTCTTAATAGCGAGTGCCACACAAAGTGCACTAACCAAATAGGTGGTAAGACATTAGGGGAACTCAGGCACCACACAGGTCATGTAGGAAATAAACACAGGGTTGGTCATAAAGGACTCAAATGTCTATACACAAATGCACAGAGTATGAACAGCAAACAGGGTGAACTAGAAATTCAGGTTAATGAGGGCAGATATGATATTGTTGCCATAACGGAAACATGGTGGGATGAAACCCACAAATGGAACACACAGCTAGAGGGATTTAAATTATTTAAAAGAAACAGACTAAATAAAAGAGGAGGTGGAGTTTCTCTCTCAACAATTCTGTGCGGAGCGCATGCATCTCATAATCGCGTCTCACCGCACTGTACCGAGCCTTAATGAATCGTCATGTCAAATACAAATACGTCACATCACACGCAACGGATCAGCTCGGCATCGATCGAATATGGAGATTTACAGATTAGTCGTCAAATATCGAAAAGGAGGACATGTAGGAGGACACTTTTCGAGAGAAGACAGAACTTACAAAAAAAAGGACTGTCCTCCCTAAAGGAGGACGATTGGTCACCTTATTAATCATGCAGTCTGGTGTTTATAGGAGGTGTAATCCAAGGCATGTGGGAGGTACCAGATTTTTCCTTTTTTTGAGAGAGAGACCTTGAAGCCGTCTGCATGTTAAAACGTTCTTCCTTTGGAAGGCTCCTTTACTAGTGCTCAGTTGGTGGTGTTGCCCATATCTGACATTTCAGCCTGGTGTCCCATCTTTAAAACCTGAGCTAGGGCACCAGGCCTATAGCTGTCCTGTGTAGGGCCTCCCTTTTCAGCAAGGCAGCTTGAGAGAACCTGGGCAGGGTTGGCCTTCTTTCGTAATAGAGCCAGTAGCAAGCATTCAGGTAGAACAAATGTTCGAAAGGGAGACAACCCCTTCCTTTGTGAATCAGTCAGTAAGATACTCTATTCCTCTCCCCTCCACTGAAGAAGCCCATCTGTTTCCTGCCCCAGAAGAGCCAGGGTCTAACCCTCTCATTTTCAATTAGGCTGCCGGATCTGCCTTAGCCACATGGATTTTTCTCCCTGTGAAACCCACTGGGTTCTTCTCATTACTCTTGCAGAAAATCCAAAGATCTCCAAGCACAATAGTTGTTTTGGTCTCATTCATGCAGAGCAGAGCACATCCAGGAAAGCAATTAACAAAGGGTTAAACAGCAGATAGACCATATATAAAAGAAACACCAATCAAATAAAATGTACCAGGCGTATAGTTGAGGCTTGACGTGAGGAGTGAGAAATGTTTACTAAACCAGACATTCACAAAAACTGATCCTTAGAGTTGTATTGCAGGATATATGATGATTGCTTTTTAATATGAACTTATGTTTAATGTTGATGGTTTTAATAAAATAATTTTTTATTAAAAAAAAAAGCAGGGAAACATTAATCTTACCCAGGCAGCCACGGCCAATGGCAATGGCAACATCATTAAGGGTGGCTGGGAGGAATAAATGAATCATTTTCTTCCTTGTTCAGTACCACAGAGACCTTTGAGGCCAAATGGCACCACATGCTGCTTGTGGAAGAGCAATAAAAGGGGGTGTCAATTGCCACATACAATATCTCCTAGGAAATATTAGTGAACATTGGTAGTGTGAGAAATAAAAATAAAAGGGAGTAAAGGAGCATGCTAAATGAGAGCCAGATCAAGACTCTGGTGACTTTTGTGCAGTTAAAGGAAAAGAGGTTGGGAACCACAACGGTGAGGAGTTGATGGAGCCAAACCGTGCTGAGATGCCAGGCGTTCTTCAAATCTGCTTCAAATCATTCCTCCTTCCAGCTAGGAAGATTGACTGACAGAGAAAAGTGCCTCTTAAATACCTGTGTTTTTCCCCTTGAACACCAATGAAGACACACACTTTTCAGGACAGAAAAAGTAACGCCGAATCACTGAAGCTTCCAGGGTTTCTTGGGATATTCCAGAGAATTGGCCTGTAGCTTGGTTGGCTTGCAAGAACTTCGGCTCCTGTAGGAACAGAAGAAAGCAAAATGTGCACCAGCAATGAGATTGATCCTGGTAAGTTGGTGTACTGTTCAAATCACTTTCTCTTGTCAACTGGAAATATACTGTTTGTTTAGATTATTGGCCATTGTGCCTTTGCCTGTTGGTTTTCTCTGGATGTGGACATTTTAATTGTGTTAGAGTGATACTGGAGGGAGGAACCAAATTAGAATACTGTACATCTTTTACAACAAAATGTTCCCTCATCAACAAAGAACACATTGTTCCTACAAATTTACTTACTGGAGCTAGAGAGAAAAAGGGGGAGATGGTGAACAGGAGGTTGTAAAATGGTGCACACTGAAGTCCTTCGATTAAATCCTTGTCTAGTATTTATGTTTGAAAGTTTTTGAAAATTAGAATCCTTACTTTCAGGGATACGTATATTTAATTTTACTTATACTACTATAACATTTTATGCTTGCCTTGATGTACCTAGGAACCTGGAAATAAACTTGTATGTTTTTTGAAATGTTCGTATGACAAACCGGTGAATGGATTTGGTGAATATTGTTTGTATAAGACAGGATTACATGTTCATGGAATGTTTGTGCATGACAAGGAAAGAGTTTTTAGCCGTAGATCTTTGATCTAGAAGTAGGCTGATTCTTTGAATTTAAGTGTGATTTAATGAAGACAGGGACAACAAAAAGCATTACTTAATAAATAGGGCGAAGGGAGACATAATAGTGATTTATAAACCGCATCTAGAGAAAAGAGTAGGAAACTAGCCTCATTTTTTTGTTAAAAACTGGAACTTGAGATCACCCCAAGCTGATTGGCAGTTAATCTGAAAAAGGAAGGACCTTCACACAACTCTTATTTTACTTCTAAATAATTGAGTAGCGCATGATATATTTTTAAAATTTAAAATTAACAGCATTTAGTAATTAAAACCAAATTAACAGCATTTAGTTCTAGCAGTGGCAATGGGTCATAAGAGCTAGATGAATTGCTCATACAGAGAGTCAGTACAGGTAGTTCTCGAGTTACGACTGTAATTGGTGACAGTCGTAAAATGAGTCACCGCAGGACCAGACTGGACCTAATTTTTTTTTTTTTGCCATAAGAGATCATTTTTATTGAATACACATCCCGGCACCAAAGAAGCAAAATCAACTCTAGTTTTCCCACACGAAATTCTGGTTAGTTAACAATGGCTTTTCATAACCCCCACCCACCAAGTGTTCATGTTGTCCAATCACATCTTTTCTGTTTGTTATGGGAACGGTCCACTTCTCCGTCAGACACCTGCTTTTTTTTTTTTTTTGACCTGGTGAAAAGTACTTTATTCTTTTCTTTCTTTTTTTTTTATTAACATTTTTTATTATAAGATATCCATTTGTACATGTAAACAAAGAAGAAAAAAAATAATTTCAAGTTAAAGCCATTCAGCTCAATACAATCATTTTAAATTTGTAGACCTTCTTCACTCCATATATCCAAGTTTAACTATAAACCAACTACATTTTAAACATTTTAACTTTCACTTCTTTTCAGATCAATCCATTGGACATCAAACAAACAAGTCATCTTATTAAAGTTAATAATTTCCATGTCGATACACCCATCCCTTCAACAAGTACATTCTTAGTCTATTTGATATATATCTTCCAATAATCAATAGATATATATTTGTATATGTAAACCAGGGGAAAATTCAAGCTAACTGCTATCCAACTTAATACAATCAATTTAAATTTGTAAACATTCTTCACTCCTTATGTCAAGATTTAACTATAAGCCAGATACATTTTCTTTGATTGGTGTTTCTCTTGTATGTAGTCTATCCACTGTTACCAGTCTATCATATATTGTTCATTTGAGCGATCCTTCAAATATGCCGATATTTTAGCCATTTCTGCCAAATTTATTACTTTCAAAGTCCATTCTTCTATAGGTGGTATTTCTGGCTTCTTCCAGTATTGTCCCACCAGCAGTCTCGCTGCTGTGATCAAGTTCAGAATTAAATTCGTCTCTGTGGTAGTGCAGTCTTTTATGATCCCTAACAAAAACAACTGAGGTAGAAATTCAATACGCTTTTTCAAAATGGTTTGGAGTGTCCATCATATTTTTTCTCCAGAAGGCTTTAATTTTTCTACATGTCCACCATACATGAAAATATGTAGCCTCCATACTATCACACCTCCAACATTTAGGTTGGATGTCTGGATAGATATACGATAATTTTTTCGGATCTAGGTGCCACCTATAGAACATTTTATAAAAGTTCTCCCTTAAATGTTGCGCTTGCGTAAATTTTACATTTCTCACCCAGATTCCCTCCCACGTTTCCATCGTGATAGGTTGCCCAAAATCTTGTTCCCACTTTACCATACAGTCCTTGACTAGTACAGTTTCAGAGTCAATTTCTATCAGTACACTGTACACTCGTTTGATATGCATGGGCCCCTGCTCTCTAACCTGTTCAATTAAATTCTCATCTGTTAGGGATAAACCCTTCTTCAGGTCTTTTTGCCATCTAGACTGCAGTTGCAAATATGAAAGCCAGGTACACACTATTCCTTCATCTGCTAGCGTATTTGATGGTTTTAACGAAAACACATTTCCTTCTTCCATTACTAGTTTACTATAGGGCACCACATCCTGACCTTGTATTATGTTTATGTCCCCTATTGCGTGTCCGGGGATCGTCCAGATGGGAATCTTTTCGTGTAGTAGGTACTGATATTTCTTCCAGACCCACAACAGCGGGGTTCTCAGTGGGTTCTCCCTGAATCTCTTGTCCACCTTCTTGTCATACACTAGGTATGCGTGCCAGCCATATAGTAAACCATGCCCTTCAATATTCAGTACTCTGTCATTCGTTATATTAATCCAGTCACTCAGCGCCACCAGCGCCGCAGCATAGTAATATAACTTCAGATTGGGCATTTTTAAACCACCTCTCTTCCTTGTATCCTGGATGATTTTTAATTTAACCCTCGGTTTCTTGCCATCCCAAATATTTATTATTTATTATTATTTATTTAACTTCTATGCCGCCCTATTCCGGAGAACTCAGGGCGGCTCACAACATGATAGAAATTACCAATAAAATACATGAATATAAAAACCCCTAACTTAAAAAAGAAAAACCAATCATTCCACAAACATACACACAAACATACACTGGCTAGGGGCAAGGTGTTAGCTGCCCCAGGCCTGCCGGCAAAAGTATGTTTTAAGCAATTTACGAAAGGCGGAGAGGGTGGGGGCGACACGGATCTCCGGGGGGAGTTGATTCCAGAGGGCCGGGGCCGCAACAGAGAAGGCTCTTCCCCTAGGCCCCGCCAGGTGACACTGTCTGGCTGACGGGACCTGGAGAAGGCCGACTCTGTGGGCCCTAACCGGCCGCTGGGATTCATGAGGCAGCAGACGGTCCCGTAAATAACCTGGTCCGATGCCATGTAGGGCTTTATAGGTCATAACCAACACTTTGAATTGGGTTCAGAGACCAATTGGCAGCCAATGCAGCTCGCGGAGTGATGCCGAAATGTGGGCATTTCTAGGCAAGCCCAACACTGCTCGCGCGGCTGCATTCTGCGTTACCTGAAGTCTCCGAACATTTTTCAAAGGTAGCCCCATGTAGAGAGCATTGCAGTAGTCGAGCCTCGAGGTGATAAGGGCATGAGTGACTGTGAGAAGAGACTCCCGGTCCAAATAGGGCCGCAACTGGTGCACCAGGCGAACCTGGGCAAATGTCCTCCTCGCCACAGCCGAAAGATGATGTTCCAAATTAAGCTGTGGATTGAGGAGGACGCCCAAGTTGCGGACCTTCTCCGAGGGGGTCAAAAGCTCCCCCCCCAGGCTAATGGACGGATAGATTGAAATATCTTTGGGAGGCAGAACCCATAGCCACTCCGTCTTGTCGGGGTTGAGTTTGAGCCTGTTGGCACCCATCCAAACCCTAACAGCCTCCAGACATCGGCACATCACTTCCGCTGCTTCACTGAAATGACATGGGGTGGAGATGTAAAGCTGGGTATCATCAGCATACTGATGATATCTCACCCCGTGTTGTCGGATGATCTCACCCAGTGGTTTCATGTAGATATTAAACAGCAGAGGGGAGAGGACCGATCCCTGAGGGACCCCACAAGGGAGGAACCTAGGGGTCGACCTCTGACCCCCTGCCAACACCGACTGCGACCGACCAGTGAGGTAGGAGGTGAACCACTGCAAAACAGTGCCCCCAACCCCCAACCCCTCCAGTCGGTGCAGAAGGATACCATGGTCAATGGTATCGAAAGCCGCTGAGAGGTCAAGTAGCACCAGGATAGTGGAAAATCCGCTATCCCGGGCCAGCCAGAGATCATCCGTCAGCGCGACTAAAGCAGTTTCCGTGGAGTAGCCGAGCCTGAATCCTGACTGTTGAGGGCCCAGATAATCGGCCTCATCCAAGGACCGTTGGAGCTGGAGTGATACCACCTTCTCAACAACCTTCCCTATAAAGGGAAGATTGGAGACAGGACGGCAGTTGGTTAAGACAGCTGGGTCCAGGGAAGGCTTCTTGAGGAGGGGGTGCACAATTGCCTCCTTGCAGGGAGCCGGAAAGGACCCCTCCCTCAAAGAAGCGTTGACAATCTCCTGAACCCAGCCCCGCGTCACCTCCCTGCTGGCCGAAACCAGCCAGGAGGGGCACGGGTCCAATAAACAGGTGGCGGAGCTCACAGCTCCAATGGCCTTGTCGACTTCATCAGGTGCTACCGGGTCAAACTCCTCCCACACAACAGGATCAAGACGAGTCCCTGTTATCTCGACTGAATCATTATCAGCTGATACTGCATTCCAATTGGAGTCAAGGTCCATCCGAATCTGGGCGATTTTATCCGCGAAAAACTTATTAAAGTCCTCAGCACTACCCTGCAAGGGTGCATCAACGCCCCCCTGATTAAGGAGGGAGCGAGTTACCCTGAACAGGGCGGCTGGGCGGGATTCCGCAGATGCAATCAAGGCAGAATGATACACGCATCTTGCCGCCTTGAGCGCCACCTGATAAGTCTTGATATAAGATCTTAAAAGTGTTCGGTCAGATACGGATTTACTTTTCCTCCATCGCTTCTCTAGACGTCTCTTCTGGCGCTTCATCCCCCTGAGTTCCTCAGTAAACCAAGGAGATCTCCTGGGTCTGCTACCACAGAGAGGTCGCAGCGGCGCGATCCGGTCAAGAGCCCCCTTCGCAGCCGTATTCCAGGCCGTAACCAGGGACTCTGCCGAACCGAGAATGAGAGAATCCGGTATTTCCCCAAGCGTCCTCTGAAAGCTCTCTGGGTCCATCAGACGTCTGGGGCGGAACCACCTAATCGGTTCCGCCTCCCTACAGGGGAGGATTGGAGCCTTGAAAACAAGCCGTAACAGAAAATGGTCTGACCATGACATAGGCAAGATATCTAAGCCCCTTAAATTCAGATCATTGCTCAACTGTTCTGAGAGGAATACCATGTCGGGAGTGTGTCCCCTCTCGTGGGTCGGACCCTGAACTACTTGAGTCAGGTTCATGGTTGCCATGGTGGCCATGAACTCCTGCATCAACCCAGAGGATTCGCCGAGCGACGGAAGATTTAAGTCCCCCAAGACAATAAGCCTGGGGAACTCAACCGCCAGCCCAGCAACCCCCTCAAGTAGCGCAGGCAGGGCTGTTGACACGCAGTTGGGAGGCAGGTACACGAGCAACAAGCCCACCTGAACCCCTAGGTCCAACTTCACAAGGAGCAACTCACAACCCGCAATCCCATTTGTAGCTTCTATCTCCACTCCTAAGTATTTAACTTTCTTAACTATTTCACAGCCCGTTATTCTTTCTAAGTCCTGTTTTGAGTTGTTGTCTAAATTTTTAACTAGCATCTTCGTCTTAGATGTATTTACTTTGAAGCCTGATACCCTACCATAGTCCTTCATTATCTCCATCAATCTCCTAGCTGATTGTGCTGGTTGAGCCATTGTCACCAGCAGGTCATCCGCGAAGGCACATAGTCTGTAGTCCTGTTGTCTAATCCATATGCCTTTTATGTCATCTGCCGCTCTTATCTTGTTCAGTAGAATCTCCAGCGTTAAAACAAACAGCAAGGGGGATAGCGGACATCCCTGTCTAGTACCTTTCTCTGTGTTAAATGAGTCTGTTAAGTCCCCATTCACAATGATCTGGCCCGTTTGTTTCTGGTAAATTGCCAGTATAGAATTAATAAACTGTTCTCCCATGTTCATCCCCCCAATCAGTTTTATCAGAAACGGCCAATTCAATCTATTGAAGGCTTTTTCTGCATCTACAAACATGAGAGTAGCGGGCACCTGGTTATGCCTTTCCAAATACTCTATTATATTAAGAAGTTGTCTTACATTAGTTTTCATCTGACGTCCTTGTATAAATCCAGTTTGGTCCGGGTGAATTATTTTTTGTAACACTGTCATTAATCTGTTAGCCAAGATTTTAGCAAAGATTTTGTAATCCGTGTTCAATAGCGAGATGGGTCTGTAGTTTTCTGGTTGGGCGTTGTCTTTTCCCTCTTTAGGGATTAGAGAGATGTAGGCTGTTTTCCACGACGGTGGAACTTGACCACCTTCTTGTATGTTGACAAATAGCTCTCTAAGGGGTTCTATCATTTCCTCTCGAAGATACTTGTAGTAGGTTGCTGTTAACCCATCCGTCCCGGGCGATTTTCCCTTTTTCAGTTGCTTAATCACTGAAAGTATTTCCTCTTGTGTGATCAATGCATTCAGACTATCTCTTTGTTCATTGGTGATTATCAATAACTTTTCATTTTGCAGAAACTTATCTATCTCCTTGTCTTGTGTCTTCTCTTCAGCATATAACTTGGAGTAGAATTCTGTAAAAGCTTTCTTGATCATTTCCTGTTGAAACTCTTTCTTTCCTTTATACACTATCTTTTCAATTATGCGGGATTTTTGCTTCTTCCTTAATATGTAAGCCAGCCACCGACCAGGTTTATTGGAATTACGGAATGTCCTATGCTTTGCGTATTGTATATTCCTTGCCACTTGATCTGCCATCAACAAGTCAAATTGTTTCCTTAAAATCTTGATTCCCTCTTTGGTGACTTTGTCCTCCGGTCTTTTTATTAATAGTTGCTCTTTCTTGCTTATCTCATCTTCTAACTCCTTTCTTTTTTGTTCTTGTTTGCAATGGTGCCTTTTGTTCATGTCCATGAGAATCCCACGCATGTATGCCTTGCTGGCGTCCCATATCATTTCTATAGGTGTCTCTTTATTCATATTTATGCTAAAGAATTCCTTCATAACATTTTTGCATTCATCCACCTTTTCATCGTATTTAAACAGGTTTTCATTAATTCTCCAGGATCTCCTAGGTTTCTGTCCATGTCTTAATTCCATCCACACCGGGTTATGGTCTGATAGTACTTTGGGTAGGATTTTCACTGTCTTTAGGCTAACAAGCAAGTCGCTGGTTGTTAATATAAAGTCAATTCTAGAGAATGATTGGTGTCTGTCTGAGAAAAAGGTAAATTCTTGCTCTTTGCCATGTCTTTCCCTCCAAATGTCTATCAGTTTGAAGTCATCCTTTATGTCAAAGAAGGATTTAGGCAACTTGGAGTGTTTTTGTGGGTTTGGTGCTGTCTTTTTTTATCCAGGTCGACCTCTATGACACCATTCCAGTCTCCCATTATAATACATGATCTGTAGTTGAGTTGTATTAACTTTTTATGTACCAGTTTGTAGAATTTTCCTTGTTGTTGATTTGGTGCATATACGCCCATCAAAAGAATTTTCTTATCTTCCTGTACTATTTCGATTGCTAGGTATCTACCTTGAGAGTCTGACTCTATTAATTTAGCTCTTATATGCTTTTTCACATAGATGACAATGCCATTCTTCTTTACTGCTGCCGCTGCAACAAATTGTGTGCCTAGCTTGTTGTTGGTTAAATATTTCTGGTCCGTAGCTCTGATGTGTGTTTCTTGTAAGCAAATTATATCATTTTTACCTTGATTCAGATAATGGAATATTTTCTTCCTTTTCTGTGGGGAGTTTAACCCGTTAACGTTCCAAGTCAAATATTTACTTGTCATGATCGGCTTCGGGACACTCCTGCCAGACCACTTCCGCTTTTTCCCCTGCTTTCTTCTTTGGTCTTGCTCCCATGGTATCCAGGTTGGTGTTCATGTTGCTTTGTGGGATCTTTTCTTGCTGTTCTATGCGTTTAGTAGTAGCCCTCGTCTGTCTTAGCTCTTTAATCTGCCCTGCTTCCATGATTTTGTTGACATCCATCCTCTGTGCAGTCGCATCCCAAGAAGCTCCTTTCTCTTCTCCTGCTGCTGCGGCGGTCAGTGCTTCTGGGGAGTTTGATCGTTGTTCTAAGTCCCTTCCTCTTTCACGTGGCCGGTCTACATTATCCCGTGTTGTGGGCTGGAGTCCCCCCCCTTCAGTTCCTTTTCAAGAAATTCTTTTGCTTTCTGGATTGAGTTCAGATGGTATCTTTTGCTTTTATAGAGTACTGACATTCCAGTTGGGGCTTCCCATCGATATTGTAGAGCCCGTGTTTTCAGTTCAGTGACCAAGAACTTATAGTCTTTTCTTTCTCTTAACATCTTGGGGGGGGATCTCTTTCAATATCATCACCTCTTGCCCCTCTACATACAATTTCTTATTATAGGATGTTGTAGAGATACGGTCTCGGAATCCCTTTGTTACAAAATGGATAACCACATCTCTTGGTAGATTTTTGTTTTTTGCGATCCATGAGTTGACTCTGTGGATTCTGTCAATTTGCCCAGAGATGTTTTCAGCCTCCTCTCCCAGAAATTGTACCAAGGCTTTTACAAAAATTCTTTTCAAGTCCTCTTGCTTTTCATTTGTTGATTCTTCCAGTCCCCTGACTCTGATAGCAGTCATCATCTGCCAATATTGCATCATAGTTGAATGGTCCTGCATCTGACTTTTCATCTCAGCCATCTGGCCCTCAGTTTGGCTCTCCACCTCTTCCATCCTTCTTTCAACCCCCTCCCAGACCTTGTTAAAATTTTCCTCCATGTCTTCTCTCATTTTCTTATTGTTTGTTTTTATTGTTTCCTTGATTTGGTCTAGGTCTTCAGTAACAGCTTTGCTTTGTGCCTCCATCCTCCTCTCCAAATCTCTGCTCTGTTCCTTCAACTTCTGTTCTAGATCTTTGTATTGTCTCTCCATCTGCATACCCATTCCCACTATCTTCTTATCCACTTCCTCCACCCTCTTCACCACTGCCTCTAGCTTCCTCTCCATTGTTGACATTATCTCTTTTAATTCTTTCATCATATGCATTTCTGGAGAAGCTTGGGTAGACAGAGGGCCTGGGGTTCCGTAGGCATGGAGGAAGATGAGGGGACTGGTAGGTTGTTCCCTGGTGTTTTAAGGAACTGGCCTGGGGAGGGTGTTGCCACCTTTGAGGCTATTATTTTGGACTGCTTAGTGGCCATTCTGAGTTCAGTCTCCTGTTAGCCAAGCTTTTCTTTTTTTGTTCCTTTTTTATTGCAGAAGATTAATTCTTACTCTTATATATATATTATCTTCTGTTAGTCTTCTTATTCTTTTGCTCATGTATATTTTGTAGGGATTTTTAAAGTTTGCGTCTAGGCTGCCCTCTAGTGGTCACTCTCACAATGCCGTCTTTCATTCCACTTTCCCTCCCGTCCGTTTACTTTCGTTTAAAAGTAACAGTCGTCGCCATCTTGGCTACTTTTTGTGTATTGTGAAAGTAGTTAATCAGCTGTATAATATATGAAATACTTGCTTTTTTGGGTTCTTGGTTTCAGTCCATCTGTCTCCTTGCCTCTTTAGCGCAGTTTTCCTCCCGCGGAGGTTGTTCTAAGCTTTTAAATCTGTCAGCTCCTGGCTGGAACTATCGTGAGCGTCCGGGGGGAGTCCTCTATCTTTCTTCCCGAACTCTCTTCCAGGGAATTTTTAGAGGCTCTCAACCCCCTCTCCCCGCTCTAGACCCCTTCTCCGACAGAGGAGGGGTTTTTTCTGCCGCGAAAAACAGCTGTTTCGCGCTTTTTAAGTTCCGGAATTCGGAGCCTCACAGAAGCCGGCTGCTTCCGTGCCTCGCGCATGCGCGCCTCCAGACTGGACCTAATTTTATGAACTTTTTTGGAACTGTTGTTAAGCAAATTCATTTTTCACTATGAAGCAGTTTTTACCAGAAACCGGAAGTAAATGCTGGTTTCTGGCAAAACCATCATAAATTGTGATTAAGTGACCATGAGACACTGTAAATTGCTGTAAATGTGGGCCGGCTGCCAAGTGCCAAAAATGTGGTCATGTGACTTTGGGGGTATATGTAGGTGACACTGGATCTCAAAAACTGGATTGTAAGTAGCTTTTTGGGGGGGGTCCGTCTTAACTTTAACTGGTCACTAAGCTATCAGAAGAGGTGCTTACTTTAAGTCTAGAGAGGGTGTACCCATTGGCACTTGGCTTAATTATCTTTGGAAACAGGAATGCTAGATTGAGCGGACATGGGTCTGACCAGCCTGGTGCTCTCCTGCCATGACGGAGTACGCGTGTTCAGTCATGAATACATGCATCTGTAAATGTCTAAAGGCCGTATCAATATCTACTTCTCAAAGGATTGCTTGCATGAATGAATGAATTTTATAGCCTATGTGTCAGTAGACATTTATCTCCAAAAGCACGTTTTGCTTGCATAGAAGTGTGGCAGTTGCCTCACTTTGCAAGGTCACCACCAGGCTTGTGGGTTCTTCTAAGGAGTAGCAGCATGTGTGCATGTGCACGCACGCGCACACACACACACACACACACACACACACACACACACACACACACGCAATCACACCACCTCACCTACTAGAGCCTTTCCAATCTCCCTGTAGCTCTCATACATATAAATCAGGAAGCACAAAGGAAGAAGGCACAATGATGGAAGATAAACTGAAACAGATTTCGCTGAGGACCAGGTTTTGTTTTCTGTGGTGCCGGCACAATCCCTTCCTTTTCTGAATGGGTGCATGTACAAATGATTACACTTGGGAAACAGTAACCTTGAAAGGAGGCAGAAAGTCTACAGAGAATCTCCAGGAAAGATATATGAGCTAATGAGAGCAGGATGTAGTCCCTAGTTTATGAATTTTGCCTGCCTGTAGAAATCCAACATAAAACCCTGAGCAGTTATGCGGTCTCCTTTTCCCCAATTCTTTCTGCAGCATTTATGTGTTGTTTTCCCTCTGGGGTAACATTTTTGTGTGTCGCCTCTCCTCTCTTCCACAAGTATTCAGAAGTTAGGGCTTCCAGTATCTGGTCTAATCCTCTGTCAGTGCTTTTCTTCCAGAGAACGGAGCAGGAGTTTTTTTCCTGCCTCAATTTATTAGTCTGGTTTCCTTTTTCCTAAAACGTGGGATTGAGCTCCCTCATTAAAGGCAGCTGGAATCCTGGCAATTTTCATTCTCTTGTTTCTATTTTTTCCTCCTTTTCTTCCCCATTCCCTTGTTCCCTGCCAGCAAAAGTCGAGTGTCATGAACAGAGAAGGGGGTTTCTTTGTTTCTCTGAGCTGTTCTGCTCTCCTGCTGCTGTTAGAAGGACTCAGCTAAAACACTCCTCCTATTCTAGCCTCCCTCTTTAAACTTCCCAATTCTAATTTTGTGTTTGTTTATGTATCAGAATACAGCCGGAAGGAACCTTGGAGATCTTCTAGTCCAACCCCCTGCTCAAACAGGAGCCCCTATACCATTTCAGACAAGTGTTGCAGATGCTGTGTGGAAAAGGAGAGGAGAGGAGAGGAGAGGAGAGGAGAGGAGAGGAGAGGAAAGGAGTACAGAAGTATCAACAAGAAAATGGATATTTCCATCCCAAAGTTGGAATATCTTCAAAGGAGGCAAAAGGTCCTGTAAAAACAGCTGATCCATCCTGCCAAAGGTTGCATAATAATAATACAGGTAGTCCTTGATTTACGACCATTCATTTAACAATTGTTCAAAGTTAGGACAGCACTAAAAAGTGATTTATAACTGGTCCTCACACTTATCTGTCACATGTGATCAAAATTCAGGTGCTTAGGCCTTTCCTTGAGAGCTCCGGGACGGGACTCGCGCGAAATTAAAAAAAAAAATAACTTCAGAAAAAGCGAGCGAAGAAGAAAGAGGCCGAGATTGAAGAGGAATCTCAGACCTTTCAAAAGAAGTGAGACCTACCGCCGGGAGATCCTGGGAAGCCGCAGACGGAGCAGCGGAAGCCGGCGACAGCCGAGCGGCCGGCAGGCCCGAAAACGCCGCGCCAAGCCGTAAGTTAAGGAGAGCCAGATAGCAGGCGAGAGACGAGCGGCGGAGCAGAAGGAGGACACCGGATCGCCGCCGAGGGGGCCTGCCGGCCTGCGGATGACCTCCAGAAGAGCTGGAGAGCGGAAGGAACGGCGGGAGAACAGCGGAGGAGGACTGGAGCAGCGAACAGAGGCGGAGACGGCCAGAGCCAGAAAGTAAGAAGCCGACAAGAGCAGAGAAGCGAGAGGCGGAAGCAAACGAAGCCGACAGGACGCCGACAAGAGAGGAGGAGAGCAGAGGGAGCAACAGAGAAGAAGAATACCTGCAGGAGGTGAGCTCTTAAAGGCAAAGAGGGTGGCTGAAAGACCAGAGGGGGAAGAGGAGGTGGAAAGCCTGGGAGAACTGGGAGAGGAAAGTGAGGAGAGAAGCCCACCAGCTGAGCCCCCTAAGCCAAGGGAACCAAGGGACCCAGAAGCAGGGCATACAACAGGCAGAAGCCAGGATGGTCTCCAAGCAGACCAAACAGATGCCCACAAAGGGACCTGCACCCTCCCCATACCAGCCTCCTGAAACATCCCAGCCTCCTGAAACACCAGGGAGCACCCTACCCACCCCCCCACCCTCCCATCCAACTACAGGCCCCCAGACCCATCTGTCAACTCAGGCCTGCCCAGCAGAGCACACGTTACAAGAAGTAAAAGAGATGTTGGGGATGCTGGTAAAAAGGATGGATGAAATGGAGAAAAAATTAGAGGAAGTGGGGACACGGATGGAGAGAAGGTGCATAGACGCAGAACAGAGGATGGAGAAAAGGTGCGAAGATATAAAACAGATGCTGTTGGACCAGGGCAGAGATCTAGAGAGAAAGCTGGAAGAACAACGCAGAGCGATGGCTGCAGACCTGGACCAATTTAAGGAGGCGATGCAAGCACACTACAAGAAGCTGGGGGATGAAATGGAGAAAAACCTCCAGGAGACCAGGGAGAGTGTGACAAAGAAGATAGAAGGAGTGGAAAACTACATGGAGGGACAGATAACAGAGATGAAAAGAATGGCCCAAGACCAATCCACCATGATGCAATATTGGCAACTGGAGTCCGCCATCAGATTTAGGGGATGGAAAGAGACAACAAATGAAACCCAAGAAGACCTGCGTAGAATCTTTGTAGGGGCCCTGGCAGCATTTCTGGGAAGGCAACCCAAAGGTATCGCGTGGCAATTCGACAGAGTCTACAGAGTCAACTCAAGGGCGGCAGCAATCAGGAACCTACCAAGGGATGTGGTCATCCACTTTACAACCAAGGAGTTCCGGAACCTTATCTCCGTAACATCCTACCACAAAAGCTTATACATAGAGGAGCAGGAGGTGAAGATATTGATTTCTGCGAGACAGAAAGAACTACAAGTTCCTGACCGACGAACTGAGACTATGCGCTCTGCGATACCGATGGGAAGCCCCTACGGGATGTCACTTTTCTTTAAAAATAAAAGATACTACCTGAACTCGGTCCAAGAAGCCAGAGAATTCCTTGCAAAGGAATTGACGTCGGATAGACCTCAATACACCATGAGAGAAGACGCAGAAGGGCCACCGGAACGACAGACGGACGCAGGAGCAAGAGAACGGAAAGGACCAACTCGAGACACGACGACACAGAGAACAGGAAGCAACAACAGAAAGGGAACAGGACAGACTGCAGAGGGCAGGACAACAAGATCCGCCACCAAACGCATGGAGCAGCACGACACGACCCCTCTACGCAACTTGAGCACCAACTTGGATACCATGGGAACGAGACCAAAGAAGAACGCAAGAGATAGAACATAAGCGGTCTTGCAAGAGTATCCTGAAACCGACGATGACAACTAAATACTTGACATGGAACGTTAACGGACTAAATTCCCCACAGAAAAGGAGAAAGATATTTCACTACCTGTATCAAGGAAGAAACGATATAATTTGCCTACAAGAAACACATATCAGAGCAGCAGACCAGAAATACTTAATCAGCAACAGACTAGGCACACATTTTGTCGCAGCGGCGCCACGAAAGAAGAACGGGCTTGTTATATACGTGAAGAAACATGTAATCGCTAAGCTAATAGAGTCAGACTCCCAGGGTAGATACCTAGCAATCGAAGTGACACAGGACGACAAGAAAATCCTGGTGATGGGCATATATGCACCAAATCAACAACAGGGAAAATTCTACAAAAAGGTACACAAGAAGTTAATACAACTCAACTACAGATCATGTATTATCCTGGGAGACTGGAACGGGGTCATAGAGATTACACTAGACAAGAAGAAAACAAAACCTAACCCACAGAAGCACTCTAAGTTGCCTAAATCCTTCTTCGACATGAAGGAAGACCTTGTACTGACAGACGTCTGGAGGGAACGGCACGGCAAAGAGCAAGAATTCACCTTTTTCTCCGACAGGCATCAATTATTTTCCAGAATTGACTTCATCCTGGCATCTAGTGACTTGCTAGTCCGCCTCAACACTGTGTCAATCCTACCCAAAGTACTAACAGACCATAACCCGGTAGGGATGGAATTAAGACAGGATCGGAAATCGAGGAGATCCTGGAGAATTAATGAAAACCTGTTTAGACACGGGAAAGAGGTGGCGGAATGCAAAAGTGCCATGAAGGAATTCTTTAGTATAAATATGGACAATGAAACACCCATTGAAATGATTTGGGATGCTAGCAAGGCATTTATGCGCGGGATCCTCATGAATATGAACGCCAGGCACCGACGCAAACAAGAACGAAAAAGAAAGGAACTAGAGGAGGAGATAAAGAAACAGGAACAATTATTAATAAAAAGACCGGAGGACAAAGCCACAAAAGAAGGAATGAAGATACTAAGAAAACAATTTGACATGCTGATAGCGGATCAAGTAGCATGGAATATACAATATGCAAAACACAAGACATTCTGTAGCGCCAACAAACCGGGTCGGTGGCTGGCTTACACCATAAGAAAGAAACAGAAAGCCCGCATAATTGAAAAGATAGAGTACAAAGGCAAGGAAGAATTCAAACAGGAAACCATTAAGAAAGCTTTCACCGAGTTCTACTCACAGCTATATGCTGAGGAGAAGATACAGGACAAAGAGATAGAAAAGTTTCTACAAAACGAACAATTAATGGTACTGACCGATACACAACGAGATGCCCTGAACGCCCCAATCACGAAGGAGGAAATACACTCAGCGATCAAACAACTGAAAAAAGGAAAATCACCTGGGACGGATGGGATAACAGCTATCTATTACAAGCATCTCCAAGAGGAAATGATAGAACCCCTCAGAAAGCTATTTGTCAACATACAAGAAGGAGGCCAAGTCCCACCCTCCTGGAAAACAGCCTACATTTCTCTAATCCCCAAAGAGGGAAAAGATAATGCACTACCGGCTAACTATAGGCCCATCTCACTATTGAACACTGACTACAAACTCTTCACAAAAGTGCTGGCCAACAGATTAATGACTGTATTACAAAAAATAATTCACCCGGATCAAACGGGGTTTATACAAGGACGTCAGATGAAAACCAACGTGAGACAGCTGCTGAACATAATAGAGTACTTGGAAAGGCACAACCAGGTACCTGCTACCCTCATGTTTGTGGATGCAGAAAAAGCCTTTGACAGACTGAATTGGCCATTCCTGACGAACCTAGCCCGGGGGATGAAAATGGGAAAGCAGTTCCTCAACTCCATAATAGCAATCTACCAGAAACAAACGGGCCAGATCATTGTGAACGGCGAACTAACAGACCCATTCAACATAGAAAGAGGCACGAGACAGGGCTGTCCGCTGTCACCACTGTTATTTGTCTTAACGATGGAGATTCTGCTGAACAAGATAAGAGCAGCAGAGGACATAAAGGGCATACAGATTGGACAACAGGACTACAGACTGTGTGCCTTTGCAGACGACCTACTGGTGACAGTATCGCAACCAGTACAATCAACAAGGAGTTTGATGGAGATAATGAAAGACTATGGCAAGGTATCAGGTTTTAAAGTCAACATATCAAAAACGAAGATGCTAGTTAAAAATCTAGACAACAAAGCAA
The DNA here is from genome assembly GCA_034064705.1 of Bothrops alternatus. NCBI lineage: Eukaryota > Metazoa > Chordata > Lepidosauria > Squamata > Viperidae > Bothrops > Bothrops alternatus. The sequence continues at coordinate 157,335 of JARGCV010000183.1, read as the reverse complement.
AACAGGACTTGGAAAGAATAACGGGTTGTGAAATAGTTAAGAAAGTTAAATACCTGGGAGTGGAGATAGAAACAACAAATGCGAAATTATACAAAAATAACTACGAGGTGCTGTGGAGCAAGATATAAGCAGATCTGGAAAGGTGGAAAACACTACGACTATCCTTGCTGGGCAGGATAGCAGCAGTAAAGATGAACGTCTTGCCAAGATTTCTATTCCTCTTTCAAATGCTACCTATACTCAAAAAGGATGTGGACTTGGACAGTTGGCAGAAGGGCGTCAACAGATTTATTTGGGACGACAAGAGACCGAGGGTGAAACTAAAAATCATCCAGGACACGAGGAAGAGAGGGGGACTAAAAATGCCGAACCTAAAGCTATACTACTATGCAGCGACGTTGGTGGCGTTGAGTGACTGGATCAATATGACGAATGATAGAATACTGAATATTGAAGGGCATGGTCTACTATTCGGCTGGCACGCATACTTAGTATACGACAAAAAGGCAGACAGGAACTTCAAGGAGAACCCACTACGAATCCCATTGTTATGGGTCTGGAAGAAATATAAACACCTCCTACACGACAAGATTCCCATCTGGACGATCCCCGGACACGCGATAGGGGATGTAAACACATCCCAAGGGCAAGAAGTGGTGCCCTACAGTAAACTTGTACTGGAAGAAGAAAATGGGTTCTCCTTGAAACCCCAAACAACGCTAGCAGACGAAGGAATAGGAGGTACCTGGCTATCATATCTACAACTGCAATCAAGGTGGCATAAAGACAAAAAGAAGGGCTTATCCCAGACTGACGAGGATCTAATTAAACAGATTAGAGAACAGGGGATCATGCACATCAAACGAGTGTACAGCATCCTGGTAGAAATGGACTCTGAAACCGAGCTAGTCAAGAACTGTATGATAAAGTGGGAACAAGACTTTGGGCATTCTATCACCATGGACACGTGGGAGAAAATCTGGGTGAGAAATGTGGAATTTACGAAATCGCAACATTTAAGGGAAAACTTCTACAAGATGTTCTATAGGTGGCACCTCGACCCGAAAAAACTATCACTCATCTATCCAGACTCCCAGCCCAAATGCTGGAGGTGTGGCGACGGGGAGGCTACCTACTTTCATGTATGGTGGACATGCAGAAAAATCAAAGCCTTCTGGAGGAAGATATGGTGGACACTCCAAACCATTTTCAAAAAGCGTATTGAATTTCTACCTCAGGTTTTTTTGTTAGGGATAACAAAGGACTACACTACCTCAGAGACGAGCTTATTTCTGAACTTGATCACAGCAGCCAGATTGTTGGTGGGACAATACTGGAAGAATCCAGAAATACCGCCTATAGAAGAATGGACTGTGAAAGTAACAAATCTGGCGGAAATGGCGAAAATATCGGCATACCTGAAAGATCGCTCAAATGAACAATATTTGGCAGACTGGAAACAGTGGATAGACTATATACAAGAGAAACACCAATCAAACAAAATGCACCTGGCGTTTAGTTGAGGCTCGACGTGAAGAGCGAAGAATGTTTACCAAATCAAATGTTTACAAAGACTAACACCTAATGTTGTATGCCTATGTTGTATGACGAAAGCCTCTTAATATGATCATATGCTTAATGTTGTTTGCTCTAATATTGATAAAGCGGATTGAATTTCTATCTCAGGTTATGAAACTTCTACCTCAGGATCATTGGTTAGGGACTATAAAAGATTGTACTATTACTGAGACGAAGTAAATTCAGAAGCGTGACTGAACAATATGTGATAGACTAGATATAGTAGATAAACCATATCCAAGATCTACCTCAGGTTATTAAACTTTTACTTCAGGATTTTTGGTTAAGGATCAGAAACGATTGCACTAATACTGAGATGAATAATATGTTATAGACTAGAAACTGTGGATAGACTATAGAAAAGAGAAACACTAATCAAATAAATTGTAACAGGCGTATAGTTGAGGCTTGATGTGAGGAGTGAAAAATGCTTACCAAACTAGACATTTATAAAGATTAACACTTAGTGATGTATACCAGGTGCTATGATGATTGATGCATACTATGATTTTATGTTCAAGGCTGATTGTATGAATGTAGATAGACCATATACAAGAGCTGTATTTTCAGGTCCTATTAATATGAGCCCAGACTTAATGTTGATTGCTTTAATATTGGAAAAGCGTACTGAAGTTCTACCTCAGGATACTGAATTTCTACCTCAGGATCTTTTGTTAGGGATCATAGAGCTTGATGTGAGGAATGAGGAATGTTAACTAAACCAGACGTTCACAAAAACTGATCCTTAGAATTGTATTGCAGGATATATGATGATTGTTTTTTAATATGAACTTATGTTTAATGTTGATGGTTTTAATAAAATAATTTAAAAAAAATTCAGGTGCTTGGCAATTGGCATGTATTTATGATGGATGCAGCATCCTGGGGTCATGTGATCACCATTGGCAACCTTTCAAGGGGGCTTCTGATAAGCAGAGTCAATGGGGGAAGCTGGATTTGCTTAACCACTGCACTTAACAACCGCCTGGTTTAGCAACAGTTCCTGTCCCAATTGTGGTCATAAGTTGAAGACTATCTGTATAGAGAGCCATTTCACTGTTTCCTTGGGAAATGAAAATGTTTAGTTTCAATATGGGGACAGACACAGGAGCTGATAAAAGCCTGAAGCTTTGAAACAGCCACTCACAATCTGTGGAGTCCTTGGTGCTCTTTGGGTGTCATTCCCAGCCAGCATTTCAGAATTAACAGAATAATAAAATAACAGTGTTGGAAGGCACCTTGGAGGTCTCCTAGTCCAACCACTTGCTCAAGCAGGAAACCCTATTAACAGGTTGTGATGAAACAGCATGAGATTGCATACTTTGGGTTAAATGTAAACTGCTCCCAGTAGCAGATCTGAGCTACAAAACATCCCAGCCACTACTAGAAGCCAGCAAAGAGGTACCAAAAACTTTTTTACCAACTGTAATAGGATTATGTTGCATTGCTGGTGATGTCCCAGAGTGTTATTTTTTATTATTTGGGGGAGATCAATGGTTAATATAACAATTGTTTGAGACTTTCAGAAGAAGCAAAATTGTCTTATCTTCCCAATATCACCCTCCTAACAGATGGAGAAGTCTTTCCTGCACTGAACAACTGCATGAAATGGACTTGTGCTGCAGGACACCCAGCCATGCCAACTTTTCTAACATCCTGCTAATTATCCCCATGCTCCTAAACTGGCATCATTCTCTGAGCACAGTCAACATTTAACCCTACAGATCTGAGCATCCTTGACTGGCAAGAAGAGTGCAGGTGCTTTTAACAGGGAGATTGGGTGAGGTGGGGTGGGGGCAGGGGTTTAAGACATTTGCAGACTGAGCACCTTGAGGGAAAGTCATCCATCATAAATCCTGTCCCTCTCCTTTTTAGTGTGTTAAGATAGATGCCGGTCTCAGAATCTCACTGATCAAAGGTGAAAGGACTTTGGGGAACAAGAAGTCCTGCTGAATGGATTAGACTGAAAATCTGTTTGATCTGGCATTAGCGGTGTGAAAATGGGCAAGGAGGGGGCAGAGTGCTTGGTTATGAGACTGATGCACAAACAGACTGGAGTGACATGGTATTTCTCATTTCTCCCTCAGGGTTGGAATCTGTTTATTTGATTTTATATCTTTTCTTTATTATCTTTATGAATAACTCAAGGCAACTAATATTCCTTCCTCCTCCAATTTCCCCATAACAAAAACAATTCTGGGAGGTGAGTTATTTATAAGCCTTGCAGAACTGGAGAGGTGTGTGGGGCAAGGTGGTACCGGTAGTTGTGGTGCTGCGCGGTGCACAAAAGTGTCTGGGTCCCAAAGCAAACTTCTCAAATGCCCCCCCCTTGATGAAAGAACACACACACATAAACACCTTGGTGAGAGAACTTCAACCCTCCCCACGCCCCCCTTGATAATTCAGTACCCCCCCACACACAGAGACCCCTCCAAATGCCCCTCTTGGGGTAGAAGTCTACTCCCCTGACACACAGTTTCTCTCTCTCTCTCTCTTTGTCCCTTCAGAAGCCCCCCCCGACACACACACACACACACACACATACGTGCTCCCTCATTCCTTCACAAGCAGCATGAAACAGAAAAACAGCGAGGACAGAAGGATGCTCCGCTTCCCTCAAGGCGACGGCTCTTCCCTCTTTCCCTAGTTTCTTCTTTTCGTTTTTCTCTAGTTGCGGTGCTGTGGCCCCCGTGCGTGCGGCCACTAGGTGGCTGCAGAGAGACCCGGCCCGCTCAGATGCTTTGCTGCCATCTCCTGGTCAGAGGGAGAATTGCAGCTGGGGTAGGGGTGCCAAAGCCAGGATACTTAGTCTTAAAGCGGGGGCAAGCGGCTTCCTCGTGCCATCCCTGGCTTTACAGGCATGGGTCTCGCTCGTTCCTGCTTTTTCCAAGCCTTCGATCCCTGGAATGGGCCAAGGGACAGGCAGCGAAGGGCAGGGCAGAGATAGGGAAGTGCTGGCGGGGCTCTGACACGGCACGTGCGTCTTCACTCGGGAACTAAGCCCGGGAAAGACCTCTGCAGGAGATAAAGGTGAACGGCGGCCCAGCAGCGTTAACTCAACGGCACGCTCCGGATTAGGCTGGCGGTATGATTCTTGATAAAACTGCTTCTCGGGCGACTGGTTGGGGGCTTTCCTTCTTGTCCTTTTGCAGCCCATCCCGGTCTTGGGGTGCAGGTACACACGCATCCGATCACTGCTTCCCCACTTCTTCTAACTCGGATCCTTCGGTTGCGCCCTGACCCGCAAAAATGGATTAAACGGTCCCGTTCTTTACGTTATTTGAGAAACTCTTCCCAAACGCCACCCTCTGGGGGTTAATCTAGAGCAGGGCTTTTCAACCTTTTCACCCATTATACCACTTTTAGGATATGGCAACATCCGAGTACCACCAGTCGCCTAGCAAGGTGTCAAAAACTTGATGACCCCCCCAAAAAAGAAAAAAGTGATAAAGTACAGGTAGTCCTCGACTTACAACAGTTCCCTTAGTGACTGTTCGAAGTTACAATGGCACTGAAAAAAGTGCTTCCCAAGCCACAGCCGAGCAAGACACCTGCCTGCCCACCCGGCGGCGTTCTTCCTCCTATCCGAGCTTTTCATTGTTGTGAGCATTTCTGTTGATTGGCAGTGGGGGTGGGGTGGGGGTGTTTGGTTTTTATTCCCCCTGTCTGCTGGGTGGTTGCAGCAGGTTTTGGTCACTTCACATGACCCTGGGACACTGTGACCGTCATAAATATGAATCAGTTGCCAAGCATCTGAATATAAATCACAAGACTCTGGAGATGCTGCAACATTCCAGCTGATCGGTGCTTCTTCTGGGCTCAGCAAAAGCGCCAGAATCAGCACCCAGCTCCAGCTGGAGCCTGGCGCTGATCCTGGCGCTTCCGCTGAGCCCTGACAGCCCTGCAGCTCCAGCCATCTCTCGCTCAGGCTTGTGCGGTGCTGGCTCATTCCCCTCCCCCACTACCACTTTTCTAGGATGGTTGCGTACCACCTGCCAGGTGCCAATGTACCACAGGTGGTACCCATACCACTGGTTGAAAAGCCCTGATCTAGAGCTCCAGATGGAAGTGACGCAGCGCCCTCTATAGTTTTCACTGAATAACTACCGCCATTTAAAAAAAACTCCGCTTGGTCTCCCATCCGTCCCCCTGACAATGAGCCTCTCTGCCTTTTGGCTACAGGGTGGAAATGACAAAGGCAGAAGACAGAGCAACTACTGAGTGCATCACCCTGACCTTTGGGACAGGATATTTTATGCACTCTCACACCTATTTTTTATTTAAAAAAAAAACTCCTCTCCTGTGCGTTTGCAAAAACACCCGAGGGATCTTCCTGGTGTAAGTGATGGCGGCCAAGGAGAGCTGGCAGGATCCACCCCACCCCACCCCACCCCGTCTTATCTGCAATCCGGCCGCTGCTCTGCTTATTTCTGAGCACTATTAAACACGGGACGGCTCCATCTGCACGGATTCTTCATGATTCCCGTATGCAGCGGAAAGTGGTGGGGTGTGTTCGCTTCACTCCATTCTTTCCCTCGTGGGTGAGTTTGGAAAGGGGCGGTGGACTTCTGAAGCCAAAGGAGCCGGGGAGGATGGGGGGGGGGGCAATTTTTCACCTTCTCCTTCCCTCCCTCTGCGGTGAATTTGCTTTTTGGTCCTCTCTTCCCCGATGGTGGAGAGAGAGCCTCTCTCCTCGGGGGAGCGCAACCTCACCCTCCCAGGGCGGGTGGGCTGTCGCTTTTCCTTGAGCTCGGCGGCGGCCTCTGAGACCTGCACACGGACCCAGGACGCCGGACCCCGCTTCTGCTGGTGCCGGGGTGCGGGGGGTGGCGTCTGCGCGTGCACGGTCGAGCTTCCCATCTCCCGCTCGGGGAGCCGGTTCTCAGGCAAGGCAGGGATCCGACCCGATCCCTGCTTCTCTTCACTCCCTCCCTCCCTCCCCGCCTTCCAGCGCCCAGGACTGCGGCGCTGGGCTCCTTCGGCTGCGCCGGCTTCGCAACCTGCTTCTGCCGAGCTGGTGGTGAGGCTCAGGGACGGGTGTTGAATGCTAATAACCCTCCCCGGTGCGCGCGCGCGCGCGCGCGCCTGCCTGCCTTTGCCTTTGCCTTTGCCTTTGCCTTTGCCTTTGCCTTTGCCTTTGCCTTTGCCTTTGCCTTTGCCTTTGCCTTTGCCTTTGCCTTTGCCTTTGCCTTTGCCTTTGCCTTTGCCTTTGCCTTTGCCTTTGCCTTTGCCTTTGCCTTTGCCTTTGCCTTTGCCTTTGCCTTTGCCTTTGCCTTTGCCTTTGCCTTTGCCTTTGCCTTTGCCTTTGCCTTTGCCTTTGCCTTTGCCTTTGCCTTTGCCTTTGCCTTGCAAGATCGGGGGGAAAAGGACAGGCGACGCGGTCTGGTCTGCATTAAAGGAATAAAAATATATCAACCCCCCCTCCCCGTCCTCCTCTTTTTCCTCCTCCTCCTTTCCTCCACCTTCTCCCTGTGCGCTTCTTCTCTCCCTCCGTCTCCTCGTACCCCTCTTTTATTTATTTATTTATTTATTTATTTTTGCACCGCCGCGTGTCTTTATAGAAAGGTGACCCGGGGAAGGGTGGTGGTGGTGGTGGAGAAGAATAAAAGGGAGGGGTGGTCTAAGAGACAAATAAGGAAGGAAGGAAGGAAGGAAGGAAGGAAGGAAGGAAGGAAGGAAGGAAGGAAGGAAGGAAGGAAGGAAGGAAACTCAAAGCTGTAAGCGATGCAGAGATTTCTACGCTGGAGGCCCCGGGAAAGGCAGCTGGGAAGCAGGGGTGGGGGAGAAGGCAGCGGGGCTTTCCCCCTTTATTTATTTATTTTAGCCCCTCCTCGCCGGGCCCGCTTCGGCGCCAGGTTCTGCTTTAACTTTGGGATGCAACATGTGTAGCACGGAAGCCTGAACAACCTTGAACGGAGACAGATGGTGGGGGGTGGGGGGAGAGAGAGAAGCTAAAGGGGGGGGCGCCTGAGCGGTGAATAAAGATCGGAAAGAAATTTTGGAAGGGAAGGAGAGGGGAAGATGTTGCTGGTGGTTCCGCGGCTGGTTGGATTTAGCGCTTGTTTGATTTCCCGCAGGAGGAAAAGAAACGGGGGTGGGTGGGTCGAGGCTAGGAAAAAATATTACATTAAAAAAAAACCAAAATCCAGAAAGAAAAATACAGACCATCTCTTTCTCTGTGTATCTCCAGAGGCGGAGAACATTTTGCTCCTCTCTTCAGTTTCCTGGTTTATCCTTTTCCCCAGGAGTTGTCATGAAAAGGTAAGCTGGATTTAATGGTTTAATTCGCTGCTTCTTTTTAGTCCCCCTCTTCTTTCATGTATTGAATGTGTACCTTCCCCGCAGCGAACGTCCCGGTGCTGTGGAACAGAGTCGCAGCACGGAGGTTTATTACTTGGCGGTTTTCGGGGTGGGTGGGGGAGAGAGCTCCTGCTCCATCGCTGCCTCGTTCGGGGGGCCTTTTTTTCCTTTTGGTGGGGACAGGGAAAGAGGGGAACCCTGGGTGGAAAAAGGAAGGAGACCCTCCCTCCCTTTGGAAAGAAAAAAGCATTTCTCCCTCCACCCTGATGTCACAATTTTGTCCTCTGCCTTTTCTGTGGGACGTGCCCCCAGCCCGAGGTTTGAGTTCAGACTTCTAAAAGCATATTATTGCCTCCTCTTACCTGCCCCCAGGGGCTTGGTTTGCAGGGAAAAAAGAATGGGTGACTGGCCTCTCTGTTAGTCCCCTTCTCTCCTCCCCCTCCCCCGTTTTCTGGTATTCATGTGTGTGTGTGTGTGGTGTGTGAGAGAGTGTACCCTCACCCATGGTTTGTTTGTGGCATTGAACATCCAGACTGCAAGAGTATGAGATGCCAAAAAAAGGTGTGTTTTTTTTTAACCTCATTACTGTATTCTGAATTAATCCATACGGGTCTGGAACTGCAAAAGAATCAGAAAGACCAGAGATGTACACTATAGAGACTTCACTACAGCCTCTGCCTGTATCTGTATTGGTGAAAAGGGGAAAAAATGCAGCTTAACTGAAGGGCATCTGCTCTCTTTCCCCCTTTAGGAGAGAGAAAGGGATGCTGGGAGGGGAGGGGAGGGGGGAAATGCCCATTTGATTCCCCCCCAAAGAGTTCCTTTTCTCTTGTGGCGTGGAGTGGCCTCTGGGCAGGGAGGGCAAGGGGTGGCCGGCAGGAAGGTTTAAAATTGGGAATGATCCCGACTTCCGGTTCCGGTCACGAGGACCGGAGCCATCCTTGGAAAGCTCTGGGACGGCTCGCTTTTTAAAATTGAATTGCTGGACCGCCGGGGGAGTGAATCGCTGGAGGAGAAGATCCGACCGAAGAGGACCCCCGGCCCGATCCAGCAAGGTGAAAATCGCTGCCGAAGGGTCCGGGAGGGCCGCGGAAGGGGCCGAGGAAGCCGGCAGCGGCTGGCTGGCCGGCTGGCCCGAAGACGCCGCACTACAGGAGGGAGCTGGCGCGAGCGGAGCGACGAAAGAGGAAAATGCCGACACGAGCAGCAAAGGCCGCCGGGAGGGTCTGCCCACCTGAAGAAGACCCCCGGACGAGCCGACTAAGGAGAAGAACGCCGGGAGAGCAGCGGAGAGGGCCTGGCGCAGAAAACAGAGGCGGAGGCGAATGGATTGGAAAGAAAGCAGGCACGAGCGGAGGCAAATGAAACGAGCAGAAGGAGGCAAAGACTACCTGCGTGAGGTGAGCGGGCCGCTGGGAGGGTCTACCGGACGGAAGAGGACCCTCCAAAGAGTAGTTTAAGGAGAAGAGGGCCGCGGGAAGACCAGAGGGGGCCTGGAGTGAATTACAGAGTCACAGGGGGAAAGCACAGAGGGAGGCAGAGACAAAGAAACAGCAAGGAGGGAGAAGGTGGAAAGCCTGAAGGAACCAGCAGAGAGACGGGAAGGGAGAAGCCCCCTCAGCTGCGCCCCTGAACCAAGGGACACAGAATCCCAGGGCCAACACAGTGAACACACAAAGGGAGGAAGCAGGGGAAAAGAGAGAAAGCAGCCAGAACATAATAGCTCTGGAGCTGGGAAAGAGAAATTTGGAACATCATCTATTATTCTAAAAATCAACAGACAAGCAGGGCCAACAATAGGCAGAGGCCAGGATGGCCTCCAAACAGACCAAACTGGTACCCACAAAGGGACCTGCATCCTCCCCAGCTCAGCTTCTTAAAACACCAGGGAACACCCTACCCACCCCCCACACCCTCCCATCCAATCACAGGCCCCCAGACCCATCTGGTAACCCAAGCCTGCCCAGCAGCACACATGATGCAAGAATTAAAAGAGATGATGGAGACGCTGGCAAAAAGGATGGATGGAATGGATAAAAAGTTGGAGGAAATGGGTACAAGTTTGGAGAGAAGGTATATATATTCCGGTGGCTTCGCCGGCGTCGCTGGAGTCTCTACTGTGAGGCTCCGTTCTCTGGGTTTGTAAAGCCGCTAACAACAGCGCTCATCAGCTGTTTGTTGCGGTGGAAAAACCCCTCTTCGGGTAAAGAAGAGGTGTAGAGCCTCAAGAGCAAGGTTGAGCCCTTCTAAGATCCCTGGAAAAAATTTTCAGGGGCAGAGAAGGTGTGTTCCCTAGGCACTTGAAATGCTCCTGCCCAGAGACGCTTCTGTCGGCTGACAGAAATAGACGTCGCGACCGCCTCTGCTTTTAAGAGAGAATAATAAGGATCTTATACAGATGGAGTGAATACAGGAGACCTTTGAGTATTGCAAGTATTTTGTTACTTTGTTTCTGCCTTTGTACTTATAACTTTTTTGAATCAACATAATCCCTTCAAAATGGCGATTGTTCTTTGTACTCAGTGAAAGTGAAGAAAATGAAAGTGATCAAAGCGCTGGAAAGTGAAACTGAATTTTCTCTTCTCTTTTTGAAGTGATGCTTGAGAGACTATTTAGACTTGAATTATTTACTAAACTATAATGTAAATTGGATTTTAAAAGAAATTGAGAAGGGAGGAATTGGCAATTTTTAAAAAATTTTCTTACTCTTTCCTTTTTTTTTTTTAACTATGACTACGAGACAAAAGGCAGCAATTGCGAAGGCAGCTATGCCCTCTCCAGGGCAGCTTGTAAAATCACAATCTGCTCCTTTAGTATCTCAAGAGCCTATACAGCCTCCTCCAGAAATGCTTACAATGAAAGATTTACAGTCTGCATTAACTGTTGCATTATCTTCAGTAAATGTTGCATTATTTTCAGTTAATGATAGGTTGGAGAAACTGGAGGATAAACTGGAGAAAAAGATGGCAGAACAGAAAAAAGATTTTAAAGCTATGTCAGAAGCTTGTAATTTAGAGATGAGAGAAGATATAGTTGAAGCCATGAAAGGAGTATGGAACTATACTATTGGAGCTGATGAAGAAGAAAAATTGGAAAATGTTGAGCAACAAAGTGAGGATGCACAGGACCAGGTTATTATGACACAATTTCACCAGATGCAGTTTGCTGTCAGAATTAGAGGATTTAAAGAGGAACTGCATGCAGTACTGAAAGAATTTGCTACAGGAATATTAACCAGATTCTCTCCTCCAAATGAAAATGATTTGCAATTGACTGTTGAGTACTTTATAAAACAACCTATACAAGAAGAGGACAGTACTCAGAATAAAGAGGTTAAAGGGAAATGGTTTGATTGTATTGGGGAGGAAGAGGATTTGTTTCAAGATAGGAAGCAGCAAGAAGATCAGGATAAACAAGGACAAAGATTTGAAATGTTATTGCAACGAAATTATATGGTCAAGAGAAATAGAGGATTAATGCCTAGGTTAAGATGGTTTCTATGGATTCAAAAAATACTGCAAGGAAAAAAGAGAGACTTATTACTTGGAAGGGAGGCTCTGTTTTCGAGATTTGACTGGCAAAGGAGAAAACCCCGAATTCGACTGAAGGACAAGTTAAAAGTATGGATGGATTCAAGGTTCAAGATTCTGAACAAAGTGCAAGAGAAGATGAGTAATGGAAGAATGTATTTGGACTGAAATGATTTAAGGGTTGACAATACAGATTGGTGGATATGCATTATGTGATTTGATGGCTGAAGGAATGCAAGCTGGAAATGGTGTAATTAGTTTGTATCTGTTATGGGGTTTATTTGATAGATGGGAAAGCCCAGAAACCGCTTGAAAAGTGAAATTTAAATTATATGTAAGGTACTAAAGCAATCTAAGTTTATGGGTTGATTTTAATATTAAGTTTATGAGTAAAAGGTATGAAAGGAAGTTGAAGGGAAGATTTAAACGAAGAGAGGATGTTTATTGGATGATATATTAAATTGATTAAGAATATACTTTTTGAATTGAGGGGTTTACTGATATTACGTGTTTACGGTGACTCTATATAACCTCTTAATGAATTGAAGTGTTTTAAAAGTTTGACTTAGATTGATGGACTAGATACGTAAATGAAACTTGTTATTCTTAACAAGGTGATCTGTTTGGGATTAGATATGTATTAGAATTGAGAAATGTAAGGTAGAGATTGTATGTAGTATATTTTTTAATTCTTGTTAGGATTATATTATAATTTTGTTTGATGAAGCGGGTTTTCCTTTATTATACCCTGTATTCACTCTGGGAAGTCCGGGGGGGGGGGTTAGGGAGGATTTATAAGTTTATATTTTATATTTTATGTTTTCTCAGCTGTAATTGGGGTGGAATAGTTAATTATTGTTATTAAGGGGTTGCTTGGGTGGCCTCTGGGCACCACATCTGATGGAAAGAGAAAGGAGGAGTGAGGGCTGATGTAAGTAGATAAGAAGGGGGAAAGGTAGGGATAGATGGGTGGATTAGTAGGATGGAGATAGAGAAGGGGGGAGAAGTACGTAGTTAGTTGGTAAGTGAGGGGAGGTTAGGGTTAGGGGGGATGTGGTGGGGGTTCTGAGCAGCAATGTTAAATGTTTGGTAAAGCTGGTCTATGATTATTTTCAGTTGAGTTGTATTGAAATATGTACCTATGTTGTGTTGTGTTTATGGATTGTTGTTTATTTTAATATTATGATTGATTTGAGTATCTTTTTTCTTTTTTGTCAAAAATTAATAAAAAATATTTAAAAAAAAAAGTTGGAGGAAATGGGTACAAGGTTGGAGAGAAGGTATATAGACGCAGAACAGAAGATGGAGGAAAGGTGCAAAGATATAAAACAGATGCTGGTGGACCAGGGCAGAGATCTAGAGAGAAAGTGGGAAGAACAACGCAAAGCGATGGCTGTAGACCTGGACCAAATTAAGGAGGCAATGCAAGCACACTACAAGAGACTGGGGGATGAAATGGGGAAAAATCTCCAGGAGACCAGGGAGAGTGTGGAAAAGAAGATGGAAGGAGTGGAGAACTACATGGAGGGACAGATAGCGGAGATGAAAAGGGTGGCCCAAGACCAATCCACTATGATGCAATACTGGCAAATGGGGTCTGCTATCAGATTTAGGGGATGGAAAGAGACAACAAACGAAACCCAAGAAGACCTGCTCAGACTCTTTGTAGGGGCCCTGGCAGCATTTCTGGGAAGGAAAGCCGAAGATATTGCGTGGCAATTTGACAGAGTCTACAGAGTTAACTCATGGGCGGCAACAAACAGGCACCTACTAAGGGATGTGGTCATCCACTTCGCAACACAGGGGTTCTGGAACCTTATCTCCGTAACATCCTACAACAAAAAATTATACATAGAGGAGCAGGAGGTGAAGGTATTGAAGGAGATCCCCCCGACGATGCTACGAGACAGAAAGGAATACAAGTTCCTGACCAACGAGCTGAGATCACGCGCTCTGCAATACCGATGGGAGGCCCCATCAGGAATGTCACTTCTCTATAAAAATAAGAGGTATCACCTGAACTCGATCCAGAAAGCCAGAGAATTCCTTGAAAAGGAACTGAAGACGGACGGACCGTAAACCACAACGAGGGGCAACGGAGATGGACCACTTGAAGGCGGAAGGGACCTAGAACAACGTCCAAACTACTCAGAAGCACAGACCGGTGCAGCAACAGGAGAAAGGAATGGACCACCTCGAGATACGAGGACACAGAGAGCAGAGGGCAACAAAACCAAGGAAACAGGACAGAATACGGAGTTCAGGCAACTACGATCCACTACCAAACGCACAGATCAGCAATACAAGACCCCAATACGCAACATGAGCACCAATCCGGATACCATGGGAACGAGACCAAAGAAGAAAACAGGAGAAAGAGCAGAAGCGGTCTTACAAGAGTATCCTGAAACCGATGATGGCAACTAAATATTTGACCTGGAACGTTAACGGATTAAATTCCCCTCAGAAAAGGAGGAAAATATTTCACTACCTGTATCAAGGAAAAAACGACATAATTTGCCTACAAGAAACACACATCAGAGCGGCGGATCAGAAATATTTAATCAACAACAAACTAGGCATACAATTTGTTGCAGCGGCACCAGGAAAGAAGAATGGGATTGTTATATATGTAAAGAAACATGTAATAGCTAAGCTAATAGAGTCGGACTCCCAGGGTAGATACCTAGCAATCGAAGTAACACAGGAAGACAAGAAGATTCTGGTGATGGGCATATATGCACCAAATCAACGACAAGGGAAATTCTACAAAAAGATTCACAAGAAGTTATTACAGCTCAACTACAGATCATGCATTATAATGGGAGACTGGAACGGTGTCATAGAGATCGCCCTGGACAAGAAGAAGACTAAACCTAACCCGCAAAAGCACTCCAAGTTGCCTAAATCCTTCTTCGACATGAAGGAGGACCTTGTACTGACAGACGTATGGAGGGAAAGGCACAGCAAAGAGCAAGAATTCACCTTTTTCTCCGACAGACATCAGTTATTCTCCAGAATTGACTTTATCCTAACATCTAGCGACTTGCTGGTTCGCCTAAACGCAGTGAAAATCCTACCTAAAGTGCTAACAGACCATAACCCGGTAGGGATGGAAGTAAGACAGGATCGGAAATCGAGGAGATCCTGGAGAATCAATGAAAACCTGTTTAGACATGAGGAAAAGGTGGCTGAATGCAAAAGTGCCATGAAGGAATTCTTCAGTATAAATATGAACAATGAAACACCCATTGAAATGATTTGGGACGCTAGCAAGGCATATATGCACGGGATCCTCATGAACATGAACAATAGGCACCGTCGTAAACAAGAACAAAAAAGAAAGGAGTTAGAAGATGAGATAAGTAAAAAGGAGAAGCTATTAATAGAAAGACCGGAGGACAAAGTCACTAAAGAAGGAATCAAAATTCTAAGAAAACAATTTGACTTGCTGATGGCAGAACAAGTGGCAAGGAATATACAATACGCAAAACACAAGACATTCTGTAATGCCTACAAACCGGATCGATGGCTGGCTTATATCATAAGAAAGAAGCAGAAAGCCCGCATAATTGAAAAGATAGAGTACAAAGGCAAGGAAGAATTTAAACAGGAAACCATCAAGAAAGCTTTCACCGAGTTCTACTCAAAGCTATATGCCGAGGAGAAGACACATGACAAAGAGATAGAAAAGTTTCTACAAAACGAAAAGTTACTGGTACTCACCGATGAACAAAGAGATGCCCTGAATGCCTTAATCACAACGGAGGAAATACACTCAGCGATCAAACAACTGAAAAAAGGAAAATCGCCCGGGAAGGATGGAATAACAGCCACCTACTACAAGCATCTCCAAGAGGAAATGTTAGAACTCCTCAGAAAGCTATTTGTCAACATACAAGAAGGAGGCCAAGTCCCACCCTCCTGGAAAACAGCCTACATTTCTCTAATCCCCAAAGAGGGAAAAGATAATGCACAACCGGCAAATTACAGGCCCATCTCACTACTGAACACAGACTACAAAATCTTCACAAAAGTTTTGGCCACCAGACTAATGACTGTACTACAAAAAATAATTCACCCAGATCAAACGGGATTTATACAAGGACGTCAGATGAAAACTAATGTGAGACAACTGTTGAACATAATAGAGTACTTGGAAAGACATAAACAGGTACCCGCCACCCTCATGTTTGTGGATGCAGAGAAAGCCTTCGACAGACTGAACTGGCCATTTCTGACAAACCTGATCCGGGGGATGAAAATGGGAGAGCAGTTTCTCAACTCCATAGTGGCAATTTACCAGAAGCAGACAGGCCAGATCATTGTGAATGGGGACCTAACAGACTCATTCAACATAGAAAGAGGCACAAGACAGGGCTGCCCGCTGTCACCCCTGCTATTTGTTCTAACATTAGAGACTCTACTGAACAAGATAAGAGCAGCAGAAGACATAAAGGGCATACGGATTAGACAACAAGACTACAGATTATGTGCCTTCGCAGACGACCTGCTGGTGACAGTGTCACAGCCAGTACAATCAGCGAAGAGACTGATGGAGATAATGAAAGACTATGGTAGGGTATCAGGCTTCAAAGTAAACATATCTAAAACGAAGATGCTAGTTAAAAATCTAGACAACAAAGCAAAACAGGACCTGGAAAGAATAACGGGTTGTGAAATAGTTAAAAAAGTTAAATACTTAGGAGTGGAGATAGAAGCAACGAGTGCGAAATTATACAAAAATAACTACGAGGCGCTGTGGAACAAGATACAAACAGACCTGGACAGGTGGAAAACACTACAATTGTCCCTGCTGGGCAGGATAGCAGCTGTAAAAATGAACGTACTGCCAAGATTTCTATTTCTCTTTCAAATGCTACCCATACTCAAAAAGGACGTGGAAGTGGACGACTGGCAGAAGGGCATCAACAGATTTATTTGGGGTGGCAAGAAACCGAGAGTTAAATTAAAAATCATCCAAGACACAAGGAAGAGAGGGGGATTAAAAATGCCCAATCTAAAGTTATACTACTACGCAGCGGCATTGGTGGTGCTGAGCGACTGGATCAACATGACAAACAAACGAATACTGAATATTGAAGGGCATGGTCTACTATTTGGATGGCACGCATACCTGGTGTATGACAAAAAGGCTGATACGAACTTCAGAGAGAACCCCCTACGAACCCCGTTGTTGTGGGTCTGGACGAAATATAAGTACCTTCGTCACGATAAGATCCCCATCTGGGCGATACCTGGGCACGCAATAGGGGACATAAATACACCCCAAGGGCAGGAAGTGGTGCCCTATAGTAAACTGGTATTAGAAGAAGAAAATGGGTTTTCATTAAAGCCACCAAATACGCTAGCAGAAGAAGGAATAGGGGGTACCTGGCTATCATATTTGCAACTGCAGTCTAGGTGGCAAAAAGACGTGAGGAAAGGCTTATCCCGGACAGATGAGAACTTAATTGAACAAATTAGAGAGCAGGGGATCATGCATATCAAACGAGTGTACGGTGCTCTGATAGAAATCGACTCTGAAACTGTGCGAATCAAGACCTGTATGGTAAAGTGGGAACGAGATTTTGGGCATCCTATCACGATGGAAACGTGGGAGGACATCTGGGTGAGAAATGTAGAATTCACGAAAGCGCAACATCTAAGGGAAAATTTCTACAAGATGTTCTATAGGTGGCATGTAGATCCGAAAAAAATATCATACATCTACCCAGACACCCAACCTAAATGCTGGAGGTGTGGCAACGAGGAAGCTACATACTTTCACGTATGGTGGACATGTAGAAAAATTAAAGCCTTCTGGAGGAAGATATGGTGGACACTCCAAACCATTTTAAAAAAGCGTATTGAATTTCTACCTCAGGTTTTTTTTGTTAGGGATCATAAAAGATTGCACTACCACCGAGACGAACTTAATTCTGAATTTGATCACAGCAGCTAGGCTGCTGGTGGGACAATACTGGAAGAAGCCAGAAATACCACCTATTGAAGATTGGACTTTGAAAGTAATACATTTGGCAGAAATGGCGAAAATTTCCGCATATTTGAAGGATCGCTCAAATGAACAATATATGATAGACTGGAAACAGTGGCTAGACTATATACAAGAGAAACACCAATCAAATAAAATGTATCTGGCGTATAGTTGAGGCTTGACGTGAGGAGTGAAGAATGTTTACCAAAACAGACGTTTACAAAGACTAATACCTAATGTTGTATTTTTATGTTTTATGATGATTGCTTCTTAATATGATCTTATGTTTAATGTTGATTGCATTAATATTGAAAAAGCGTACTGAATTTCTACCTCAGGTTATTGAATTCCTACCTCAGGATCTTTTGTTAGGGATCATAAAAGATTGCACTACTAAAAAAAAAATGGGAATGATCCCCTGGGCCCTTGGGGAGTGGGATCCGGGAGCAAGGTGTCTTTGAGTTTTAGAGACGGGGAGATGTGCCTAATGGTTATGGGGCTTGGGCTGAGCCCGGAAAAGAAAGGATAGCGAAGAAGAGATGCCTCATGAAAGTAGTGGGGGACAGTGGTTAAAGTGGCATCCGATCCAGGCATCTTTAACTCTCTGTGGGGGGCTTTGTGATTAAAGTAACAGAGCATCCTCCCCACTGCAAGATTCATTCATAAAAGGGAGGGTGACTGGGGAATCAGAGAGTTATAGCTCCAGGGGTGGGTATTGCTGGGTTTTGTCCAGCTTCCAAGACGCGCACAGTCACAAACACGCATGCATACACACACAACATGCGTATGGCAGGGCCTTAGCTGAGAATGCCATTTGATGCTGGGATGGGAGGCACAAAAGAAGTCCCCTTTGGTCTGCTGGAGGAATTCCACTTGAGGGGTCCCCCCAAACGAAAGGATGCTTGGATGAGAAGCTGGCTAAGGTGAGCTGGTGGAGCTGGGCTGGGGTGACTCTTTCCATCCATCCCCAAAGGTGGAGGAACCACACCTCTCATCAACAGGAGGAAGGGCAGCCAAGGGCTGCTCTGATGGCAGGTCTTGGGGTCTGGAATGGAGAGAGAAGTGCCCAAAGGAAAGCCAGGTGTGGAAGGCTTAGGAGCTTTCTTTTTCCACCTCTCTAGGCAGCAGACTGGCTCCTAAAGATGCAACTCTTCCCCACATGGGGGGAGGTAGAATGCATGATTAGGTTGATTGGAGGTTTGTCTAAATCAGCCTCTTAATAAGAGGGTTGACAGGATGGGAATTAAGGGAGGGGGTTTTCATGAACAGAATGGAAAAGCTCGGATGCTGAGCTGCAGAGTAATTTATCTCCTGGTCATTGGAGAAAAAAAAAATCTCATTGCTGGCACTTCAAAGCAAAAGGGGCTAAGGGACAATGGAAATCTGCTGGTTTTCACTTCTCTCCCCCCACCTCCACCCCCAGAAAGACAAACATGCAGAAAGTTGAGGCAGGGTGGGAAAGAAGCCAGGACACCCTGTTGGTTCAAGCTGCATGTTCCCCAAATGATTGCACTGGCTGGTTCCCCATTTCTTAGCTAATGTCCTACAGAAGTTTGGGTTCCCCAACTTCTTGGTTGGAAATCCATAGCTGACTTCCCCACCACTCCCACTCCATCTACTGGAGCCAAGACCTATTTGTCTAGAAAGGCAAACAGTGAACAGTCTCTTGGCCAACTGTCTTCTTAAGCTTGCTCATCTCCAGAGGACAGAAGGGTGATTGGAGATGACAGCCTTGCTCTTTGGCCTGCCTGGCCAGCAGACTTGCTTCTCTTGGGGGGAGGGGGGAAAGAGGCTCAGTCATTGTGAGTTGGTGCCAAGATGCAGTGGAATTTTTGCAGATGTTTCCAAGGCTTTCCCAGATTTGGGCTCAGGTCCCTTTTGTGATGCCCTCCTAGCTCTTGGTTTTAAAAGGCACCTGGGATGGGTGGGTGGGTGAAACTGGAGATTAAAAATGAGACTGTGGGTTTTATAAAAGTTCTCTCACAATCATTCAAATAAGTTGGGTGGCCTGCAACTCTTTTGGAACTCTTGACACACAGCCATGGGCGGGGGAAAAAAAGGCAAAGCGTGGAGAACTAAGAGATGGAGGAAGGGAACAAAGATGGAGTTAGGCAGGAGGTAACAGAGATGGTGATGATGTTGGAGATTATAGGTCAGGTGCCATTCTTTGAACAATGATAAAGCAGGAGGGGCTGAACCAATGGGGGGTTGTCATTGTTCGACAAATGAAAAACTGTTTATCTTGGCTGGCATGTTTACATTTGTCCTACTGAGAATGCTCTTTCATCCATTCTGTTGCTACCAGACACTTTTCCTACACACAGCCTACGAGTGACCTGTGGAACCTGTTGTCACAGGATTCTGTCAGCAGGATGTTAAGCTGGTCTTTAAAAATGGGAGAGAGAGAGAGAGAGAGAGAGAGAGAGAGAGAGAGAGAGAGAGAGAGAGAGAGAGAGAGAGAGAGAGAGAGAGAGAGAGAGAGAGAGAGAGAGAGAGAGAGAGAGAGAGAGAGAGAGAGAGACTGTATTTGAGGGGTTGATGGAGGGTGGGATCAGCCAAGAAGCTTAGGTAGCGGAGGCAAGGCATTTGTTAAATTGCGAGTGTGAGGGAGAACATAAAATCACACCATAATTACCACTGTGATTTCCTCTGGAAACTTTTCAGAATGTGTGTGTGGGAATCCCTAAGGAGATGCTGGCTTATGCTGAAGGATGTGTGAACTCTTTCTATTCTCACTACTCTTTCAGCCTTGTTTCTTTTGAGGGTGGGTATCTGGATAAGGCCCAGTGGTATCACACCTGTGTTGGGTCCATGGTACATCTTTTGTGCAATCTCACCAGCAGTCAGTGGCTATCAGTCACCCATGTGTTTCTGCCCCCTTTTCTCCTAGGACTGGAAATGGAGCCCCCCCCCCCAGTGGCCTCCATTGCAATGGGGGCTGAAGCCATGTTTCTCTTGTTGAATTCTGGAGACTAGGCTCAGATGGATCATTGGTCTGGGCCAGGCTAATGGTGACTATGACCTCTGAGAATTTCCATGTCTGTGAATATTTGCATTTGGAACTCCACATTGCTAGGTGTGAAGTCCCCGAGAACACGTATTTGTGAGCTTTTATACATGGAGGCTGGCTATCCACCTGTGATGTTGCTCACGTCTTTGTGAAATAGGCAATTCCACACCTGTCTCTGTTAATGTGTTGGTGAACTTCTTGGCTTCTACAACAGGGACATTGTTGGCAATGTCTCCTGACTATTGGCTGTATGAAAGTGTGTTTGTGGCCCTGCATTTAATTTGGGCCTGAATTACTCCTTGGATGTGGGCCTGTGTCTTGCACATGGTTTGTTCCTTTCCTCTGACTGTGTTTGTGTGGGCTTCTGACTATTTTGCTCTCCGATTATTTGCTTCAGTGATTGAATCCTTTCTTCACTGTATGTGATTGTTTTTTATACCATGAGTGTTCCCAGCATTAGGAGCTATCTCAATTCAGGCTGGGTGTCTGTTTATGTGCAGTTGTTTCTTCTACTACAATGTGTATCTTTCCTGATCCCCTGTATAATCATGCAAAGGTTGGCTGTAGATTTAGCTTAAGCCCTTTTCCCCCATACGTTATTCCACTTGTTAAACTATGAGTCTCCAGATGTCAGATTTCAAAACTTAGCTGGCCAGCCCATCTAGAAGGGTTGAGGAACACTTAGCAGTCTTCAGCAGTTTCCTTTGTATAACACAGTGTGAGTAATCTAGTCAGAGGCCACCTTCCTTGATATAGTATCCACCTGAAATACTAAAGGATGATTACTGTATGTTGGATGTGAGTGACCAAACAGAGCTGGAGAACTTCATATAGAAGGACCTGAATGAAGGAGGATGGCAGCTTCTGTTGGTGCAGCTGATTTTCACTCTAAATAATTTCCTTTCTCACCAGAGAAAGAGGCCACATTGAGATTGTCCCAAGCTCCCAATGTACAACTGCCAGCTCTTTCCCTGTTATCTGTGGTGTTTTTACCACTGATTGTTACTTTCATACCTTAAGAGAAGATGTTGACTAGGGTGGAAGTGTCCTAGTAACATACCTAGTTTGGTGTAGTCAGTAAGGGATTCCAACGTATCCAGTTTACTGGGTTGCACTAATACATACAAGCTTTGATGTTCTTATAGCCATGCTAAAATAGTATAAAAGTTTCTATGCACCCAGCAGATATGGAATAAAGAAACAGAACAGAAACAAATATAGTTACTGCCAACTCTGTGGTGATAACCCCAGTCTTATATCATGGCTCTCCCAAATATACGCTCCAAGTGGACCTATTTGTATAGGTAATATCTCTTTCCTTAAAGCTCCCCATTTGCTATATTTACTAATGTCCTTATTTCTCCATTGAGTACTATATTTTTATGTTAGTTTTCATCAACTGTATTTCTGAAGAACATAGTATTACCCTTTTGATTAGTAACATGTATATATCTTATGATTAATGTGTGTTGAATGGAAAATATGCATAAATATTCTTTGCCACTCTGCCCAGTTAATCGACATTGTGAAGAATATGCATAAATGAACAACCTGAACTAAAAGTTTGTACATTGTCTAGTCAATGTGCAATGTTTTCAGGTTGACTGGTGATTAACATGACTTTTCATTTCATTGACAGGTAAGTGTATTTTCCACTTAGAAAACAGGCACTGCTATTAGCTAAGTGAGACTAGTCCATATTTTCTAACCTCTCTTTATGCATATTGACGGGCTGTTGTACCCAGGTCTCTTTCTACAATTAAGTTGTTATTTACAGTGTTTGGGGAATGTGCACAGTGGCTAGAATTTATCACGTACATTTCTCCCTTTTTAACCACATATTTGGAAGATGGATGCTTTGTCAGTAGAGTTCTGATTTATATCTACATATTTTTCCCCACGGTCACTAGAGAATTTTAGATGCATGATTTCTGACTGTTCCTGCTCGGAAAAGTTGTACTTTCTTTAGCCTGACCTATACTGTATTCTTGTATCCATCCTGCAGAATACATATGGAATTTATATTGGGACTTTGGGATGCTGTGCCAGGCTCTCAAGTGTTCTGTGTGTAACCTTGTAAGAAGATGTGGTTATCCACGCTATGTGCACTGACATAACAATGCCTGTGTTGTGTTTGTGTAGCCTTTCAGCCTGTAGCTAGTCATATTTTGGTCTTTACAGAGGGATGCACACACATGCACAGGCACAGACTAGTTTAAATATTTGTACTCCCCCTCATTGAACGAACAGTTCATAAATGCCATCACAATGCCTTCTTTCTTGCTCACTGCACTTGCACAAAAACCCAACTGCATCTAAGTCCAACTCTTCCCCGGCATCTTCTATGCAAATGAACATTGCAAACTGCCGTTGGAGACTCGGGATGCAGGAATGAGAGCGAGACACATTGAAGTTCAGCACATCTGCAGGGCATGAGGCGGCCGAAGGCTGCTTAGTGGAAAATCATGTTGGCATATGTACATTACAACCGTTCTGAAACCCAGACTCTGCTCTAAGTGCTGGTTTATGAGACAGTGCCCTCTTTCTTTCTACCTGCTTGGCATAGGGGTGCACGGTGCTGCTGAATCTTCCTTCAGCTAGACCTATGGATCTCTGCTGGTCCTCCCTCCATTGCTTCTTCTCACCCTGAACCATTTTTTCTGGTGTGCACATGGTCTCTGTATCTCTCCCCCCCCATAACCTTCTCTCATTTATCTTTCACTGACATCAACCCCCCACCTGTTCCTCCAAGCAGAAACATGGAATGGCTGCCCATCCACCCCCTTCCTCCAGATGTTCCCGTTACCAAAACAAGCCACTAATGGACACTTATGAAAAGGTCTCCCCCCTCACATAAGGGGAGAGCAGAGAAGGCAGCGGCAGGGGGACGTGGTCAAAATGGCCAGCCACAGCTGTTTGAGTGAAAGTGGCCACCTGGGGTCTGGATTCCAGGAAGCGAGCAAACTTCAAAACAGCTGGAAATGGACCTTGCTGAGGGGAGAGATGCAAGCAGCGATTTGAGTAGGGGTCTTGTTTTACCTCTGCATGGAGGCCAGTGCTAGAAGATTGAAGCAACTGAGAGCAGCAGAGTTGGCAGATGATTTGAGGACTGCTAGTTTCAGCTTGATCTGGGCTCATCCAGAACTCAGCCACAGCACACTTGTCTTGAGCATGTGCAGAGAGGTCCCCACCCTCTGTTCTGAGCAACTGCAGCGTGCACCCCATCTAGAATTAGGGGACAAGAATTCTGGGCTGGGAGAATCTCTTTCCCAAGCAAATTCAAGAAGGTTTTATTTTATTTTTGGTTTTAATGAGAGGGAGCTGGGTTGAAATCTCATTTTATTGGTATGGTTCCTACCCCAACCTCTAGCAGCTTCATCTCAGGTTAGTGAAGTCTACAGAAATGCACCCTACAGATGCCAATCATTATCTCCATCTTCCAGAGTCAAGACTTAAACACTGTGGCTAAAAGATAGGAAAACTTCCATAGTTGTGAACAAAACGTTTAAAGCAGGGAGGACAGGGAGATAGAACAAGCAGGACCCAGAGATATGGATGTGGCAAACCAAAATAATGAGGCATCAGCAGAGATTCTGTGCTCAAAGTCTGGAGAGTGTGACTGTGTGTATGCTTGTAGTTTTTAAATTAATTACAGCAGTGGAGAGTCTGAGAGTGTCACTTGATGGGATTAAGGGTTTGTGGAAGGTGTGAAATTGAGGCACAAAACCCCCAGACCCCTCATCTCTCCTCTGGCCTTGGGAACCCGACAATTGGTTCCCCCTCTAATTCTTTCCCTTTGCAGGCTGTCTGAGTCCTCTCCCCTCCCCCCCCCAAATCCTGCAATGATCTGGGGGATTTTATTCCTGCAAGCTTTGGCAGGTGGAAATGAAACTTGCCGGCTTTGATTAAACCTCTCTGAGGCTTGTGTGTCTCATCCAGGCAGTGTGGCTGAAAGTGAAGCCAAGTCTGATGATCCTAGCCTGACCTCCCGCCCCCACTCTTTAACCCTGAAATGGGGGCATCTCCCAACTATAAATGCAGATCCCCCAGGAATGAGGACAGGTGGGCTGTAATTTAGGAAAACGGGAATAAGTTGAGATGGCTAAATTGATCAGAGAAAAGATAATTATCTACATTTATTGCACTGGAAACGCCTTATAGACTTTTTGTATGAAAAATAAACTCCTGACATATGAGATAGGAGAGACTTTAGAAAGCAGAGTGTTATATTGTAACCACAGAGTAAGAGGTAAATTTATAATTGTACTTATAACTGGCATAAAGAAGCTCGCAAGCTACTTCTTTGTAGCTGCTTTCTTTTCTATTTTTCTTTTTATTTCTTTCCTTTTTTCTTTCCTTTCTTGCACTTTCTCTTTGAAACCTATCTCTTTCTTTTCTTTTTCTCATCCTATATCAGTTTGTATCTTTATTTTTTTTTTAAAAAAAAATCTTTAACAAAATTATATGTAAAAAAAGTGAATAAGAGATAATAAGAAATTGTCAATAATGATGAAGAAAGCAGGTTTGGTTTGCTTAAAACCAAACTGTGAGGTCACCCTCTGAAAACAGCTGGCTGGAGATGTAGAGAAGCATCAGGAAACCTCTTCTGCATTCAACATAGCATGAAGAGGTGGCGTTCTCTGCCATGGTTTAAGACAGCAATACGGTTAGAAGGTTTAACAAGAGATTTTTAAACCTTCCATAGAAGGGACATCTGTCAGAAATTATAAAGCCGAGTGGATGAAATGGAGTTCCCATGTTCAGAAATGGTGTATCTCTGAACATAATTCGTTGTGTAGGGCAAACAGAAGAAGTTGATGGAAAAACATCTGGTTCAATATCTTGGATCCTAAACTTGAAAGACCTTTGATTTGAGCCAGCAAATGCTACAGTCCCTCTCTAACTAAAACATTCATCCCAATGGAGTACACGACTTATAATCCGGTTAATGAATTTACCCACATTCTGGGTTCACCAGTACACTGGATCATAATAACTAATCCAGAGAGATGCCTTTGTACATGAGGTTCTCAGCTATCGGTAAATTGATGCACGCAGACATGCATCCTCCTAACTAAGGTTAAAATTAATTAGTTTGTTTGCTTGACTGATTATATGCCATCCAGCAGATGTCGACTCCTAGGAATCACATAGATAGATTTTCTTCATGACAGTCTGTCTTGAGCCTGGTCCTTTAGGTACTCCAATGGCGCACCCATTGCTTTTCTAATGAGTTCATCCATCTTGCTGCTGGTCATCCTCTTCTTTTTCCCCTCTACCTTTCTCAGCAATAAAACCTTCTCCAGAGAATTAGGTCTTTACATAAATGTGTCCAAAGTAAGATAACTTGATTTTGGTCATTTTTGCCTTGAGTGACAGTTCTGGGTTGATTTGTTCAGTGATCCATTTTTTGTTTTCTTGGTTGTCCATCGTATTCTCAGAAATCTTCCCCAATCCCAATGTTCAAAAGTGTCAATACTCTTTCTATCCTAACAGAGTTTAGCATACTGTGTTTTAATTGATCTTGTGTGAATTGATCTTGTGTGAACAGATCAACCTGGATTCCCACAACCTTAGCCCCAAAGAGAGTTTTGGAGTTCAGTGGAGCTGTAGCTTTGCCATCTAATACTCAGCCTGAGTTCCCATATCCTACATTAGAGCAGCAAGGTTGCTCTCCAGGACTGACCCACAGATTCCTATACTTTTCTAGCCTTTCTTCCCAACTTCATTTGGCATTTTTTCATAAGGAAAAAAAACATAGGAGAAAACATAAGGAACCAATTGCTAAGAAAAGTGTTTTGGTCCCTCTGCTACCCAAGGCCTGTGGACTAAGTGCTATTGCAGATACAGATGGAGAGACGTGCCTTCTGGTTTTCTTAACTTGCCTCTTGTAGCCTCAGCCTTTCAGATTCTGCCAGTGAAATATACAGTCTTTCCTTCCAGTGTATTTCTGTAGTATAATATAACCCTTGGCTTGGAAGGGGACATTAGACCATCTGGTGCTCGCTCCAGGAATTCAGATTAATGCAATGAAAGCATCCAGACAGGTGGCTGTCTAGCCCAGTGTTTTTCTCAAACTTAGCAATTTGAAGATGTGTGGATTTCAATTCCGATGCTGGCTGGAGAATTCTGGGAGTTGGAAGTCCACAAATCTTAAAGTTGCTAAGTTTGAAAAACGCATCAAATGAAAAGGAGTCCATCTTCCTCTTTGGGATGTTGGGTCATGATCCAACTACAGGTAGTCAATCCTCAACCTACAACCACAGTTGAGCCCAAAATTTCTGTTGCTAAGCAAGACAGTTGTTAAGTGAATTTTGACCCATTTTATGACATTTCTTGGCCACAGCTGTTAAATGAATCACTGTCATTGTTAAATCAGTAACATGGTTGCTAAGTGAATCTAGCTTCCCAGTTGACTTTGCTCATCATGAGGTTGCAAAAAGTGATCACATGATCCTGCAACCGTCATAAATATGAGTCAGTTGCCAAACATCTGAATTTCAGTCATGTCACCGTGGGGATGCTGCAACGGTCATAAGTCACATTTTTTTTACATAATTTTATTGGTTTTTTAAAATTTTACAAAGAAAAAAACCCCATAATAATAACTCAACTGAAAACAATCATATACCACATTTGACAAACAATTAATATAACTGCTCGGTACCCCCCCACCACCACATCCCCCTAGCCCTGACCATCCCCCTTCCTCTTACCATCTATCTACCTACTTTCCTCACTCCTTCTCTATACTCCACCCACCTCTATCCCTACTCTTCCCCCCTCTTACCAACTTCCTACTTACCTCTACCTTCACTCCTCCTTCCTCTTTCCAACAGATGTGGTGCCAAGAGGCCACCCGAGCAACCCCTTAATACCTATAGTTACATATTCTTACATCAACCCCGATTACAGTTGAGAAAACATAGTATATAAATTATAAATACCCTCCCACCTCCCCTCCCCGACTTCCCAGAGTGAATACAGGGTAAGAACGCAAGAAACCCCACTAAACTACTTATTATATAAATATTTAACTATATACTAAATATAATTTCTTCAATTGATATTTCCCTTGTATATAATCTATCCATTTTTTCCAATCCATCATAAATTTTTCATTTGAGTGGTTCTTCAAATATGCGGATATCTTAGCCATTTCTGCCATATTTATAACTTTTAATGTCCATTCTTCAATAGATGGTAATTCAGACGTCTTCCAATATTGTCCCACCAATAGTCTTGCTGCAGTAATCAAATTCAAAATCAACTTAGTCTCTATGGTGGTACAGTCTTTTATGATGCCAAGCAAAAACAACTGTGGTGAAAATTCAATACGCTTTTTCAATATATTCTGAAGAATCCACCATATTTTTATCCAAAAAGCCTTGATTTTTTTACAAGTCCACCAAATATGAAAATAAGTAGCATCCATCGATTACATCTCCAACACTTGGGTTGCACATCTGAATACATAAGTGATAATTTTTTCGGGTCTAAATGCCATCTATAAAACATTTTGTAAAAATTTTCTCTTAAGTGTTATGCTTGTGTAAATTTTACATTTTTCACCCATATCCTTTCCCATGTTTCCATCATAATTGGTTGTCCAAAATTATGTTCCCACTTAATCATGCAGTCTTTAACTAATTCAGTTCCAGAGTCGATTTCAATTAATGCATTATATAATCTTTTAATATGCATAATTCTTTGATCTCTAACTTGTTTAATTAATTTATCGTCCTTTAAAGAGAAACCCATCTTAACATCTTTTTGCCATCTAGTCTGAAGTTGTACATGTGAATAGCAATTATGAGCTATTCCTTCTTCCCTTAACCTATTTAGTGATTTCAATACTAAAATATTCCCTTCTTTAGTTAAGAGTTTCTCATAGGACACCACATCTTGAGTTTGTTGTCTACTTACACTCTCTATTGCATGCCTGGGAACTGTCCAAAGGGGAATCTTTCCATTTAACTTGTAATGAAACTTTTTCCAGACACGCAACAGAGCATTTCTCAATAAGTGCTCTTTAAAGCTCCTGTCCAACTTTTTATCATAGACTAAGTACGCATGCAACCCATACAATAACCCGTACCCTTCTATATTCAATATTCTTTCGTTAGTTAAGTTAATCCAATCACTTATTGCTACTAAAACTGCAGCATAATAATATAGCTTAAAATTGGGCATTTTCAAACCACCTCTCTCCCTTGTATCTTGAATAATTTTTAATTTGACCCTTGGTTTCTTGCCATTCCAAATGAATCTATTAATACCTTTCTGCCACTCCTCTAGGTTCCCGTCCTTTTTAAGTATTGGTAACATTTGAAATAAGAATAAAAATTTCGGCAATACATTCATTTTAATTGCAGCTATCCTACCCAACATAGATAATTGTAATTTTTTCCATTTCTCCAATTCTATTTGTATCTTGTTCCATAAAAATTCATAGTTATTCTTATATAATTTCCCATTAGAAGCTTCTATATAGATTCCTAAATATTTAACTTTCTTAACTATCTCACAACCCGTTATTCTTTCCAAATCTTGTTTTAATTTATCATCTAAATTTTTAACCAACATCTTTGTCTTAGATATGTTTAGTTTAAAACCTGATACCCTTCCATAATTTTGAATAATCTCCATCAATCTCTGAGCCGACTGTATTGGCTGAGTCAGTGTCACAAGTAAATCATCCGCAAAAGCACATAATCTATAATCATGTTGTCTAATCTGTACACCTTTTAGTTCATCTGAAGCTCTAATCCTATTCAGTAAAACCTCTAAAGTTAAAACAAACAATAAAGGGGATAAAGGGCAACCCTGCCTAGTACCTTTCTCTATGTTAAATAAATCTGTTAATTGCCCGTTCACAATAATCTGCCCTTTTTGTTTCTGGTAAACCGCTGATATAGAGTTGATAAACTGATCCCCCATTCCCATCTTAACAATTAATCTTTTCAAAAATAACCAATTCAGTCTATCAAAAGCTTTCTCTGCATCCAGAAACATAAGAACTGCAGGCACTTGGATATGCTTATCCAAATATTCCAATATATTAATGAGTTGTCTAACATTGGTTTTCATCTGTCTCCCTTGTAAGAAACCAGTTTGATCCGAATGGATTATTTGTCTTAAAACTGTCATTAATCTATTAGCCAAAATTTTTGCAAAAATCTTATAATCCGTATTTAACAATGAAATAGGTCTAAAATTTTCCACTTGAACATTATCTTTTCCCTCTTTAGGGATCAGAGAAACATAAGCCGTTTTCCATGAAGGTGGTACCTGGCCACCCTCTTGTATATTTACAAATAACTCTAAGAGGTTCCACCATTTCCTCTTGGAGATACTTATAATAAGTCGCTGTTAAGCCATCAGTCCCAGGAGATTTTCCCATTTTCAATTGCTTAATCACAGCAATAATTTCTTCTGATGTAATCAATGCGTTTAATCTATCTCTTTGTTCCTTAGTAATTTTCAAAACATTTTCATTTTGTAGAAAGGCATCTATCTCATTCTCTTGTACTTTCTCTTCAGAGTACAACTTGGTGTAGAATTCTAGGAAAGCTTTTTAAATAATTTCTCGCTGAAACACTTCTTTCCCCTTATATTCTATTTTCTCAATTATACGAGATTTTTGTTTTTTCCTTAATGTATAAGCCAGCCATCTGCCAGGTTTATTAGAATTGAAAAAAGTATTGTGTTTAGCATATTGTAAATTCCTGGCAACTTGATCCGTCATCAACAAATCAAATTGTTTCCGTAGAATCTTTATCCCTTCTTTAATATTACTATCGTCTGGTTTCTTTATTAATAATAACTCTTTTTTCCTTATTTCCTCTTCTAACACTCTCCTTTTTTCCTCTTGTTTACGTCTATACCTTTTATTCATATCAATTAAGATCCCACGCATATAAGCTTTACTAGAATCCCACACCATTTCTATTGTCGTTTCCTTATTCATATTTAACATAAAAAATTCCTTCATAGCCTTTTTACATTCCTCCACATTTATGTCATATTTGAACAAATTTTCATTAATTCTCCAAGATCTTCTTAAGAGGCTGACCAGTCGTTAATTCCATCATAACCGGATTGTGGTCTGACAAAACATTGGGTAAAATTTTAACTTTCTTTAACCTCAAAATAAAATCACTAGTAGTTAATATGAAGTCAATCCTGGAAAATGATTGATGTCTATCAGAAAAGAAAGTAAACTCTTGATCCTTGCCATGTCTTTCTCGCCATATATCTATCAAATTAAAATCATCCTTGATATCAAAAAAAGATTCAGGCTTCCGGTGGCTCCGCTGACGTCGCTAGAGTCTCCTCTGCGAGGCTCCATTCCCTGGGTTTGTAAAGCCGCAAAAAACAGCGAACATCAGCTGTTTTTTGCGGTGAAAAATCCCCCCTTCGGGCGAAGAAGGGGTGAAGAGCATCAAGAGCAAGGTTGAGCCCCTCTAAAATCCCTGGAAAAAATTTTCAGGGACAAAGAGTGTGGGCTCCCTAGGCACTTGAAAATGCTCCTGCCCAGAGACGCTTCTGTCGGCTGACAGAGAAAGACGCCGCGACCGCCTCTGCTTTTAAGAAAGAAAACAAGAGAGACTGCTTGCAGACGGAGTGATTACAGGAGTCCTTTTTGTATCGCAAGTATTTTGCTACTTTATTTCTGTCCACGTACTTATAACTTTTAAAATCAACATAATGTATTCAAAATGGCGATAGCTTTCACTGCTAAGGGAAAGTGGCTGAAAGTGAAAGTGAACTTTTTTTTCTTCTTTCGGAAGTAAAGCCAGAGAGACTATTTTGACTTTGAATTTTATTTTTTAAATTATAACGTAAACTGGAATTTAAAAGAAGACAAGAAGAGAGGAAAATTTGGTAATACAATTTCTTCTCTTAAAGGGACTTAAAATGACTGCGAGACAGAAGGCAGCCATGGCGAAGGCGGCTTTACCCTCCCCGGGTCAGCTTTCTAAATCACAATCAAGCAGTCTGCCTGCCTCTTCAGCCTCTGCATCTTTGATACCGATAGAATTCCAAGCCCCTCTGCCTACGCAATCTCCTCCAGAAACGCTTACAATGAAAGACTTACAGGGTGCATTATCTACAATGACTGGAGAGAAAGATTGAAGAACAGATAAAAGGTTTAACTGATGAACTGGAGACAATAAAAGACACGATAGAGACCCATAATATTGTGATAAGAGAAGATATTGTTGAGGCTATTAAAGGGGTCTGGGACTATACTTTGAGAGTTGAAGAGAAGTTGGAAGATATGGAGCAGCAGATGGAGGAAAAAATTGAGGAGGTTAGAAGTGATGTCCAAGATCAAGCTGTTATGTTACAATATAACCAGATGCAGTTGGCTGTCAGAATTAGGGGCTTGAAAGAGGTTGCAAAGGAGAACCAAGAAGACTTAAGAAGAATTTTTGTTGAAGCTTTGGCAAAATTTTTGGAAGATGGAGCTCAAAATGTTGCCTGGCAGATTGAGCGGATATTTAGAATCAACTCACGTATAGCAGCACAAAGAAATTTGCCTAGAGATATTGTGATATATTTTAGTACAAGAAAATTTAGAAATTGGGTTCTTACTACAGCTTATAATAAACAATTAAGTGTTGCTGGTCAAGAGGTACAGGTTTTGAAGGAGATACCTCCAAAGATGTTGAGATCAAGGAAAGATTATGCATTTTTGACGGAGGAACTTAAAAAACGAGTGATACAATATAGATGGGAGGCTCCAACTGGACTTTCTTTATTTTTTCAGAATAATAGATACCGCTTGACCTCAGTTGCTAAAGCGAAAGATTTCTTTGAGAACATATTGATGGGTGGTAAACCCACGTCCCCAAGATCCAAAAGGGCAGACCTCGTAAAAGATATGGAATCATCACAACTTATGGAATTACAACCATTGCGAGCATCAGAACCTGATAAAGGAGTATTGGCTGAACAGTCAGTGCAGTGTATTGATATTTTTCAACCTTTGGAGGCAGAGAAGGCCAAAGAACAAAGGCAAACACGTTTAGCTACTAAGCGTATGGAACAAAGAGAAAAAGTACAGCCAGCTTATACAAAGCAAGTGGTATCTACATCTCTGGAAGCCATGGGAGCAAGACCTAAGAAGAAAGGAGTGGAACAAGTTGATTTGGCCTTGCAAAAGCTTTCACAAACTGGTCATGTCAAATAAATACTTGACATGGAATGTGAATGGTTTAAATTCTCCACAGAAAAGGAAGAAGATATTCCATTATTTGAAGCAATGTAAAAATGATGTAATTTGTTTACAAGAAACACATATTAGAAATCTGGATCAGAAATATTTGATAAATAATAAGTTGGGCTTACATTTTGTGGCAGCATCTTCAGAGAAAAAAAATGGAATTGTTATTTATGTTAAAAACCATATAAGAGCCAAATTAATAGAAGCAGATACTCAAGGCAGATGTTTAGCTATTGAAATTTTACTAGATGGCAAGAAAGTTCTTTTGATGGGTATATATGCCCCTAATCAACAACAAGGCATATTTTATAAGTTATTACATAAAAAATTAATACAATTGGATTATAGGTCTTGTATTTTAATGGGAGATTGGAATGGTATTCTTGATGTGGGCTTAGATAAGAAAAAGATTTCATCTGTCCCACAATCGCGTTCATAAGTCACATTTTTCATTGCCATTGTAACTTCGAACAGTCATTAAATGAACTGTTGTTAAGTCAAGGACTACCTGTACTCTTACTATTCGGAAGGCTTTTTTTCCCCTCTAACATCCATTTGGAATTGATCTTCCTGTGTCTTCAATCCTTTATTCTGCATTCATCACTTCAGGGTGAGGGAGAATTGAGATGGATGAGTGGGGAATAGCTCAGAAAATGGAGTGGAATTTCTGTACTGTACATGTTGTAATTCAATTCCTGGTCTGAACCAGAAATCAGAAAGAGTCCGTAGTACTTTTCAGGCTCACAAATTTTATTAAAAGGCATAAACTCAGTGGAGGCTCACGAAAGCTTATGCCCTTTAATAATATCTGTTAACCTGAATAGGTGCAGCAGAATCCTGATTTTTGACTACCATAAACTCACACAAACGTCCTCCCACATGGTCTAAACCAGGATTTATTTATTTTTTTTAAAGATAATTCAGAATGCTCAGGCCAGGTATTTCAGATGAATGATACTGACCTTTTGAATTCCACCCTCCTTTCCCTTCAAGTGATGAAGTGCCTCCTTTATACCCTTAGTATTTTGGCAGTGTTTATGCTTCTTGCTGCAGTGTTAACTAACAGCATATTACTTTTGCCAAACATAACAAAGCCACAGTTGTATCCTGCACCCTATCAAGAAGGTTCTGCAGAAACCCACCTGAAGAATTCCTAGGTTTGCAGAGACTCCCTTGGGAGGCACATGCCCAACTCAGGCATCCCGCTGAATAATGGATGTACTCCATGTGGGAAACATCCAGGTTGGACCCCAAGCCAAGCTGCTGCACCCTAAGTCAGCCGTCTCTTTTAATCCCAGGTAAGCACCATCGGCCGGGCCTGGGTGCCAGGCAGAGAGCCCCTGCGCCCAGATGGGTGGCATTCAACCAGCCATGTCTTACACCTTGAGGCCGTGTTCTTTTCTGCATTCTTCCGACTAAGACACGCGCAGAAATACAAAGCAAGGAAAGGGACAAAAACACAGCACGACTTGGGGCCCGAGGGGAGGAAGAGAAAAGGCAGGAAAAATCAATATCTTCAGTAGGAAGTAAAGAGAGAGTTGTGAGGGAGTGGAGAAGGAAAGAGAGAAAAAAGCTCTTGAGAGATGGGGGAAAGAGGCAGGGGTGAGGGAAGTGGGAAGCAAAGATTGAGAATAATGGTGCAAGAATCAGGAAGGTCTCTTGGAGAATGGAGAAATCCGTGCAAACGTGTGAGTGTAAATACAGACATTAGCAATTCCAGCTTCCCTTTCATTTTTGCTGGAACTCCTCTAAGCAGGTGGCAGGCTAAATCCAGATTGAAAGTGAATTCTTTTTCAGAATTTTTAACCAGCTGTTCCTCAGAGGGCGCCAGTTGAGGGCACATCTTTTTCCCCTTGATCTCACAAAGATTTGGAGGGGGAGGATTAACAGAGAGGCAGACCAGTCAGAGTCTCCCCAAGGACCCCTGGGCTTCTTCAGCCTCCTTCTCCAAGCTGTCTGACACTATCACAGTCCTTCATCTCACACATTTAAGAAGTTTAAGGAGACTTGGAATATTTTGTAGCACAATGAGGAATTACCCCTTCCTGTTTGTCTGTATAATCTCAATCTCTCTCTCCCTCCTCCTGTTCCATTTACCTCTAAGCAGTCTTTCTCAGCCTCAGCAATTTTAAGATAGTTGGACTGTAACTCCCAGAATTCCTAAGCCACCAGCCCAGTTGTAAAAGTTGTTGAAGTTGAGAAACGCTGCCCCAGAGAGATTAGCTAACTCTGTTTCAATTTGCAAAAGATTCACAACTACCCCAGTAAGAAAGCCTAGTATGATATAATTCCCATTTTACAAAGCGGGCATGATGGAGTTGTGAAAAAGCAACTTTCTTGAGGCTCTAGACATCTATAGCAGAGTTTTAGTTTATTTTATTCTTCTAATTTCTATGGCCACCCATCTATTCAAGGAGTTCTGGGAGGCGAACAAAATAAAAATCAGGGTTTCCATTCAACCTTGGCAACTTTGAGAGGGGCAGATTTCCCTGAATTCCCCAGCCAGCTCCCAGAATTTTGGATGTTGAAGTCCACCCCTCTCAAAGTTGACAAGGCTGACAAACATTGCATTAAAGAAAGAGAAATCAAATAACTGAATCACATTAAAACTACAAATCTCATAAGCCCATATCAGAGGCCCCATCTTGACTTCAATCACTGGGGAAGAGCTAGGTCTTCAGGGCCTTGCAAAAGGCCAACAGTAAGAGCTGTTGTGTAGGCTGGGAAGCTGTTCTGAAGGGCAGGTGCCTACTGGATGCAAGTTGCCCCCTTCCCCAGCCTTGCTGCAAGAGACTCTTCTGACCAGGCTGCCATCAATTCTTGGCTGCATGCCATTTAGTGGTGGCAAGCAGCAAAACCAGTCTGTCATTTGGCTTAACGCATTAAAATGCATACAAAAGAACTCCCAGATCTCTCTCCCCGCCTCTCCTTCCAGGATATCCTGGAGTTCCCCTCACGGGCATGTGCCCATCAGGTTATCAGGTATGGCATCAGCCGCGACCCCAGGGAAGGGGGGGAGGAGTGGCTATTTTGGCCCGGGAGAACTTCAGTCTATGTAGACTCACTGTTTCTGAAATTCCGGGTTGCGAGTCCATCCTTATGACGCTGGACCTAGGGGTCCAGGTGGGCTTATTGCTTACGTACCTGCCTCCCAGCTGCGTGGCATCAGCCCTGCCTGTGCTACTCGAGGAGGTTGCTGGGCTGGCGGTGGAGTTCCCCAGGCTTATAGTCCTGGGGGACTTCAATCTGCCGTCGCTTGGCGAATCCTCGGGATTGGCACAGGAGTTCATGGCCGCCATGACAACCATGGACCTGACCCAAGTAGTGCAGGGTCCGACGCATGAGGGTGGACACGCCCCGGATATGATTTTCCTTTCGGAGCAGTTGGGTAATGATCTGGTTTTAAGGGGCTTAGATATCATGCCTTTGTCATGGACCGATCATTTTCTGCTTCGACTGAATTTTACGGCCCCAATCCTTCCCCGCAGGGAGGCGGAACCGATTAGGTGGTTCCGCCCCAGACGCCTGATGGATCCAATTGGCTTTCAGACGGCACTTGGGGAATTACCGAGCTCCCTCATTCACAGTCCGGCGGAGTCCCTGGTAGCGGCATGGAATATGGCCGCGAAGGGGGCTATTGACCGGATTGCGCCTTTGCGACCTCTCCATGGTGCTGGCCCCAGGAGGTCTCCTTGGTTTACTGAGGAGCTCAGGGGGATGAAGCGCCATAAGAGACATCTAGAGAAGCGATGGAGACAAAGTAAGTCCGGATCTGACCGAACCAGATTGACCTTATTTATTAAAGCCTATCTGAAGGCGATTAAGGCGGCAAGATCTTTGTATCTTTCTGCTTTGATCGCGTCTGCGGAATCTCATCCGGCTGCCCTGTTTAGGGTGACCCGATCCCTCATTAACCCAAGGGGTCCAGGGCCTCCCTTGCAGGGTAGTGCCGAGGACTTTAATAACTGTTTCGCAGACAAAGTGGCTCAGATCCGGGCTGACCTAGACTCCAATTGTGTAGCAGAGTCGACTGATAATGATTCAGTTGAGGGGACAGGGGCATGTTCTTGTCCGGTCATCTGGGGAGAGTTTGAGGCTGTTACGCCTGAGGAAGTGGACAGGGCCATTGGATCTGTATGTTCTGCCACCTGTTTGTTGGACCCGTGTCCCTCCTGGCTAGTTTCGGCTAGTAGGGTGGTGACACGTACCTGGATCCAGGAGATTGTCAACGCTTCTTTGAGGGAGGGGTCCTTTCCGGCTCCCTTAAAGGAGGCACTTGTGCACCCCCTCCTCAAGAAGCCTTCCCTGGATCCAGAAATTTTGACCAACTATCGTCCGGTCTCCAACCTTCCCTTTGTGGGGAAGGTTGTTGAGAAGGTGGTGGCGCATCAGCTCCAGCGGTCTCTGGAGGAAGCCGATTATCTGGGCCCTCTGCAGTCGGGGTTCAGGCCCGGCTACAGCACCGAAACTGCTTTGGTTGCTCTGATGGATGATCTCTGGCGAGCCTGGGATAGAGGCCAGTCCTCTGTCCTGGTGCTTCTTGACCTCTCAGCGGCATTCGATACCATTGACCACGGTATCCTTCTGCGCCGGCTGGAGGGATTGGGAGTGGGGGACACCGTATTGCGGTGGTTCTCCTCCTATGTCACTGGTCGGTCGCAGTCGGTGTTTGTGGGGGATCGAAGGTCCACCTCTAGGTTACTCCCATGTGGGGTGCCTCAGGGGTCAGTTCTCTCCCCCCTACTTTTTAATATTTACATGAAGCCACTGGGTGAGATCATCCACTGCCACGGAGTGAGATACCATCAGTACGCTGATGATACTCAGCTGTACATTTCCACTCCTGGCCATATCAGTGAAGCGGTTGAGGTGATGTGCCGGTGTCTGGAGGCTGTGAGGGTTTGGATGGGTGTTAACAGATTAAGGCTCAACCCCGATAAGACAGAGTGGCTGTAGGTGATGCCTCCCAAGGACACTTCTATCTGTCCTTCGATTACCCTGGGGGGTGAATCTATAAACCCCTCAGAGAAGGTTCGCAACTTGGGAGTCCTCCTCGATCCACAGCTGACATTGGATCATCATTTGTCGGCAGTGGCGAGGGGGGCATTTGCCCAGGTTCGCCTGGTGCACCAGTTGCGTCCTTACTTGGATCGGGAGTCGCTCCTCACAGTCACAAATGCCCTTGTCACCTCGAGGATCGACTACTGCAACGCTCTCTACATGGGGCTACCCTTGAAGAGTGTTCAGAGACTACAATTAGTGGAAAATGCAGCTGCGCGAGCAGTTGTGGGTCTTCCTCGTTGTGCCCACATTTCATCAACTCTCCGCACGCTGCATTGGTTGCCTATTGGTCTCTGAGCCCAATTCAAGGTGTTGGTTATTACCTATAAAGCCCTTCATGGCTTGGGACCAGGATACTTACGGGACCGCCTTCTGCCACATACTTCTCTACGACCGGTGAGAGCGCACAGGGTCGGCCTCCTCCAGGTCCCGTCAACGAAACAATGTCATCTGGCGGGCCCTAGGGGGAGGGCTTTCTCTGTTGCGGCGCCCACCCTCTGGAACCAACTACCTCCTGAAGTCCGCGTTTCTCCGACCCTCCTGGCCTTCCGAAAGAATTTAAAAACCTACCTCTGCCGGCAGGCCTGGGGATGATTGTTCATTGTGGTGTGATTGATGAGTATGTATGGGGTTTGTATTTTTAATGTTGTTCGGATTTGTTGCAATTGTTTTTATATATATGTTGTGAGCTGCTCCGAGTCTTCGGAGAGGAGCGGCATACAAATCCGAATAAATAAATAAATAAAATAAAATAAATATCCCTCTTTATTGTGACTCTTGTCCCTTCCACCACCACCACCACTGCTATTCAGGATGGCCTCTGGATACAAAAATAAGGATTCCTCCCCCCCTCCATGCTGGAGTGACAGAAGCAGAAAAGGGAAAGGCAGCATGGAGGCAGCTTGGGGATGTTAGTCTCTGCTCGCACATGGCCGTGATGAGCTAGACAGAGTGCTGGTTTTTGATTGCGCTCCCAGGAATAGAAACACTTCTATGATTGCAGAAATTGCTTCCTCCTCTGTGAAGAGACGTAAGAGATGGGTGCTTAACCGCTTCTCCATTTGGGATCGAACTTGTAGACCCGTCTCTGCAGATCAGGTCTCATTCTCTTATATCCCTGAAGGAGATCAAGGAACCCCAGATTACTCTGTGTTCCATCTTAGGTAGACAATTTAGGGGCCTGCTTAATTTATGCAATACTGTCAAAAAACCAGGGTCTGTTTTCTCCCAATGTTGGTGTTGTCTACGGTGCATTTTTACAACTTGTATTTGAAGGAAGAGCACAGTTTACTTCTAAAAATCTAAACATAAGCAGTACATTTCAGAGGAGAGAGAGCTCGCACTAGCACACACGCTTCGTCTGTGGTGAGAGAAGGCAACCTTTCCTGAAGTCACTTGTAATGATGGATTTGACGAAGATGTACAGAGGCTTGACACAACCTTCTGTGTATTTCCCAGCAGATTGCACTAGCAAGGTGGTGTCTGCATACGTGGGTAGGGACATGGTCATGGACATGTCTTTGTTGTATATATACATGTGACATACATGTCTGTCTGTGGTGTGCCTTTACTGAATACTGTGTGATGTTGATAATGGGATTCTGAATTGCAGTCTTGGCACATGGAAATGTACAGAATTCATCTGAGTGCACCTATACCAGGGGTAGGCAACCTTGGCTCTTTCATGACTCGTGGACTTCAACTCTCAGAATTCCTGAGCCAGCCACAAATCATAAAAGAGCCAAGGTTGCCTACCCCTGACCTATACTGTTACCTATCCAAACAAGACCTGGTAGGATATTGAGCCTTGCAACTTTGTTTTCCCAGGGCAATATGTATTTTTCTCTTGAATTGTTGTCTTTTGTTTACATTTTTTAGAAAGCATTAATATATTTGTTTTCATGTTTCATTCCAGAATGTGATGTATTATTTTTCTATTTTTTTAAGAATTTGGTTTCTGGTGGTTTTGTCTGTATATGTGTGTGTTTGTGGGTGTGGTATACTAACACATAATTAAAGCACTGCTCTAAATGACAGGCAAAACACATCTGAGACGAAGAACTTCTTCTTCTAAAAAAACACCTTTACCTCGAATTAAATGTTTCCTGTTTGCAGAGTCATCTTATTTTACATCATTCTCCATAGAACACTAATGATGAATAGCCTCTTAATTGTTGCTGAAAGTCTATTTGATTTGCCCCATTGTCACTTCCCAATCCTTTAAAGAGAGAACCCTTTAATTCAGGGGTGTCAAACTGCTGGCCCATGGGCCGGACGCATCACCAGGAAACCGCCCCCACCCCATTGCTGGCAATGGGGGAAAAGCTCCAATACGTCGTGCGACGTCACATGACGTCGCAAGTTTGACATGTCTGCTTTAATTGAAGAATGTATAAACCTTCTTCAGAAGCTATAATCCTAATAGTGGGAGAGCCAAGGGGAAAAAAAACCCCAATTTAAATGTAATTTAATGAAAAGAAAAACATTATTTTACCCATATATTTAATAATTTTATCTATGTAACTCATTGATGGCATTTGCGGGGAGGGAGATTCAAGGATTTGAGAGAAGTGAAAACCTATTTTTTGAATTCTCAGAACTGGCAATCCTCCTTTAATTATTGTTGCTTTGAGTTTGATTTTTGGGTGCAAATGTAACAACTATTTGCAATTTCTTAAAGCAGCTAGAT
Source organism: Bothrops alternatus (assembly GCA_034064705.1). NCBI lineage: Eukaryota > Metazoa > Chordata > Lepidosauria > Squamata > Viperidae > Bothrops > Bothrops alternatus. The sequence continues at coordinate 116,937 of JARGCV010000183.1, read as the reverse complement.
TGCATGGGGAAAGATGTAGCTGGTTTAAAGAGTTGCAGACAAATACTGGGCAAACCCCACTCCTTACTAGCAATGATGACGTTACCTAGTTTGGGTAATGAAAAGTCTGCAAGAAAACAACCAAGTTCAGAGAGCACCAGGGACCCCTCATTTCAACCCTGAACTACAAATAGTCTTCTTTATTGAGACTGTTAGAGAATTTTAATTTCTCTGTTGGTGAAAAAATAAATCAGAAGCTCTCACAGTTGACTGCATTTAGCTGATTCAAAATAACTTCTTTATATTTATATCAAAATATTTACAATACCATACATTCTTCTTTATAGCAACATAGCTTAATGAAGACTTCTTACAGAGAGATACAGAGACAAACCTGAGACTGAAAATTCAGCTTCTAACTCAGTACCTTTTTTCACAGACTCAGTAGCACTTTCTTCACATTGGCTGACTGAGTTACCATGAATCTTCCTGCTCATGAATATTCCAACACTCCTCCCTTCATGACAGGAAGAGACATTAGACCTATTGACTTAATACATTCTCCATAGTGAACACCACCCAATGGTTTAGTCATCATGTCTGCCAAATTATCCTCAGAAGAACAATGATGTAAACTAATCAATTTTCCTTTTACAGCTTCCCTGACATTACAATACTTAATGTCTCCATGTTTACTTCTGTTCTTCACCCTATCACCAGTTGCCATTTTTATACAGGCAGCATTGTCTTCAAATACCTTTACAGATTCTTTTACATTAATATTTAAATCTTGCAACAACTGTACATACCATGTTACTTCAGAACACAATTCAGATAAAGCAATAAACTCTGCTTCCGCTGTTGAAATAGCAACAGTTGTTTGTTTTCTAGACCTCCATCCAATCAGAGTCCCTCCAAACAATATTATAATCCCAGAATTTGATTTCCTTGTGTTTATGTCATTTGCATAGTCACTATCGACATAACACTTTAATTTCAATTCCTCAGTAATCTGTATTTGAAGACCCAAATTTATGGTTCCCTTTAAATATCTGAGAACCCTTTTTACACCCATCCAATGTAACTTTGTAGGTGCAGCAGTAAAGCGACTCAAAATGCTTACTGCGCAAGCTATGTCTGGTCTGGACCACTGTGATAGATATAACAAACTCCCTATTGCTGAGTGATATATCTCTTGATCACAGTTTTCACCTTTGTCCGCACTTAAACTATTATAAAAATCTGTACTCATGGGTGTGGGAACAGTATTGCAATCTTTCATATTATATTTTTCCAATAACTGCTCAATTTTTCTCCTTTGACTGAGAATATAACCACCTTTTTCATTTTTCTGTATCTCTACACCGAGATAACTTTTTATTTCTCCCAAATTCTTTCATTCAAATTTCTTTCCTAATTTATCAGCAAATTCCTTGACTTGTGGTGCATCCTTTGCGATGAAGCAAAGATCATCCACAAATGATAACAGTAGACAATTCCCTCCTTGTAACTGTCCAGTATATATATAATTATCAGCTTTGCAACTTTTAAATCCAAGACCCTTTAAAGCAGTATCTAAACAGATATTCCAGTTTCCCTGCTGACTACTTCAGCCCATAAATAGCCTTGTTTAATTTATACACCATGTTAGGTTTTGCAATTTCATATCCTGGTGCTTGGATCATATAAATTTCTTCCTCTAACTCAGCATTGAGGAATGCAGTTGTGATATCAAAGTGCCAGATTTTATACTTATATGCCACTACCAACACCAGTGCTAATCGTATACTCTCACTTTTCACAGTTGGCGCAAATACTTCATCGTAGTGCACATTCTTTAATTGTGAAAAACCTTGTGCCACTAACCTGGCCTTATACTGTGCATCATTATTTGGCAATACCTTTTTCTTATATACCCACTTACAACCCACAGCTTTGGTTCCCTGTGGCAAAGTCACTGATTTAAATACTTCATGGTCTCCCATGGATTTCATCTCTTTATCCATGGCCTCCTTCCATCTTTCTTGTTCAGCTTTTGGTAATGCCAACACCTCTTTATAACTTCTTGGCTCATACCACACATTGCAAACCTTTACCTTGCTGGCAGAATACTTGTCAGGCGGAATTCCTTTGTTACATCGCTCTGACCTACGTGGTATTAACTGCTCCTGTGTCTCAAGTCTATCTGGCTTCGTGTCTTGTTCAGCCTTTCCTCCCTGAACATTGACATCTTCAATAATCATTTTTCCATCATTAGATGAGTTATTGTCGTTAAATAGATCACCGTCATTAAGTGAGACATATCCAGAATTTGCATTAATTCTGTCCCAATTTTGTTCTGCAAAATTAGCAGACCTTGAAATTACAATTCTTTTTTTTAATATAAAATTCTTTTATTAAAACAATCAACATTGAACATAAAAAAAACATCTTGTGCAGCAATCCTCATGGCACCTGATATACAATACTAGGTATTAGTCACCAAAAAACGTCTGAGTTAGTAAGCCTTTTTCCCACCCCTCGCGTCTAGCCTCAACTATACTCCTGTTACACTTTGTTTGATTGGTGTTTCTCTTATCTGGTTCCACATTAATGTGGTCAACATTAAACCAAAGATCCTATTGCTAAACAATCATCCCAGAACATAGCATACAACATTAGGTATTAATCTTTGTAAACATCTGTTTTAGTAAACGTTCTTCCCTCCTCCCTTCCCTCTTCAAGTATACTCCGAGTACCTTTTGTTTGTTCGCTGTCTCTCTTATATATGGTCTATCTGCTGTATCTAGTTTATTGCATATTGTTCGTTTGCGCTTCTGAATTGATTTCATCCCATTACTAGTGCAAACTTTTATAGTCCCTAACCGGAGATCCTGAGGTAAAAGTTTCATATCCTGAGGTATAGATTCAGTCCGCTTTAACAGTTTTAAAGCAAACAACATTAGTCATAAGTTTATGTTAAGAGGCATTAGTTATAGAACATATACATTCAACATCGGGTGTTAGTTTTTGTAAACATTTGATTTGTTAACCCTTCTTCCCTCCTCCCATCGAGCCTCAGCTAAACGCCAGCTGCATTCTGTTTGATTGGTGTCTCTCTTGGATATAGTCTATCCACTGTTTCCAGTCCATCAAAAATTGTTCATTGGAGCGATTTTTCAAGTACGCTGATATTTTCGCCATTTCCGCCAAATTTGTCACTTTCACAGTCCATTCTTCAATAGGCGGTATTTCCGGATTCTTCCAGTATTGTCCCACCAACAATCTTGCTGCTGTAATTAAGTTCAAAAATAAATTTGTCTCTGAGGTAGTGAAGTCCTTTGTGATCCCTAACAGAAAAGCCTGAGGTAGAAATTCTATACGCTTTTGGAAAATAGTTTGGAGTGTCCACCATATCTTCCTCCAGAATGCTTTGATTTTTCTGCATGTCCACCATATGTGAAAGTAAGTAGCCTCCCCATCCCCGCACCTCCAGCATTTGGGCTGGGAGCCCGGGTAGATGAGTGATATTTTTTTCGGGTCTAGATGCCATCTATAGAACATCTTGTAGAAGTTTTCCCTTAAGTGTTGCGATTTCGTGAATTCTACATTCCTCACCCAGATTTTCTCCCACGTGTCCATGGCGATAGGGTGTCCGAAGTCTTGTGCCCACTTTATCATACAGTTCTTGACTAGCTCGGTTTCAGAGTCCATTTCTATCAGAATGCTGTACACTCGTTTGATGTGCATAATCCCCTGTTCTCTAATCTGTTTAATTAGATTCTCGTCGGTCTGGGAGAAGCCCTTCTTCTTGTCTTTACGCCACCTTGATTGTAATTCTATATATGATAGCCAGGTACTTCCTATTCCTCTGTTTGCTAGCGTTGCTTGAGGTTTCAAGAGGAACCCGTTTTCTTCTCCCAGTATAAGTTCACTGTAGGGCACCACTTCTTGCCCTTGGGATGTGTTCATATCCCCTGTTGCGTGTCCAGGGATCGTCCAGATGGGAATCTTGTCGTGTAGGAGGTGCTTATATTTCTTCCAGACCCATAACAATGGGATTCGTAGTGGGTTTTCCTTGAAGTTCCTATCTGCCTTTTTGTCGTATACTAAGTATGCGTGCCCGCCGAATAGTAGACCATGCCCCTCAACATTCAGAATTCTATCATTTGTCATGTTGATCCAATCACTAACCGCCACCAACGTTGCTGCATAGTAGTATAGCTTTAGATTAGGCATTTTGAGTCCCCCTCTCTCCCTTGCGTCTTGGATGATTTTTAGTTTCACCCTCGGTCTCTTGTCGTCCCAAATAAATCTGTTGATGCCCTTCTGCCAGTTGTCCAAGTCCGCATCCTTTTTGAGTATGGGTAGCATTTGAAAGAGAAATAAAAATCTGGGTAATACATTCATCTTTACTGTCGCTATCCTGCCAAGCAGGGACAGATGTAGTGATTTCCACCTTTCCAGGTCTGCTTGTATTTTATTCCACAGGACCTCGTAGTTATTCTTGTATAATTTCGCATTTGTTGATTCTATCTCCACTCCTAAGTATTTGACTTTCTTGACTATTTCACAACCCGTTATTCTTTCCAAGTTCCGTCTTGCTTTGTTGTCTAGGTTTTTGACTAGCATCTTTGTTTTTGATATATTTACTTTGAAGCCTGACACCCTACCATAGTCCTCCATTATCTCCATCAATTTCCTTGCTGACTGTGCTGGTTGCGACATTGTCACCAGCAGGTCATCCGCAAAGGCACATAGTTTGTAGTCTTGCTGTTTAATCTGTATGCCCTGTACATCCTCTGCCGCTCTTATTCTGTTCAGTAAAATTTCCAGTGTTAGGACAAATAGCAGGGGGGACAGCGGGCAGCCCTGTCTCGTGCCTCTCTCTATATTAAATGAGTCCGTTAAGTCTCCATTGACAATGATCTGACCTGTTTGTTTCTGGTAAATTGCCGTTATGGAGTTGAGAAACTGTACTCCCATTTTCATCTTCCGGACCAAGTTCGTCAGGAACGGCCAGTGCAGTCTGTCGAAAGCTTTTTCTGCATCCACAAACATAAGAGCGGCGGGTATCTGGTTGTGCTTTTGCAGGTATTCTATTATGTTCAGCAGCTGTCTGACGTTGGTTTTCATCTGGCGTCCTTGTATAAATCCCCTTTGGTCCGGGTGTATTGTTTTTTGTAGTACAGTCATTAGTCTATTGGCCAAAATTTTTGTGAAGATTTTGTAGTCTGTGTTTAGTAGTGAGATGGGCCTGTAGTTTGCGGGCTGTGTGTTGTCTTTCCCCTCCTTTGGGATTAATGAGATGTAGGCTGTTTTCCAGGATGGTGGGACCTGGCCTCCTTCTTGAATGTTGGCAAATAGTTTTCTGAGGGGTTCTAGCATCTCCTCTTGGAGGTGTTTGTAGTAGGTCGCTGTTATCCCATCCGTCCCGGGCGATTTTCCTGCTTTCAGTTGTGTGATCGCTGAGTGTATTTCCTCTTTTGTGATTAAGGCATTCAGGACTTCTCTTTGTGTGTCGGTAATCGCCTGTATCTTTTCGTTTTGTAGGAACTCATCTATCTCTTTGTCTTGTATCTTATCCTCAGCATATAGTTTCGAGTAGAACTCCGTGAAGGCTTTCTTGATGGTTTTTTGTCGGAATTCTTCCTTGCCTTTGTATTCTATCTTTTCAATTATGCGGGATTTCTGTTTCTTCCTTATAATGTAGGCTAGCCAGCGGCCCGGTTTGTTGGCCTTGCAGAATGTCTTATGTTTTGCATATTGTATATTCCTTGCAACTTGGTCAGCCATCAACATGTCGAATTGCTTTCTTAAGATCTTGAGTCCTTCTTTGGTGACTTTGTCCTCTGGCCTTTTTATTAGTAGCCGCTCCCTTTTACTTATCTCATTTTCTAACTCTTTTCTTTTTTGTTCTTGTTTGCGACGGTGCCTGCTATTCATGGCTATGAGGATCCCGCACATGTACACCTTGCTGCCTTCCCAGATCGTTTCTATCGGTGTTTCGTTGTTCATATTTGTGTCGAAGAATTCCTTCATAGCTTTTTTGCATTCCGCCACATTGTCTTCGTGTCTAAACAAGCTTTCATTGATTCTCCAGGACCTCCTCTGTTTCGGGCCATGTCTTAATTCCATCCTCACAGGGTTGTGGTCTGTCAGTGTCTTGGGTAGGATTTTCACCGTGTTTAGACAAGTTAGCAAGTCACTAGAAGTTAATATAAAGTCGATTCTGGAGAAGGATTGATGTCTGCCCGAGAAGAAGGTGAATTCTTGTTCTTTGCCGTGCCTTTTCCTCCATACGTCTGTCAGTTGGAGGTCCTCCTTCATGTCGAAGAAGGATTTAGGCAACTTGGAGTGTTTTTGCGGGTTCGGTGCAGTTCTTTTTTTGTCTAGAGCAGTCTCTATGATCCCGTTCCAGTCGCCCATGATGATGTAAGATCTGTAGTTAAGTTGTGTTATTTTCTTGTGTAGCTTTTTGTAGAATTTGCCTTGTTGCTGATGTGGTGCATATACGCCCATTACTAGAATCTTCTTGTCTTCTTGTGTTATTTCAATTGCCAGGTATCTACCTTGGGGGTCGGACTCTATTAGCTTAGCCATTACATGTTTCTTTACGTATATAACAATCTCATTCTTTTTTCTTGGCGCCGCTGCCACAAAGTGCGCGCCTAGTTTGTAGTTGATCAGATATTTCTGGTCTGCCGCTCTGATGTGTGTTTCTTGTAGGCAAATTATGTCGTTTCCTCCTTGAAGCAGATAATGAAATATCTTCCTCCTTTTCTGTGGGGAATTTAGTCCGTTGACATTCCATGTCAGGTATTTAGTCATCATTGTCGGTTTCAGGATACTCTTCCGAGACCGCCTCCATTCTATCTCTTGTGGCCTTCTTTTGTCCCGTTCCCATGGTATCCAGGTTTGTGTTCGAGTTGCATATAGGGATCGTGTCGTGCTGCTCTGTGCGTTTGGTGATGGATCTTGTTATCCTGCCCCCTGCAGTCCGTCCTGCTCCCTTGTTGTTGTTGTTGCTTCCTGTTCTCTGTGTCGTCGTGTCTCGAGTGGGTTTTTTCCCTTCTCGTGGTCCTGTATCGGTCTGGTGGTCTGGTGGTCTTTCTGCGTCTTCTCTCGTGGTGTATTGGGGTCCCTCCGGCTTCAGTTCCTTTTCCAGGAAGTCTCTGGCTTGTTGGACCGAGTTCAGGTGGTGTCTTTTATTTTTATAGAAGAATGTCATCCCCGTGGGGGTTTCCCATCTGTATCGCAGAGCACGTGATCTCAGTTCGTCGACCAGGAACTTGTATTCCTTTCTGTCTCGCAGCATCGTCTGGGGGATCTCTTTCAGTACTTTCACTTCCTGCCCCTTTATGTATAAGGTCCTGTTGTAGGATGTGGCTGAGATGAGGTTCCGGAATCCCTGCGACACAAAGTGGATGACCACATCCCTTGGTTGCTGTCTGTTTGTTGTCGTACGTGCGCCCGCTCTGTGGAGCCTGTCGATTTGCCATTCGATAACTGGGGTTGGTTTACCCAGAAATGCTGCCAGGGCCTCTATAAAGGTTCCGGTCAAGCTCCCTTGGGTTTCGTCTGATGTCTCTTTCAAGCCTCTAAACCTGATTGCTGATGCCATTTGCCAATACTGTATCATGGAGGCTTGGTCTTGGGCCGCCCCTTTCATCTCTGCTATCTCCGCTGTCTGGCCTTCTACTTGATTCTCCACTTTCTCCATCCGCTTGTCCACCTTCTCTCTGATTTTCTGGAATTTTTTCTCCATTTCCTCCCTTATTTCCTTGTAGTGTGCTTGTATTGCCTCCTTCATTTGCTCCAAATCTGTAGCCATCGCCTTGCGTTGCTCCTCCCATTTTCTCTCTAGCCCTCTACCTTGTTCTTGCAGCATTTGTTTTATATCGCTGTATCTTTTCTCCATCTTTTGTTCTGCCTCTACGCACCTCCTCTCCATCTCTCTACCTTGTTCTTGCAGCATTTGTTTTGTATCGTTGTATCTTTTTTCCATCTTTTGTTCTGCCTCTACACACCTCCTCTCCATCTTTGTGTCCCTTTCCACCAACCTTTTATCCATTCCATCCAACCTTTCAACCAGCATTTCTAATTCCCTCTTGTAATTTTTGTATCATGTGTGCTGTTGGGCTGGCCTGTGGAGATGTATGGTTCTGGGTGCCTGTATTTGGATGGGAGGGTGTGAGGGTGGGTAGAGTAGTTCCTGGTGGTTTAGTACGCTGGGCTGGGGAGGATACAACTCCCTTCGTTTGTGTCAGTGTGATCTGTTTGGAGGCCATTTTGAGGTTGTCCTCCTGTTGTCCTGGCACTGTTTTGGGTCCCAGTTTGGACCAAATTGGGTGCTAGGTTGTGGTCTGGTGCTGGTCCAGTATTCTAGCCTTTCGAGGGGGGAGGCTTCAGGGTTTAGGCAGTGTAGGGGTAGGAGCCTGTATTCTGGCAGTTTTATATTCAGGGAGCCAGTGAACCAGTTCAGCGCTTTTGCCTTGGTTTCCTCTTCACTCCCCTCTGCCAATCTATTTCTTCTCTTTAGTCCTTTCTGGCTCCTTCTTTCCCCTCTTTCTCTGCCTTCTAGCCCAGGTCACTTCCTCCTGTCAGCCTGTGTTTGCTGCTCCCCTCTACTTTTCCCTTATTGCTCACCGGGTTGCTTTCCAGCTTTCCTCTTCCTTGCCACCCGTTGTGGGGGGGGAGGGGGGCTGTGTCTCTGCAAGGTTTTTCCCCCTCCCTTCTTTCCCCCTTCGCTTCGTAGCCTCCTCTCTCCCGGGCTGTCCTCTCCTGCTCCGCCCGCCCAGCTCCTTGCCGCCTCCGGTGCTTTGTTTGGGGGCCTGGGGGGGTCTTCTAATGATTCTGTGGGGGCCTCCTCCTCCCTCTGCTGGCCTCTCTCCCCGTTCTGCGTCTCTCGGCTTGTGGTTCCCTTCCCGGTGGCTTCACCGTTTCTCTCCGTCGTCCCTCTGCATTGGCCGGCTCGCTCTCCTAGGCTGCTGTTGCACGGCCTCGCAGCGTGGCGTCTTTGTCCTCTGCCGGCCGGCCGGCTGCCGCCGGCCTCTTCGGCCCCGTCCGTCGGCTTTCTGGATCCCTCAGCGGCGCTTTCGGTCTCGTCTGGGTGGGCTTGGGATCCTCTTCGGGAGCGCCCTCTTTTCCGGCGCTTCCCTGCTTCGGTGAGTCGATTTTTAAGGAAAAAAAGTAAGCTCCGTTCCGGAGCTGTATTTAGAAGGCTCCGGTCCTCGTGACCGGAAACCGGAAGTCAAAATTACAATTCTTTTTACTTCCATCGCTAAAGCGATATCCTTTTGACCCTGACTCATAGCCCACAAACCTGAGCTTTCTTGCCTTTTGCTGTCCCTTTCTTCTGATTGCTTTCGGAATATGTACCCATGCAGTACTTCCAAAAATTCTCAAATGTGCCAGTCATGGCTTTCTCCCATATAGAATGGCCTATGGAGTATTATTAATGGAGGAACTCCACAGCCTCTTAACTATATAATTGGCAGTCAATATGGCTTCTCCCCAATATGACCTGCTCATACCAGAATCCTCTAATAATGAATCTTTCATTGTTTGCAAAACACCATTCCTTCTTTCAGCTACACCGTTCTCTGCTGCTGTGTAAGGATTTGTACGTCTGTGTCTTATCCCCAAGTGCCCCAACCATTGTTGGAATTTAGTTGACATAAATTCAGTACATCTGTCAGTTTGCAACTGACACACTTGTTGTCTGTACCTTCTCTCTACAAAACTTACCCACTGTTTGAATTGTTGTAGCACCTCTGTCTTTCCTCTAAGCGAGTAGCAAAATGAATACCTGCTATAATCATCAACAATTACCAGTACATATTTTGCTCCTCCCAAACTGGCTTGCATAGGTCCCACCAGATCTGCATGGAACAGCTCTAGAGCTCTTTTTGTTTGTCTTGTGCTATATTTACTAACTGGGAATGCCTTTGACTTCGATGCTTTGCATACTGCACAGTCCAAATATGTTTTGCATCCCTTCATATTTAGCCCTTCTGCAAACTCTTGCATTTGCTGCAAAACTTTAAAGCTTGCATGGCCAAGTCTTCTATGTAGAAGATGAACACACAAATCATGCTCTGCAACATTCTTAAATATATGGGAACATTGAACCTTTTGTCCCTGCAATACATATAGATTATCTCCTCCTCAAGAAGCCTTCCCTGGACCCGGCAGTTTTAAATAATTATCGTCCAGTCTCCAACCTTCCCTTTTGTTGTTGAGAAGGTGGTGGCACTCCAACTCCAATGGTCCTTGAATGAAACTGATTATCTGGGCCCTCAGCAGTCTGGGTTCAGGTCCGGTTACAGCACGGAAACTGCTTTGGTCGCGCTGACCGATGATCTCTGGCGGGCCCAGGATAGAGGTTATTCCACTATCCTGGTGCTTCTTGACCTCTCAGCGGCTTTCGATACCATCGACCATGGTATCCTTCTGCGCCGGTTGGAGGGGCTTGGAGTGCGGGGCACCGTTCTGCGGTGGTTCACCTCCTACCTCTCTGGCCGGTCGCAGTCGGTGTTTGCAGGAGGTCAGAGATCGGCTCCGAGGACTCTTCTGTGTGGAGTCCCTCAGGGGTCTGTTCTCTCACCTCTGCTTTTTAACACATACATGAAGCCGTTGGGTGAGATCATCCATCGACACGGGGTGAGTTGTCATCAATATGCTGATGACAGTCAGCTCTATATCTCTACCCCGCGTCATTACAGCGGAGCAGTGGAAGTGATGAACCGGTGCCTGGAGGCTGTTGGGGTCTGGATGGGTGCTAACAGGCTCAGACTCAATCCCGACAAGACGGAGTGGCTATGGGTTCTGCCTCCCAAGGACAATTCCATCTGTCCATCCATCACTCTGGGCGGGGAAGTTTTATCCCCGTCGGAGAGGGTTCGCAACTTGGGTGTCCTCCTCGATCCACAGCTAAGTTTAGAATACCATCTTTCGGCTGTGGCGAGGGGGGCATTCGCCCAGGTTCGCCTGGTGCGTCAGTTGCGGCCCTATGTGGACCGGGAGTCACTCCTCACAGTCACCCATGCCCTTGTTACCTCGAGACTCGACTACTGTAATGCTCTCTACATGGGGCAACCTTTGAAGAATGTTCGGAGACTGCAAGACATGCTCATATCACTCCAGCCCTCCGTGAGCTGCACTGGCTACCAATTGGTCTCCGAACACAATTCAAAGTGTTGGTTATGACCTATAAAGCCCTATATGGCAATGGGCCAGGATACTTGCGGGACCGTCTTCTGCCTCATGAATCCCAGCGACCGGTTAGGGCACATAGGGTTGGCCTCCTACGGGTCCCGTCTGTTAGACAGTGCCGTCTGGCGGGGCCTAGGGCAAGGGCCTTCTCTGTTGCTGCCCCAGCCCTCTGGAACCAGCTTCCCTCAGAGGTTCGTACTGCTCCCTTCCTCCTAGCTTTCCAAAAACTTTTAAAAACTCATTTATGCAGACAGGTTTGGGGCGTGTGAGCTGTGCTCTGCCCCTGGGCCTCTGATTGGATTGTATGTTGTATGAGTGGTTATATAGTTTTTTTTATACTGTATATTTGTATTTTAATTAATTTATATTATATTTGTACTTGTATTTTGCTGTAAGCCACCCTGAGTCTGGGGAGAAGGGCGGCATATAAGTCAAATAAATAAATAAATAAATAAATCTTCCTTTATGCCTTCTGCACAAATATTCCCATTCCTTTTGATGAGACACTTCCCATTTACAAAAATGACCTCAAAACCTTGTTTGTCTAAATATGTTCCATCTCAGGTACACAAAGCACATCAGTAAAATTTGATTCCAAATAAGGAATTTTTACATCGCCTCTTCCGATGACTTTTGCTTTCTGGCCATTTGCCAAAGCCACAGCTTCTTGTGCTACTGGAACAAACCTGCAAAATAATTCAGAGTCATTAACAATTGTTTGACTTGCCCCACTATCTATTAGCCACTTGTCTCTGTTGTTGCTATAGCAAAGTTTTGCAACACCAAAATGTTCCTTTTGCAAATCAGTCTTTTTTGCTTGCACAAATGTCCTTTGCTGCAAATTGTTCCTCTGCAAACAGTTCCTTTTCAGATGTTTTTAAATTCTTTCGGAAGGCCGGGAGAGTCGGGGAAACGCGGACTTCAGGAGGCAGTTGGTTCCAGAGGGTGGGCGCCACAATAGAGAAAGCCCTCCCCCTAGGGCCCGCCAGACGACATTGTTTCGCTGACGGGACCCGGAGGAGGACGACACTCAAATATCGCAGAAACTGTGTCCCAGGTTTTATCTAAACTGTTCAACACCAATAAAACCTTCTGGGACCCAGGGAATTTAATCTCACGTTGTTCTAAGTCCAAAAATAAACTTTGCATTTTATTTAAATGCTGTTCCACAGATTCACCTGGTTGCAAACAGGCCCTGTAAAGTTTTCTTGACAATTGCACTATATTGCATGCAGAAACATTCATGTGCACAGCTCTCAACTTCAACCAAATCTCCTTTGCAGTCTTTAAATTTGCAACATTTAGAAATTGTTCATCATCTAAATTCAAGATGAGATAAGCCATTGCTCGATCATGACTTTTCTGATCAGCAGCTGCAAACACTTGTGGTGGATTTTCTACGATATACCACGGCTCTTTAGCTTTCAGCAAACATTCCATTTTTAGCAGCCCACACAATGTAATTCTTCTGGCCCAAAGGAGGCACAAAGCTTTCCTTAAATTCCATTGCAGCCATTCTGCTAATTCTGCCTTGTTCTTATACTTTCTAAACACAGGCAATTTCTTCCAGCTTTAAATTACAATGCAGTCCTTAGTAAGCTCTGGGCCCATAACCTGTTAGAGAATTTTAATTTCTCTGTTGGTGAAAAAATAAATCAGAAACTCTCACAGTTGACTGCATTTAGCTGATTCAAAATAACTTCTTTACATTTATATCAAAATATTTACAATACCATACATTCTTCTTTACAGCAACATAGCTTAATGAAGACTTCTTACAGAGAGATACAGAGACAAACCTGAGACTGAAAATTCAGCTTCTAACTCAATACCTTTTTTCACAGACTCAGTAGCACTTTCTTCACATTGGCTGACTGAGTTACCACATGACTCTTCCTGTTCATGAATATTCCAACAGAGACAAATACTGTGTTTGCATTCTAAAACACTTCATGGCATCTTTTTGGAACTGAATCCAAAGACCAGCATAGCCTTAGTAATTGCTGGATAATATAGCACTGATCTTTAAGTTGTGATTCCACCTGGCTGTGGCAGGTGAAGGACTGGGATTTGGGTGCTATGCTAGTCTGGGTCCTGACCTCTCTAAATCATTTCCATTTAAGCTGCTGCTACAAGTACTAAGAACTAGTGCCAGAATGTTCTTGTTTTCTTCTTACTATAACAGAATAATCAGAGAAGCCATCGAGATAGAAAAACGCCCTCACAGCATGAACAAACGAGATGATACCTCCCGCCTACCAGCCATTTGGAAACCCGCCCTTATTGAAAAACGAGTCCCTAACACAAAGAATGACACCAGACCTACACTCACACAGGATGTCACCACCACACATCCATGCAAAAAGCAAACCCAAACCCACAAACGACCACAAACCAGAAGCCAGACCACAGCTGCAACATTAGCCACCTTAAACCCCTCCAATCCATACATGAAGCAAACTGACATCCACCATGAAGATGAGGCACGACCACGAACGCGAAGCCAAACAGCTATGCAGCTCACCATCTCTAATCCCCCTGTAACTCAGACTAACCTGAGCACAAAGCCCCCACCCAAACAGAACACTCCCCCAGCCAATCAGAGCACAGCCAAGCCCCTAACCAATCAGAACACATCTCCACCCAATCAGAACAGAAGAAGCAAAGACCTATATATATATATATATATATATATATATATATATACCGTATATATATATATACCGTGTGTGTGTGTGTGTGTGTGTGTGTGTGTGTGTGTGTTTATATATATATATATATGATATAAAATAAAAGTTTCAAGATCACCAGGAGATTTAAAAGAAATTAATTTTAATATAACCTAGCTTTCGTTGGAAACTACCAACATCGTCAGGGTTAAAAAGGCAACTAAGGAGATGTTTTAAATAGGATCAGTTAACGCCTGCGCTCGGCTCCTAGAACGCGTTACCGGTCCCAGCAATGACAGAGAAGGAGAAACACCCAGAATACAAATTAACCGGCTGGGACCGGTAACGCGTTCTAGGAGCCGAGCGCAGGCGTTAACTGATCCTATTTAAAACATCTCCTTAGTTGCCTTTTTAACCCTGACGATGTTGGTAGTTTCCAACGAAAGCTAGGTTATATTAAAATTAATTTCTTTTAAATCTCCTGGTGATCTTGAAACTTTTATTTTATATCATGAATGTACCCAGGAGTCGTATTTTTATGGATATTATTAATCATATATATATATATATATATATATATATATATATATATATATATATATATATATATATATATATATATATATATATATATATATATATATATATATATACATACATACATACATACACACAGTCATGTTGTTCCTGTTATTATCAAAATAGGGTTGAAATGTAGATTTTGTGAATGCAGATTCATCTATGTGGCAACTGATTTCTTTCAAAAGCAGTTGATAAAAAAATACACATTTTACTTTTATCTATGCATTAAAAAGAAAAAGTTGTCAGAAGTTTTCCTTCTAGCCCAACCCATATTTTTAGGTTCCTGATAATTTGAAAAACTCTTTCTGTAACATATTTTCTAATTGTTGTGGTCAGAAGCTTCCTCAAATCTGAACAATCCACAAATGCAGTTAGTCCACGACTTACGACTGCAATTGAGCCCAAAATTTCTGTCGCTAAGTGAGACATTTGTTAAGTGAATTTTGTCCCATTTTACAACATTTCTTCCCACAGTTTTTAAGTGAATCACTGCAGTTGTTAAGTTAGTAACATGGTTGTTAAGGGAATCTGGCTTCCCCATTGACTTTGCTTGTCAGAAGGTTGCAAAAGGTGATCACATGACCCCAGGACACACTGCGACTGTCATAAATAGGAGTCAGTTGCCAAGTGTCTGAATTTTGATCACGTGACCATGGGGATGCTGCAACAGTCGTAAGTGTGAAAAATGGTCATAAGTCACTTTTTCAGTGCTGTTGTAACTTTGAATGGTCACTAAATGAAATGTTGTAAGTCGAGGACTACCTATACGTTGAATGAGTGCTCTTGTTTCATAATTAAAGGACTTCTGAAGAAAGAAAGAAACCGTAGATATTAGTAAGTTCTTTAAGCCACACATAAGAGAATACATGTTTTCACCAATGCTGATTTTTTTTTTCCATTGGGGTGGTGGTGGAAATATCTGTAAACTGTATTGTTTTATTTTGAGAGTTATTTTCAGAGGTTTTTGTATTCTTAGGAGCATCCTAAAAATACTTCATGTAATTTATGAAGCAGACTTGGAAGATGCTTCTCCAATGTCTATAAAGTGTTTGTCTCCCTCTCTCTCCCTCTCTCTCTCCCTCTCTCTCTCTCTCTCTCTCTCTCTCTCTCTCTCTCTCTCTCTCTCTCTCTCTCTCTCTCTCACACACACACACACACACACACACACACACACACAGAGAGATAGGGAGGGAGAGAGGGAGAGAGAATTGATTCAGTTCTTGTAGGCTGCATGTTTGGGTGTGTGTGTGCCTGTTTGTGTCCTGTGTATGTCCTGTCAGGAGGAAAGGAAATAAGCAGCAGCTTAAGGTTACTGATATCTCAGAATGACTCTTTGTGGAGAGCTGTGTGGGTAAATGGGCATAAAAAAAATCACAATAATTAGACGTGGTTTCTGCATAGTTTATATTAGAGAGAAACTTTATGAACAGCAAGATTATACCTTGCAAAGTTTCCTGGATTGTGTTTCCAAATAAATGGGAATTTTATCTTTGAAGGGCTTCTTGTCTCATATATTAAAAAATGCCCTGCCCATAAATAGTAAGTATTTATTTATATCTTTTCTCTTGAGGACAAAATGTAGAGTCTCCCTTCATCCCCCCCCCCCCATAATCATCTTGTGGAGTAGGTCAGGTTAAGACCGAGTGACCCAACATCAGCCAGATGAGATCCATGACCAAATTTGGTGGAGCATTGGGTAGGAACGATGGCAGGAACAGAAATGCACTTTTGAAATCCAGAGATGTGGCTTTCATTTTGTGGGACTTGGCCCTCTGTTTCTGAAGTAGCATTTCACAATGTCTGAGCGTCCATTTTTATGCAGTGAAAGAAATTATATTATGTGCAGGTAATCCTCGACTTACAACCATTTGTTTAGTGACTGTTCAAAGTTAGGTGGCACTGAAAAAAGAGAGTTCAGTGGTCTCGCACTGACAACCAGTGCTTTTTTTTGTCATAGAACACACCGGAACGGAGTTCCAGCACCTTTTTTTGATGGATTTTCCAAGTTTTAAAAGTAACTTTTGAAAATTTGATGTTTGGTCCACGTGGACTTGAATCGCCCCATTGAGCGTAGCAAGTCGGTGGCAAAATCATTAAAATGGTGCATGCAGGCTGCTTGTGTGTCGAGTCTGATGCATTCGTATTTCGTCCGCGCTGGTTGTGATGGCGCTGCTCGGCTTGTGGCACTGCTCGGCTTGTGATTGGTTGTATGGTCGCGTGCTGAGTGTTTACTGCAGGCGGCGACCGTTAGGTTTCGTTACACAACTGACATGTGTGGGTATGTGTACAGTGATTGACTACATGCGAAAGGTAAATAATTTCTTTATTTTCTTTATTTGGTGAATTGAAAATCTTTTTAAAATTTTTAGTGTAAAAGTGTGACCCCAAATTTAAAAATGAAAAAAAATACTAATTACTTCTCAACCATCGGTCCTTCTAAGAACTGAATATATAATTTTTTTAAATAAAAGATTAACAAGATGTGAGTTCCATCACCTTTTTTCTCACAAAAAAACCCACTGCTTACAACCATCATAGCATCCCTATGGTCACGGGACCAAAATTTGGATGCTTGGCAACTTGCACGTATCCACAGTGGTCACAGCATCCCAGGGACACGTGATCACCATTTGCAACCTTCCCAAGCAAAGACAGTGGGGGAAGCCAGATTCTCTTGGCAACCACACGATTCCCTTAATAGCCATGGTAAAAAAAGTTCATAAAATTGGTTGTGACTCACTTAACTTCCGGTCTCAATTGTGGTCATAAATCAAGGACTACCTGTACATAACCATAGCTAAGTGGTTATCAGTCCTATCTCATTTGAATCAATTCCATTGAGTTACACTCAGTCCATGTTACGGTTAGCTTGATTTTCTTTAATTGGCCTAATGCCCTAATCTTATCCACTGCTTCTTTGGAATAGTACAAATGTAGCAAAGGACTGACAACTGACATTCAGACTCTGAATTAGGTTCAATAGATTTGGGTGAAGTGCTCATTTTTAGTTGGAAATGATGGGATTTCAATCATATAGAGGTTGTCCTTAACTTACAACCATTCGTTTATTGACCATTCAAAGTTACAGCAGCACTTAATGACTGTTTTTCACAGGACCGTTGCAGCATCCCCATGGTCATTTAATCAAAATTCGGATGCTTGGCAACTGGCGTGGTTTTATGACGGTCGCAGTGTCCCAGGATCATGTGATCCCCCTTTTGCAATCTTCTGACCAGCAAAGTCAATGGGGAAGCCAGATTCACTTAACAACCGTGTTACTAACATAATTGCAGTGATTCGCTTAACAACTGTGACAAGGAAGGTTGTAAAGTGGGGCAAAACTTACTTAACAACTGTCTTGTTTAGCAACAGAAATGTTGGGCTCAACTGTGATCATAAGTTGAGGACTACCTGTACATCTACAGGACTGGAGTTCAGAAGGACTGACCCTTCAGGGAAGAGAAATTGGGAAATGTGCAGTTTGGGAGAAAGAGTTATGTCATTTCATATGATCAACGGATTCTCTTTTTACCTTCCCAACCCTGAGCTGGTCCGTGTAGCAGGGGGAGGAGAATGATATAAAGCGGAGGTGGGGAATGATGGCCCTTTTATGACTTGTGGACTTCAGCTCCCAATATTCCTGAGTCACCCATGGGAGTTGAAGTCCACAAATCATAAAGGAGCCATGGTTCCCCACCTCTGATATAAAGCAGGTGTCTTCAAACTTGGCCCTTTTATGACTTGTGGACTTCAACTCCCAGAATTCCTCAGCCAGGCACACTGGCTGAGGAATTCTGGGAGTTGAAGTCCACAAGTCATAAAAGGGCCAAGTTTGAAGACCCCTGATATAAAGGAACTGGGCACCATCAGGAGCTGCCTTGGGAGAGAAAGTCTAGACTAGCCCAAACACCAAGCCAAATTCTTTCCATTTGAGCTCTGAGGTCACAATCGGCCTCCTGTCCTCTTTGATCTTCCGCTTCTCATTCCCCAGTCTCTTTCTTCTTCCAACCTTCTACAGGGGGAACTTAGAGGTCCTGCGAGATGAGCCTGCCCCTGGGCACCCCCGCTGCTAGGATGCTCTTTGTTATGGCTCTGGCCTGTGCCAGCCCTTTCCTGGACCTACGGCGACGAACCATCAACATTCCTATTATTTTCAGTGGCTCAACCTACACACCAGAAAGTGCCCGGTTCTCACCTGAGGATTTTCGCAATTTCTCCATGGAGATCAACCCCATCCCTATTGTTCTGAATGACACCAATCCTCGTAGCCTAATTGTACGGCTCTGTGATGTCCTCTCCTCCTTGCATATCCATGGAGTCATTTTTGAGGATGATATGCAAACGGAGGATGTTGCCCAGATCCTGGACTTCATCTCAGCACAGACCTCAGTTCCAATCATTGGCATCAATGGAGGATCAGCCATTGTTCTTACTCCCAAGGTAACATAAAATTCTGTGCTTATTCTGCTACCTGAATATACATGGAAGCTTGGTCACTTAACAGAAATCTGCTTACTCTATAGGCCAGGGCTTTTCAACCAGTGGTACGGGTACCACCTGTGGTACATTGGCACCTGGCAGGTGGTACGCGACCATCCTGGAAAAGTGGTAGTGGGGGAGGGGAATGAGCTGAACCGGTGGTAGCACCGCACAAGCCTGAGTGAGAGACGGCTGGAGCTGCAGGGCTGTCAGGGCTCAGCGGAAGTGCCAGGATCAGCGCCAGGCTCCAGCTGAGCCCAGAAGAAGCGCCAATCAGCTGGAATGTTGCAGCATCTCCAGGGTCTTGTGATTTACATTCAGATGCTTGGCAACTGATTCATATTTATGACGGTCACAGTGTCCCAGGGTCATGTGAATTGACCAAAACCTGCTGCAACCACCCAGAAGACAGGGGGAATAAAAACCAAACACCCACCATCCCACCCCCACTGCCAATCCTCAACAGAAATGCTCACAACAATGAAAATCTTGGACAGGAGGAAGAGCACCTTTGGGCACTGTCTTGCTCGGCTGTGGCTTGGGGGCACTTTTTTTGAGTGCCATTGTAACTTTGAACAGTCACTAAGCGAACTGTTGTAAGTCGAGGACTATCTGTACTGTATCACTTCCTCCCCCCCCTTTTTTTTGGCCATCAAGTTTTTGACACCTTGCTAGGCGACTGGTGGTACTCGGATGTTGCCATATCCTAAAAGTGGTACAATGGATGAAAAAGTTGAAAAGCCCTGCTATAGGTAAACAATTCAGAAAAAGGGCCCTTAGGAGATAATTTAAATGCTAGATGTACAGAAATGTATATACGTGGGGGAGGGGATTTGGTAGGGATTAAGAAATACTAGCAGTTGAAAAGAACAATATTACTAAGGTATAATATAATTATATTACATCTTCATTTTCTCTTACAGATAGGAGCTAATAGTTCTAACAAGATGATCTAATTCTATTCATAAAGACTTTGGGAATTATTTTTTGTGAAAGACAGGTTGCTGGGAAGGGCTGGGTTAAAAGCAGAATGTAAAACTGAACTTTTATCTCCTCAACTGAAAACATTTGGAAATTTGTATGCTTTATTTGAATCTGGATGGAAAACAAGGGGAACTCTCATTTTAAGATTGTAAGCTGCCCAGAATTACCTTGTGATAAGGTGGGCGGCCAATACATTTTACAACTAAATAAATATGTAAAACTGTTTCAGCTTTTCAGCTTGATCACTTTTGTCCTTTCTAAAATCCCTAGGAGAAAGGATCAACGTTCCTGCAGCTTGGTTCCTCCACCAAACAACAGTTGCAGGTGATGTTTGAGGTCCTGGAACAATATGACTGGACAGCATTTGCCGTCATTACTACCCTGTTTCCTGGCTATGAAGATTTTGTAGATTACATTGAGGTCCTGACCGACAGCAGCTTCATTGGTTGGGAACGCCGCAGCACTGTGACCCTTAACCTTACCGATGACCCAGATGGAGCCCGCCTGAAACGCCAGCTCCGAGAAATAAATGCCCGTATTTGCCTTCTCTACTGTTCCCGTGAAGAAGCTGAAAGCATCTTCCGTGCTGCTCGTGAAGTCAAACTTACTGGTCCTGGGTATATTTGGTTCATGGCAGGTGCCAACTTTGGTAGAACTGCCTATCGGCCTGAGGAACTGCCCGAGGGTCTGTTCATGGTGCTTTCAGCAGGATGGAAAGACGATCTTTACCACAGAGTACAAAACGGTGTGGCCATAATTGCCAAAGGGGCTGAAGCCCTCTTCCAAGTCTACGGCTCAATTCCAAAATTCAACAGCGACTGCCGGGCACCCAATCTCACCCAATTCAATGAGAATCTACATCGGTTAGCAGGGAAAGAGGCTGGGGAGGGTGTTTTAGGGGGGAGGGTAGTACAATCAAGAGGAATCTACTATTCCCTTTCACGAAAAACTCTAACCTGTTCCCACCCTGTGCCTTTTTCTCCACTTTCATTCTTTTCTTGATTTGCACATCATCCCACCCATTTAATTCCACAATCTGACGCCTCCCAGATGTGTTGGATACAGCTTTCACCTTTCCCATCTGGCATCAGATTGTGTTGTATCCAAGACAATTGGAGAAGGCTCATCTTAAGCAATAAAAAATCTTGCATCATGCATACATTTACAAATGGCATAAGCCTGAATGGACCACAGTTGTATCTAACCACCTGGAGCCCAACTCTATTCTTCTGTTATGTCTTTGAGCATAATCATACTACACTTCCTCCTTGGCACTGCAATACTGCTTCCATAATGGTGTTCCAAGCTGTATTTTTACCTTCAGATCCAGCAGCTCTGATAATCCTCCTTGTAGTCTCCAGAATAAGGGATGCCGAAGTGGCTTTGGTTGCTTAATTACAAATTTCCTTTTATTTATCAGTTTCAGTCCCATTCATGGAAGCAGCTAGTCAGTGTCAGTTCTGCCACTCTAAGGTAGAGCACAGGATAAGGACAGGACCACCTTCCTTCTTCTCTGGTCTGATTTGCTCCTCTGGGCCTTCTTTATTTCACATTATTTTTACTTGAAGTTATTCAAATGAAGGAGAAATGCAGCACTGGAGAAAAGACAAGGAGAATATTGAAGCCAGACCCATGCCAGTTCATGTTTTTCCCATTGGCCAATAATAAGGGGATAGATGTAAAACCTGGACAAGAAGACAACTCATGTGGTCAATAATGAGTGGCACATTCACAAATCAAGGCAAAACCATTTGACTGCTATGTGGAACAGATGTAAGGAAGGCAGATGTAAGGGATTAGCAATGGGTACAGCAAGTTGAATGCTGAAATTCTTTTTTATTGTTTCTAAAGTGGGTAGAGAATATCCTAGTTTATTAGTGGGAAAAGTTGCTTGGATTTAGGTGAGGGGGCCCAAAAGTCAGCTAGCTTTTCTGTAGCGGTCAAGGAATACGGTAACTCTGTTTCTTTTCTCTCTGCAATTTTACCTGTTCCCTACCACCTCATACTCACAAACTGAATTCTGCACACATGTCATCCATCTCTACTCAAAACTGGCTTTTTTTCTTGGTTTCTTTTAGAAGCCTAGTCCACATCTTCCCAAGTACTCTGTCTCAGACATTGCATAAAAGTCTTTGGTGTCAGGCATGAGGACAGGAAAGAAAGTAGGAGTTAAAGACACAGATTGGGGTTGTCCAAAAGAGCTTCCCTTCTGCCTTTTCACACAGATATTTCATGAATGTCACTTGGGGTGACAAGGACTTCTCCTTTAACGAGGATGGCTACCTGATTAATCCATCTTTGGCTGTAATCTCACTTAGCAAACATCGGACTTGGGAAGAGGTGAGTTTAAGGAGGGGGGGTAGGGTGGAATGAGCTGTAGGTTGACAAGAAAGATAATTGGAGGACAGGAAGGTTTAGAGAAGACGTAATATGGAGTGAAGGTGGCTTTGGGGAAAACATGGTACATGTGAATTTGGAGTTGGGGCAGGTTTCTGAAAGCTTCTGAGAACTAGAAACAGAGAGAGAGTCTTCCAGTCTCCATTCTGTCCCTGTCATTCACATCCAAGTTCCCTACAGATAAAAGAGACTAAATAATTTTTAATTACTCACACAAACAAGCTAAATCAAACCAGATTTTATAACCACTATGTGGCTTCTGGCCAGCAGAAGAATGTAGTGGGCTAATGTCCTGACTCCAGCTTTGGAAACTGCTGAGGCTGGACACTGAGCCAAGCTAAGCTGCTGAATGATGCCAGAGGACATGTCTCTTGTCTACCCAATATTTTTACCTCTGTCTTAGTTGCATGTTCCCAAAGGACATTAGTTGAAGGATGAGTGTAATTTTAAGGGAAAGAGGTTGATGGGAAAATTCAAAACGTAATATAAGAAGCTGAATTTGGGAGCTCTTTTTTTGAAAGAAATGTCTGCTTTGATGGATTGAAACAATTCTTGTATATTAAATGAATTTGGCATCCCTTTAGGGGTCTGGCAAGAATATGAAGATTGGGGATGTGTCTAATCTCTTCTCTTTGCCTTGGGAGGCAGGTGGGAAGGTGGGAGCGACGGATCCTGAGTATGTCACGCTATAGGAAATTCCTACAACCTGTGGATGACAACAAGCACTTGATGGTGGCAACTCTGGAGGAGAGGCCCTTTGTAATTGTGGATGACATTGATCCTGCCACCAAGACGTGTATCCGTGACTCGGTGCCCTGCCATCACCCTCTCAACCATACTGACAGGTATTTTTAATATGCTTGAGGAGGGTTCTCATAAGCATGGCAGATTATTCTTAAACTTGAATCCTGTTCTTCCTGAAAAATATCAGAGCACCTCATGGGACTTATATACTTAATTCCAGCTAGATCCTAGCTTTTTCCCAAGGAACTTGGAGGGGTACAGGTTGTTCTCTTTCACAGCTCCATATTTCTTATCAGTTTTATTTATTAATTTATATCCCACTTTATTATTTTTTATAAATAATTCTAGGCAGTGAACATACTAATACTTCTTCCTCCACCTATATTCCTCAGAACAGCAACCTGTGAGGTGGGTTGGATTGAGAAAGTGACTGGCGCAAAGTCACCCAGTCAGCTTTCATGCCTAAGGTGGGACAAGAACTCACAGTCTACTGGCGATTGGCCCAAAGTTACTCAGGTGGCTTCCCCAAAGTCCCAGCCAATGAAATTTACGACTGGCTGAGGAATTGGGTTCCACACTAACCACTATGCCATGCTCGTTCTTAATTACTGTCTGCGATGTTCCTAAATTACTCGCCGAGTTCCTTTTTCCTTTCCTTGCACTGTTCACAGCAATCAGTTAAAGAAGAGATGTTGTAAGGGGTTTTGCATTGACATCCTGAAGCGTTTGGCGAAAACTCTGGGATTCACCTATGACCTCTACCTTGTCACCAATGGCAAACATGGGAAAAAAGTCAATGGCATGTGGAATGGCATGATTGGAGAGGTAATTGGGGAACTAGGGGCTTCAATTTCCGCACAAAATCTTAGAAATGCAGGTTACTCCTATTCCTGTTCTCAACTTCTCCAGAACACTAGCTATTCTTGTTCTTCTTGACTCTTAAGTTCTTCTCTATGGTAGCCCTCCAGTTGCAACCATTCGTTTAGCATCCATTCAAAGTTAAAATGGCACTGAAAAAGGTAACTTACATTCGTACTTGCACTTACCGGTATAACAATCACAGCATTCTCCACGGTCCCATGATTAAAATTGGGGCAACCGGCATATATTTACTATGGCTGCAACATCCTGGGGTCATATGATTGCCATTTGCGACCTCCTCAGCCAGCTTCCAACCAACAAAGTCAATGGGGGAAGCTGGATTTGCTTCACAACCGCATAATTCACTTAACAATTGCAGTGGTTTTGTCAAGGTTCCGACTGACAAACCCAACCAAGTAAACATCTTTGAGGCTTGTCAAACTCTTAATGTAAAACTTTATTGAGTACATCATTTTGGCACACATGCAAGCAAAACCAGCTCTGGCAAAACCCCAGCCGATCCCATATAGAATTCCCTCTCCTCCTTCTTTGTCAGATCACGTTGCCCAATTGGGAGGAAAAATATTGTTACGAGAAAGTATCTCTGGGTCTGGCCAGACACCTGGTGAATGGTCCTTAGTTCTCACCGTCTGCTTTCTTGATGTTTTGAAGTCTGCATTATGATCCTTTTCCCTCCCCCAAGTTCATTGGCAAGCTGAGAATCAATAATTGTCAGACCAGCAAAAACATGCTTCGAGCTTGACAGATTTGCTTTATAAGCATGCCAAAAAAAGGATGTAAACTTGGGTGTGACCCATTTAACCATCTTGCTTAGCAACAGAAATTCTGATCCCAATTGTGGTCATAAGTCAAGGACTACCTGTAGGCTTTCCTGGATATTGTATGGAAGAAAGCGACTATCTTTAACAATTCACTGACAGTGACTGCTCATCTAATCTTCATCACAGCTTATGGGAAAGCTGCCCCTGCCACCTTAAAACTATAAATCCCTGCTTTTTATATTATGCCTTTAGACAGTATTAATCTTTTCACCTGGGTCACGAATCTCAGGATGTTTATTTGTCTCCTGCCTCAGAAAAACCACCCCACTCTCTCCTCCTGTCTGTTTCTCCATCAGGTGTTTTACAAGCGAGCTGACATGGCAATTGGATCCCTGACCATCAATGCAGAAAGAGCCGAAGTCATAGATTTCTCTGTGCCCTTCGTCGAGACAGGCATCAGTGTCATGGTGTCCCGCAGCAATGGAACTGTTTCACCTTCTGCCTTCCTAGGTGAATGCTCAGGCCAAGATTTGAGCAAAGGAAAAAGCATTGGGGGTGGTGATGCTGATGGGACAAAGAGCTTGCAGGTCACTCTTATTCCAAAACATTGCACTAGACTCAGATGCAAGACCCTTAAACTCCCCCATAGTAACATCCACTCATTCCAGAACAAGGGTTTAGTTAGTCTCAGGGAAAGCACCAGAAGGAAAGACAAGAAACAATGGATGGAAACTGATCAAGGAGAGAAGCAACCTGGAATTAAGGAGAAACTTCCTAACAATGAGGACAATTAACCAGTGGAACAGCTTGCCTTCAGAAGTTGTGGGTGCTTCATCACTGGAGTTTTTTAAGAAGAGACTGGTCAACCACCTGTCTGAAATGGTATAGGGTCTTCTGCTTGAGCAGGGGGTTTGGATTAGAAGACCTCCAAGGTCTTTTCCAACTCTATTCTGATTGATTAAATAACAGAATAACAAACTTGGAAAGGACCTTGGAGGTCTTCTAGTCCAACCCACTGATCAAGCAGGAAACCCTATACCAGGGGTAGGCAACCCAAAACACTCAAAGAGCCAATTGGACCCGTTTCCCACCAAAAGCAAAACACTGGGAGCCGCAAAACCCTTTTGATATCTAAAAGGAAGATAACACTGCATATATCCTTTTTTTTACCTTATATATATATATATATATATATACACACACACACATCCATATATATATACATATATATATACACACATACATATATATACATATATATATATATTTAAAGTCAATCAGATAAAAATAAAGAGCTCTGGGATGTAAGGTAAAAGGCTTTTTTTATTAATTGCTGTTAATAAAAAAAGCCTTTTACCTTACATCCCAGAGCTCTTTATTTTTATCTGATTGACTTTAAATGTCCATACCTGGGATTCAAATATTCAAAATTATCAAAGACATATGTGTGTGTGTGTGTGTGTGTGTATATATATATATATATATATATATCTCATAAAGGTAAAAAAGGATGTATGCAGTGTTATCTTCATTTTAGATATCAAAAGGGTCTCTCTCTCTCCCTCCCTCTCTCCCTCTCTCCCTTTCTGCCCTTGGTCTGCGAGTCCTCTTCCCCCACTCTCTTTCTCTCTCTCCTCTCTCTCTCTCTCTCTCTCTCTCTCTCTCTCTCTCTCTCTCTCTCTCTCTCTCTCTCTCTCTCTCTCTCTCTCTCTCTCTCTCTCTCTCTCTCTCTCTCTCTCTTTCTCCCCCCCCCCTCCGATCTTCTGCTCACCTGGCAAGCTGGCTTCAAGCTGGCTCTTTTATGACTCATGGACTTCAATTCCCAGAATTCCTGAGTCAGCATAGCTGGGCTAGCTAGCTCTCTCCTGCCCTTCCTGCTTCCTCTTTCCTGCTTCCTGCAGAGACGCAGCAACGGGAGGAGCCACGCCCAAAAAGATTTTCAGCTTGTCGGAGAACACAGTGAGTCCATTCTCTTTTACACACACACACACACACACACACAAACACAGAGACAGAGAGAGACAGAGAAGCAGACAAATGCAAGTACCTCTCTCTGTCTTTGTCTCTCTCTGCAAATGGCAGAGGAGGCTGGGAGCCACAGGGGAAAGCCCAAAGAGCCGCATGTGGCTCCAGAGCCGCAGGTTGCCGACCTGTGCCCTATACCATTTCAGACAAATGGTCATCCAATCTCTTCTGAAAAACCTCCAATGTTGGAGCACCCACAATTTCTGGAGGCCCATCGTTCCACCGTTTACTTGTTCTAACTAGTGAGCTTATGTCTTGAATGTTTTATTACCATCTTTTAATTTGGTATCAGTAATATGACTTGGAGGCTGGAAAATGAAGAGGTGGGACAAGCATTTTAATTCATGAAGGAGAGAGGTATTTTTTTTTGTCTGTGTGTCAGATGGACACCCACCCCATTTCTCTTTCCACAGAGCCTTACAGCCCTGTGGTTTGGGTGATGATGTTCGTCATGTGCCTGACGGTCGTTGCAGTGACTGTCTTCATCTTTGAATATTTCAGCCCAGTGGGCTACAACCGCAGCCTCAGCAACAGCAAACGTGAGTATACCACTGCTTCAGGGAGAGAGGGAGTGAGTGGAAATTTGGGCTCCCTCTGGAAGTCAAGCAATGCATCTTATTGGTCTTCAAGCCTTCTCAGGTCAGGTTAGTTTTTGAAAGTTGTTTTCTCCTCCCATTCCCCCATCTGCTTTCTAGGCACTGGAGGCTCCAAGTTCACGATTGGAAAATCAATCTGGTTGCTTTGGGCATTGGTGTTTAATAATTCTGTGCCTGTGGAGAACCCCAGAGGCACCACTAGCAAGATCATGGTGCTGATCTGGGCATTCTTTGCTGTAATCTTCCTTGCCAGCTACACAGCCAACCTGGCTGCCTTTATGATCCAGGAGGAGTACGTTGACACGGTGTCTGGGCTGAGTGACCAGAAGGTGAGAAGAAGGGAATGGGTAATGGGGTTCATGAGGAAAAAAGTGCAGACCTACTCATCTGTTTGGCCTTCTATCCCCAGACAGATTCATAGACACAGTTGCACTGATTCCATTTCACATTCCTCATTTCTTGGGCTTTCCCCCTCTCCTTCATCTTTAAAACAGTTTTGTTTTCGTTAAAATAAAATAAGACACTAGGTAACGAAACTTGACTTTCAGTCAGGTTAAATGGATTGACAGCTCTGCTATTTTTTAAACTGAGATGTAAATGAAGGTTCTAGTGACAGAAAACTCCTTGTCAAGTCCATTGCTCCGATATTTGACTAACTTAAACATCAGGGAGAGGTATGCTACTGGTACAGTTTAAGATTAAGAGTAAGGTTGCATCTTTGTTTTTCCTCCACTGTCCATTTCCATCTAGCATTTCCTGAAGAAACCAAGATTTTTTTTTACATAGTCTGCTTGCATTGTCTTAGATCTGAGCTCTGTGAATTGTCTTGCAAAGCAGCTTGTCTTCCAAGATAACCTTCCTTTGATTGAGCCATTCAGACTTTGCAAGGGTTATTTTAAATAGTGTTTAGAAGATGTACCTGGCTGTGATCAGGCCAGCTCAGCAAAGGGAAAACTTACTCTGTATTCTAAAGAGTGGCTCAGGAAATGTCAGTCAAAGAGAAGATGCAATTATCCAGAATAAGAAAAGAAGGCAAGGACCTATTTTTCTTTCCCATTGCAGAAGGCCAGAAAGTTATGAAGTCTATGATTGCTGGAAAACTATTTGTAAAGACTTTGATGAAATTAATTTTCAGACTTCCTATATAGAAAGCAAATGTGTTCATCGTATTATAGTTTGCACTACCCAGCATATGCTTCCCTTGAATTTGATAATCTTTCCTTTGGAGAATCAGAACAAGCCCTGATGGCGTGGCTATCTGAAAAACAGAAGAGCTACCAACTCTACATCTGCCACAAATCCAACATGGTTTTGTATTTTTTAAATAGTATACCCTCCTGTCTGTCCCATAAAAAGGCATCTCAGTAGCCAATGCAGGTAGTCCTTGGTTAACAACAACAATTGGGACCAGCTAAGTCATGCGGTCATAAAGCACAGTGACACATTTTGTGGCCATGTTGCCTAGCGATGGCAATTTCAACACTTCTTGGTGTTGTTAAGCAAATCCTATGCCATCATTAAGTGAAGAAGTCACATGGTCACTATTTGTGACTTCCTGTAGGAAACTGTCAGAAGTAAATCTTCATCCTGGTTCATCCAAGCCGGGAATAAATAAGCAACATGGCGACTGCTTTGGGAAGATGGTTACAGTTTATTGAAGAAGCAGAAAGATGGTTCTTCAGGAAAGAGCAGAGGAGAGAAGGGCTGAGCACATGGGCAAGGGGTTTTTTATACCCTCTCTAGCCTTTTGTTTGGAAGTTTCCTGTTCCTGTGGCATGAACCTTGAGGCTATTTCCTGTGTCACGTATTCTGACCTGAGCCTAGGTGTGCCTCTCTGGTATACTTGATGGTAATGGGTTAGTTCTATTATGTCCCAAAAGTCATATCCTGCTTCCCTGGGGCTGGGCTAATTACTTAGAGTTTGGGTGAGGTATGCAGATTTTCTCTTTGTCTTCTTGAGTTCTCTGCCTCCAACTTTCTGATGGTTTTACATTTGCATTTGTATAGGGCTGGCTCCTGCTTGAGGCAAAGAGATTTGAGGGCAGGTTTCTGCTTTTCAGAAAATGCTTTTAAAAATCCTTTGAGAAAAATGTATTTTCCTGCCCTTTTAATATTTCCTTCTCTGGGCTAACTTCCCTCAATTCCCCCCTTTGTGCCTTAAGTGTGTGAATGACACACTTAAATGGCACAAGATTAAAATTGATCTGGTCAGGGAAGACTTGTGGTAAACAAGCTTTAAACTGTTATGCCAAAAAAAAGGGTAAGACACTAATAGAGGCAGAAGAAAAAGATCCCTTCAGTGGCTCCCAAAAGGGGAACTTGCAACCCATAAAGTTCTAAAAGCCAAGGCAAAAATTGTTAGGTGTAAAAGAAATTTATAGTGTCCAATATTCTGTGCCAATCATTTTCAAATGTTGGATGTCACTTTTAGCTTCCAGTCAGGTTTGCGCATTCCTCCCAAAATTCTTCACAGCCATGGTTTTCGTCAGCACATGGCTGCCCATTTTCAGGGGTTTGTTTCCTGCCTTAGCTCTTAGTTCAGTGCATCCAGATTAGTAATGTCCAATTAAGGTTAGCCAGTATGCCAGGCTATTAAATTTTTCTTAAATTGCACACAGTGAGCTTTAGGAATCCCAATCTGAGTCCACCAGTGTAAGATATTCAGGGCTGAGGTTTGGGGATCTCTTTCCTGTTGCTTCCTTAGTCAGGGCATAAGAATTGCAAATCACCTGAGGGGGCCTGGTTCCCTCCCCCTTGGAATTTTGCTGGAAGTTGTTCCTACAAAGCTTTGGTGCAATAGAGCAAAAATCAGCCTGGGGAACTTTACTAAAGGTAGGTGGAGGGGATAGACTCAATGTGATTCTGAATGGTGTAAATGATGTGTGTGTGTGCTTGTATGTGCAGCTACTTTTACAAAATAGGCAATACAAACATTCTGGATAAATTTTCCTCCCACCAGACAGAAGTCCAAGGTGTTCAGTACTTGCTGTGCCAACTATTCCCAAATGCCATCTCTCTGTTATGTGCTCCTGGCTACTTTCCTTCGTGACCAGAGGCAAGCTCACCTGACCAATAACCAGCCAAGACACAGTGACGGCCTTTTGTTTCATTTATTGCAATAAGTGGGGAGAGAAGCTATCAAAGCTTGGTTCTCTCCAAAGTTTTAACCCAAAATATTTCCTTCTTTATACATCCCTTGTCCCAGCCGCCACATCCCTCCTCTTTCCCCATTGGCTGAGGTACTATGAGGTTACACTCTTTCCGACCACCTCCTACATATTTCCTGCTACATACTAAATCATATTCACATATACAATTATAATAAGAAAAATTAGACATTTAAATGGTTATTTTAAACTCTGTAGATATGTATGTCCCCATTTTAAACAATAAGTTCTTTTCCTGCTTTTCAATTCAGTGTGCCTTTCCTCTTATCTTATTCAGCTTATTTTCCTGTTCTCCAATTAAACCTGTCTTTCCTAGCTAGCCATTTCCTTTTACAGCTATATATTTTTTATGGCTTCTTCCTTTCTCAGATCCAGCTATTTTTGCCTATGTTTATCTTACTTCCTTTATGTTAACCTTTCCTCTTTCCCACCATAGCTTCTCTACTCAGAAATTTCCACTGCAGCAAATTTAATTTTAAATTTCTCTTTCAACATTAAATTTTGAAGACCTTTCTTTTACTTCTGTCAAATCCCCCCTTTTGATTTTTATTACACTGAAAGGTCTTCATTATCATGTTTAGAAAATCTTATAACTATTAACTGTATAACTTCTTCTTTTCCTAAGGCTTTCCTAAAAGCTTTTCCTACAGCTTTGGTTAAAGTAGATGCACATAAAGAAATACATTGCAGACATGCACAACACATAAGTCCTACAACCACTAAAAAATTTAACATTTGTCTTAACCATTCAGTGTTGGGAAACCAATTAGTTAACCAACCCCAATCGCTCCACATATTTTCATACTTTTGTTCAGGAGCTTTAGCCACTTTCCTGATACCCTCTGAATATCCATTCTGCTTCGTGATTGTCATCTACCTTTAAATCCCACAAACAAATTTTTACCTTTATTTCCCAGGCTGCTCTGGTGTGTTGTCTTCAGTAATATTAGAATTAGAATCCACCCCTCATGATTATTACACAGTATTTCACACCCACAAATTTCAACCATAATAACAGCTACAGCAATCACAGTGACAATAACAAAAATATATACATTTACCACCTAATTCTTACAATTTACAATTCTACGTTTTCCGTTTCTAATGGTATGGCTTCTGTCTCAGTTACTGGCTTTATTTGTAACAAACCACTTTTACTTCTCTGATGAGTCACCACCATCTTTCTTTCTTTCTTTCTTTCTTTCTTTCTTTCTTTCTTTCTTTCTTTCTTTCTTTCTTTCTTTCTTTATTTATTTATTTATTTATTTGGGTTTGTATGCCGCTCCTCTCCGGGGACTCAGAGCGGCTAACAACATATATATAACAAAGAATTACAATATAAAAAACCCAAACAAGATATCTAAAAACCAATAAAAAACACACATTCAATGCAACAATCAACTACAATCATCCCCAGGCTTGCCGGCAAAGATGAGTTTTTAGGTTTTTCCGGAAGGCCAGGAGAGTTGGAGAAACGCAGACTTCAGGAGGCAGTTAGTTCCAGAGGGCAGGCGCCACAACAGAGAAAGCCCTCCCCCTAGGGCCCACCAGACGACATTGTTTCGCTGACGGGACCCGGAGGAGGCCAACCCTGTGCGCTCTCACCGGTCATGGGAGAAGTATGTGGCAGAAGGCGGTCCCGTAAGTATCCTGGTCCCATGCCATGAAGGGCTTTATAGGTAATAACCAACACCTTGAATTGGGCTCGGAGACCAATAGGCAACCAATGCAGCATGCGGAGAGTTGATGAAATGTGGGCACAACGAGGAAGGCCCACAACTGCTCGTGCAGCTGCATTTTGCACTAATTGTAGTCTCCGAACACTCTTCAAGGGTAGCCCCATGTAGAGAGCATTGCAGTAGTCGATCCTCGAGGTGACAAGGGCATGTGTGACTGTGAGGAGCGACTCCCGATCCAAGTAAGGACGCAACTGGTGCACCAGGCGAACCTGGGCAAATGCCCCCCTCGCCACTGCCGACAAATGATGATCCAATGTCAGCTGTGGATCGAGGAGGACACCCAAGTTGCGAACCTTCTCTGAGGGGTTTATAGATTCACCCCCCAGGGTAATGGAAGGACAGATAGAAGTGTCCTTGGGAGGCATCACCCACAGCCACTCTGTCTTATCGGGGTTGAGCCTTAATCTGTTAACACCCATCCAAACCCTCACAGCCTCCAGACACCGGCACATCACCTCAACCGCTTCACTGATATGGCCAGGAGTGGAAATGTACAGCTGAGTATGATCACCGTACTGATGGTATCTCACTCCGTGGCGGTGGATGATCTCACCCAGTGGCTTCATGTAAATGTTAAAAAGTAGGGGGGAGAGAACCGACCCCTGAGGCACCCCACATGGGAGTAACCTAGAGGTGGACCTTCGATCCCCCACAAACACCGACTGCGACCAACCAGTGAGATAGGAGGAGAACCACCGCAATACGGTGCCCCCCACTCCCAATCCCTCCAGCCG
Source organism: Bothrops alternatus (assembly GCA_034064705.1). Lineage (NCBI taxonomy): Eukaryota > Metazoa > Chordata > Lepidosauria > Squamata > Viperidae > Bothrops > Bothrops alternatus. The sequence continues at coordinate 84,003 of JARGCV010000183.1, read as the reverse complement.
GTGCAGAAGGATACTGTGGTCAATGGTATCGAACGCTGCTGAGAGGTCAAGAAGCACCAGGATAGAGGACTGGCCTCCATCCCGGACCTGCCAGAGATCATCCATCAGAGCGACCAGAGCAGTTTCGGTGGAGTAGCCGGGCCTGAACCCAGACTGCAGAGGCCCCAGATAATCGGCTTCCTCCAGAGACCGCTGGAGCTGATGCGCCACCACCTTCTCAACAACCTTCCCCACAAAGGGAAGGTTGGAGACCGGACGATAGTTGGTCAAAATTACTGGATCCAGGGAAGGCTTCTTGAGGAGGGGGCGCACAAGTGCCTCCTTTAAGGGAGCCGGAAAGGACCCCTCCCTCAAAGAAGCGTTGACAATCTCCAGGATCCAGGTACGTGTCACCACCCTACTGGCCAAAACCAGCCAGGAGGGACACGGGTCCAACAAACAGGTGGCAGAACTTACAGCTCCAATGGCCCTGTCCACTTCCTCAGGCGTAACAGCCTCAAACTCTCCCCAGATGACCGGACAAGAACATGCCCCTGTCCCCTCGACTGAATCATTATCAGTCGACTCTGCTACACAATTGGAGTCTAGGTCAGCCCGGATCTGAGCCACTTTGTCTGTGAAACAGTTGTTAAAGTCCTCGGCACTACCCTGCAAGGGAGGCCCCGGACCCCTGTTCTTCGTCTGGGGTCACCTGAAATTCTAATAGAGATATTCAAAATAGGTAGGGGTTCTGGTCCACTACCCATTCAAGTCCTTTTAAACGTGGCTTTCAGTCCTTGTCCTGGAATGACCGTCCACCCTCTTTCAGGTCCAGTCACCACCTTCTCTCATGTGTGGTGAGTCCAACCCTTCTCAGCCCTCCGGACAGCAGATTCAATATAAGGAACTTCCCTTCTTTGGTTGTAGAAGTTCCTCCTTCCATTTACAAACCAGCACCCACTGTCCCGGCTGGATCTTATGGACTGGAAATTCCAAAGGAGTTGTTTGTGCCACCAAGCCTTCCTGTCAAAGAGAAGACAGAGACCCCAGTACTTGTTCTACATTTAGCTATTTGTCTCCCTCCTTTGGGAGCCTTAACCCCTTATTAATCCTTTTACATATCAAACATCCCTCTGTAGCCCTTTGGGCTATCCCATAAATTCCAAGGGTAGCATAGGATTTCAAGTATGTTTCTACCAGTGCTTTAGTTCCCCAATGACTCCCCTCATATAATTTTGGATCACCATTCTTGCAGTACCTTGTGATAACCACAGAATCCCCTTAAGACCATTTTTGTTGTTTGGTAATTATAAATCTACTATAGCCTCAATCCTTTTACTATCTATTTTCCTTTCCCCTTCAACTATAATATATTCTAGATATTTTACCTCCTTTCATACCAATTGGGCTTTATTTGCTAGACACCCTCAATCCTTTCTTCTGCCAAAAAGTTGCTTTCCCATTTCTTTGTAATTCCTAGAATAAGATCTTACAAAACTGGGAAGCTACATAAAAATGTATTTGCTTCCACAGCTTAAAAGTGGAGGAAAGAAAAGAAAGAAAAAAAAATCATTTGTCCTGTATCAGATAGACTATACTTGTCCATGGAAGCTTTATCAAAAATTGTCACATTTTTCTTTCTCCTCCCCCTTTCACCCTGATTAGATACCATGTTACAAAAATATAACTCAATAAACGTATTGTAAATAACACATTCAGGATTTTAAAAGGTAAAGCACATAGGCTCACCAATTAGCATTGGGCCAACATTTCTGGAATGCCTTTTGTCTCAGGCAGACATCAAACAGGATAGCTAAGAAGACAAAAGATTGTCTCCCCCTTCTCCCATCACCAAACCAGACAGAGTGAAAATTTATACAAAACTTTTGCTTGAAACAGCCCTCAGGAGGAAAATTGCCATAACATTTACAGAAGTGGCTTGCCAAAACCTCCCTCCTAGGGCTGAACAAAAATAAACCAGTCCCAAAACACTCAGCCATCCCTCATGGCCAAAGCAGGATTTGAACTCAAATCCAGCCTTGCAGCCTGTGGCTATAACCCTGAAACCAAATTGGTTTTCTATAAAGATTTCCCTTCCCCTCCTTGACTCCAAGGAAAAGGAAAACAAATTGAACACACACAGTATGCAGCAATTAATCATCTTTTTTTTTGCAGTAGCAAGGAGTCCCAAAGACACATATTTATCAGATGTTAAATAAAACATCATGAGATTGTTCCTTTGACAAGAATACCCTCAAATGCATTATTAAGGATAAATCCAAACTAAAATGCAAAGGAAAATCACTGAAGCATGCCACACATACAAAAACAGAATATCAGAGTTGGATGGGACATTAGAGGTCCTCTAGTCCAACCCCTTACTGAAACAAGAAACTCTATCCATTTCAGACCCTATCAATTTCTAACCTCCTCCCAAAAACCTCCAATAATGAAGCATCCACAGTTTCTGGAGACAATTATCCCACTGATTAATTATTCTTACAGTCAGGAAATTTTACCCAATTTCTGTTCTTTAAAAACAAAAAAAGCAAACAAACATGCAGACAGAAACTGCCTCCCCCCCTTTTTTTTCTTTTTCTTTTTTCTGCATCTCTTACTTCTCCAAGGCAGAAATTCTTGGGTTAAAAAAAAAGTAACAAACTAAACATGTTTAAAAGGATTGCTCAAAAATTTTACCCCCCTTCAGCAGCCCTTCCACCATGGGCTTTAAACCCATTCTTCCTTCCAATGTAATGTTATATACTGTTTCTGGTGAATTACTTCACCAGGGTTCTTTAAAGTCACCTTTAAAGGATTCATGTGTACCCCTCTTCTATTGCCCTCTTGGGCCCATATAAGAGGGCCCACTTTTCCTTCAGCTTCCTCACTCAAGGTCATAATATTTACAATTATTTCTCTTTCATTCCCCATAATAACAACCCCCAATTTACCAATTAAGTCCCCCCCCCGGCCAAATTGCAGCTCCCTTTAACCAATACAAAGTTCAGGTCCTTTTACTACTGTCTGGACCACAGCAAGTTTAAATATTGTTGCTTCTACTACATGTCCCCAATTCCCTGATCCTTAATCTTCCCTTTCCCAATTTGCATTCCTGAAGGTATAAAGTTCAGGGTAAATCTGGTGGCTCCAGAATCCACCGAGTACACCCCTTCCTCCTCCAGGGATCCAAGCTTTAAGGTTTATCAGGGGTTCCTAAAAAGCTGGACCAAAAAACAGATTAGTCCCTTGACACCCCTAATCCTCAAAATTCACCAAATTTGCTAGTTCTTCCCCCTCCTTCCTCTTAGGGCACTCATTTTCCCAGTGTCCTTACAAAAGGCACATTTATTTATTTAGGGACTGGGGGAAAATTTTCTCCTAGGGATTTATATCCCCTGGTGCCAACTGGCACCAAATGAGCCATCATTTTTATCTTATCTTACGTTTATCTCTCTCCTCTTCTCTCTTCGCATATACTTTCTGAGCCTCTTTTACCGCTAATAAATCTTCTATTGTTTTAGTTTTCCATGTGCCTAATTTCTGCATTTTTACCCTAATACCTTCCCATGCTTTCCCTACAAATTGATATTTCAACATCATTTGATGTCCTGGATTACCAGGATCCAAATGTCCATACTTTTGAAGTTGATTTTTTAATCTTTCTAACCATTCGGTTGGTGTTTCCTCCTCTCCTTGTTCTAATGACAGTGCCTTCTGAATGTTAAGACTCCGAGGCACTGCATTTTTAATACCTTCTATTAAATATCCCCTATAATCCGCCATAGCATTCCTCTCTGCACGCCTGTTACCATCCCACTTTTTCTTACACTGTTCCCTAACTGCTCACCTAATCATCCCGTTCTCCTCTGGTGTAAACATGTTATAAATGGGTTGCATTTCTCCCCATGAATATTCCATTAGTCCTAAAAACATTTCTAACCTGCTTTCCTACATCAATAGGATCTTCTACTATTAGTTTGAGCAATTCTTTCCTAAATTACCTGATTTCAAAAGCTGTTAGGGGGGACAATTCCCCCCCCCTTGGAGAAGGGGTTTCCCCTCTCTTGTCACCTTCCAAACTATAGGAACCTCAAGAAATACATAGCTTTCTACTTAACTCTTTCACACAAAATAGCAGATCAGAGTTCTCGCCTTTCATCCTGGCCAGGCATAAAACGTCACACAGTTCCTTTCTTTCTCTCTCTCTTTCCCTCTCTTCCATCTGATTATTTTCATTCTTTTAACACCTTCTATTGTCCTTCTAATTACTAAGAAACTAGCCTTCTTCACCCTTTCTTGCTTTTACACCAGATATTCTGACTCTGAGTTAAAAACGCCTTCTTTTAAATCAAGTCAGATAGATAACTCAATAGAAATGATTTCATAACAAAAATATATTTTAATCAGAAAGAAGATTACTTGCATTCATGTGGCTGTTACTTCTGGAAAATACATCTTTTGTCCATTCCTATAGGTAAAAGGATGATGCTGTCTTCCATACCATCTTTATAATGGCTCAGGCTCATCGGGTGACATCTGATGGCCCATGTTTCTTTCAGACAAAGACATTCCAATCTGGTTTGTGTCCAGGAAGTCTCCCAATGCTTTAGAAACTCCTCCCACTGACCCATCAACAAACCCAGCATTTAACCCAACAACTGCCAGATATTCTAACATACTGATACATGCTCACTAGTTAGGGTTACACAGAGCTATACGAGGTTACATAAAGCTATATGGTCCAGAACACCAGACACAAAAAAAATTCCAAATGCTTCACCCCAGGCAAAACAATCATTCTTATTTTCAAGGAGCTTTTTCAAAGCCAAATGAGCTCCATTTCCCAAATTTCCTTTTGGAATAAGGCCTTGTTGTTTTTGTATATTACTATTAGAGGGTCTCTCCCTCCCCCCTCCCCCAGGTCTTTAGAAATGAGTCAATACAAACACACATACACACAGACCCTTAAACATCATTTCCAGACCTTTGGAGGTGTGTCCCTTTAAATTTCTACTTTTACTCTTTTGGGGCAACTTGTAGCTTGTTCTCCAGGCAGTGAGGAAATGCAAGTAGCGTTTCTGATAGACCTTAACCACTGCCTATCCATTCCCCACCGCTCTAAGCCAAGCTGAGAAGCCCAATTTAATTTATTGGCTGGCCAAACATGTACTTAGGCCAGATATATACTGTAATGTATCATCCTTCCTTTGTTCAAATGCCTTGTTTAAAGCACTGACTTAAAATACTTCAACATTCTCCTTAAGGGATTCCCATCTCCCTAAGGGGGTTCATTCCAGAATGTAAATACCTTTCCTCTTTTTCCTTATTGGCTGGCACACTGGCCGGGGAGGCGTCCCTCCTCTTCAAACTCTTATTGCCCATTAATACCCCTCTGATATATAGATACCCCTCTGGTATCTTACCTGTCAGGCTGAGTTGAAGTCCTTCCTTAAGTCGGCCCACTTTCCCTTAGGTTTTCACTGGGTCCGGGCTTTCCGTCTCGGGATCTCCAATTCCTCCTTGTTTGAGCAGGGGCAATCCGACCTTTAGGGCTGGGAAAAACTTACCCAGGTGCGCACTCCCCTTTCGAATATCCCCGGCTGCCAAAGATGGAACAGATGAAAATCCCGGAGGAGCCCCCAAGGCTGTTATGTGCTCCTGGCTACTTTCCTTTGTGACCAGAGGCAAGCTCGCCTGACCAATAACCAGCCAAGACACAGTGAAGGCCTTTTGTTTCGTTTATTGCAATAAGCGAGGAGAGAAGCTATCAAAGCTTGGTTCTCTCCAAAGTTTTAACCCAAAATATTTCCTTCTTTATACATCCCTTGTCCCGGCCGCCACATCCCTCCTCTTTCCCCATTGGCTGAGGTACTATGAGTTTACACTCTTTCTGACCACCTCCTACATATTTCCTGCTACTTACTAAATCATATTCACATATACAATTATAATAAGAAAAATTAGACATTTAAATGGTTATTTTAAACTCTGTAGATATTTATGTCCCCATTTTAAACAATAAGTTCTTTTCCTGCTTTTCAATTCAGTGTGCCTTTCCTCTTATCTTATTCAGCTTATTTTCCTGTTCTCCAATTCAACCTGTCTTTCCTTTTACAGCTATATATTTTTTTATGGCTTCTCTTCTTCCTTTCTCAGACCCAGCTATTTTTGCCTATATGTTTATCTTACTTCCTTTATGTTAACCTCTCCTCTTTCCCACCATAGCTTCTCTACTCAGAAATTTCCACTGCAGCAAATTTAATTTTAAATTTCTCTTTCAATATTAAATTTTGAAGACCTTTCTTTTACTTCTATCATCTCCATGAATACATTCAACTGGCTTGTTACAGTACAAATGTGGGAAGAAAGAAAAGTTTACAATGAATTTCCACCCTCCCCCCACAGTCTAATTTTCTCTTCTGAGGCTTCACATGGCACTAGTGGCTCCAGGACTCCTTCCTTCTGCAGCTCTCACAGGCATCTGGGGGAATGGTAGGACTTGGGAAGATGTTCCACTTAGATTGCATGGTGGCTTTTTAGTGGATGACTGGATTCAAAACCCAATTCCATGGCTCAAATGGATAGAGGCAGCGTCTGGGCCTGTGTGTTCTGCTTCCAAAGGTTTGGGGGGGGATTGCAGGGCTGAAAGATACAAGAACAAGGTCTCCCCCCCCCACTTTCTTGGTGGACTCTCCCAGGAGAGGCAGACAAAAGGTATGGAGAACAAAGGGCAAGAAAAGAATTGGAAGGGGGGTAGCTTGCAGGCAGTTTGAAAGGGCATCAATATTGCAGTGGTCAAAGAAACAGGCAGACAAATGGGGACAATCACAGACTGAGGACAAGTAAAACCTGGATTCTGGTAAGAGAACAACAAAATGAAATGTTTCACTTTTGAACTTGAACATTTGCAACATATTAAGGACAAGAACTTGCAACTTGAGAGAAAAAAATGCTAGGCAGCTTGAGAATGCTGAAAACTCCAAATAATTTTAAAAGCCTAATATTTTAAGATGTGCAACTTGCCAGGGGCAGGAGAATCTGCCTTTAACATTTATTCCAAAATAGACCACATTATTTTATTGATTGAGAAATGCTTATATATTTCAGGAAAGCTTCATAGTAGTTTCACCAATAAGTGATGGGATAAGAAAAGTAACTTAAGAAAATTATTTCCCCACACAAGCAGACTTGAGCTTCAAAAGGCTCTTGTAGATAGACACACATTTTTCAGGAAAAGGATAGATAGATAAAACCCATTTAGAACACAAACTCATTTACAACACATTGCAGAATGATTTTCCAGAGCTTGGGGCAGGACCCAGCAGGCAGGACACCCCCTCCTCACTCCAAAGAGAAAATATATTGGCAAATACGTACAAGAAGGACCCAATACAAACTAGTCTGACTCACAAACACTTAACACGCATTGGCTATAAGGAATGCACACACTGGCTAACAGCAATTAGGATTGACAGGATTAGAATAAAACACCAAAGGTACACAGCAATAAAATAATTTAACACTGGATTCCCCCTGGAACAAAAATTAACACCTTTTAGACAGAATTGAGAAGGAAATTAACCCAACAATAGACACTGACCAAAAAAATCAGAAATGACAATTTTAGATACCATGAAATGGTATTCCAATGAAACAATGTACAAAAGAAATGGTTTGTATCCATCAAAGAAAGGGACTGAGTTACTTGGCAATAAACTCACAGATTTTCTGGAGCAATATTTAAACAAGGGACAGTGAGTTAATTGAGATCAAAAAATTACAGGGTTAGCAGTGCAAGTAACATAGATGTGTGTGGACAAGAATATCAACCTTGCTATCAAGCAAAATCAAGTTTTTAATAGCGAGTGTCACACAAAGTGGACTAACATAGGTGTCAGTCATAAAGGACTCAAATGTCTGTACACCGAAGCACAGAGTATGAACAGTAAACAAAGTGAACTAGAAATTCAGGTAAATGAGAGCAAATATGATATAGTTGTCATTATAGAAACATGGTGGGATAAAACCCACAAATGGAACACTCAGCTAGAGGGATTTCAATTGTTTAAAAGAAACAGACCAAATAAAAGAGGAGGCAGAGTTTCTCTCTATATAAGAAATAACTACATATCTACAGAAATAGGACACAACAATGATGAAAACTGTCTTGAATGCATTTGGATCAATATAAAAGGGGGGAAATGACATTGCCGTAGGTGTATACTATAGGCCACCCAACCATACAGGGGAAATAGATGACCTTTTTGCTAGTCAGCTAACTAAGGTACATAGGAAGCACATGACAATAGAACAGTCAAACTAGAGTCTTGGACTTTAAGAGAGCTAATTTCAATAAACTTGAGAGGGCTTGGGAGGGATTCCATGGATGAGAATCTTCAAGGGGAAACAACTCAAGAAGCTTGGGATTTTTTAAAAAAAAAAACCCATAACCCAGTCTAGCACAATACCAACAAAGAAGAAAAATAATAGCTCTCACAAGAAACCAGCATGGCTGCATAAAGAACTCTATTAAATTGAAAGATAAAAGGGACAAGTATAAAAAGTGGAAAGAGGGGCACATAACTAAAGCAGAATATTAGCAAATAGTCTGAGCCTGCAAAGATGAGGTGAAGAAAGCTAAGGCTCAAAATGAACTCAGGCTTGTGACCAAAGTCAAAAGGAATAAAAAAGCAAACAGTCCAACTTATCAAAAACAGTACCATAAAAAATAGATTAGAAACACAAGTTAAGATAGGCAAGAAAATGGTAAGTGAGCACCTATCTACCCTAGACAAGTTCAAATCACCAAGACCAGATGGATTACACCCCAAGGTTCTCAAGAAACTGGCAGATGTGATCTCAGAACCACTGAACTATATTTTTCAAAGATCCTGGAGCACTGGGGAATTACCAGAGGACTGGAAAAGAGCTGATGTAGTTCCCCTCTTCAAAAAAAAAAGAAAAAAGAATAGATCCAGAAAACTACTGACCCATCATCCTGACCTCAATACCTGGGAAGATTCTGGAAAAGATAATCAAACAAGAATCAGCGAACACCTAGAGGCAAACAAAGTCATTACTAAAAGCCAACATGATGGGTTTGTTAAAAACAGATCATGCTAGACACATCTTACTGCATTCTTTGGCCCAGTTACAAAATTAGTGGACTAGAGGAATGCTGTGGATATAATTTTCTTGGACTTCAGTAAGGCATTTGATAAAGTTCGTATAGGGTTTCCTGCCTGAGCAGGGGTTGGACTAGATGACCTCCAAGGTCCCTTCCAACTTTATTATATATTATTAAATGAAAGAGTGAAAACTTTCTAGCAGATGAACTTAAAACATTCCCTCCTGCTAACTTTGGGCTGTTCTTAAGAGTACACAGAGAGAAAGAGGAAAACAAACAAACAAACACATTTTTCTTCACTCTGTTTGTTGGCCAGACAAACAGGGTGAGGTATTTCCTTTTTATGGCTTATTTTAAGCAAAATTTCTAGCAGAATTTAAAATTCTTTTCTCTTTGGATTTGAAACAGTTAATAGTCACATTTACCTCACACACAAAGACTTTGACAAACATATATACACAAAGACAAGGAAAACAGAAAAGGAAACAGAAGTCTTAGTTTTACACATTCTAGTCATTCCCACCATAAATTTCAGATAACTCAAGTTAGGGAAGGCACACGTTTTAAACATACCACGTGGTTGCATAGAGAGAGAGAGAAAGAAAGAGAATCACTATCTTATTTTCCCTTTTAAGGAAAATTTATTTTCCCTTTATTTTGCCAAATTGGTTTCCACAAATTTGTCTTGCTCGCTTTTTCTTTTTTCATACCATCCAGGACAGGCACTCAGCCTCTCATCTCACACCTCGAGCACATCTCCAATAAGTGTCCTAATTCCAACCCTTGAACTGCAGCTACCCATGTTCCCCTTCCGATGTGGGGTCCAAATTGGCTCAGTCGGGTTTCTTTTTCTCCCAGCAGCACTTCCCAGCCGCTCTTAGCGACAACAAACCTGCCACCCCGCCTCAACATGGTGACTGCTTAGGGAAGATGGTTACAGTTTATTGAAGAAGCAGAAAGATGGTTCTTCAGGAAAGAGCAGAGGAGAGAAGGGCTGAGCACATGGGCAAGGGGTTTTTTATACCCTCTCTAGCCTTTTGTTTGGAAGTTTCCTGTTCCTGTGGCATGAACTTTGAGGCTATTTCCTGTGTCACGTATTCTGACCTGAGCCTAGGTGTGCCTCTCTGGTATACTTGATGGTAATGGGTTAGTCCTATTATGTCCCAAAAGTCATATCTTGCTTCCCTGGGGCTGGGCTAATTACTTAGAGTTTGGGTGAGGTATGCAGATTTTCTCTTTGTCTTCTTGAGTTCTCTGCCTCCAACTTTCTGATGGTTTTACATCTGCATTTGTATAGGGCTGGCTCCTGCTTGAGGCAAAGAGATTTGAGGGCAGGTTTCTGCTTTTCAAAAAATGCTTTTAAAAATCCTTTTGGAGAAAAATGTATTTTCCTGCCCTTTTAATATTTCCTTCTCTGTGCTAACTTCCCTCAAAACCAACAAAGAAGTTTCAAATGGCAGCTAGGTGACCATTGTAGGGATGCTATAACAGCTGAAACATCTAGGACTGGTTATAAGTACCACTCATTCAAATGCAAGTTAGAATGGCCATTGAACAAGTGGTTCTTAAGTGAGAACCATTTGCTCTTAATTTTTTTTTTTAAATATTTTTATTGGTTTTTTTTTTAAATTTTAACAGAAAAAAGAGACTAGTCATATCAAATCATAGTATTAAAATAAACAATCATCCATAAACAGAGCATAAATACATTTTCCAATGCATCTACTGATAATAACTCAACTGAAAATAAACATCTCAAACAAATAACCTTCATCGTTCTCTATCTCCATCCTATTATTCCCCCTTCTTATCAGCTTCCAGTTAAATCAATCTTCACTCCACCAAAGGCCTCCCAGACAACCCTTTAGTAACAATAATTAATTATTCTTCCACCAACCCCAAATACAGTTGAGAAAACATCATATCTAAAATTATAATCCCTCCCTAACCCACGACTTCCCAGAATGCTTACAGGGTATAACAAAAGAAAACCCCACTACATCAAACATAATTATTGTATAATCTTAACAAGAATTTTAAACTATGTAATATATACATTCTCTAAATCAGTGGTTCTCAACCTTTCTAATGCCGTGACCCCATAATACAGTTCCTCATGTTGTCGTGACCCCCAACCATAGTGGGCGTGGCCGCCAAGTGGGCGTGGCCGCCAAGTGGGCGTGGCCACCAAGTGGGCGTGGCCACCAAGTGGGCGTGGCCACCAAGTGGGCGTGGCAAGAAAGACAGCCCTGGCCACCATTAATGCTGCATGTATTTTAATGCATGTATTTTAATGCATGTTTACCCTGCCTTTACATGTGGGACCAAAATTTACAGAAAGTATATGATATTTAAGAACAGGCTGCTTTCATTTGAACCATAGATTATAGTGGGGACCTGGAGGGATTTTCTTTCAGCGAAGATGAAAGAAAATATATGAAAGAGAGGGAATAAAAAGCAAAGCAGAAAGGAATAAGAAGAGTGAGAAATGGCATGGAGGTTATAGGTTTCATGGGTCAGAAATAAACAAAACAATTAAATCCGTTTTAAGAGAATAAATGGCAACAAATGGAAGATTCAAACTAGTTTTAAGGGAATAAAAGGAAATAAATGGAAGTATTAAACCACAATAAATGGAAGAATCAAAGCAGTTTATAAAAGGAAATAAATATCAGCAAACAAGAATGCTTTAACCAAATTTTTGTAGCCCAGATGTGATTACATGTATGTTTGTGCAGTTGTGCATTAGAATAGCACAAAATGTTGGTTTCAAACAATTTTATTGTGCAATAAATGAATGAATGAAGCCACTTTGTTCACCCCACCCCTCCCATTTGCTAACAAAATTAATAGCATGTGGGAGTCCACCCACCCCAGGGGTAGTGTTTTTCCAAAACACTCAAAGAGCCACTTGGACCCATTTCCCACCGAAAACAAATCACTGGGGCTGAAAAACCCTTTTGATATCTAAAATGAAGATAACACTGCAGATATCCTTTTTTACCTTTAATGTGTGTGTGTGTGTGTGTGTGTGTGTGTGTGTGCGTGTGTGTGTGTATAAAATAAAGGTTAAAAAGAAGGATGTCTGCAGTGTTATCTTCATTTTAAATGTCAAAAGGGTCTTTCTCTGTCACTTTCCTCTCTCTTTCTTTCCATTCTCTTTCCTCTTTCCCTCTTTCCTCTAACTTTCTTTTTCTGTCTCTTTTTTTTTTCTTTTTTGCTGGCTGTGGATTTCTGGGAATTGAAGTCCACATGCCTTAAAATTGTCAAGGTTGAGAAACACTGGTGTAGTAGAACAGTGTTCTACTCTTACCATCTCTTACCATCCTTCCCTCCCCTCTGTTTTGATTCTTGTTGTGCAATTTCACTGGAAGGATCCCCATGTTTGGCCTGCAGCTCGGCCAGCTTCTGCTTGCGTAGCGCCTCCAGCTCCTCGTCCGCCATCGCCTCGCAGGCCGGGAGACGGGCCGGAGCAGCCCCGCCGCGCGCGCCTGAGGGAAACGGAGAAGCAGCCGCAGCAGCACCGACCGCGCCCGCTGCGTCCCTCACGCCTCTCTCTCTCTCTCGCGCGCGCGCGCGCGGGCCCTCTGTCTCTTTTATCCTCTTTCCTCTCTTTCTTTCCTCTCTTTCTCCTTTCTTTCCACTTTCTCTTCTTTCTCTTTCTTTTCTCAATCTTTTTTCTCTTTCCTCTCCCCCTCTTTCTTTCTCTTTTTTCTTTCTCTCTCTCCCTCTCCCTCTCCCTCCAGTCCAGGCAGACGGTGGCAAATGGACAGGGAGGGCGACAATGGGCTGCGGAGAAGGGGCGGAGCCGACGGGTGAGAACGGGCGGCGGAAAATGGGCTGATGGGCGAGAACCGGAGAATGGGCTGCGGAGAAGGGGCGGAGCCGACGGGTGAGAACGGGCGGCGGAAAATGGGCTGATGGGCGAGAACCGGAGAATGGGCTGCGGAGAAGGGGCGGAGCCGACGGGTGAGAACGGGCGGCGGAAAATGGGCTGATGGGCGAGAACCGGAGAATGGGCTGCGGAGAAGGGGCGGAGCCGACGGGTGAGAACGGGCGGCGGAAAATGGGCTGATGGGCGAGAACCGGAGAATGGGCTGCGGAGAAGGGGCGGAGCCGACGGGTGAGAACGGGCGGCGGAAAATGGGCCGACGGGCGAGAACCGGAGAAGGGGCTGCGGAGAAGGGGCGGAGCCGACGGGTGAGAACGGGCGGCGGGAAATGGGCCGACGGGCGAGAACCGGAGAATGGGCTGCGGAGAAGGGGCGGAGCCGACGGGTGAGAACGGGCGGCAGAAAATGGGCCGATGGGCGAGAACCGGAGAAGGGGCTGCGGAGAAGGGGCGGAGCCGACGGGTGAGAACGGGCGGCGGAAAATGGGCTGATGGGCGAGAACCGGAGAATGGGCTGCGGAGAAGGGGCGGAGCCGACGGGTGAGAACGGGCGGCGGAAAATGGGCCGACGGGCGAGAACCGGAGAAGGGGCTGCGGAGAAGGGGCGGAGCCGACGGGTGAGAACGGGCGGCGGGAAATGGGCCGACGGGCGAGAACCGGAGAATGGGCTGCGGAGAAGGGGCGGAGCCGACGGGTGAGAACGGGCGGCAGAAAATGGGCCGATGGGCGAGAACCGGAGAAGGGGCTGCGGAGAAGGGGCGGAGCCGACGGGTGAGAACGGGCGGCGGAAAATGGGCTGATGGGCGAGAACCGGAGAATGGGCTGCGGAGAAGGGGCGGAGCCGACGGGTGAGAACGGGCGGCGGAAAATGGGCCGAGGCCGACGGGCGAGAACCGGTGGAGAAGGGGCGGAGGACGACGGGTGAGGAGAACGGGCAGAGAACGGGCAGATGGGTAGGGGGAGCAGGACGGACGGCAGGCAGCCAAGCAGAGGAAGCTCAACAGCAGGCAAAACTTACGGTTTTTGCTTGTTCTCTCTTGCTTCCTGCCGCTTGTTCTCTCTCGCTTCCTACCGCTTGTTCTCTGTCTCGCTCTCTCCCATGTGCTCCGAAACCGAAACTTCCTTAGTTTATATTGGCTTTTGAACGCCAATAGAAAAGTCTCTTGAATAGAGTCTATTTGCGTTCAAAAGCCAATAGAAAGTAGCGTAACTAAGGAAAAGGAAAAAAAAAATGTCGGACAGTATTGGGGAAAAAAAAAATGGCGGACAGCATTGCTTGGCGACCCCGGTGAAATGGTCTCGCGACCCCAAATGGGGTCGCGACCCATAGGTTGAGAACCGCTGCTCTAAATCAAAGCAATCCATTAAAAAAAACTCATCTTATTAAAATTAAACAGATTATATTAATGACGATAACAATATCAATAAATCCCTCAGTTGAAAAAAAATAATAATAATAATAATAGTAGTAGCAATATCAATTACATTCTAAAAAAACTCATCTTATTAGAATTAAACAGATGATATTAATAACGATAACAATATCAATAAATCCCTCAGTTCAAAAAAAGGAAAAATAATAATAATAATAATAGTAGCAATATCAATTACATTCTAATCAATTTAATTTCTCATAATATATCTTAATATATCTTCATTTAAACATCCTCACCAAAACCTTAGCTATAATATTTATCTTTAATTCAACCCATAATCTTAAATTAAGCTTAATTCCCTATTAAACAATTAACTCATCTTGTTAAGAATAATATTTATCATTCTATAAATTTCATTTAATCAATCGACTTCTGGGTTCTCTCATCTAACAAATAAACCTCCATAATACAAACAAACTATTTATAGCATTTCTAACTTACATTCCTTCAATTTTATCCAGTCTATCTATCTCATCATTAAGTCAATCTAATGTCAAACCCAGATCATCAAAACAAATACATCCTTCGTCTATTTAATTGTGTCAACCATTAAACATCTTCTCTTGCATCTTAGTCCTAATCTTGGTCCTCAATTCAGTCCATAATTTTAAATTGCCAATAATTCCTTACATACAAGTTTAAATTTCATTACTTCAAACGAACTCTAGGTTTTTTTCCTAACCAAACAAGCTGCCATAACAGGGCCACCCTTTCAAATAATAAATCTCTCTTCGTTATTTCTTCAGCCCCGTAAATAAATTGCTTCTGAAACTGAATCTTCCTTTCTTGAATCAATTCCTCTTGCTCTCCATAAATAAACTGCTCATCAAGCAAAGTCCATTTCACTTTGTAGCCTAATTGCTTCTTGAGGTAAAACAATGTCTCTCTTCTGTGAATTAAATCCTCTTCTTGGTGCTTAGCTGGATAGAGTTCCTTTTCTTGAAACAAAACCTCTTCCTCTCCGTAAATAAACTTTTCATCAAGCAAAATCCAGTTATAGTCTTTATTCTCAGAAGTATCCTCTTCATTTCCCTGTTGATCTCCTAATTTCTCTTGTATTGTATAATACTCAACAGAGGATTGTACTTCATTTGAAGGAGAGATTCCAGTTGAATGTTCTAACTCTTCTCCATATTCAAATTGTGATATAAATTGTTCAGCAGTAAGTTGTTCAGCTTCATTTAAAGGAAGGAATTTAGTACATATAGTAAATATTTCTGTAAAAGCCTCCTTCAAAAGTGCATTAATCTCTCTAAACTCTTGCGTAAAAATAAAAATCCCCTGTGTATCAGGTCTTTCTTCATAAAATTCATCAGTACAATCCAACATAGGTTCAGCATTTAACTGTAAATTCCGCTCCATTTTAAATTTCAGACAGTCAGAGCCATCTCTCTAACTGCGCTTAAAGAAGCAGGAAGTAAAAAGTAACAAATCCACTTTCACTATCCAGCACTTTCCCTAACAATGAAAGCAGTGAAAGTTAAACGCCATTTTGAAGCATTATGTTGATTGTGAACGTTAGAAATGTATAGCCAAAAAGAAACAATAAAAATACTTGCAATCCATTTAAAACTCCTGTATTCATTCAGCCTGCTTGCAGTCTCTCCAGTGTTGAACTTAAAAGAAGCAGAGGTGGTCGCGGCGTCTTTCTCTGTCAAAAGACAGAGGCATCTCTGGAAAGGAGCGTTCTCCGGAGCTATAGGGAGCTCACTCTTAATCCCTGAAAACTTATTTTCCAGGGATCTAAGAAGGCTCAACCTTACTCCCGATGCTCTACACCTCTCCTTTGCCCGGAGAGGGGATTTTTCACCGCGAAAAAACAGCTGATGAGCGCTGTTTTTCGCGGCTTTACAAATCCAGAGAGCGGAGTCTCACAAAGGAGACCCAGCAGCGCCGGCGGAGCCACCGGAAGCCGCTCTTAATTTTTTTTTTTAATGAAAAAATTCTTTTATTAAAACAATCAGCATTGAACATAAAATCATAGTATGCATCAATCATCATAGCACCTGATATACATCACTAAGTATTAATCTTTATAATCGTCTGGTTTGGTAAACATTTTTCACTCCGCACATCAAGCCTCAACTAAACGCCTGTTACAATTTATTTGCTTGGTGTTTCTCTTTTCTATAGTCTATCCACAGTTCCTAGTCTATCACATATTATTCATCTCAGTATTAGTACAATCTTTTATGATCCCTAACCAATAATCCTGAGGTGGAAATTCAGTATCCTGAGGTAGAAATTCAGTACGCTTTCCCAATATTAAAGCAATCACCATTAATTCTGGGTTCATATTAATAAGCTGTCTTCATAAGACCCGAAAATACATCTCTTGTATATGGTCTATCTACATTCATACAATCAGCATTGAACATAAAATCATAGTATGCATCAATCATCATAGCTCCTGATATACATCACTAAGTATTAATCTTTATAAACGGCTGGTTTGGTAAACATTTTTCGCTCCTCACATCAAGCCTCAACTAGACGCCTGTTACAATTTATTTGATTGGTCTTTTTCTTTTCTATAATCTATCCACAGTTTCTAGTCTATCACATATTATTCATCTCAGTATTAGTACAATATTTTATGGTCCCTAACCAAAAATCCTGAGGTAAAAGTTTAATAACCTGAGGTAAATCTTGTATATGGTTTATCTACTATATCTAGTCTATCACCTATTGTTCATTCACGCTTCTGAATTAACTTCGTCTCAGTAATAGTGCAATCTTTTATAGTCCCTAACCAAAGATCCTGAGGTAGAAGTTTCATAACCTGAAATAGAAATTCATTCCGCTTTATCAATATTAAAGCAAACAACATTAAGCATAAGATCATATTAAGATGCTTTCGTCATATAACATAGGCATACAACATTAGGTGTTAGTCTTTGTAAACATTTGATTTGGTAAACATTCTTCCCTCTTTACGTCGAGTCTCAACTAAACGCCAGGTGCATTTTGTTTGATTGGTGTTTCTCTTGTATATAGTCTATCCACTGTTTCCAGTCTGCCAAATATTGTTCATTTGAGCGATCTTTCAGGTATGCCGATATTTTCGCCATCTCCGCCAGATTTGTTACTTTCACAGTCCATTCTTCTATAGGCGGTATTTCTGGATTCTTCCAGTATTGTCCCACCAACAATCTGGCTGCTGTGATCAAGTTCAGAAATAAGCTCGTCTCTGAGGTAGTGCAGTCCTTTGTTATCCCTAACAAAAACACCTGAGGTAGAAATTCAATACGCTTTTTGAAAATGGTTTGGAGTGTCCACCATATCTTCCTCCAGAAGGCTTTGATTTTTCTGCATGTCCACCATACATGAAAGTAGGTAGCCTCCCCGTCACCACACCTCCAGCATTTGGGCTGGGAGTCTGGATAGATGAGTGATAGTTTTTTCGGGTCGAGGTGCCACCTATAGAACATCTTGTAGAAGTTTTCCCTTAAGTGTTGCGATTTCGTAAATTCTACATTTCTCACCCAGATTTTCTCCCACGTGTCCATGGTGATAGAATGCCCAAAGTCTTGTCCCCACTTTATCATACAGTTTTTGACTAGCTCGGTTTCAGAGTCCATTTCTATCAGAATGCTGTACACTCGTTTGATGTGCATGATCCCCTGTTCTCTAATCTGTTCAATTAGGTTCTCGTCGGTCTGGGAGAATCCCTTCTTCTTATCTTTACGCCACCTTGATTGCAGTTGTAGATATGATAGCCAGGTACCTCCTATTCCTTTGTTTGCTAGCGTTGCTTGGGGTTTCAAGGAGAACCCATTTTCTTCTCCCAGTACAAGTTTACTGTAGGGCACCACTTCTTGCCCTTGGGATGTGTTTATATCCCCTATTGCGTGTCCGGGGATCGTCCAGGTGGGAATCTTGTCGTGTAGGAGGTGTTTATATTTCTTCCAGACCCATAACAATGGGATTCGTAGTGGGTTCTCCTTGAAGTTCCTGTCTGCCTTTTTGTCGTATACTAAGTATGCGTGCCAGCCGAATAGTAGACCATGCCCTTCAACATTCAGTATTCTATCATTCGTCATATTGATCCAGTCACTCACCGCCACCAACGTCGCTGCATAGTAGTATAGCTTTAGATTAGGCATTTTTAGTCCCCCTCTCTTCCTTGTGTCCTGGATAATTTTTAGTTTCACCCTCGGTCTCTTGTCATCCCAAATAAATCTGGTGATGCCCCTCTGCCAATTGTCCAAGTCCTCATCCTTCTTGAGTATGGGTAGCATTTGAAAGAGGAATAGAAATCTTGGCAAGACGTTCATCTTTACTGCTGCTATCCTGCCCAGCAAGGATAGTCGTAGTGTTTTCCACCTTTCCAGATCTGCTTGTATCTTGCTCCACAGCACCTCGTAGTTATTTTTGTATAATTTCGCATTTGTTGTTTCTATCTCCACTCCCAGGTATTTAACTTTCTTAACTATTTCACAACCCGTTATTCTTTCCAAGTCCTGTTTTGCTTTGTTGTCTAGATTTTTAACTAGCATCTTCGTTTTTGATATATTAACTTTAAAACCTGATACCTTGCCATAGTCTTTCATTATCTCCATCAAACTCCTTGTTGATTGTACTGGTTGCGATACTGTCACCAGTAGGTCGTCTGCAACGGCACACAGCCTGTAGTCCTGTTTTCCAATCTGTATGCCCTTTACATCTTCTGCTGCTCTTATCTTATTCAGCAGAATCTCCATCGTTAAGACAAATAGCAGTGGTGACAGCGGACAACCCTGTCTCGTGCCTCTTTCTATATTGAATGGGTCTGTTAGTTCGCCGTTCACAATGATCTGGCCCGTTTGTTTCTGGTAGATTGCTATTATGGAGTTGAGGAACTGCTTTCCCATTTTCATCCCCCGGGCTAGGTTCGTCAGGAATGGCCAATTCAGTCTGTCAAAGGCTTTTTCTGCGTCCACAAACATGAGGGTTGCAGGTACCTGGTTGTGCCTTTCCAAGTACTCTATTATGTTCAGCAGCTGTCTCACGTTGGTTTTCATCTGACGTCCTTGTATAAACCCCATTTGATCCGGGTGAATTATTTTTTGTAGTACAGTCATTAGTCTGTTGGCCAGAACCTTTGTAAAGATTTTGTAGTCTGTATTCAATAGTGAGATGGGCCTATAGTTTGCCGGTTGCGCATTATCTTTTCCCTCTTTGGGAATTAGAGAAATGTAGGCTGTTTTCCAGGAGGGTGGGACTTGGCCTCCTTCTTGTATGTTGACAAATAGCTCTCTGAGGGGTTCTATCGTTTCCTATTGGAGATGCTTGTAATAGGTAGCCGTTATCCCATCCGTCCCGGGTGACTTTCCTGTTTTCAGTTGTTTGATTGCTGAGTGTATTTCCTCCTTTGTGATTGGGGCATTCAGGGCATCTCGTTGTGTATCGGTGAGTACCATTAAGTTTTAGTTTTGTAGGAACTTTTCTGTCTCTTTGTCCTGTATCTTCTCCTCAGCGTATAGTTTTGAGTAGAACTCGGTGAAAGCTTTCTTAATGATTTCCTGTTTGAATTCTTCCTTGCCTTTGTACTCTATCTTTTCAATTATGCGGGCTTTCTGTTTCTTTCTTAAGGTATACGCCAGCCACCGCCCCGGTTTGTTGGCGCTGCAGAATGTCTTATGTTTTGCATATTGTATATTCCTTGCTACTTGATCCGCCATCAGCAGGTCGAATTGTTTTCTTAGTATCTTAATTCCTTCTTTTGTGGCTTTGTCCTCCGGTCTTTTTATTAATAATAGCTCCTGTTTCCTTATCTCCTCCTCTAGCTCCTTTCTTTTTTGTTCTTGTTTACGACGGTGCCTGGCGTTCATGTTCATGAGGATCCCGCGCATATATGCCTTGCTAGCGTCCCAAATCATTTCAATGGGTGTTTCATTGTTCATATTTATACTGAAGAATTCCTTCATGGCACTTTTGCATTCAGCCACCCTTTTCTCGTGTCTAAACAGGTTTTCATTGATCCTCCAGGATCTCCTCGATTTCCGATCTTGTCTTAATTCCATCCTTACCGGGTTATGGTCTGTTAGTACTTTGGGTAGGATTGACACAGCGTTTAGGCGAACTAGCAAGTCACTAGATGTTAGGATGAAATCAATTCTGGAGAACAACTGATGCCTGTCGGAAAAAAAGGTGAATTCTTGCTCTTTGCCGTGCCGTTCCCTCCAGACGTCTGTCAGTACAAGGTCCTCCTTCATGTCGTCGAAAGATTTAGGCAACTTGGAGTGCTTTTGTGGTTTAGGTTTTGTCTTCTTCTTGTCCAAGGCAATCTCTATGACCCCGTTCCAATCTCCCAGTATAATACATGATCTGTAGTTAAGTTGTATTAACTTCTTGTGTATCTTTTTGTAGAATTTTCCTTGTTGTTGATTTGGTGCATATATGCCCATCACTAGAATTTTCTTGTCGTCCTGTGTCACTTCGATTGCTAGGTATCTACCCTGGGAGTCCGACTCTATTAGCTTGGCTGTTACATGTTTCTTCACGTATATAACAATCCCGTTCTTCTTTCGTGGCGCCGCTGCGACAAAATGTGTACCTAGTCTGTTGTTGATTAAGTATTTCTGGTCTGCTGCTCTAATGTGTGTTTCTTGTAGGCAAATTATGTCGTTTCCTCCTTGAAACAGATAATGAGATATCTTCCTCCTTTTCTGTGGGGAATTTAGTCCGTTAACGTTCCATGTCAAGTATTTAGTTGTCATTGTCGGTGTCAGAATACTCTTGCAAGACCGCTTCTGTTCTATCTCTTATGTTCTTCTTTGGTCTCGTTCCCATGGTATCCAAGTTGGTGCTCATGTTGTGTAGAGGAGTCGTGCCTTGCTGTTCCGTGCGTTTGGTAGTGGATCTTAGTATTCTGCTCTCTGCAGTCTGTCCTGTTTCCTTGTTGTTGCCTTTTGTTCTCTGCGTCGTCGTGTCTCGAGTTGGTCCTTTCCTTTGTCTTGCTGCTGCGTCGGTCTGTATTTCTGGGTGGTTTGCTCGTTGTTCTCGGTCCCTTCCGCGTCCCAGTGGCCCTTCTGCTTCTTCTCTCGTGATGTGCTGAGGCCCACCTGACGTCAGTTCCTTTGCAAGAAATTCTCTGGCTTTCTGGACCGAGTTCAGGTAGCATCTTTTATTCTTATAGATAAGTGACATCCTCGTTGGGGCTTCCCATCGAAATCGCATGGCGCGTAGTCTCAGTTCGTCGACCAAAAATTGGTAGTCCTTTCTGTCTCGCAGCATCGTTGGGGGGATCTCTTTCAGTACTTTCACTTCCTGCCCCTCTATGTATAATTTCTTGTTGTAAGATGTGGCTGAGATGAGGTTCCGGAACCCCTGCGTCACAAAATGGATAACCACGTCCCTTGGTTGACGGCTGTCTGTTGCCTTCCATGCGCCCACTCTGTGTATTCTGTCGAATTGCCCTACGATCTTTGTGGTGCTCTTTCCCAGAAACGTTGCCAGGGCTTCTATGAAGGTTCCAAGCAGGCTTTCTTGGGTTTCGTATGGCTCCTCTTTCCAGCCTCTAAACCTGATTGCAGACGCCATCTGCCAGTATTGCATCATGGTGGACTGGTCTTGAGCCACCCCTTTCATTTCTGCTATCTGTCCCTCTACATGGTTCTCCACTTCTTCCATCCGCTTGTCCACCTTCTCCCTGATCTCCTGGAAGTTTTTCTCCATTTCCTCCCTTATTCCCTTGTAGTGTGCTTGCATCGCCTCCTTCATTTGGTCCAGGTCTGCGGCCATCGCCTCGTGTTGCTCTTCCCATTTCCTCTCCAGCTCCCTACCTTGGTTTATCAGCATTTGTTTTATGTCTTTGCAACTTTCCTCCAACTTTTTGTCCATTCCATCCATCCTTGTTACCAGCGTCCCTATTACTTCTTTTAATTCTCGTATTATGTGTGCTGTTGGGCTGGCTTGTGTGCATTGATGGGTCTGGGGATCTGCCGTTGGATGGGAGGGTGTGGGGGTGGGTAAGGTGCTTCCTGGTGGTTTAGTGGGCTGGGCAAGGGAGGATACAACTCCCATCGTTTCTGTCAGTTTGGTCTGTTTGGAGGCCATCTTGAGGTTATCCTCCTGTTGTCCTGTCCCTGTTTTGGTTTCCAACTTGGACCAAATTGGACACTAGGTTGTGGTCTGATGATGGTCCAGTAGTCTAGCCTTTCAGGGGGGGAGGCTTCAGGGTTTAGGCAGTGTAGGGGTAAGAGCCTATATTCAGGCAGTTCTGTGTTCAGGGAGCCTATTCAGTGTCTTTGCCTTGGCATCCTCTTCACTCCCCTCTGCCAGCCTGTTCCTTCTCTTTGTTCTTTTGTGGCTCTTTCTTGCCCCTCTTTCTCTGCTGTCTTGCTCAGGTCACCTTCTCCTGTCTTCTGGCAGCCTGTGTTTAGAGATCCCTTCTGCCTTTCCTTTGTAGTGCTCCAGGTTGCCTTCCACCTTTCTTCTTCCTCCCACCTTCTTCCCTGGTAAGTCCTGCCCTCTTCTGTACCCCTGGGGCTCCCGTTCTGGTGGGTCTGGGGAGCAGCGCGTGGGGAAACACTCACCAGTCCCTCTGCCTGAGTCTTCCCCCGCCGTCTGCTTCTTTGCCGCTTCGCTGCTTCCTTCTTTGATCTTCTCTCCTCGCCTCTATTGTGTGGTGCAATTTTGGCCGTCTGTGGGTTGGTGAAGAATCTTCCTACGTCCGTTCCCGGCCTCATGCAGGTAATCTTCTCCTCCTTTGCTTGCGCCGCTTGTCTCTGCTCGTGTCGGCTCTTCCACGATTCCGCTTGCCTCCACTTCTTTTCTCCGCGCCAGTCTTCCTCCGCTGGTCTCTCGGCGCCCTTCTCTGTGCTCTGCCCTTCGGGTGATCCTCTTCAGGCCGGCAGGCCCTCCCGGCGGCCCTCGCTGCTTGTAACGGCGTCTTCTGTCATTGTTCCGTTCGCGCCCGTTCCCTTCTGTAGCGCAGCGCCTTCGGGCCTGCCGGCCGGCCGGCCGCCATCAGCTTCCTCCGCCTCTTCCGCGTCCCTCTCGGACCCTTCGGTGATTCTCACCTCCCTGGATCGAGCCGAGGGTCCTCTTCGATCGTCTCCTCTCCTCCGGTGTCTCACTCTCCCGGCTGATCGGTAATTTTTATGTTTTAAAAAAGCCGCGTCTCGGAGCTTTCCTTAAAAGTGCTGGGACAATATTCCATAATCCAAGCCAAATACTGTAATTTTCACCAGCATTCATGTCCAGAAATCCAAATTTATAAATCCACACACTGATGTCTTCTTTTCTTTGTTCTGTATTCCATTTCACCATTTGAAGGTTAATAAAATGAAGCATCTAACTTGCTGAACTTGATAAGGGATTTAAATATAGCATCTTGGTAAATGTTCTGTTTCACTGACATTCACTTTTCTTATCGTTCCCAAGGACGACAACCGGGGCTTCCATTTGCTCTTAATTTCAAACATAGAGGTTATATGTTTTATATGATTATATTATATGATTATATGAGAGAGAGAGAGAGAGAGAGAGAGAGAGAGAGAGAGAGAGAGAGAGAGAGGGAGGGAGGGAGGGAGGGAGAGAGATTACACGGACATAATAATAAGTATTAAATTTGCGTGTAGCTTGATTGCAATGACACTAGTTGGCTCACAATAATAAAAGAAATTACAATAAAAGATAAAAAATGGCAAGCCTGACAGACTGGATGGAAGGAAGCAAGGGGTCTTGTTCCCCATGTTTGTGTATTAAGGTGTAAATTACCTAAACCAGTGAATTTCTCAACCTGATGCCTTCAAATGCTTTGGACTTCAACTCCCATCCTTCGTTCCAGCATGGGAACTGAATTCCAGTACCTTTGGAGATACAAGTTACAGGAGATGGACAAGCTGTTGGGCTCATCTGTCACATTTAGTAGCTCCACAGGGCCCTCCACCAGAAGCCTTGTTGGTACCCAGCATGTATTGGATGTATTTATAAACCAGGATGTGGCTGATTATCACCTGGCAATTAGCCCCTGACGAACAACCACAGCTGTGGGAAGGAGGGGGCCATGCAATGGCATGGCAGCCCAGTTCCCATTGAATCTCTTTCGTTAAGAGCTAACAAGCCGGGGTGTAATTAGTAGGCATAATTAATGTCCAACAAGAAACGCAATCTCAGATAAATATTAAACAGCTCAGTTTAACAAATTCACACTGGGTGGGGAGGGAGGGAAAGTTGGTAATTGGAAGTAGAGAAAGGAAAGTTTTGCAAAATGTGCTTGAAATGGGCATTTCTGGGTAGATGTCGTACTCTGAATTAAGCCACACGGAGCGGGTGGCTTTCTGCCTTGGCAGGTGTATCTGGGACTGCAGATTTAGTGGCGTAAAATTCCACAGCAGAGGCCTGTTAATGACTTACAACACTACAGTGAGGAATCTTTCGGTAGCAGTTAGAAGCAAATAGATAAAATTGGAAATGCTAGCTTTGAAGGAGCAGCATTGCTCTTCTGGAGCTTGCTGTGGTGAAAGGCACCGGTTTTCATTCTTTCATAGCCATGGGCAACCTGAGGTCTCAGTCCTCTGGCCTCATTTCAAAGCCCCCAGCAAGCCTTCGGCTCAGAGTACGATCAAGAGAAATGTGCTCCTCTCCAGAGGTGAAAGGCAGAGGTGGCTGGGGCAATAAAAGAAGGGGGGAAAGGGAAATTCTTGCTTTCCCCCTCCCTTTGGCTCCAGCCCAACTATTTGCTGGTCTGTGACCCTCCGTCATGTGGCTGTTGAAGGATAAAACTTCTCCAGCATTGCTGCCTGTTAAAACAGAAACCTTGCCTTTGTTTTTCTGTCAAAGTTGCGCAGTCCATAAAACCTAGCAAGCCAGTTCATCTCGAAGGTATCACAAGCCTCTTCGTGTTTTTAATCACAAACCTTTCTCCATCTCTGCATCCTCATCTTCTGCCGTATATTCTTAGCCACCTCCATTGGTCCTTTCTCTGTTCCTTCCCCCCCTTCCTTGATTATATACACAGTTCTGTCAAACTGCAGATAATCTGCCCCCATCGCTTTATTCCTTTCCAGCTTTCTCTGGAGGCCCTTCTCCCTCTAATGCAGGCTGGCTCAGGAATTCTGGGAGTTGAAGTCCACAAGTCATAAAAGGGCCATGGTTCCCCACCCCTGCTCTAATGGCTCCTCAGCCATTTGTCACTGAGTAGCCTTTATCTATCATCCTCATTTAAAAGAATCAATCCCTTTGGCGTGCTGACACTCTGACTTTTGTCCCTGACTAGGGATGGTTTTCAAATTGGTAGTTTCCTGCTGATCTGCGCCATGCTGAGGAAGGGTCCCAGGGCCCCCAGAACAGCAGTCTCTTACAGGCAACCAATTTGATGAGGCTTGAAATGTGACAAGGATTTTTTTTTCTACAGCTTTCTGAAGAACAAACAGGCTGTCCCTGCCCTTGATTCTTCTAAATATGTCCCGGTCTATTTCCGTATTGTTGATCTCTATGTACCTCGCTGTCAACAATCATTTTCTGTCAACTGAATCCTTTTGTATCTAGAATTATCTTTTCATGGCATCCATCTGTTATGTGCTCCTGGCCACTTTCCTTCGTGACCAGAGGCAAGCTCGCCTGACCAATAACCAGCCAAGACACAGTGAAGGCCTTTTGTTTTGTTTATTGCAATAAGCGGAAGAGAAGCTTTCAAAGCTTGGTTCTCTTCAAAGTTTTAACCCAAAATATCTCCTTCTTTTATTCATCCCTATCACCGGCCACTACATCCCTCCTCTTTCCCCATTGGCTGAGGTACTATGAGGTTACACTCTTTCCGTCCACTTATACATATTTCCTGATAACATATTAAATCATATTCACGTATACAATAAGAATAAGAAAAATTAGACATTTAAATGGTTATTTTAAACTCAGTATATATTTATGTCCCCATTTTAAACAATAAGTTCTTTTCCTGCTTTTCAGTTCAGTGTGCCTTTCCTCTTATCTTATTTGGCTTAGTTTCCTATTCTCCCCTTCGACCTGTCTTTCCTGGCTAGCCATTTCCTTTTAAAAACTATATATATATTTTATGGCTTCTCTTCTTCCTTTCTCAGACCCAGCTATTTTTGCCTATATGGTTTATCTTACTTCCTTTATGTTATCCCTTCCTGACTCTCACCATTTGTATTTTATTCTTCTATTCAATTAGTTTCCATTGTATTGTAGGTTTAAATGACTCTGAAGATTTATCATATTGATGCATATTTATCACATCTATTTCCAAGGCCATTGGAGGCCTCACTTCCACCCATTGGCCTGTCTCCTGCTTGCACTTGGCCTTCTAAATCATTTGCCCTCCTCTTCTTTTGCATAAAAGACGAAGTTAACTGTTCACCCCAGAGTTTAAATATATATACATATAAATAGCTTGAGTTTAAATCCATGTATACATATATCTTGACTTTAAATATATGTATGCATGTATCTTGAGTTTAAATGTATGTATGTTTAAATGTATGTATGCATGTATCTTGTTTAAATGTTGTTGAATTTAAATCTATGTATGTAGTATACTGTATATGTATGTATCTTTATGTATGTACAGTGTGCATGTATGCATGTATGTTGAGTGTAAATGTATGTGTGCATGGTTATGTATGTATCTTGAGTTTAAACACATATATCCATGTATGTATGTGGAGAGAGAGAGAATCAGCCTTGAAAAACTTTACCTAAATTTTGTGCAGCCTCAAACTATCTCTGGAATTCAGGATCTCTCTAGGATTTTCCTAGATACCACTTTCATAAGTGTTCTTAACTTTTAAGCACCTAGACTGTAAATCTGGTAATTGATTACAACCTGTAGGGTTAATAACCAGTTGTGCTGTATGAAACTGACGTGGAGAGCCATTATGAAATACAAGGTAGATTCAAAAAATAATATTTAGAGCAGTGAAATGCAATCAACAGTGTTTATTTTTCTTTCTTCCTGACTGTTACTATGTGACTTGCACTTGCACATACCGTATATGGCTGTTTTTTCTGCTAAGGGGATACAAAAGCTTATTTGGCCTCACATCCTTGATTCTGAAAACCTCTTTCCCAAAGCTGTTTTTAATTACAAAATGATACTGGAGTTCAGTTATACCTGCTTATATGTGACAAGTGAGGAGCCCCTGAGATATGCTTTCAAGAAATACTAACATCGTTCACCTAGATTGTGGGCAGCGCTTTGATTGCCAGAAAAATTAAATAAAAGGAGACACTCTATGACTATATCCTTAGAAAAATCTCCCTGATATTTCTCAACATTCTTTCTAACCCTCAAAATCCTTTTGTTAGAATAAAATACAAAGAGTAGAAAGAGAAATTAGATAAATATATAAATATATATTGTATATTTTATATACATTGTAAAAAAGGTAAAGGAGTCCCTGTGAATTTTTACTGTGCTAGTTGTGTCTAACTCTAGGGGGCGTTGCTCATCTCTGTTTCAAGGCCATATATACACACAAAAAAATAAATACACACACACACACACACACACACACACACACACACACGGGCACAGTGGCTCAGCAATTAAAATGCTGGGCTTGTTGGCTGGAAAGCCAGCAGCCCAGGCTAATTAAGATTAATAAATTTAAGAAAACCCAAAATTTTCATCAGTCCAGCAATGAGCTCTCCTCCTAATTATCCATCTACCAGCCAGCCAGCTCTAGGTTTACATGACCCCTGACATAGCAGAAATCTCCTGATATCTAGGAATCCTAATTTTTTTTATATGATGTCTATTGTGATCAGGGCTATCCAAACATCATGTATTTCACTCAGCCAAAACACAGAAGCCTCCAATCCTCTCTGATAGGATTAGTCTCTTCTTTTCTGAGTGTGTTTCCATTTCTAAGGATGGGCTGGCAATGCCTGTTTCATTTGTCTACTCTCCACAGTTCCAGAGACCCCAGCACCATTATCCTCCTTTGAGATTTGGCACAGTTCCTAATGGTAGCACCGAAAAAAATATTCGGAACAACTATGGAGAAATGCATGAATATATGGGGAAGTACAACCAGCGCAGTGTGGAAGATGCACTTCAAAATCTGCAGACAGGGTAAGTAAGCAGTCAGGATTCAGGCCCGGCTACTGCACGGAAACTGCTTTGGTCGCTCTGACGGTTGATCTCTGGCGGGCCCGGGATAGGGGACATTCCACTATCCTGGTGCTACTTGACCTCTCAGCGGCTTTCGATACCATTGACCATGGTATCCTTCTGCGCCGGCTGGAGGGGTTGGGAGTTGGGGGCACTGTTTTGCAGTGGTTCGCCTCCTACCTCACTGGTCGGTCGCAGTCGGTGTTGGCAGGGGGTCAGTGGTCGACCCCTAGGTTCCTCCCTTGTGGGGTCCCTCAGGGATCGGTCCTCTCCCCTCTGCTGTTTAATATTTACATGAAACCGCTGGGTGAGATCATCCAACGACACGGGGTGAGTTATCATCAGTACGCTGATGATACCCAGCTTTACATCTCCACCCCGTGTCACTTCAGTGAAGCAGCGGAAGTGATGTGCCGATGTCTGGAGGCTGTTAGGGTTTGGATGGGTGCTAACAAGCTCAAACTCAACCCCGACAAGACGGAGTGGCTGTGGGTTTTGCCTCCCAAAGACAATTCAATCTGTCCGTCCATCACCCTGGGGGGGGGAGTTTTTGACCCCCTCAGAGAGGGTCCGCAACTTGGGTGTCCTCCTCGATCCACAGCTAAATCTGGAACATCATCTTTCGGCTGTGGCGAGGAGGACATTTGCCCAGGTTCGCCTGGTGCACCAGCTGCGGCCATATTTGGACCGGGAGTCTCTTCTCACAGTTACTCATGCCGTTATCACCTCGAGGCTCAACTACTGCAATGCTCTCTACATGGGGCTACCTTTGAAAAACGTTCGGAGACTTCAGGTAATGCAGAATGCAGCCGCGCGAGCAGTATTGGGCCTACCTAGAAATGCCCATATTTCAACATCACTCCGCGAGCTGCATTAGCTGCCAATTGGTCTCCGAACACAATTCAAAGTGTTGGTTATGACCTATAAAGCCCTACATGGCATCGGACCAGGTTACTTACGGGACCGTCTGCTGCCCCATGAAACCCAGCGACCGGTTAGGGCCCACAGAGTCGGCCTGCTCCAGGTCCCGTCTGCCAGACAGTGTCGCCTGACGGGGCCTAGGGGAAGAGCCTTCTCTGTTGCGGCCCCGGCCCTCTGGAATCAACTCCCCCCGGAAATCCGTATTGTCCCCACCCTCTCCGCCTTTCGCAAATTATTGAAGACTCATCTTTGCCGGCAGGCCTGGGGCAGTTAACATCTTGCCCCAGCCAGTGTATGTATGTTTGTATGTCTGTTTTAGGATGATTGGTTTTAATTAATGGGTTTTACAACATATTTTAATTCTAGATTTCTTCATGTTAGTATTCATGTTGTGAGCCGCCCTGAGTTCTTGGAATAGGGCGGCATAGAAATCTAATTAAATAAATAAATAAAATAAATAAAAGGGGAATGGCAGAAAAGATGGGTATAACATTGGGAGAACTGGGGTTGGGAAGACAAGATTGTTGTTGTTCTCTCCCTTGTCTTCATTTAGCCACCCCAATTTTAATACTGTCTCCTGTGACCTAGAGTATATGGTCTGTGGTCACTCACATTCCAGCTGGTGTTGTCAGGTACAAAGAATCAGGACCAGACATTAAGTTCCAATTAAGAAGATTCATAAGAATCTAGTCAACTACTGGTCAGCACTAAACTGGCGCTAGATAAGAGTTAATGGAATTCAAGAGGGGCTGGTCTTAGACCTTTGTAGGAACTTAAGGACTCCAGGCTAATTACTCACTTGACTTCACCTCCAGACTCTGCCTGCTCTTCTCCTACAGGTGTAACATCTGAAGATCTTACCAGCAAACACATTCCAGCAAGTTTTAGATGTATCTCACATGCACTCCATTGATTGGCTACGCTTGAAGTGCAGTCATACACCCTGAAAAAGGGGCCATGTTTCGCCCTGCTTTTGCAACTCACAGCTGCAAAGGGATATTAATTGCTGTGGTGATTACAGTGTGACATTTGATTAAGCAAGTGTCATGGGTGGCTGTTGGATGTGGCTGGTGACATGGCTGACTCTCACAGCCATATTATTTTGTGACCTTGTAACACAAGTTTGTTAATTAGTTTTTATTAAATAAATCTTAGTCAAGTCAATAACGTGAGTTTTGGTCAATTAATCAGTGAGTCGGTTGAAAGACTCATGTGAAAAAGGAGCTCTAAAGGCACACACACACGTGTGTGTGTGTGTGTGTGTGTGTGTGTGTGTGAGTGTGTGTGTATAGGTCTTTGGTTCTTCGGGTTTTCTCCCATGTAGAATTTGAAGTGTCTTGGCGACGTTTCGACGAAGTCTCATTCGTCATCTTCAGGCTGGTGCTTTCGGCTTCTGCTTCTAGGAGCAATGTGAGATTTTAGCTGTTTCTTCCTTTTAACTGCCAGTGGGGGTTTGAACTGATTGGCTGGGAGCTCAGCTGTGGTTCTGATTGGGTGGAGGTGTGTTCTGATTGGTTAGGGGCTTGGCTGTGCTCTGATTGGATGGGGGGTTGGCTGTGCTCTGGCTGGGGGAGTGTTCTGTTTGGGTGGGGGCTTTGTTGTGCTCAGGTTAGTCAGTGTTACAAGGGGATTAGAGATGGTGAACTGTATAGCTGTTTGGCTTTGCGTTCGTGGTCGTGCCTCATCTTCATGGTGGGTGTCAGTTTGCTTCGTGTATGGATTGGAGGGGTTTAAGGTGGCTAATGATGCAATGCTTCTAGGAGCAATGTGAGATTTTAGCTGTTTCTTCCTTTTAACTGCCAGTGGGGGTTTGAACTGATTGGCTGGGAGCTCAGCTGTGTTCTGATTGGGTGGAGGTGTGTTCTGATTGGTTAGGGGGTTGGCTGTGCTCTGATCGGATGAGGGGTTAGTCTGAGTTACAGGGGGGTTAGAGATGGTGAGCTGCATAGCTGTTTGGCTTCGCGTTCGTGGTCGTGCCTCATCTTCATGGTGGGTGTCAGTTTGCTTCTTGTATGGATTGGAGGGGTTTAAGGTGGCTAATGATGCAGCTGTGGTCTGGCTTCTGGTTTGTGGTCGTGCCTCATCATCGGTGTGGGTTTGGTTTTGCTTTTTGCCTGGATGTGTGGTGGTGACATCGTGTGTGGTTTTTGTGAGTGTAGGTCTGGTGTCATTCTTTGTGTTATGGACTCTTTTGTCAATAAGGGCGGGTTTCCAAATGGCTGGTAGGCGGGAGGTATCATCTCGTTTGTTCATGCTGTGAGGGCGTTTTTCTATCTCGATGGCTTCTCTGATTATTCTGTTATTAAAGTGTTCAGTTTTGGCAATAGTTCTGGTCTTTTTGAAATCAATTTCATGTCCTGTGGCTTTAAGGTGTTGGACCAGGGAAGAAGTTGGTTCCTCTTTTTTGACTGAGTTTTTGTGTTCTTCAATGCGTGCACTTATTCTTCTGTTGGTTTGTCCGATGTATGTGGTGGAGCAAGCAGTACATGGGATTTCATATACTCCTTGATTTTCTAACTCAATTTTGTCTTTGGGGTTTCTTAGGATGGTGGATATTTTTCTGTTTGTGCAGAATGCTGTTTTGATGTTATGTTTGTGCAGGATCTTGCTGATTCTGTCTGTGGTGCCTTTTATGTATGGGAGGAGGGCTTTGCCGTTTTCTTGTTCTCTGTCTTGGATTTTAGTGGCAGTTTCTTTTTGGATTAAGTTGGAAATCTTATTTCTTTGGAATCTGTTGGATGTAAGTACATTAGTGAGAGTGTGTAGTTCGGTTTTTAGGTGTTGTTCGTCAGCTAGGCATTTGGTTCTGGAGATGAGTGTCTTGGCTACGGAGTTGATCTGTGCTGGGTGGTGGTGTGAGAGTGCGTGCAGATAGCGGTTTGTGTGTGTTTTCTTCTGGTAGATGGTGTGTCCTAGGGAGCCATTGGATTTATTGTAGACTAAGACATCCAGGAAGGGAAGTTGGTTGTTAGCTTCTGTTTCCATGGTGAACTGTATTTTGGGGTGTAGGCTGTTGAGGTGTGTGAGGAAGTTGTCCAGTTTTTCTTTCCCATGTGGCCAGATTACGAAGGTGTCATCTACGTATCTGAGCCAGAGTTTGGGTTTGTGATCAGATTTTTCTAGGGCTTGGGTTTCAAAGTGTTCCATGTAGAGGTTTGCAATGACAGGTGAGAGGGGTGATCCCATGGGTGCTCCTTCTATTTGTTTGTATTTTTGTCCGTTATAGATGAAGTATGTGTTGGATAGACAGTGGTTGGTCAGATCTAGGATGTGTTTGGGGGGGTTATATTTGTTTTGGATAGCTGTTAAGGCTTCTTTGATTGGCACTTGGGTGAAGAGGGATATGACATCGAAGCTAACGAGTAGGTCGCTGGGCTGTAAGTTTTGTTCCTTTATGATGTCTATGAACTGGAATGAGTTTTTTACGTGTGAGGTGATGGATTCTGCATAGGGCTGTAGTTGTTTGGCGAGAAATTTGGCTAGGTTTTGTAGAGGTGAGCCTATGGAGCTGACTATGGGTCTTAGTGGGGTTCCTTCTTTGTGTATCTTGGGGAGACCATAGAGCTTAGGGCATCTGGATGATTTCTCTCTTGGAATGATTCTTTGTTGGATCTCTTCGCTGATGGGAGAGGCTTTTATTTTGGATCTAGTGGTTTTCTCCAGGTAGGTGGTGGGATCTGTGTTTAGGGGTTTGTATGTGGAGTCTTGGAGTAGGTTGGTTAATTTGGTTTGGTAGTCAGATGTGTTCATGACCACCGTGGCGTTGCCCTTGTCTGCTGGTAGGATTATTATGCTGGTGTCTTGTTTCAGGTTAAGTAGTGCTGTCTGCTCCTCTTTGGGTAAGTTGCTTTTGGGTGGCTTGCTGGTGCAGAGTATGTTGGTGATTTCAAGTCTGATTCTATTAGCGTCATCGGGGTTGATTTTGGTCAGGCTGGTTTCAACTCCGCATATAATGGTTTCAGTGGGGATATGTTTGGGAGCGACTGCAAAGTTGAATCCTTTGGAAAGGACATTGGTTTCAGCTTTGGTGAGGATCCTATCTGAGATGTTATGCACTGTTTGTTTCATGTGTGGCTGTGAGGGAGGAGGGGTTTGCTTCTGGTGTTCTTGTAGTCTTCGGAGTTTGTTGGTGAGTGTGTCTGTCTTGAGGGTGGTCTGTGTTTCGGCTCTCCAGACTGCGAGTTGTTTGGATTTGTCCCAAAGTGCAGGGTGGATCTTGTTGCTGAGTTTGAGGTGAAGTGTGAGGAGATCTTTGTTGATTCGGTCTAGGAGGAATCTTTTTGTGTGAAGTTCATTTCTGATTAGGGCCAATTCTGTTCTTTTCAGGATACGTTTGGTGGCTGCAGAGTTGGAGTGGAATTTCAATTGGAAGCATGTGGGGATTAAATTTTGATCTCTCCAAGACTCCACATACAAACCCCTAAACACAGATCCTACCACTTACCTGGAAAAAACCACTAGATCCAAAATAAAAGCCTCCCCCATTAGCGAAGATATCCAGCAAAGAATCATTCCCAGAGAGAAATCATCCAGATGACCTAAGCTCTATGGTCTCCCCAAGATACACAAAGAAGGAACCCCACTAAGACCCATAGTCAGCTCCATAGGCTCACCTCTACAAAACCTAGCCAAATTTCTCGCCAAACAACTACAGCCCTATGCAGAATCCATCACCTCACACGTAAAAAACTCATTCCAGTTCATAGAGATCATAAAGGAACAAAACTTACAGCCCAGCGACCTACTCGTTAGCTTCGATGTCATATCCCTCTTCACCCAAGTGCCAATCAAAGAAGCCTTAACAGCTATCCAAAACAAATATAACCCCCCCAAACACATCCTAGATCTGACCAACCACTGTCTATCCAACACATACTTCATCTATAACGGACAAAAATACAAACAAATAGAAGGAGCACCCATGGGATCACCCCTCTCACCTGTCATTGCAAACCTCTACATGGAACACTTTGAAACCCAAGCCCTAGAAAAATCTGATCACAAACCCAAACTCTGGCTCAGATACGTAGATGACACCTTCGTAATCTGGCCACATGGGAAAGAAAAACTGGACAACTTCCTCACACACCTCAACAGCCTACACCCCAAAATACAGTTTACCATGGAAACAGAAGCTAACAACCAACTTCCCTTCCTGGATGTCTTAGTCTACAATAAATCCAATGGCTCCCTAGGACACACCATCTACCAGAAGAAAACACACACAAACCGCTATCTGCACGCACTCTCACACCACCACCCAGCACAGATCAACTCCGTAGCCAAGACACTCATCTCCAGAACCAAATGCCTAGCTGACGAACAACACCTAAAAACCGAACTACACACTCTCACTAATGTACTTACATCCAACGGATTCCAAAGAAATAAGATTTCCAACTTAATCCAAAAAGAAACTGCCACTAAAATCCAAGACAGAGAACAAGAAAACGGCAAAGCCCTCCTCCCATACATAAAAGGCACCACAGACAGAATCAGCAAGATCCTGCACAAACATAACATCAAAACAGCATTCTGCACAAACAGAAAAATATCCACCATCCTAAGAAACCCCAAAGACAAAATTGAGTTAGAAAATCAAGGAGTATATGAAATCCCATGTACTGCTTGCTCCACCACATACATCGGACAAACCAACAGAAGAATAAGTGCACGCATTGAAGAACACAAAAACTCAGTCAAAAAAGAGGAACCAACTTCTTCCCTGGTCCAACACCTTAAAGCCACAGGACATGAAATTGATTTCAAAAAGACCAGAACTATTGCCAAAACTGAACACTTTAATAACAGAATAATCAGAGAAGCCATCGAGATAGAAAAACGCCCTCACAGCATGAACAAACGAGATGATACCTCCCGCCTACCAGCCATTTGGAAACCCGCCCTTATTGACAAAAGAGTCCATAACACAAAGAATGACACCAGACCTACACTCACAAAAACCACACACGATGTCACCACCACACATCCAGGCAAAAAGCAAAACCAAACCCACACCGATGATGAGGCACGACCACAAACCAGAAGCCAGACCACAGCTGCATCATTAGCCACCTTAAACCCCTCCAATCCATACAAGAAGCAAACTGACACCCACCATGAAGATGAGGCACGACCACGAACGCGAAGCCAAACAGCTATGCAGCTCACCATCTCTAACCCCCCTGTAACTCAGACTAACCCCTCATCCGATCAGAGCACAGCCAACCCCCTAACCAATCAGAACACACCTCCACCCAATCAGAACACAGCTGAGCTCCCAGCCAATCAGTTCAAACCCCCACTGGCAGTTAAAAGGAAGAAACAGCTAAAATCTCACATTGCTCCTAGAAGCATTGCATCATTAGCCACCTTAAACCCCTCCAATCCATACACGAAGCAAACTGACACCCACCATGAAGATGAGGCACGACCACGAACGCAAAGCCAAACAGCTATACAGTTCACCATCTCTAATCCCCTTGTAACACTGACTAACCTGAGCACAACAAAGCCCCCACCCAAACAGAACACTCCCCCAGCCAGAGCACAGCCAACCCCCCATCCAATCAGAGCACAGCCAAGCCCCTAAACAATCAGAACACACCTCCACCCAATCAGAACACAGCTGAGCTCCCAGCCAATCAGTTCAAACCCCCACTGGCAGTTAAAAGGAAGAAACAGCTAAAATCTCACATTGCTCCTAGAAGCAGAAGCCGAAAGCACCAGCCTGAAGATGACGAATGAGACTTCGTCGAAACGTCGCCAAGACACTTCAAATTCTACGTGGGAGAAAACCCGAAGAACCAAAGACCTACATACAAACACCCGCGAAAACCTCAGAAAACACACACATATATATATATATATATAATATATATAAAATTTTCAGAGCATGTACAACTGGGATAGAGAAAACAACTTCTTAGATGTATTTCTTCCATGCGAACGGACTGTGTCTTCAAGGACTTGTATTACTTAAAAACTAAAAAATGTCAAAGCCTGCTGGCTTATTTATTTAATTTTTATTTTGCCTTTATTGCTTTATAAGTAACTCAAGGTGGTGAACATTTATAGTACTTCTTCCTCCTCCAATTTCCCCCACAAAAATAACTCTGTGGGGTAAGTTGGTCTGGGAGAGAGGGACTGGCTCAAAGTCACCCAGCCGGCGGAACTAGAACTCATAGTCTCCTGGTTATTGGCCCGAAATCACCCAGCTGTCTTTCATGCCTAAAGTGGGACTAGAATTTATAATCTCCTAATTTCTAGGCCAGCATCTTAACCACTATACTAGACTGGCTCTTACCATTTTTATCAGTGGTAAACAATTGCTTTGGGACAATCACAATATTCTGAATCCTTTCAATTCAATCAGTGTATCTGCAAATCTTCTGAATACAGTACTTACCTGAGAGTAATTCTGTATTTATGTTTAAAGAAATAAATAAATCTGCCAAGGCTGGGTGTGACTTCCTGGCATCTTGTCATGAATGCATGTTAGTCCAACTGTGCTACTAAACAGGCTTCCCACTGTTTGTCACAACCGCGCTTTCTGTGAATGTCTATGAATTCTTGCTGATTTCTTTTGGAAAGAAATTAAATAAAATGAGTCCCACCCCACGTGGGACCCAGTGCTAAAAGAATTATGCAGCATTACGCTTTTTAGTAAAACTGCTATGGGTGGGGTTATATCTGAATTTTTCATTTGTGAATGTTTTGCGACTTAAATATAATTTTCCATAGTACAGGATGGATTATAGCTCAGCCTCCTTTGAGCAGACATATGGGTAGGGTCTTCATTGCTATTGGAACAGCTGTCAAGCCTGCTATCAATTTAAAAAGCCAACTGGCTGGGTTATTATAAATATATGATTTACTATTTAATCCTATATACCAAGGTCACATTCATATATGCTGCTAATTAAGACAGATTAACAGCTACCCCATGATTCTGCAGAAAATTATAAACACTCACACACATACATTAGTCTCACTAGTTTAGTTAAAAGTGAATTTTATCCTGAAGGGAATTTGTTATATTTTATTATTTGTATTGCTGTTTAAACACCTGCAGACTTCTTTTGAGTTTGTTTACAGCCCACTAGCATTTCTACCCCAATCCCAACTTCAAATCCAGAGCTGGTTCCAGGCATCACATTGTTGCTGTGATGTGCAAAATTATTGAAGAAGAGTGTTTTCCAACCTTAGTAATTTTAAGATATGTGGACTTCAACTCCCAGAATACCCCACTCTTCTCATTTCTGGCTGGGGTATTCTGGGAATTGAAGTCCACGCATCTCAAAATGGCTAAGGAAGGTCTCTTTAGATAAGGAAGCAAAACTGTAGACATCTCCCCAGCCTGTAATGAGTTCACTGTAATAAGAATATCAGGCTATTACACGTATAAATTCACTGTAATAACATCAGGCTATTATGCATATTAGGAATTAGAAGTGGCATTATTGTACAACTAACATATTTAAGAGGAGATAGATGAAAAGATGGAGGGGTATATATACATCAGTGAATCGATCAAATTGAGGGAGCAATGAAGAACAAGGTGGAGGACAGGATTTATTCTAACAATAAATAACTTTTTTTCTTACTGGCTTATGAATTGTATTCCTAGTGTTTTAAATCTCTGCCTATTTTTTTTTTACTATTTTAGGGATATTAATCAGTTATAAAGAGCCAGTTTAGTGGTTAAGGCCCCAGGCTAGAAAGTGGGAGACCTTGAGTTCTAGTTCAGCCTTAAACATGAAACAGCTAGGTGACCTTGGGCCAGTTAGTCACTCTCAGCTGAACCCACCTCACACCATTGTTGTTGTGGGAAAAATAGGAGGAGGAAAGTGTGTTGGATAGGTTTGACACCTTGAGTTATTTGTAAAAAATAATAAAAATGGAATATAAATAAATAAAATATTTATGTTATGCTGTTTATTGATATAGATTGAGGTTTAAGATAGACTCAGCTAGGCTACCAGACCAGTCCCACAGATTATTTGCTAGCTTCTTCCTTTTGGCCATCTCTAGACATGGTTTTCATCCCAGTTAGGTAATCTAAACTAGCCACATTTTGCCTCTCAGGAAAACAGCTCTGCAACTTTCTATGCATCTATCAAACCAACTTACTTTTAAGCTTTGTGGATTAGACTCCAAGAAAACTCTATATTCCTTCACGATTCAAAAAATGTGTATAGGGTTCTTGGTGCTCTCTGAGCCTGGTTGGTTTTTGTTGTTGTTGTTGTTGTTTTGCAGATGTTTCATTACCCAACTAGGTAACATTATCAGTACTAGGTGCATCATCAGAGCTAGCACTGATGATGTTACCTAGATGGGTAATGAAACATCTGCAAGGAAATAACCAAGCTCTGAGCGTGTCAAGGGGAGCACAGTTCAATCCTAAGCTACAAATGTTATCTTCTATTGAAAAAACAGGTGTCCAGTTTATTTGGAACAAATACTTAGATTGGTTTCAAAAGAAAGACATAAAATGCGCAGATCCTTACAGCCCATCTTCCCTGAGGTGCACCTTTTATGTGTTCCCCTCAACTCATCTCAGCCTGCCTTTTTTCCCCGCCTGCAGGAAGCTGGACGCCTTCATTTATGATGCAGCTGTCCTCAACTACATGGCCCGCAAGGAAGAAGGTTGCAAACTTGTCACCATCGGAAGTGGGAAGGTCTTTGCCACGACAGGCTATGGCATTGCCCTGCAAAAAGGATCCAAATGGAAACGGCCCATTGACCTGGCCCTGCTTCAGTTTCTCAGCGATGGTAAGATTTCATGGATCAGGTCCAGGTTCTAAGGCCAGGGGTGTCAAACTGCCGGCTCGCGGGCCGGATGCATCATGCTGAAACCGTGCCCATCCCATTGCTGGCAATGTAAAAAAAAGTCATGATACTTCGCGACATGTCATGTGACGTTGCGAGTTTGACACCCCTGTTCTAAGGAGGCACACCAGAATTAAAGTGGAATGCCTAGG
Organism: Bothrops alternatus; assembly: GCA_034064705.1. Classification (NCBI taxonomy): domain Eukaryota; kingdom Metazoa; phylum Chordata; class Lepidosauria; order Squamata; family Viperidae; genus Bothrops; species Bothrops alternatus. Next base: position 44,601 of record JARGCV010000183.1, on the reverse strand, counting down.
TTAGAAGCAAATGATGAATTGGAAGGTGGAAATAAATGCTGAGATGGACTTTTTGAAATATATCAGTGCTTAAAAGGGAGAATATTATGCATTATGCTAAGTGCATACTCTCAAGTTAGTGTCACTGGAAAAAATGTATTTTTTTTAACTATATAGCCCCACTGAACTGTGAAGAGGTCTAGAATAAAAGTACCAAATGTGATTCAGAGTACCTGTAAATGTAGCATGTACGTAGCATGTCAGGAGCACCTTAAAGCAAGGTTGGCTCCGTCTTAAGATTGACAAATTCAGGAAAAGGTACAATGACTTTAAGGTGTTCCTGAGAGATGCTATAAGTGGGCCCCTGCATGCTCTAAATCAGATGTTGCCCTTTGGAGCCAAATCTCCATGCAGCCATTTCCCAAATTATATAGCCTAAATTGGTAACAGCTTCCACTGTGGGGCATCTGGCATTTATTTCTAAGATATATATTTAAAATAATTCCTAAAATTTTAAGTTCAAGGCTTATGCATGGTCCACGCTCTCTTCTCAGATTGACAAACAACAATCTACTTTACCTGTCTGCCATCAAGTTGGATTAAGTAGCATCACTGTGATAAGAGAAAATATTTCTTCTCCTCAGCTAGAAATGTGCTGTAATGCTATTTTTCAGTGCACAATTTTTTTTAAAACAATACTTTTTATAATACCTCTTACATACATAATAAGTACATTCAAAGAAAAAGGTATAGTAAATGTGAAAGAGGAAGAAAAGAAAGGAAAGGAAAAAAAGAGACAAACATGAAAAGAGATATTAAAAATGGCTTCCAATTTTCCTCTTAGCAGTAATAATAATACATACAATTCTAATCAAATCTCTCTCTCCAAGATTTCATCATAATCATTATTCTTTTTAATCATCAAAACCGTAAGTCACAAAATCATTTTCTTTTTCATGCAAAAAAAAATCCATAAAGGGTTTCCAGTGGTTGATGAATGTCAATAATAACCTTTCTCTAATCAAAGAAGCCAATTTGGCCATCTCAGCAAATTCTGTCAATTTCATCTGATATTCCTCCGTAGTGGGTAGTGCTGAAACTTTACACTTTGTGCATATGATAATTGCCACAGTAATCATTGAAATAATCTTCCATGGCTTTTTAAAAACCCTTTATCCTTTATCAGTCTCATAAGGAAAGGTTCTGGCTTCAATTGAATGTCTAAAAGCCTCTGTATGTATTGAAATCCATTTTTTAAAAGCTTTTTTACACATCTCCCAAGCATGATAAAATATGCCTTCAAGTTGTTCACAATTCCATATATTTGAAATGCCTTTGTACCTTCTAAATAATTTACCTGGTGTCATGTACCCATAATATATCATTTTTATAAAAATTAACTTTGAGATCATAACAACGTAAATTTCAACCTTTTTGACCATATATTGATAGATTGATCCATTTGTATATAACATACCTTCTTTAACCTGCTTTTTTTCCATTTCAAATTTCAAGAAAAGTTTATACATTTTTAGCAATTACACATTCATCATCAGTGCACAATTGCACTTCAAATTCTGTCTTCCTTTTCTTTATACCATAAGTCTTTCTATCCATTTTAAATCTTTTTGATAACTATAAAAGGGAAAACCACTGACAACTATATCCTACTCCATTAGTTGCTCTCTTGAGTTAATGTTAAATTAAAGGGGTTGCTGACTCTCCAGTAATTTCTAGTATGTTAACTATTTGTCTATTTGTCTTTGCTGTTGTTTCTCTTATGTAAAATGTTTCTTGTGCTGAGTTCCATAGAGATGTTTTGGGGCACAGCCTTGGTTTACATCTATTCCATGTTCTCAGTATGGTGTGTGAAATTAAATGATTTTTAAAATCCACATTAACTTTATTGTAGCATAAATATACATGCCATCCATATGTCAGGTCCTGTACTTCTAATTCTAAAAGTCTTTTGTTTCTCAGCAATACCCATTTTTCATCCAAATAAACAAACAAATAAACAAAAGCTCCAAAATATAATTTCAAAACTGGAAAACCCAATCCTCCTCTTTCCTTTGCATCTTGTTAGCACTCTGTATTTAAATTGTGTTTTTCCCCCTGCATACAAATCTAGATATATATTTTTGCTTTTGCCTGAATGGTAAATCAGTTGTCAAAACAGGTATTGCCTGAAACAGCAAAACATTGATGTTTATCACAGAAATTCTCCCCAAAAGTGACAATTTTAATTTTTCCTATCTTAACGTGTCCTTCTTAATTTCATACCATGTCTGAACATAATTTATTTTGAAATAACATACAGTTCACATTTGTCACAGTAATACCCTAGGTATTTTACTTTTCCTCAATATTGAAATCAGTTTTCTCCATCAGTTCTATTTGATCTTCTGTTTTCATGTTTTTTGTTAACATCTTCTGTTTTGTAAGCTTTAGTTAGCACTGATGAGTTTTAACACACTATTCATTTACACTTGCAGCAAAAATTGTCAAATATAAGATTGCATTTTTCTTCTGTACTGAGAAGTCTATGCTTAGTTCCTTTCAAATGAAATATTACTGGTAATATCAATTTGATTTACAAGTAGAGCGTAATAGAAGCAAATGGATATTCCTGCAGCAAGCAGCAAATGCACTGTTCATGCACTGAAAATTAAGGGAGAAAGAACAAGGCATTGTGTTGTGCTGTCTGCTTCAACTTCAGCTAGCAAAATTCAGTTCTATTCCAGTTTAAAAATGTAAACTAAGTTTTTATCATCACTTCTCAAACATTCATGATACTTGCATTTTTCAGTGCTGCAGACTCAAATTCATTATACCAGTAGCTGATGAAAATCTATTTCTAAAACAATTGTTTATGGAAAGAGGCCCCTTAGTGGCCTCCTCTATCCTTCCACTCTTGGCCTCTGCACCATTCCCAGATATGCCAGCCAGTTAGTCCTTGACTTACAACCATTCACTTAGTGGCTGTTCAAAGTTACAACGGCACTGAAATAAGTGATTTATGACCATTTTTCACACGACCATTGCACCATTCCTGTGGTCCCGTGAACAAAATTTGGATGCTTGACAACTGGCAGGTATTTATGACGGTTGCAGTGTCCTGCGGTCACATGATCCCCTTTTGCCACCTTCTGACAAGCAAAGTCAATGGGGAAGCCAGATTCACTTAACAACCATGTTACTAGCTTAACAACTGCAGTGATTCACTTAACAACAGTGGCAAGAAAGGTCATAAAAAGGAGCAAAATTTACTTAGCAACTATCTTGCTTAACCATGGAAATTTTGGACTCAATTGTTGTATGTCGAGGACTACCTGTAACTTCTCTGGTCACACACCAACTTCTTTGTTAACAGCAGAGACAAACAACTTCTGCCTCTGCCACTTCAGTTTTGTAGCATGTCTGAGCTTCAAGTTTTCCCTGGGTGGGAAGTCTCACTTTGTTCCAAATCCCCAAGAGCCTTGGCAACATTCCAGGGCTGCATCATGAAGTATCATAGTAGTCCTTTGCTGGTCTTTGCCACGGTTACTCTGGTTATTTAGAACCATGATCCCCAACCTTTTGGGCACCAGGGACTGGTTCTGTGGAGAAAGGTTTTTCCACGGACCAGAGAGTGCGTGGTTTTGTGTGCTGTCTGCATCCCACAGATGGGGCTTTGTTTGTGCGGACCGGGACCGGTCCACGGACCCAAGGTTGGGGACCCCTAATTTAGAAGACATTAAATAAATAGGCAGAACCTTTAAGTTCTGATGGGAAGCGTGGCCCTGATCTGCTGCCATTTTCTCTGTTCAGCCATTGGTCAATTGAGGTTCGCTCATATGATGCTGTTTGCTGCTGAGGTTGAGAGGAGAGAGGAGAATTACTGGCCAGTGTTAAGAAGGGTAGATGAAAGTTTGAGGAGTGGAAATGAGGCACTGTGGAAGGGCCTTCCAATATTGCTCTGGTCCTGAATCAGCTTTTCCCCGTTGTGTTTATGAATACCACTGGCAGATTTCTCTAGCCCTCCTGTATACAGGCAGTCCTCAACTTACAACAGTTCACTTAGTGACCGTTCAAAGTTGCAACGGCACTGAAAAAAGTGACTTACGTACATTTTTCACAGTTACACCCTTTGTAGCATCCCCACAATCATGTCATCAAAAGTCAGATGCTTGGCAGCTGGTTCATACTTATGACCGTTGCTGTGTCCCAAGGTCATGGGATCACCTTTTGCGATCTTTTGACAAGCAAAGACAATGGGGAAACCAGATTCCCTTGACAACCGGGTTACTAACTTATCAACTGCAATGATTCACTTAACAACTGTGTCAAGAAAGGTCATAAAATGGGGCAAAACTCACTTGACAAATGTCACACTTAACAACATAAATTTTGGGCTCAATTGTGGTTGTAAGTCAAGGACTGCCTATACTGCTAATGCAACCAAAGGGCAACAGCTTAAGGAAGGCTGTGCGAGACGGTCAGTGCTGCTTGGTCATTTGAGGCCTTGGCAATCAATTTCTGTCCAGAATAAGAGGATTTGCATTTTATGGCAGGAAGGAAAGGACAGGGGAGAAGGACATCTGCACAGTCCTATCATAATGGTATGTGACAATGACTTTGGGAGATGAGAGGGAGAGCTGCAGACTAGACAACAGCCAGTCTGATAAACAAAAATCAGACTCTGTGAATGAGGAGAATGGAAAAAGTGTCTCAGAAGGGATCCTCCCTAGTTTTCAGCAGAGGAAAAGTACAGGAGGGGAGAGATACTTTCAGACTTGAAAGAGTCTTTTGCTGTAACTTTACAACAGAGGTCTTCAAACTTGGCCCTTTTATGACTTGTGGACTTCAACTCCCAGAATTCCTCAGCCAGGCATGCTGGCTGAGGAATTCTGGGAGTTGAAGTCCACAAGTCATAAAAGGGCCAAGTTTGAAGACCCCTGCTTTACAATAAAGGAGTATTAGTCCTCACAGGTGTTGCTTCTTCTCTGGACCACCTCAAAGGGCCAACAGCAATATTTTCTACCACTACCCTTCTTTGTTTCAGATGAGATTGAGCTCCTGGAGCGCCTGTGGCTGTCAGGGATTTGCCACAATGACAAAATTGAGGTGATGAGTAGTAAACTGGATATCGACAACATGGCAGGAGTCTTCTACATGCTTTTGGTAGCCATGGGGCTGAGCCTGCTCGTCTTTGCCTGGGAACATCTCATCTACTGGAAACTGCGCCACTGCATGAGACACACGGGCCGGCTGGACTTCCTACTGGCCTTCAGCAGGGTGAGTTTGTAAAAGAGGCTGCAGTTCCCATGTACATCCCACAGCTGTTTGCTTCCTTCTGCAGACTTCTTCCCAGTTTCTCTTACTTCTCTCCTTTTATCTAGAACTGCAGGAATTCAATGATTGCATTGCTCAAATATTCCAAGGAGTAATGGATACAGAAATTTATAGAATTTTATGGTTTAAAAAAAACCCCATGTTTCTGGAGGCTTGGAGGATGTGTGTATATATAGGCAATGAAATATGGAAACTCATAAACAAGAGCAAGGAGCTCATCAAGATTGCAAGTATGACTGTTGGGTCTGACATTATCTAAAACTAAATTATGCAAAGGAAATCAATTTAACACAGGTTTGCTTGTTGTACATCATTTGTTCAGAACATGGAAGCTAGCCTACTTGAGATAGGAATCAGCTGTTTTTAGGTCGTTCATTCCTGCTTCTATTTTCCTCAATCCCATCTCTTTATCTGGGTGTGTCTACAGATAAACATAAATGGAGTAATACCGTGTTTTCCTGAAAATAAACCCCACACTGAAAAAAAGACCTACCCTGATTTGTGGGGGTGGGCCTGATATAAGCCCTATTCTAAAAATAAGCCCTAATTAGGACCCTGCCCACTCCGTCCCACCTGGCTGCCACAATAGGGCAGGAGGCCGCGTGACAATCTCACCGCTGCTGCCACAACGAGGCAAGGCAGGTGGGGGAGGGGGTGGAACTGCCCCACGTGCCCTGCACCCGCTTCCTTCAGGCCCCTCCAGCCAGGCCATTCCTTGCTCCCTTTCACTCCCCTCCTGAGCTGGACTGCCATGCTACCATATGGAGGATGGGTGGGGTAGGCCTGGTCCCCCTCCGCCATTTTGGAGCCAGGCAGCAGTGACAGCGAAAGGCTCCACTGCCACTGTGTGCTGCTGGAGGGGCTTTCTTCACGCTCTGGCCCACAGATCACCTGCCTGGCGGCAGCCTCCTCCTTCTCCACCAACTCTCCTGTGGCTTGCGCCGTGACTGGGTGGCATAAGCCTTCCCTGTCACCTCCCTCCGCCAGCCCTCTGTCGCTGCCACTGGAGAGAATGGAGAATGGGAAGCAGAGCGGCTCTGTGCAGTGATGCAAAGCAGAGAAGAGCACTTGCTTGCCGCCCTGCATTTCAACACTAACCTGCTTTCCAGCTCTGGCGTGTTTCTCTCCTGCTGAAATGGAGTTTGTGGGACTAAAAAAAGTTCAGTCAGACCTTCAAACGTCTCCCAAGATCTTTTTTTTTTTTTCGTGAGAAGTTAGAAGGTCTGACTGAACCTTTTTTAGTCCCACGAACTCGGTTTCAGCAGGAGAGAAACGCACCAGAGCTGGAAAGCAGGTTAGTGTTGAATTTTTTTTACTTTCAGGAGGAGAAGTGGCAGGAAATGGGGTTGCCATTTCAAGAACGGAGAAAGGAGACGGGGCGATGCAGGGCGGCAAGCAAGTGCTCTTCTCTGCTCTGCATTGCTCCACAAAGCCGCTCCACTTCCCGTTCTCTGTTCTCTCCAGTGGCAGTGACGGAAGGCTGGCAGAGGGAGGTGGCATGGGAGGCTTGTGCCACCCGGTCACGGTGCAAGCCATGGGAAAGTTCGCGGAGGAGAAGGAGGCAGCGGCTGTCACCGGACAGGTGATCTGTCGGGTGGAGCGTAAAGAAAGCCCCTCCAGCAGCACACAATGGCAGCAGAGCCTTTTGCCATCACTTTCCCCTGGCTCTGAAACGGCGGAAGGGGACCAGGCCTACCCCGCTCCTCCTCCGTACGGAAGCATGGCAATCTGGCTGGGGAGGGGATTGAAGGGGGGGGGGTTGAAGGAAGCAGGTGCGGGGCACATGGGGCAGCTCCACCCCTCCCCCACCTGCCTTACTTCCTTGTGGCAGCAGTGTGATATGCCACGTGGCCTCCTGCCACGAGCGGCTGCAGCAGAAGTGGGCCAATAGCCATGCAGGCTCCTGCTGGATGGGGCTGTTGGTGCCACCGCCGCAAGGCAAGGCAGGTGTCATGAAAAATATAAGACACCGCAAAAATAAGACCTAATGCCTCTTTTGGAGGCAAAAATAATATAAGACCGGGTGTTACTTTTGGGAAAACATGGTAGCCCACTTTTGAAGCCTACACGGCATGTTTTGGTCACTAAAGGGCATCTCTTTTCTAAGGAAAACTGGCTGTAGTAGTCTGTAGCAAAAACTAGCTTGCAAACATAACTCAGTTGTTAGCACCTTTAATGTTAAAAAAAAACACCCTACTTCTCAACATTTTTTAAAAAATTGCACTTTTTAAATCAAGGCAGACTATTAGCATGCTGTCGAATAAATATGTTTTCATTCAACTTGGGGGGGAAACTGGCTAGCTTGCCTGAAGAACTGGAGGTGGCGATGTGCTGATTTGTACGTCTATCAAATGCAGTGACACACTAAGAGAAGCCATATTCACTCCCAGAAGGGGGGGGGAGAAGAGGAATAAATGCATCAATCAAATGTTAATGTGATGTTAGTTGGCATCCTACAACTCCATTCCTCTAATTTTTAAAAAAGAAATCTAGATAGTTGGTGACTAATTTCTAAAAAGTTGGGGAGAAGGAAAAGGAAGAGGAGCTAGTATGTATTTGATTTTAAAGCCTAGTTTTGAGCTTTCATAAAGATCACTAAAGGAAGCCTAATCGGCATCAAGCTCTGATGTGGTTTTAGAGGAAGAAACAAATTACAGGTAGTCCTTGACTTACAACCATTCGTTTAGTGACTGTTCAATGTTACAGTGGTACTGAAAAAAGTGACTCATGACTGTTTTTCACACTTATGACCGTTGCAGCATGCTTGGCAACTGGCATGTATTTATGATAGTTGCAGAGTCCCAAGGTCATGTGATCCCTATTTTTAACCTTCCCAGGGGCTTCCAAAAAGCAGAGACAACGGGGAAGCTGGAGTTGCTTAATGACCCCAGTTGTAAAATCAGGCATGACTTACTTCCACTTCCAGCTGTAGTTGCAAGTCAAGGGCTGTCTGTAGTTTTTATTTACATGTGTCAATCACTTTATAAAAACCAATTAAAATTGCTGTAGTCTTGTACTGAAATTAAGTTTAAAAATGGTGGGAGAGAGTCCAATTGATCCAAGTGGCAGAAATCCAATCTAACATTGGATTTCTCTGCTTGCTCCCCTGATCTCTTATAATCCTAACTGTCTAATTGGATTTCTTCCATCCCGTACCCATCCCTTCTGCTCTTCTTCCTCTCTGCTTCTCTCCATTTATTAGCCTGTAACCAGTTGTCTACACTGAAGGGCAAATTCAACAACATGAGGGGATGGTGTCTATCAGTAGTAGGAGGCTGTTTGTAGGGGGAAATTATCTTTGCAATAGCAGCAAATATTATCTAAGAAAGAAATTATCTTTCTTAGGTTCAGGGTGGAAGGATTCACATGGTGTTCCCATAACCGAGTAAGAGAGAAGATGGAAAGTTGAGAGGTCACCGTATACAGAGCTGGCTGGGGAATTCTGGGAGTTGAAGTCCACCCATCTTAAACTTGCCAAGGTTGAGAAACACTGATATGGAGGATGCCCTTGATAGACAGAAGGAAGACGCAAGTTGACAATCAAATTGGCTGGAGCCCATATGAGTAGTCCTTCACTTATGACTGTAATAGAACTTTCCCATTACAGTTGTAAGTCATGACGATTGTAAATCAGGCCACCAACCTTTTTTAATGACCTTGTTTTACGGTGGTCATTAAGCAAACACCATGGTTAAGTGAACCACTTCTTTGCTATGGGCTGGTTTTGCCAAAAACCTGTATTTGCTTCCAGTTTTTAGTAAGAACATTGTAAAGCACGGTCATATGACTGGGATGCAGCAACTGGCCATACATGTGGGCAGTGGTGGGATTCAGCCGGTTCGCACCACTTCGGCAGAACCGGCAGCTAATTTTTTGTTGCCCAAGCCCAGAATGGACTTCCGGAAGCAGCATCCACACAGAGAACTGGTTGTTCACGTATTTGAATCCCACCACTGCATGTGGGCCAGTTGCCAAGCATCCAAAATGTGGTCACATGACCATGGGAGCCATAGGTCATCAGAGCTTCGCAGCTCAATTGTAAGTACCCTGGGGAGGTCTATTGGTACTTTGAACAGTTGCTAAGTGATTGATTGTAAGTCAAAGACTACCTATATACCACGAAAGATACAGTGTTCCAATATCTCAGGGGCTGCCACAAAGAAGAGGGAGTCAAGCTATTTTCCAAAGCGCCTGAAGGCAGGACAAGGAGCAACGGGTGGAAACTAACCAAAGAGAGAAGCAACCTAGAACTAAGGAGAAACTTCCTGACAGTTAGAACAATTAACCAGTGGAACAACCTGCCTCCAGAAGCTGTGAATGCTCCAACACTGGAAGTTTTTAAGAAGAGACTGGGCAGCCATTTGTCTGAAATGGTATAGGGTCACCTGCCTGAGCAGGGGTTGGACTCGATGACCTCCAAGGTCCCTTCCAACATCATCATCATCATCATCATCACTATTACTATTATTACTATTATTATTATTATTATAAATAGTCCTCAACTTATGACCACAATTGAGCCCAAAAATTCTGTTGCTAAACGAGACATTTGTTAAATAAATTTTGCCCCATTTACGATCTTTTTTTGGCACAGTTGTTAAGTGAATCACTGCAATTGTTACGTTAATAACAAGTTTGTTAAGTGCATCTGGCTTCCCCATTGACTTTTTTGATCAGAAGGTCACAAAAGGTGATCACATGACTCCGGGACATGGCAACCATTATAAATATGAGCCAATTGCCAAGTGGACAAATTTTTATCACATGACCATGGGATGCGTCAACAGTCATAACTCTGGAAACCAATCATAAGTCACATTTTTAATGCTGTTGTAACTTTGAATGGTCACTAAATGAACTTTTGTAAGTTGAAGACTACCTGTACTTTAAAAATGCTTCAGACCCCCCTCCCCCACAAATTCACATGAAGATAAAAGAGGGAGGAGGGGAAGTGCATTCCAATTTACAAGATCCTGTTACTATAGCTATTCTAGTGAAAGTAGATCTAGGCCTACAGAATGTCTGTTTCTTAATCTGGTCTAATTTATAGGGCTGATCAAAGTAAAGAATTCCAATTCTTCTGGAATTCATAGCGCTGCCTTGGTACATCTTGAATAGGTATGTTATGCAAGGGTTCATTAGTATGACTCTTGTCAAACTGGGGATTTGATATAAAGAGACTCAAAAAAGACAAATTGGCCGAGGAATTTGATGCTGGATTGTTGCTGTTATTGTTATTATTGTTCAGAATAAATCTGTTGGGTGGCAGAGGCGACATAGGAAATGGACAGATGGGGAAGAAGTGATATGGTTGGTGAGAGGAGTCATCTGTATCTCACTGAAATTCTCAAGTTGCACTTAGAAAAAGATAATTGTGTAAAACTGGGGAGCAGTGATTTATTATATTGTTATTATTGTTGTATGTCAGGAGTTATTGCAGGTAGATAAAAAGGTGTTTTAACTTGAGTGAGATCCCCAGCTCAGCTAGCTTGGCTATTGTTTCCCTTATCTAGGCAATCTCTGTGAAGGCAGGTGTTTTCCCAAGCTATTCGAAGATTATACTGAGAACTCAACTTTGAATTTTCTTGATACAGAACTAATACAGATAGTTCTTGACTTAAGAAGAGCTTGGAGAACCATCTGTCTGAAATGGCATAGTGTTTCCTGCTTGAGCAGAGGGTTGGACTAGAAAACCTCCAAGGTCCCTTCCAACTCTGTTATTCTGTTACTTATGAATGGTTACTTAGTGACTGTTCAAAGTTGTGACAGACTTCCACCCCCCCATGGTCATGTGATTACATTTTGGGTGCTTAGGACTGGCCCACATTTAGGACTGTTTGTAATATCCTACAGTCATGTGACTGAATTTTACAACTTTTTTGCTGGAAACTGATGTTTATTTCCAGTTTTCCACAAAAAGTGCCTATTGGGTACAATGGGTTTGCTTAACGACTGCCACAAAAATGGTTATAAAATCAGGGATCATCAGGTGGTGACCTGCTTTAGCAACCACTATGATTTATGACTGTAATTCTGAGCTTAAGTACAGTCATAAATTATATTAAATATATATATATATATTTCTCCCATTTCTTCCAGGGCATGTATAGTTGTTGTAGCAGCGAAGACCCCAAAATACCAGACCAGCAGCAGTTGCCCATCCTGAATCACACCTACGGGCCATCGCGGGGTGCAGCCCCAGCTCTGCCCAGTCCTCCTGGGCCTCCGCTCCCCTGTTCCATCTTCCTGCCTCGTGAACGGCGCATTGTGGAACGGTGGCGTCATGCCCGTAGCCCCAACTGTTACAAGGATTTGTACCCCCCTACACCTGCAGAACTCCCTACCACTAAAGCACCACGCCACAGCCTCAAGAGTCCTTTCTCAGATGGCTTCCACCGGTTCTATGGCCCCATTGAACCTGAAGGGCTTTCAGATCATGTCAGTAGCAAAAAAATGGCACCCTGTCAGCTCTCTCCCCCACAGCCTTCCCGTGGGCTGGAAAACCCTCCGTCCTACTTTGCTATAGTGCGGGAAAAAGATTCTCCAGACATGCCACCGGTGGCATCAGGTTGGCAACGCAAATCTCTCCAGGGTTTGTATGAAAGTTTCCAAGCAGGGAAAGGGGCTGGCCGAGCTTCCGAGGTGAAAAAATATGACGGTCCTACAAGCAGTTATCCTACTAAAAGCCTTTGTGAGTTGGAGAGAGGCACCTCCCGGTCTTTCGGGAAAGAGCAAAGCCGGTATGGCTACACCCGGCTCTCCTACGAAGATGAACGTTCCCCGCCGGTCCCCCGTTACCAACATGCTGAGGAGGCATCTCTGCCACGAGCTGAGCCAGAAGCAAAATGCCCAACCACGTCAAGCCACGAGAGGAGCTCCCGGGCTCACATCTGCCACAGTCATTCTCACCCGCTTGCCGTCGGTGCCAATTTGCACAGCCAAAGTCATTATGTGGACTTTTCAGACTCTAATTCCGACATCTGTGAGAGGGATAGTGATGGCCACAGCTGCTGGTACCAGTCGCCAGATTATTTCTGCACCTACCCCTCCCGAGAGAGGCAGCTCTTTGCCACACACAAGCCTCTACACTACTGGTCGGCTGACAAGTTGGCCAAATTCCACGGGTGTCACGGTCCTTGCCAGCACTGCCTGAGCCTAGAAATGCTCCCGCCACCCACTCCGCCGTGCCGCAAAGAAGCCTTGCATTATTTGAGCTGCTCGGAAGAGCATTTGGAACGCCGGCTGGACTGGGAGCATCGACATTGTAGCCACTACAGTTGCCTAGTTCCTCGGCATCGCCACGGCTTCCACCGACACTGCCACCACCATTCCTGTGAGCTGGGGCCAGGCGGTGGAGTCCTCCACCCGACCTCCCGTAGTCTGGAGGACCTCAGCTCCTGCCACATGATGCGCTGTGGGGCTTCCCATCGACACCAGGGTGGCTTCTCCCCGGAGTGGCTGCCACACCGGGTGAGTCGAAGTGGGGAGCTTTTTGCCAGGCGTGGCTCGGCCCATTTCTCCAGCCTGGAGTCCGAGGTATGACCAGCGCCAGGTGGGGCGGGCGTGGGAGAGGGGTAGAGAAAGACATTTAAGATGAAATAACAGAAAAAAGACTGAATTGTGGTTGAGACTCAGAAGGTGGAGATGGCACCATGGCCCAACTCAAGGAACAAAGGCAATACCACAAAGATGGCCACGGAGAGGGGGATGCAGATCAGGGCCACCAATGAACCCACCAAGGGCATGCTGCCATAATGCCACCAAGAAGAGATGGCATAGTGTCATATCTCCCTGCCACAGAGAAGGGGAATTGTTCAACCAAAAGAGTATCACAGATAAAACCACAGTGGGGACTGGAACCACTAATATTCTCATTTAAAAAAACAAAAAAAAATCAGAAGGGAGAACAGAGACAACATCTCAGAGAGGGGCAACACTCTGCTACTGCTACCCCAAGTGCCACCAGAATAGCCCCCCTGACAAAACACCCAATCCCTTGCACCAGCCAATTTGCAGCGGGGGGGTGGGGGTACAGGGGAGCTGTTCCCACCTGCGTTTCCATAACAGACCTTTTATATCCAGAAAAAGGGCTTTCCTGCCACTCTGTGGCACTTCGGTGGGGTGGGGTCTTCTGGTCAGTGGCAATGGGCTACTGCAACAGCAGGGCTGCTCCTCTTTGAACAAGAGCCGAGTGAGGGTCCCAGCAGGTGGGGGCGAGTCCCTGTCCTCCCACAGATTGGCAGCTAGAGCAGCCAGTGCCATCTCAGGCTCCAGGGCAGGGGGTGGGTGGTGGAGGGCCTCCTCCACACGACTGTTTGGACCTTGTGGTGGGAAAGGATGGTAGGAGACAAAACTGTGACTTTGTTCAAACAGAAAACTGTGATATTTTTTCCTGCACATTTTCCTCTTCTCCCGTCTCACTTTCTTTGCTCTTCTTGTGCTTACTTTTATTTCTTCCCTTTCTCCATCGCATATATAAAAATTTGCAATCATGGGCTCCCCTCATTAGGGAGATAGCAACCCATGGCAAAAAAACACCACCTCGTAGGCAGAGACGTGCAGGTTCATCCATCTGGGTGCTGTGATGGACATAAGTAAATAAAACAATCACAGCCCCGCACGCATCCCACCTGAGTCATGTCTGAAAGGGTTTCTTCTCACAACACCTACACCCCATATCCACCAGTGCACTGATGCTCTCCATGTTAAGAGAGCGATTATAGAAAATGATAGAAAACAGGACTGGGATGCTCTTCAGTTGACTGAAAGGGCACAGCGCTTCAACTGAGCAAAACAAAGCCAATAGAAGAAAAAAAAATCTGATGCAATAGATAGATCATTTCCATCTACTGTCTTAAGCCAACTGTGCAGGGCTTCTCTGTGCACATAGCAGGGGCAGAAACGGAAGAGGTGGATGTGATTGTATGACTTCCCCGTCCCTTGCTTGCAAAGGGGTAGTTGTGCCATGTTGTGTGGGAAACTGGGCTGCTGCTCTTGCAGACATTTCTTGTGCTTCTTCCCATACAAAAGAAGCACAAAATCACCATACACACTTACACCCACAATTGGGACCAGAATTTTGTTGCTAAGCAAGGCAGTTGTTAAGTAGGCTCACCCAGTTTTATGATCTTTTTGCCACGGTTGTTAAGCAAATCACAGCAGTTGTTAAGTGAATCATACAATCATGAAGTGAATCCAGCTGCTCCCATTGACTTTGCTTGTCAGAAGCCAGCTGGGAAGGTCGCGAATGGCGATTACATGTCCCCGGGATGCTGCAACGGTCGTAAATACATGGAGTCGAGTTTTAGTCAAATGACTGTGGAGATGCTGCAACATTCAAAAGTGAGAGGACCTGTCATAAGTCACTTTTTTCAGTGCTCTTGTAACATTGAAGAGTCACTAAATAAACGGTTGTAAGTTGAGGACTATCTATACCTAAGAGTGGTCAAAGGAATGGAGATTTGTCTTCAGAGCCCAAGATCTTGAAATAACCCCACATGAAATCTGACTTCAGGTGCCAAATGTACCACCAGACAAAACTAAGAAAGAGCCAGGTTTTTAGAGAAATGTGTGCCATCGTTGATTGGTGGAATCCACTGCAACAGGATGTGATTAGCCACCATTGTTGCATTTGCTCAAGGAGTGAAATTTTAAATTAAATGTCTGGAAAACTGCAGTATGACTGATAAGTAGGTGTGAGAGGAAGGAGCGTGGAATGGCAATAATCCAGGAATCAGCAAGGATTGAACATGCTAGAAAAAGCGACATTATTCTTTGCTTCCTGTGTTATGTAGAACTTTAGTGTGATGTAGCATGTATTCTAATCAAGTTTGAGGAGAAATAAGATTGGATGGTGGTAGAGCCTTCTATTACCATCAGGCACTGCCAGATTTATGTAAAACGAGTCAAGGATTCTCAATTTTTCTGGCCATTTTCGGCTGCCCTAAGGACAAAGGACTAGCCATTCAGAAGTGACTGCCAAGGTGTTATGGCCCATGTCCCCCCCTCTGCCAAGACCTCAAATAGAACAGGCCATCTTGATAAGACAAGGACATCAAGCAGCTACTATAAAGAGTAGGAGGGATGGCAGAGGAGAACTTTTGGGTGGGGGAGGGCCCAGGCATAGTTGTCACCAAAGTAATTTATTAGCAGTCTATTTCCTCCTGACAACCTAATAAAAATCCATTAGGATGAGAAGGTTTTGCTTTGGGGGACCAGACGGGAGGGAACTCCACAGCCATAAGCAGAATAAATATTCAAAACCTTTTTTTCTTTGCATTCATTTTGTCCTGATATTACCTTTCTTACTAACCCCATTTTTGGTCATTTGGTATGACCTAACTCCCCTTTCACTGTGTTTGAGCATATCTGCACAATTCTAGGCAGGCTCAGTACTGTATTCCGTGTCAGGCCCAGAATTACAGATCCTGAACCTTCTTAATATTTCTGGTCCATATAACTGAAAGAAGGCAGTTCAAAAGATTAAGCTATGTCTGAAGATAGGGGTTTCTCCAGATTTGGAGGTGGGAATTCACTAAATGGATCCTCCTTAAGTTGGTGGATTTCAAATTCTGGGGCTTGTTGAGTCGCTCCAATTAATCTACTGTTTTATATTTTCTAAATTGCTCTTGATGGAGCACTGCAGGGAGGGAGGTGGTTTAAAAATTCTCATTTCCCAGAGTAATGCTTTGATTGCAAATGCAGCCATTTGGAGTAGAGGGCAGGCCTCATTTGATGTTTATTGCTGGTTTGAGGTCTGCTTGCCAAAGTCTGCCAAGCTTAGTAGGATTCTGGAGGAGGAGGAGGAGGAGGAGGAGGAGGAGGAGGAGGAGGAGGAGGAGGAGGAGGAGAAGACTCACTGGAGTTCCTGCTCTTTCTGTGTGGAAGACTAGAAACAGAACGAGACCACCAAGCAAATACTGGATTCTTCCATCTGTGAGCCTTCAACAGACTGCCAATTAAAACTTGTCTCAGTGCAGAAGGGGAACCAAATTTCCACAGTTTCTGCCTCTCAGACAGGACTCCCTGGGCTAGATAGGCCATCAGTCAGACTTACGTTCCAGAGCCAAGTGATGCCTGTTCGCAGGGCCTTGTTCGAAGCGTTGCACTTCATTTGAGCCCCTTAGTCAGAGCAGGAGTTTGACAAATTGAGAAAGATGCAGAAGGCAGCAGTAAGGATGATCAACGGTCTGGGAGAGGCAAGTTATATGTTGAGATGCTAAAGGAACCGAGGCTGCTTAGCCCTAGAAAAATAAAATGTAGTTGTTGAAGGAAGAGAGACCGGGTGGCAGTCCTCGCATCTGTTTTAAAGTGTTGGAAGAGAACCCATGAAGGAGACACAAAAGAAGGAGCTTTTAATGAACTGGAAGGTGAAAGGAGGCCCAAGACATGAGATTGGATATGTTTCTCTCATGAACACCACTGGGATTTAAAGGAAGCACTGATCTCATGACATTTTGTCACCAATAATGAAAAACACTGTGGTGTCAGTTATTCCCTGTCCTCCCATCATTTTTCCTTGAGATGCTCATGTTCTTGAAAATTAATAGAACCCTAAGGGAGACGTAAGGGGAATAAGACTGTTTCTGGGAAAACCAGCTGGTCCTGGCACACCCCAAACTACTCAGCCATAGAACATGCTAAGCTGGCGGGGCACTGGCTTTAGGAACACGTCCTGTCTCAGGGCTGGGGTTGGATCTGAGGGTCTGCAAAGTCCCACCCAACCCTCCAAGTTCTCCAATACAGTAGCAGCAAGAGTGGCCCAGTGCCAGGTGCCACAATAATACACTGTCACTCCCAAACTGGTGCATACACTGCCAAACAGTGAACTGCAAGAAAATCTCTCTATACACACACACACACACACCCTCCCAGTTACACATCTACAGTCAAGCACAAAGGCATACAAGCACACACAGATCATGCCAGCAGACAGAGTAGACCAGCTCTGCAACTGAAACCCACGTTGTGCCAAACGGAGCTAGTGTGCGGCTGACAGTAGTCTGCACAGCAAAAAATAAAAAGGAACCGCAGTCAATGTCACAAGCACAGGGCCTCCATCCCCAGCGCAGGAAGGCAGGGTCACTGTGCTCTACTCTGGCGGTGCATTCTCGAAGAGTGATTGTAGTAGGACTGTGGCTCTCTCGATGTTTTCCCTCTCATGAGGTAAGTGTATCCCCACTGTCACTTGTGAAGTGTAGCAAAAGACTTCCTTCCACTGTGCATCCCTGGGTCTGGAGTCCATGTCTTATGTGAAGTAGCCCCTTAGTCTATAGCAACCAGGGATGGATGGTCATAGCATCCGAGAGAGGACCAGCTTGGATGCCAGCAATTCGTTTCGTGTCGCATAAACACAGAAGCTCCAGTGACACTGCTGTAGGAACTCAAAAGAAGCCGTAGCCTATTTGAAAACATGCAGCAGAATATGCACTTCCGTGATGTACATCTCAATTAAGACAGAGATACTACCATACATGGAAACTCAGAGCCACACACACAATGCCCCTCACATATAGACACCCATCGAGAAGTCCATAATTTCTGCCTCACTCTCCCAATTGTGCTTTTATTCTCTTTTCTCTCTCTCTCCTTCTCTTTCTCTCTTTTTCCTCGTGTCTCTCTTGGTCCCTTTTCCTAGGGGGGGGGCAATTTAGTAATAACTTTAGAAATGCTGTTTTAGGGAGCGGGTTAAGGGGGTGGGGTGGTATTTCTTTGAGCGGGAGGGGTTTCGCTGGGGAGGGGTCATGGGGCGGTGCCCCACACTAGAATGGGGCAGGGCTTGGGTGGGGCAGGGACCCAAGAATCCAGATTGGGGGTGGGCCTGGGGTTTTCGATACTATTTTAGGGTGTTCATAAGAAATAAAGGCTTTTTTAATCCCGCTCAGACGTTGACTCGTGTGGTGTTTTTGGAGTGTGCGTACCAAAAAATCATTTCTTTATTGGATAAATAGTTCCATTTTTCTTTTTCTCCTGCAGTCTTCATTCCCTTTTCCCATTTCCCCCTCCCACTCAGTGCCTTCCAGTGTCAACAATAAGCAAAACAAAAGAGCAAACAGAAAAACTGTAAGCTTTGTTAAATCCTGTAAAATAAGCAACATGCGACTTCAGTACATGTTTTAATTATGTAGCATCTAGTTCTCCTCAGTAGAGAGTTTAAACATTGCTGATCTGGATTTTTATGAAATTGGCACAGCATATTTATTGTTAAACATGCCTTCCTCATCTCTGAAAAACACAGGGTATCATACTAAGACTTAGCTTCCCTTAGAAGGGAGAACTCTAATTTACAGTATATTAAATTTGTAATACAAATAGTCCTCAACATATGACCATAATTGAGTCCAGAATTATGGTCATAAGTCATGCCAGTTGTTAAATGGTTTATAATATGACTATGTAGGACCTTTTTTGCGGTGTTTGTTAAGCACACCGTCATAAAGTGAACGTTGTGGTTGTTAAATGAATACCGCAGTGGTAAAGCAAAGGTCATTAAGTAAACCCATTGTCTGCAAAGGGTGTTTTTTTTGCCAGAAACTGGATGTAAACACCAGTTCCCAGCAAAAACAGTTGTAAATCACAGTCATATGAGCACAGGATGCTGCAAATGGCCCTAAATATGGACCGATTGCCAAGCGCCCAAAATGTGACAAGGGGAACAGCCATCAGAACTTCAAATCCAGATCCTAAGTACCTTTTGGGGATGCACGTAACTTTGAACAGTCACGATGCAACCGGTCGTAAGTTGAGGACTACCTATGTCCATTTTTAATATACAGGGGGTGTCAAAAGTCAGACCCCATAGACCAGTGGTTCTCAACCTTTTTAATGCCACAACCCCCAACCAGTCGTAAGTCGAGGACTTCCCAACCGGTCGTAAGTTGAGGACTATTTCCCTGCCCGGGAGCGCCGCGCATGCGTGGTGCTGCCCCCTGCGCCGGCCGAGGCGTATCTGGCAAGGGGCAGCGACGGCGCAGGGCGACCACCGGCTGGGCCACCAGCTGGCCCAGCCCAAGGGAGGTAAGGCACTCACTGGGCCCCACGCGCACCAGAAACCCTCCCTGCGCCCGCCAGCCTCCCACCTCCCACCCCTGGCCCTCTTTTACTTACATTTTTAGTAGTTGCTCAGCAGGGAGGGGTGGAAACTTCCAGACAGCTCACCTTCGCTGCAGACAACTTGCAGCACCGTTTGCAGACTGGGACTTTTGGCGGGCTCAGCAGGGTAGAGACAGCCTGGACAATTCCTATTGGCTTTTGAAAGCCAATAGAATTAGACTCTATTCAAGAGAGTTTATTCTATTGGCTTTCAAAAGCCAATAGAATAAGAGGGAGTAGCACAGCTAAGGAAAAGGGAGTAGCACTGCTAAGGAAAAGGGGGAAAAAATGGCGGACTGCGTTGTTTGGCGACCCCCGTGAAATGGCCGTTCGACCTCAAATGGGGTTGCGACCCACAGGTTGAGAACCGCTGCCATAGACAGTTTGTTTTATAAATTACATTGCATGTTCGAATTGGTTGCCATTTTCCTCTAACTACTTCTTTTCTCTTTTGACACATTATCCTTGAACATTCTTAAGAACAGTAACATTTTTTTCTGATGCTTGCAAATTTTGATGTGCTGTTCTCCTTCAGATCCTCTATTGCAATGTTTCTCAACCTCAGCAAGTTTAAGATGTGCTGCTGGGGAATTCTGGGAGTTGAAGTCCACGCATCTTAAGTTGCTGAGGTTGAGAAACACTGGTTTATTGGCCTATGGGGCTTGACTTTCAGTGCACCCTGAATATAATAAATAAATCCTACTGGAATTAAGCAGATTATAAAGCAAGCACGACGATTGGTTCTATATAAAATTTCACACAAAAACCTCTCTAGCTGTAGCCATTCTTCACTACAAGAGAAAAGTCTCTCGAAGTTCTTTCTGATTATCTGCATCTCTATCCAATTCAATCAATTGATTGATTGAGCATGCGCAAGATGGACGCTTATGCCTGAGCGTCTGATGCTTGGGTCCTGGAGATGAGGTTTGAGGGGGCCCACCCAGGGGGTAGAATTCCATCAAACACCCCTGGGTGGGTACCGGAGGACGCTGCCGACCATCTGGCGGTGTGATAGGGCTTCCAGGAGTCCGGACTGAGCTGGGGCAGCGGAGGCGTCGATGCGTCTCTGAAAATGCCGCGGCCTCGAGAATTATAGGGATTGGAGCCTGGGGTTGGCGTGGCTGAGAAGACCTGGAGTGGTGGAGTTGCAGTGGATTGAGAGCTCTGCTGGTCTCCCTCCCCCCCCTTGAGAGGAGGAGAGCTCGGAGCAATGGAGCGACGAGGGTGAGAGCCTCGTGGGGGAGAGCTGGCTGGCCCCCCTTCAATGACAGCTGAGGAGCCCTGTAGGAGGAGATCCGGCAGGCCCCCCTCCCCCTGAGAGGAGGAGAGCTCGGAGCAGTGGAGCGATGGGGCGACGAGGGGGAGCGACTGTTGCCCCCCCTCAATGACAGCTGAGGAGCCCTGCAGGGGGAGAGCCGGCTTCCCTCCCCCTTGAGAGGAGGAGAGCTTGGAGCAGCGGAGCGACGGGGTGACGAGGGTGAGAGCCTCGTGGGGGAGAGACGGCTGGCCTCCCCCTCCCCTCCCCCCCTCCCCCTTTTCCCTCCCTCGCCTTCTCCCCCCCTCAATGACTGCTGAGGAAATGGTGAGGCTCCACCCCAAGACCACATGGAAAGGAGACAGCTCTCTGAGCAGGACACCGGCAGGTGAGAGCTGTCTGCATGGAACATCTGGGGGGAGATTTTTACCCTCCACCAACTAGATGACTGTGGTTGTGATCCGAGGCCCAGGAAAAACTGAATCGTCTGGCCAAATGGATATTATATCTGCCCAAAGATGGACAGACTCTCATCATTGTTTGCACCCAAGCTGTGACTATGCTGCATAAATGCTGCATAAGACGTGCCTTCTTGCACTGCGAGATGCCCCCCTCTCGCGGAGATGGCCTGCATGTCTCTCAAACGCCTGCCTTGATGACGGATTTTGGAATCCCGAGAGGTGGCATGCTCAAAAAAAGGGGTTATGGAGGTTTTTAAGTAGGGGTTTTAAATGTTTTTTAAGGGGTTCCAGGGAGGGGGGTGGTAAGATTAGTAATGGAGTAGGCCTGGGGGGAGGTCTTCGGGATAGGGGAGGGTTAGGGGGAGGGAATAGGGAGGAGGAGAAACATGGGCCAGGCAACGGGTGGGACCGGAACCACGAGGGTGCGGATTATGGAAGGGGCAGAGGTGATTCTGTTCCCATCGGCTCTGTAAGTGGGAGGGGCAGATACGGCGGGAGCAGGGGGCCATATTCATTTATGGGAGCGCGTCCCCACTATCTTCGAGCGGTGCCGCGCTCCGACCCCCATGGCTCTACTTGTGATCTGGGCTGTTTAGAGCCAAAGGGCCCGGGCTGTAGGCTGGTATTGTGCAACGCCAGGTCTGTGGTAAATAAGGCCCCCTTGATACAAGACCTAATTATGGAGGGGGCCGCAGACCTGGCGGGTATTACGGAGACCTGGTTCGGTCCAGAGGGAGGTGTCCCTATGGTGGAAATGTGCCCTCCTGGCTTCCTTGCATTTCACCAGCCGAGAGCTCAGGGCAGGGGTGGGGGAGTGGCGGTTGTGATTAGGGAAGGTCTCAGGCCAAGAGAGGTCACTGTTCCTCAGACGGCAGGCTGTGAATCCCTCCTTGTGAGGTGGGACCTCGGGGGTCCGAGGGCTGTGTTGCTCACGTACCTGGCTCCCTGCCACGTGTCAACCGCCCTGCCCGAGCTCCTGGGCGTCATCGCGGCGGTGGCAGTTGAGGTCCCCAGGCTGGTAGTCATGGGTGACTTCAATCTGCCGTCAGCTGGCGAGGCGTCTGAGGAGGTTCGGGAGTTCATGGCTTCCATGACGGCCATGGACCTGACCCAGGTAATTCAAGGTCCCACTCACACGGGGGGAAACACGCTTGACCTGGTTTTTGTCTCTGGTCAATGTTTGAGTGATCTGGATATGGGAAATATAGCTATTACTCCTTTGTCATGGCCCGATCACTCTCTCCTACGCTTGGACTTTCTGACCGCCACCCCCCGCCGCAGGGAGGCGGAACCAATTATTTGGTACCGCCCCAGGCGACTGATGGAACCCGACAGGTTCCAGATAGAGCTTGGGCCAATACCGGAGGCTCTAACACACAACTCGGTCGGGGCACTGGTAGCAGCCTGGGATAGGGCTGCTGCTGGTGCCTTGGATCGGGTTGTGCATTTGCGGCCTCTGAGCCGGCGTGGTTCTCGATCGGCTCCCTGGTTTAACGGGGAGCTGAGGGAGATGAAGCGCCGGAAAAGACGCCTAGAGAGCAGTTGGAGGGTGAGCCGCTCTGAGTCTGACCGAACACAGGTAAGAGACCATATTAGGACTTACCTAGTGGCAATAAGGGCAGAGAAGTGTTCTTATGTCACTGCCCTTATTGTGTCATCAGATAATCGCCCAGCCTCCCTGTTTAGGGTAACCCGCTCCCTCCTTCAACGGGAGGTGAGGGGGGATCCCTTGGAGGGAAGAGCTGAGGATTTTGTGCAATATCTGCATGACAAAATCGCTCAGATTCGGGAAGGCTTTAACTTCAATGAAGGGGGTCCAGCGGGAGTGGCTGAGGCCGGTCTTGAGACTGTTACTTGGGCTGAGTTTGACTTCGTGACACCAAATGACTTGGACAGGTTGCTGGGAGGTCTTAGAGCAACCACATGTTTATTGGACCCGTGTCCCTCCTGGTTGGTACTGGCCTCCAGTGAGGTGACGCGAGGCTGGCTTCAGGCGATTACCAACGCTTCGTTGAGTGAGGGTGTCTTTCCCGCCGCCCTGAAAGAGGCGGTGGTGCGACCTCTCCTCAAGAAGCCCGTCCTGGACCCCGCTGTTTTATCCAACTACCATCCTGTGTCCAACCTTCGCTTCGTTGCGAAGGTTGTTGAGAGTGTGGTTGCTCGACAGTTCTCTCAGCACCTGGAGGAATCGTCTTATCTGGATCCGCTCCAGTCGGGCTTCAGGCCGGGTTATAGTATGGAAACAGCTTTGGTCGCATTGGTGGATGATCTCTGGCGGGCCCGGGACAGGGGCTGTTCCTCTGTCCTGGTGCTATTGGACCTCTCAGCGGCTTTTGATACCATCGATCATGGTATTATGCTGCGCCGGTTGGAGGGGCTGGGCATAGGGGGCACCGTTTTTCGGTGGTTCTCCTTCCTCTCTGGCCGGACGCAGTTTGTGTTGACAGGGGGTCAGAGGTCGACCCCGAGGCCCCTTGACTGTGGGGTGCCTCAGGGGTCGGTCCTCTCGCCCTTGTTGTTCAACATTTATGTGAAGCAGCTGGGTGAGATCATCCGAGGTTTTGGGGTGAAATTCCATCAGTACGCTGATGATACTCAGCTGTACATTTCCACCCCGAACCACCCAATTGAAGCCCTTGACGTACTGACCCAGTGCCTGGAGGCCGTGCGGATCTGGATGGGGAAGAACGGTCTCAAGCTCAACCCATCCAAGACCGAGTGGCTGTGGTTACCGTCGTCCCGGTATAGTAAGCTGACTCCATCGCTGTCTATTGGGGGCGAGTCAGTGGCCCCCTCGGGAAGGGCTTGCAACTTGGGAGTCCTCCTGGATTCACGGCTGTCCCTTGAGGACCGTCTGATGGCCATAGCTGGGAGGATGTTTTACCAGATTCATTTGGTACGCCAGTTGCGTCCCTTCCTGGATCGGGACGCGCTACGCACGGTCACTCATGCCTTCGTCACTTCCAGACTGGACTATTGCAATGCTCTCTACATGGGGCTCCCCTTGAAGTGCACGCGGAGGCTCCAACTGGCGCAGAATGCGGCCGCGTGGGTGGTAGTGGGGGCACCCTGGCGGGCATGAATGGCCCCCATCCTGCGCGAGCTGCACTGGTTGCCGGTGGTCTTCCGGGTGCACTTCAAGGTGTTGGTTATCACCTTTAAAGCGCTTCATGGCATAGGACCCAGTTATTTACAGGACCGCCTACTGTCAGTAAATACCTCCCACCGACCAGTTCACTCCCACAGAGAGGGCCTCCTCAGGGTGCCATCGGCTAAGCAATGTCAGCTGGTGGCGCCCAGGGGGAGAGCCTTTTCTGTGGGGGCTCCGACGATGTGGAACGAGCTCCCTCCAGAACTCCGGACATGTCATGATCTCCACACCTTCAGAAGAGAATTGAAGACCTATCTCTTCAATCAAGCCGGCCTGGCCTAGAGCTCCTCGGGTTTTTTATGTAATTTTAAATTAAGTAGTTAGGGTTTTAGTGTGGGATTTTACTTTGGTTTTAGTACAGCCTAGTTATTTAATTCTGTTTTAAATATTTATTATTGTTACGTTTTTAAATTTGGCTGTAAACCGCCCCGAGTCCTACGGGAGAGGGGCGGTATAAAAGTCTTAAATAATAAATAATAATAATAATAATAAATATGTCACAGTTTCCTTTGCCATTTCAATTCCTGCAGAGTACTGAGAGCCAGTTTGGTCTAGCGATTGAGGGGCTGGCCTAGAAACCAGGAGGCAGGGAGTTCTACTGCTACCTTAGGCATGAAAGCCAACTGGGTGACTTTGGGCCAGTCACTCTCTCTCAGCCCAACCCGCCTCACAGGAGTTGTTATTGTGGGGAAAAAAGGAAGAAGGAGTGTTATGTATATGAGACAAAAAAGATAAAAATTTTAAAAAAATCAGTTACTAAAAGTATGGTAAATAATTTCATATTTAAAAGAACATTGTTGCTCATTGCCATTAACTCATGATAATTAAGATGGCTCAATCAATAACAGTGTGGTCTTGTCTGTATCCATCTCAGTCTCTAAGGCATATCCCACAGTGTATGACCTGCATGTTATTTAACCCATAACTGCAGACAATCTTGGCAATTAAGCCATCTCTTCTCTTAGAAGACCAGAGTTAAAACTCAATGGATGTATAATCCAGAGCATTTTAATTCCCTGGCTACAGACTAGAGCAGAATGCTAAATATTATTCTCTTCTGGTTCGAAACAAAGGAAAAAAAACGATTTTCTAATGGCCGAAACTTTGCTTGTGTGATGAGTATGGAGAAACTTCCACTGGATTTTTGCTGGTTCTACAGATGTTATTTCTTTATATATTATTTTACAGGTGATCCTTGACTGATCAGTCACTTAGCGACCATTTGAAGTTACGATGGACCTCCCTGGGGGGTACTTGCAACCTGAATTAGAAGTTTTTATAGCTGGGTCTCCCCCCCCCCAACAGTCACATGACCACACTTTGGGCAGTTGGCAACTGCCCTGCATTTGTGGCTATTTGCAGTCTCCTGCATCACAGTTTTGCTGAAAACCAGCATTTACTTCCAGATTTGGGCAAAACTGGCCCATAACGAATCACTGGTTCATTTAACACCTAAAGTGTTTGCTTACTAACCATTTCGAAAAAGGTTGTAGGTAAGTTGATTTATGACCGATGCAACTTATGACCAGAGGAGTAGGCTCCATTACGGTCATAACTCAAAGACTACCTGTAGGTTCTTTCTCCAAGAAAGATACATAGAGTACAGCAGCTTTCCCCATCTCCCCAGTGTATTCTTCTCAACGGTCCTGTGAAATAAACTAAGCTGGTAGCTGGCCAAAGGTTACCCATTCACAATTGAATAGGGATTAATATTATGGTCTCCCTGGTCCTAGTTCAACCACTATGTACTAGGAAAAGAAATTAACTACTATCAATTGAGAATAACAGAGTATTGTTCAAGATACAGTTAAATGCCTTTCTTAAAAAATAACACTTGAACAGTGTCTGACCTAGTCCTCGACTTATAACCGCAATTGAGCTCAACATTTATGTTGCTAAATGAGACAATTGTTAAGTGAATTTTGCCCAATTTTACAACCTTTATTGCCACCGTTGTTAAGTGAATCACTGAAACTGTTAAGTTGGTAGCATGGTTGTTAAGTGAAACTGGCTCCCCCATTGACTTTGCTTGTCAGAAGGTGGCAAAAGGGGATCACATGACCCCCCCCAAGACACTGCAATCGTCAGAAATATGAGCCAATTGCCAAACCTCCAAATTGAGATCACGTGACCGTGAGGGTGTTGCGATGGTCGTAAGTGTGAAAAATGGTCATATCACTTTTTTCAGGGCCGTTGTAGCTTCAAACGGTCACTGAATGAACTGTTGTAAGTCAAGGAGTACCTGTACAGAGATCACAAAGGGAAACCCGGTCTCTTAAACAAGGTAAAGAAAGCCAATTGAGTGTGGCTTACTGGATACTTTCTGAGGTAATGCTTTCTTTCTGTATTTTCTGTGCAACAAAATAACTGTGTGTGTGTGTGTGTGTGTGCGCGCGCGCATGCGTCTATATACACACTTTCCTTGCATTGCATCTTTGTATGTGAGCATATACAGATGCTGGATCTGCCCCGCTCAGGTCTTGTGACCAGCAGGGAGGAGGGAGGGGCCTAGAAAGGAATGATCAGTAACATGGCTTGGGACCAGATTATTTGAAAGACCATAATTTCCCAGTTACATCCATCTGTCCCACCAGAGTGGGGAGGCAGGGTATGATATACCTGCCTTCTTGCAAGGAGGCCCATCTTAATGGGACCAAGAAGAAGGGCCGTCTCCATAGTGGCTTCCTCTCTGTGGAATATCATCCCTGTGGAGAAAAGATTGGCCCCCACATTGATTTTCTTTCGAAAGGTCCTGAAGACCTAGTTTTGCCAATGGACTTGGGGACCTCAGGGTGATATGGAACCCACCAAGTGGTTTGATTATTATCGTTAGTGGGGTGGGGGTTTATTGGGTTTTATATTTTGGGTTTAATTTCTGTAAGCTGCCCAGAGAGACTGTGAGTGAGTTAGGCAACTGTATAACATTTCTTAATAAATACATAAAACCCCCTTGATCCAAAGAGATTTCTAAATACATTTTATTTTACAATCACCCAGATCCAGCACATTTTTAACTCATCTTTCTTCTGCTGGCTTCTCTTGTCATACCAAGCTCGGTCCCATTTTGTTCCATTTGGAAGCAATATCCTGCACTGGACAGACAGCTGGACAAAGTCTCAAATCTCTTTAATTTCTTCTCAATTTTCTGGTACATTGCAAAAAATAAAAAAAATACATTTAGCAATGCATTTAATGGTTTTGTAAACATAAATATGTATATATCTATATGGCGATGCTTGATGGGAGCCTTGATGCTATGTAAGTTTGGTTGTTTTCTTGAAGACATTTCATTACCCAACTAGGTAACATCTTCAATGCTCAAAGTGAGAATTGTCTCACCAACAATGACAGGACAAGCCACTAGTATATAAAAAGAGAACGAACTCCACTCCTTTCTAGCGTTGATGATGTTATCTAGTTGGGTAATTAAACATCTGCAAGAAAACAACCAAGCTCAAAGAGCACCAAAGACCCTACAGTTCCAATTATCTCTTCCAATTATTCCAGAATTTGCCTACTAGAACTATTTGGGGAGGGGGGTTACATTCTCTCCCTACTGCTCTACTACTATTTTCATCACATTCACTGATTTCTTTGCTTTCTTCTGAGTTCACACTAAGCTATAGCTTGCTGCCTTGCCTGAACTAGGCAAAATAATCTACAGTAGGGCTTTTCAACCAGTGGTATGGGTACCACCTGTGGTACATTGGCACCTGGCAGGTGGTACGCGACCATCCTAGAAAAGTGGTAGCGGGGGAGGGGAATGAGCTGAACCGGTGGCAGCACCGCACAAGCCTGAGTGAGAGATGGCTGGAGCTGCAGGGCTGTCAGGGCTCAGCGGAAGCGCCAGGATCAGCGCCGCTTTCCAGCTGATCAGTGCTTCTGGGCTGTCAGGGCTCAGTGGAAGTGCCAGGATCAGCGCCAGGCTCCAGCTGGAGCTTAGCGCTGATCCTGGCGCTTCTGCTGAGCCCAGAAGAAGAGCCGATCAGCTGGAATGTTGCAGCATCTCCAGAGTCTTGTGATTTACATTCAGATGCTTGGCAACTGATTCATATTCATGATGGTCACAGTGTCCCAGGGTCATGTGAAGTGACCAAAACCTGCTGCAACCACCCAGAAGACGGGAATAAAAACCAAACACCCCCCCACCCCACCCCTGCTGCCAATCCTCAACAGAAATGCTCACAACAATGAAAACCTCAGATAGGAGGAAGAGCGCCGCTGGGCGGGCAGGCAGGTGTCTTGCTCGGCTGTGCCTTGGGGGGCACTTTTTTCAGTGCCATTGTAACTTCGAACAGTCACTAAGCGAACTGTTGTAAGTTGCGGACTACCTGTACTTCATCACTTTTTTCCTTTTTTTTTTTTTTGGTCATCAAGTTTTTGACATCTTGCTAGGCAACTGGTGGTACTCGGATATTGCCATATCCTAAAAGTGGTACAATGGGTGAAAATATTGAAAAGCCCTGATCTACAGCACAAATTATAACTTGCAAACCTGCAAACCAGAACTCCACACTGTGGACTAGGGAAATTCCACAGCTTTTTCAAAAATCAAGAATGTATCTCCTGACTTCTCCTCCACTCCCTTCAATAAAGCAGATAAAATCTCTGGGACACTCTGAATCCCACACTTTTGTTTGCTTTTCTTAACAAGTAGGAAAAGGCTCAAGGATAAGATGAGTGAATGAAGAAAGCATAAATCAAGAAGATGAATGTATCTAAGGGACCTGAGGAAGGCCAGGGTCGAGACAAAAGCCATTGAATCTTTTCTCTAAATGGCAACAGAGGAGACCGTAGGATAGATGGATTCAATTCAATTTGTTATCCATCTTCATCCAGATGCCTTACAGCACAAGGCAGCAAAGTTGTGACTTTCTTTGAGTGAAATGAAAAATGTGTTTGCTTGAGGTATGCACCACCCGCCATCATCAGGTAAGGTTTTTTCTTTTCCTTTTTCTCTACACTCAAAGTTTGGACGTTCATATTGAGTATCTGCTTCAGTTTTTGGAGACCCAAAGCAGGCTATAGGCAAAAGAAACTGACCAAGATGATGGAGAAGTTGAACTACAGATCTGTAAATGGACAGGCATACAGGGATGTTAGCATCTATCAAATACTGTAAACTAAACCAGTCTTTCCTGGTCTGGTACTGCTAGTCCTTGACTTATGACCACAATTAAGCCCAACATTTCCATTGTTAAGCAAGACAGTGAAGTGAGTTGCACCTTATTTTACAAACTTTTTTGCGCCACACCTTTTAAGTGAACCACTACAGTTGTTAAGTGAATCATGCGGTCGTTAAGTGAATTTGGCTTCCCCCATTGGCTTTGGTTAGCATGGCCTCAGCAGCTGGGGATTTTGGAAGATGCAGTCCAGCATATCTGGAAAAGCCTCAGCATGGTTGAAGGGGACTACCCTGCCTGGCCAGATATATAAACCCTTTCTTCATCTCAACCCTTACACCCCTCCTCTTCCTCCAGTCTCAGCATCTGATTAGTCACATTTGCATTAATTTAATTTTTCATTTCTATGTAAATGAAGTTTCTTCAAAGTTCCAGACTGCTGTAGCAATGACAGGGCAGCCCACAGAAAAGATAGGGAAAGAGTAAGGCGGGGGGAGGCAGCAGACCAGGCGTTCCTCG
Source organism: Bothrops alternatus (assembly GCA_034064705.1). Taxonomy (NCBI): domain Eukaryota; kingdom Metazoa; phylum Chordata; class Lepidosauria; order Squamata; family Viperidae; genus Bothrops; species Bothrops alternatus. The sequence goes on along the minus strand of JARGCV010000183.1, from coordinate 14,688 downwards.
TAGTCTTACACTGCTCTCTTTGCTAAATCTTGAGATGTGGATGCTTATTACAGGCAGTCCTCGACTTACAACGGTTAATTCAGTGACTGTTCAAAGTTACAATGGCACTGAAAAAAGTGACTTACAACCGTTTTTCACACTTACAACGGCTGCAGTGTCCCCACGGTCATGTGATCAAAATTCAAACGCTTGGCAACTGACTCACATTTATGACAGTTGCAGTGTCCCAGGGTCACCTGACCACCTTTTGCAACCTTCTGACAAGCAAAATCAATGGGGAAACCAGATTCACTTAACAACCGTGTGACTAATTTAACAACTGCAGTGATTCACTTAATGAATGGCAAGAATGGTTGTAAAATGGGGCAAAACTCACTTAACAAATGTCTCAGCAACCAAAATTTTGGGCTCAATTGTGGTTGTAAGTTGAGGACTACCTGTATTTACTTTCTTTGTTTACTGGATCCTCTCCCAGTTAAGATAGCCAGCTTCTAAGTAATCCTGGCTCCTATGCCTTGAATCAGTAGTGGTGATTCTGTTTCTGTGCCTTGAACACAAATTATGTCTTGATTATTATTAATTTAAAATATTGGAAATTAAAGACACAAAATCAAGCCCAAGCATTTGTATTTTCAATTGCTACTTTTTCTGAAATGCCACTTGGAAATTTGGATTCCAAACTATCCTCTTGTGATTTAGCCAGAAGCTCAGAAACCTGTTGTGCTACAAATCCTAGAGATCATAAATTCTTTATTGCCTTCCTCACTTCTAATCTACCAACCTTGGCGATGTTTCGGCGAAGTCACATTCGTCATCTTCAGGCTGGTGCTTTCGGCTTCGTGCTTATAGCAGCAATGTGTGATTGCAACTGTTTCTTCCTTTTAACTGCCAGTGGGGGTTTGAACTGATTGGCTGGGAGCTCGGCTGTGTTCTGATTGGGTGGAGGTGTGTTCTGATTGGATGAGGGGTTGGCTGTGCTCTGATTGGCTGGGGGAGGCAAAAAGCAAACCCAAACCCACACCGATGATGAGGCACGACCACAAACCAGAAGCCAGACCACAGCTGCATCATTAGCCACCTTAAACCCCTCCAATCCATACAAGAAGCAAACTGACACCCACCATGAAGCTGAGGCACGACCACGAACGCGAAGCCAAACAGCTATGCAGCTCACCATCTCTAACCCCCCTGTAACTCAGACTAACCTGAGCACAACTAAGCCCCCACCCAAACAGAACAATCCCCCAGCCAATCAGAGCACAGCCAACCCCTCATCCAATCAGAACACACCTCCACCCAATCAGAACACAGCCGAGCTCCCAGCCAATCAGTTCAAACCCCCACTGGCAGTTAAAAGGAAGAAACAGTTGCAATCACACATTGCTGCTAGAAGCACGAAGCCGAAAGCACCAGCCTGAAGATGACGAATGAGACTTCGTCGAAACGTCGCCAAGACACTTCAAATTCTATGTGGGAGAAAACCCGAAGAACCAAAGACCTACATACAAACACCCGCGAAAACCTCAGAAAACAAATATATATATATATATGCCACCTCCACACATCCACGCAAAAAGCAAACCCAAACCCACACCAATGATGAGGCAAGACCACAGACCAGGAGCCAGACCAGAGCTGCAACATTGGCCACTTTGAACCTCTCCAGCACAACAAAGCCCCCACCCAAACAGAACACTCCCCCAGCCAATCAGAACACAGCCAACCCCCCAGCCAATCAGAGCACAGCCAAGCCCCTAACCAATCAGAACATAGCCAAGCTCCCAGCCAATCAGTTCAAACCCCCACTGGCAGTTAAAAGGAAAAAACAGCTTAGACCACACATTGCTCCTAGAAGCAGAAGCCAAAAGCAGCAGCCTGAAGATGATGAATGAGATTTCATCGAAACGTTGCCAAGACACTTCAAATTCTACGCGGGAGAAAACCCGAAGAACCAAAGACCTATATATATATATACATATATACATATATACATGTTCTGTCTGGCCCCTCTCAGCTTAGTAAAATCCACATGAATATTTCTTTAAGAGTTTTATTTAACACAGTTCAAGAAATACATTTCAAAGTAAGATGCTGGCAGTTCATTCCGGAACGGCCGAGTTTGACGTATGTACATTCAGCTTAACACTGCGATTCCCCCTTCCAAATAACTCACTCTTTATCTCTTAAGTTGTCCAAGACATCATTAATCTTCCGTACATTCCAAAAACCACAGAAAACTGAGTTCAAACAAACTCGGTGATGCATCAGGCTGCGTCTTGATATAAACGTTGCTCGTGACAAAGAATTAGTCCCGCCTTCACCTTCTAATATAGTTTTCAATACGTCACTTCCTTTTTCCACGTAACTGACACCTCCGCCTATCAAACCTTCGGAATCTCGGATCAATCCATCTATCTTCCTGTTCCAAATCTGACCCCTCACTTTGAGAATCCGACCCAGACTGCCTGTATATCTCCTCCCTGTCAGTGTCAGCTGCCGGGAGGGGAAAATACCCAGAGGGGCTCGGCTGTTCTTCGTCATCCTCTAAAATGTCCCCAGCCGGTCTAGAGACACCCACAACAATACATATATATATATATATATATATATATATAGATAGATAGATAGATAGATAGATAGATAGATAGATAGATAGATAGATAGATAGATAGATAGATAGATAGATAGATAGATAGATAGATAGATAGATAGATATAGATATAGATATAGATATAGATATAGATATAGATATATAGATATATAGATATATAGATATATAGATATATAGATATATAGATATAGATATAGATAGATAGATAGATAGATAGATAGATAGATATAGATATAGATATAGATATAGATATAGATATAGATATATAGATATATAGATATAGATATAGATAGATAGATAGATAGATATAGATATATATATATAGATATATATAGATATATATATATATATATATATATATATATATATGTTGTGGGTGTCTCTAGACCGGCTGGGGACATATCAGAGGATGATGAAGCACAACCAGACCCCTCTGGGTATTTTCCCCTCCCGGCAGCTGAGCCAGACAGTGAGGAGATTTGTATGCAGTCTGAGTCAGACTCTCAAAGTGATGAGTCAGATTTGGAACAGGACAATATATGGCTTGATCTGAGATTCCGAAGGTTTGATAGGCGGAGGTGTCAGTTACGTGGAAAAAGGAAGTAATGGGGGAAGTGACGTATCGGAAACTATATTAGAAGGTGACGAAGGGACTAATTCTTTGTCACGAGCAACGTTAATCAAGGAGTAGCCTGATACCTTGAGCAGTTCGTTTGAACTCAGTTTTCTGGTGTTTTTGGAATGTACGGAAGATTAATGAGATCTTGGACAACATGAGAGATAAAGAGTGAGTTAATTGGAAGGGGGAAGAGCATGTTCAATCTGAATGTAAATAAATCAGACTTGGCCGTTCCGGCCAACAAAATGCCAGCAGCTTGCTTTGAAGTGAATCTCTTGAAATGTGTTAAATAAAACTCTTAAAGAAATATTTATGTGGAGTTTACTGAGCTGAGAAGGGCCAGATACAACAATATATATATATATTGTCAAGTGTTGTCAATATATATATATGTCAAGTGTTTATTTTTTAGATTGCACCCTGTAAACCCAAATATGGGAGGAAGGAATCATTCTTTCCTTTTGCTTGTTTCAGCTCAACCCAGAGCCATCTTGCAAGCACAAATATATATATGTTGTTTAAAATTGTTGACAAAGAAATAAGGGAATTTCTGATATAGCTATTTCGAGTTTCTTAACTCTCTTCAGTCAGAACTCACCCTTCTGGGATTCGAACCTGGGCAGTCTGCATGCTAAGCAGATGCTTTAACCTGTTGAGCCACAAGTTCTCTCCCGCTTTGTCAGTAGTCAGGGAGTAAGGATATGTGTCAAGTGTTTATTTTTTAGATTGCACCCTGTAAACCCAAATATGGGAGGAAGGAATCATTCTTTCCTTTTGCTTGTTTCAGCTCAACCCAGAGCCATCTTGCAAGCACAAATATATATATATGTTGTTTAAAATTGTTGACAAAGAAATAAGGGAATTTCTGATATAGCTATTTCGAGTTTCTTAACTCTCTTCAGTCAGAACTCACCCTTCTGGGATTCGAACCTGGGCAGTCTGCATGCTAAGCAGATGCTTTAACCTGTTGAGCCACAAGTTCTCTCCCGCTTTGTCAGTAGTCAGGGAGTAAGGATATGTGTCAAGTGTTTATTTTTTAGATTGCACCCTGTAAACCCAAATATGGGAGGAAGGAATCATTCTTTCCTTTTGCTTGTTTCAGCTCAACCCAGAGCCATCTTGCAAGCACAAATATATATATGTTGTTTAAAATTGTTGACAAAGAAATAAGGGAATTTCTGATATAGCTATTTCGAGTTTCTTAACTCTCTTCAGTCAGAACTCACCCTTCTGGGATTCGAACCTGGGCAGTCTGCATGCTAAGCAGATGCTTTAACCTGTTGAGCCACAAGTTCTCTCCCGCTTTGTCAGTAGTCAGGGAGTAAGGATATGTGTCAAGTGTTTATTTTTTAGATTGCACCCTGTAAACCCAAATATGGGAGGAAGGAATCATTCTTTCCTTTTGCTTGTTTCAGCTCAACCCAGAGCCATCTTGCAAGCACAAATATATATATATGTTGTTTAAAATTGTTGACAAAGAAATAAGGGAATTTCTGATATAGCTATTTCGAGTTTCTTAACTCTCTTCAGTCAGAACTCACCCTTCTGGGATTCGAACCTGGGCAGTCTGCATGCTAAGCAGATGCTTTAACCTGTTGAGCCACAAGTTCTCTCCCGCTTTGTCAGTAGTCAGGGAGTAAGGATATGTGTCAAGTGTTTATTTTTTAGATTGCACCCTGTAAACCCAAATATGGGAGGAAGGAATCATTCTTTCCTTTTGCTTGTTTCAGCTCAACCCAGAGCCATCTTGCAAGCACAAATATATATATGTTGTTTAAAATTGTTGACAAAGAAATAAGGGAATTTCTGATATAGCTATTTCGAGTTTCTTAACTCTCTTCAGTCAGAACTCACCCTTCTGGGATTCGAACCTGGGCAGTCTGCATGCTAAGCAGATGCTTTAACCTGTTGAGCCACAAGTTCTCTCCCGCTTTGTCAGTAGTCAGGGAGTAAGGATATGTGTCAAGTGTTTATTTTTTAGATTGCACCCTGTAAACCCAAATATGGGAGGAAGGAATCATTCTTTCCTTTTGCTTGTTTCAGCTCAACCCAGAGCCATCTTGCAAGCACAAATATATATATGTTGTTTAAAATTGTTGACAAAGAAATAAGGGAATTTCTGATATAGCTATTTCGAGTTTCTTAACTCTCTTCAGTCAGAACTCACCCTTCTGGGATTCGAACCTGGGCAGTCTGCATGCTAAGCAGATGCTTTAACCTGTTGAGCCACAAGTTCTCTCCCGCTTTGTCAGTAGTCAGGGAGTAAGGATATGTGTCAAGTGTTTATTTTTTAGATTGCACCCTGTAAACCCAAATATGGGAGGAAGGAATCATTCTTTCCTTTTGCTTGTTTCAGCTCAACCCAGAGCCATCTTGCAAGCACAAATATATATATATGTTGTTTAAAATTGTTGACAAAGAAATAAGGGAATTTCTGATATAGCTATTTCGAGTTTCTTAACTCTCTTCAGTCAGAACTCACCCTTCTGGGATTCGAACCTGGGCAGTCTGCATGCTAAGCAGATGCTTTAACCTGTTGAGCCACAAGTTCTCTCCCGCTTTGTCAGTAGTCAGGGAGTAAGGATATGTGTCAAGTGTTTATTTTTTAGATTGCACCCTGTAAACCCAAATATGGGAGGAAGGAATCATTCTTTCCTTTTGCTTGTTTCAGCTCAACCCAGAGCCATCTTGCAAGCACAAATATATATATGTTGTTTAAAATTGTTGACAAAGAAATAAGGGAATTTCTGATATAGCTATTTCGAGTTTCTTAACTCTCTTCAGTCAGAACTCACCCTTCTGGGATTCGAACCTGGGCAGTCTGCATGCTAAGCAGATGCTTTAACCTGTTGAGCCACAAGTTCTCTCCCGCTTTGTCAGTAGTCAGGGAGTAAGGATATGTGTCAAGTGTTTATTTTTTAGATTGCACCCTGTAAACCCAAATATGGGAGGAAGGAATCATTCTTTCCTTTTGCTTGTTTCAGCTCAACCCAGAGCCATCTTGCAAGCACAAATATATATATGTTGTTTAAAATTGTTGACAAAGAAATAAGGGAATTTCTGATATAGCTATTTCGAGTTTCTTAACTCTCTTCAGTCAGAACTCACCCTTCTGGGATTCGAACCTGGGCAGTCTGCATGCTAAGCAGATGCTTTAACCTGTTGAGCCACAAGTTCTCTCCCGCTTTGTCAGTAGTCAGGGAGTAAGGATATGTGTCAAGTGTTTATTTTTTAGATTGCACCCTGTAAACCCAAATATGGGAGGAAGGAATCATTCTTTCCTTTTGCTTGTTTCAGCTCAACCCAGAGCCATCTTGCAAGCACAAATATATATATGTTGTTTAAAATTGTTGACAAAGAAATAAGGGAATTTCTGATATAGCTATTTCGAGTTTCTTAACTCTCTTCAGTCAGAACTCACCCTTCTGGGATTCGAACCTGGGCAGTCTGCATGCTAAGCAGATGCTTTAACCTGTTGAGCCACAAGTTCTCTCCCGCTTTGTCAGTAGTCAGGGAGTAAGGATATGTGTCAAGTGTTTATTTTTTAGATTGCACCCTGTAAACCCAAATATGGGAGGAAGGAATCATTCTTTCCTTTTGCTTGTTTCAGCTCAACCCAGAGCCATCTTGCAAGCACAAATATATATATGTTGTTTAAAATTGTTGACAAAGAAATAAGGGAATTTCTGATATAGCTATTTCGAGTTTCTTAACTCTCTTCAGTCAGAACTCACCCTTCTGGGATTCGAACCTGGGCAGTCTGCATGCTAAGCAGATGCTTTAACCTGTTGAGCCACAAGTTCTCTCCCGCTTTGTCAGTAGTCAGGGAGTAAGGATATGTGTCAAGTGTTTATTTTTTAGATTGCACCCTGTAAACCCAAATATGGGAGGAAGGAATCATTCTTTCCTTTTGCTTGTTTCAGCTCAACCCAGAGCCATCTTGCAAGCACAAATATATATATGTTGTTTAAAATTGTTGACAAAGAAATAAGGGAATTTCTGATATAGCTATTTCGAGTTTCTTAACTCTCTTCAGTCAGAACTCACCCTTCTGGGATTCGAACCTGGGCAGTCTGCATGCTAAGCAGATGCTTTAACCTGTTGAGCCACAAGTTCTCTCCCGCTTTGTCAGTAGTCAGGGAGTAAGGATATGTGTCAAGTGTTTATTTTTTAGATTGCACCCTGTAAACCCAAATATGGGAGGAAGGAATCATTCTTTCCTTTTGCTTGTTTCAGCTCAACCCAGAGCCATCTTGCAAGCACAAATATATATATGTTGTTTAAAATTGTTGACAAAGAAATAAGGGAATTTCTGATATAGCTATTTCGAGTTTCTTAACTCTCTTCAGTCAGAACTCACCCTTCTGGGATTCGAACCTGGGCAGTCTGCATGCTAAGCAGATGCTTTAACCTGTTGAGCCACAAGTTCTCTCCCGCTTTGTCAGTAGTCAGGGAGTAAGGATATGTGTCAAGTGTTTATTTTTTAGATTGCACCCTGTAAACCCAAATATGGGAGGAAGGAATCATTCTTTCCTTTTGCTTGTTTCAGCTCAACCCAGAGCCATCTTGCAAGCACAAATATATATATGTTGGTTAAAATTGTTGACAAAGAAATAAGGGAATTTCTGATATAGCTATTTCGAGTTTCTTAACTCTCTTCAGTCAGAACTCACCCTTCTGGGATTCGAACCTGGGCAGTCTGCATGCTAAGCAGATGCTTTAACCTGTTGAGCCACAAGTTCTCTCCCGCTTTGTCAGTAGTCAGGGAGTAAGGATATGTGTCAAGTGTTTATTTTTTAGATTGCACCCTGTAAACCCAAATATGGGAGGAAGGAATCATTCTTTCCTTTTGCTTGTTTCAGCTCAACCCAGAGCCATCTTGCAAGCACAAATATATATATGTTGTTTAAAATTGTTGACAAAGAAATAAGGGAATTTCTGATATAGCTATTTCGAGTTTCTTAACTCTCTTCAGTCAGAACTCACCCTTCTGGGATTCGAACCTGGGCAGTCTGCATGCTAAGCAGATGCTTTAACCTGTTGAGCCACAAGTTCTCTCCCGCTTTGTCAGTAGTCAGGGAGTAAGGATATGTGTCAAGTGTTTATTTTTTAGATTGCACCCTGTAAACCCAAATATGGGAGGAAGGAATCATTCTTTCCTTTTGCTTGTTTCAGCTCAACCCAGAGCCATCTTGCAAGCACAAATATATATATGTTGTTTAAAATTGTTGACAAAGAAATAAGGGAATTTCTGATATAGCTATTTCGAGTTTCTTAACTCTCTTCAGTCAGAACTCACCCTTCTGGGATTCGAACCTGGGCAGTCTGCATGCTAAGCAGATGCTTTAACCTGTTGAGCCACAAGTTCTCTCCCGCTTTGTCAGTAGTCAGGGAGTAAGGATATGTGTCAAGTGTTTATTTTTTAGATTGCACCCTGTAAACCCAAATATGGGAGGAAGGAATCATTCTTTCCTTTTGCTTGTTTCAGCTCAACCCAGAGCCATCTTGCAAGCACAAATATATATATGTTGTTTAAAATTGTTGACAAAGAAATAAGGGAATTTCTGATATAGCTATTTCGAGTTTCTTAACTCTCTTCAGTCAGAACTCACCCTTCTGGGATTCGAACCTGGGCAGTCTGCATGCTAAGCAGATGCTTTAACCTGTTGAGCCACAAGTTCTCTCCCGCTTTGTCAGTAGTCAGGGAGTAAGGATATGTGTCAAGTGTTTATTTTTTAGATTGCACCCTGTAAACCCAAATATGGGAGGAAGGAATCATTCTTTCCTTTTGCTTGTTTCAGCTCAACCCAGAGCCATCTTGCAAGCACAAATATATATATGTTGTTTAAAATTGTTGACAAAGAAATAAGGGAATTTCTGATATAGCTATTTCGAGTTTCTTAACTCTCTTCAGTCAGAACTCACCCTTCTGGGATTCGAACCTGGGCAGTCTGCATGCTAAGCAGATGCTTTAACCTGTTGAGCCACAAGTTCTCTCCCGCTTTGTCAGTAGTCAGGGAGTAAGGATATGTGTCAAGTGTTTATTTTTTAGATTGCACCCTGTAAACCCAAATATGGGAGGAAGGAATCATTCTTTCCTTTTGCTTGTTTCAGCTCAACCCAGAGCCATCTTGCAAGCACAAATATATATATGTTGTTTAAAATTGTTGACAAAGAAATAAGGGAATTTCTGATATAGCTATTTCGAGTTTCTTAACTCTCTTCAGTCAGAACTCACCCTTCTGGGATTCGAACCTGGGCAGTCTGCATGCTAAGCAGATGCTTTAACCTGTTGAGCCACAAGTTCTCTCCCGCTTTGTCAGTAGTCAGGGAGTAAGGATATGTGTCAAGTGTTTATTTTTTAGATTGCACCCTGTAAACCCAAATATGGGAGGAAGGAATCATTCTTTCCTTTTGCTTGTTTCAGCTCAACCCAGAGCCATCTTGCAAGCACAAATATATATATGTTGTTTAAAATTGTTGACAAAGAAATAAGGGAATTTCTGATATAGCTATTTCGAGTTTCTTAACTCTCTTCAGTCAGAACTCACCCTTCTGGGATTCGAACCTGGGCAGTCTGCATGCTAAGCAGATGCTTTAACCTGTTGAGCCACAAGTTCTCTCCCGCTTTGTCAGTAGTCAGGGAGTAAGGATATGTGTCAAGTGTTTATTTTTTAGATTGCACCCTGTAAACCCAAATATGGGAGGAAGGAATCATTCTTTCCTTTTGCTTGTTTCAGCTCAACCCAGAGCCATCTTGCAAGCACAAATATATATATGTTGTTTAAAATTGTTGACAAAGAAATAAGGGAATTTCTGATATAGCTATTTCGAGTTTCTTAACTCTCTTCAGTCAGAACTCACCCTTCTGGGATTCGAACCTGGGCAGTCTGCATGCTAAGCAGATGCTTTAACCTGTTGAGCCACAAGTTCTCTCCCGCTTTGTCAGTAGTCAGGGAGTAAGGATATGTGTCAAGTGTTTATTTTTTAGATTGCACCCTGTAAACCCAAATATGGGAGGAAGGAATCATTCTTTCCTTTTGCTTGTTTCAGCTCAACCCAGAGCCATCTTGCAAGCACAAATATATATATGTTGTTTAAAATTGTTGACAAAGAAATAAGGGAATTTCTGATATAGCTATTTCGAGTTTCTTAACTCTCTTCAGTCAGAACTCACCCTTCTGGGATTCGAACCTGGGCAGTCTGCATGCTAAGCAGATGCTTTAACCTGTTGAGCCACAAGTTCTCTCCCGCTTTGTCAGTAGTCAGGGAGTAAGGATATGTGTCAAGTGTTTATTTTTTAGATTGCACCCTGTAAACCCAAATATGGGAGGAAGGAATCATTCTTTCCTTTTGCTTGTTTCAGCTCAACCCAGAGCCATCTTGCAAGCACAAATATATATTATGTTGTTTAAAATTGTTGACAAAGAAATAAGGGAATTTCTGATATAGCTATTTCGAGTTTCTTAACTCTCTTTCAGTCAGACTCACCCTTCTGGGATTCGAACCTGGGCAGTCTGCATGCTAAGCAGATGCTTTAACCTGTTGAGCCACAAGTTCTCTCCCGCTTTGTCAGTAGTCAGGGAGTAAGGATATGTGTCAAGTGTTTATTTTTTAGATTGCACCTGTAAACCCAAATATGGAGGAAGGAATCATTCTTTCCTTTTGCTTGTTTCAGCTCAACCAGAGCCATCTTGCAAGCACAAATATATATATGTTGTTTAAAATTGTTGACAAAGAAATAAGGGAATTTCTGATATAGCTATTTCGAGTTTCTTAAACTCTCTTCAGTCAGAACTCACCCTTCTGGGATTCGAACCTGGGCAGTCTGCATGCTAAGCAGATGCTTTAACCTGTTGAGCCACAAGTTCTCTCCCGCTTTGTCAGTAGTCAGGGAGTAAGGATATGTGTCAAGTGTTTATTTTTTAGATTGCACCCTGTAAACCCAAATATGGGAGGAAGGAATCATTCTTTCCTTTTGCTTGTTTCAGCTCAACCAGAGCCATCTTGCAAGCACAAATATTATATGTTGTTTAAAATTGTTGACAAAGAAATAAGGGAATTTCTGATATAGCTATTTCGAGTTTCTTAACTCTCTTCAGTCAGAACTCACCCTTCTGGGATTCGAACCTGGGCAGTCTGCATGCTAAGCAGATGCTTTAACCTGTTGAGCCACAAGTTCTCTCCGCTTTGTCAGTAGTCAGGGAGTAAGGATATGTGTCAAGTGTTTATTTTTTAGATTGCACCCTGTAAAACCCAAATATGGGAGGAAGGAATCATTTCTTTCCTTTTGCTTGTTTCAGCTCAACCCAGAGCCATCTTGCAAGCACAAATATATATATGTTGTTTAAAATTGTTGACAAAGAAATAAGGGAATTTCTGATATAGCTATTTCGAGTTTCTTAACTCTCTTCAGTCAGAACTCACCCTTCTGGGATTCGAACCTGGGCAGTCTGCATGCTAAGCAGATGCTTTAACCTGTTGAGCCACAAGTTCTCTCCCGCTTTGTCAGTAGTCAGGGAGTAAGGATATGTGTCAAGTGTTTATTTTTAGATTGCACCCTGTAAACCCAAATATGGAGGAAGGAATCATTCTTTCCTTTTGCTTGTTTCAGCTCAACCCAGAGCCATCTTGCAAGCACAAATATATATATGTTGTTTAAAAATTGTTGACAAAGAAATAAGGGAATTTCTGATATAGCTATTTCGAGTTTCTTAACTCTCTTCAGTCAGAACTCACCCTTCTGGGATTCGAACCTGGGCAGTCTGCATGCTAAGCAGATGCTTTAACCTGTTGAGCCACAAGTTCTCTCCCGCTTTGTCAGTAGTCAGGGAGTAAGGATATGTGTCAAGTGTTTATTTTTTAGATTGCACCCTGTAAACCCAAATATGGGAGGAAGGAATCATTCTTTCCTTTTGCTTGTTTCAGCTCAACCAGAGCCATCTTGCAAGCACAAATATATATATGTTGTTTAAAATTGTTGACAAAGAAATAAGGGAATTTCTGATATAGCTATTTCGAGTTTCTTAACTCTCTTCAGTCAGAACTCACCTTCTGGGATTCGAACCTGGGCAGTCTGCATGCTAAGCAGATGCTTTTAACCTGTTGAGCCACAAGTTCTCTCCGCTTTGTCAGTAGTCAGGGAGTAAGGATATGTGTCAAGTGTTTATTTTTTAGATTGCACCCTGTAAACCCAAATATGGGAGGAAGGAATCATTCTTTCCTTTTGCTTGTTTCAGCTCAACCCAGAGCCATCTTGCAAGCACAAATATATATATGTTGTTTAAAATTGTTGACAAAGAAATAAGGGAATTTCTGATATAGCTATTTCGAGTTTCTTAACTCTCTTCAGTCAGAACTCACCCTTCTGGGATTCGAACTGGGCAGTCTGCATGCTAAGCAGATGCTTTAACCTGTTGAGCCACAAGTTCTCTCCCGCTTTGTCAGTAGTCAGGGAGTAAGGATATGTGTCAAGTGTTATTTTTTAGATTGCACCCTGTAAACCCAAATATGGGAGGAAGGAATCATTCTTTCCTTTTGCTTGTTTCAGCTCAACCCAGAGCATCTTGCAAGCACAAATATATATATGTTGTTTAAAATTGTTGACAAAGAAATAAGGGAATTTCTGATATAGCTATTTCGAGTTTCTTAACTCTCTTCAGTCAGAACTCACCCTTCTGGGATTCGAACCTGGGCATGTCTGCATGCTAAGCAGATGCTTTAACCTGTTGAGCCAAGTTCTCTCCCGCTTTGTCAGTAGTCAGGGAGTAAGGATATGTGTCAAGTGTTTATTTTTTAGATTGCACCCTGTAAACCCAAATATGGAGGAAGGAATCATTCTTTCCTTTTGCTTGTTTCAGCTCAACCCAGAGCCATCTTGCAAGCACAAATATATATATGTTGTTTAAAATTGTTGACAAGAAATAAGGGAATTTCTGATATAGCTATTTCGAGTTTCTTAACTCTCTTCAGTCAGAACTCACCCTTCTGGGATTCGAACCTGGGCAGTCTGCATGCTAAGCAGATGCTTTAACTGTTGAGCCACAAGTTCTCTCCCGCTTTGTCAGTAGTCAGGGAGTAAGGATATGTGTCAAGTGTTTATTTTTAGATTGCACCCTGTAAACCCAAATATGGGAGGAAGGAATCATTCTTTCCTTTTGCTTGTTTCAGCTCAACCCAGAGCCATCTTGCAAGCACAAATATATATATGTTGTTTAAAATTGTTGACAAAGAAATAAGGGAATTTCTGATAAGCTATTTCGAGTTTCTTAACTCTCTTCAGTCAGAACTCACCCTTCTGGGATTCGAACCTGGGCAGTCTGCATGCTAAGCAGATGCTTTAACCTGTTGAGCCACAAGTTCTCTCCGCTTTGTCAGTAGTCAGGGAGTAAGGATATGTGTCAAGTGTTTATTTTTTAGATTGCACCTGTAAACCCAAATATGGGAGGAAGGAATCATTCTTTCCTTTTGCTTGTTTCAGCTCAACCCAGAGCCATCTTGCAAGCACCAAATATATATATGTTGTTTAAAATTGTTGACAAAGAAATAAGGGAATTTCTGATATAGCTATTTCGAGTTTCTTAACTCTCTTCAGTCAGAACTCACTCCTGGGATTCGAACCTGGGCAGTCTGCATGCTAAGAGTGCAGTAGTCTGGAGTAAGGATATGTGTTCAGCCTGTTTACTCTTTTTAGATGCAGACTAGTAATTACCCTACCAAATATGGGAGGAAGGAATCATTCTTTCCTTTTGCTTGTTTCTGCTCAACCCGAGCCATCTTGCAAGCACAAATATATATATGTTGTTTAAAATTGTTTGACAAAGAAATAGGGGAATTCTAGATATAGCTATTTCGAGTTTCTTAACTCTCCTTCAGTCAGACCTCACCCTTCTGGGATTCGAACTGGGCAGTCTGCATGCTAAGCAGATGCTTTAAACTGTTGAGCGACACAGTTCTTCTCCGCTTTGTCAGTAGTCAGGGAGTATAGGATATGTGTCAAGTGTTTATTTTTTAGAACTGACCCTGTAAACCCAATATGGGAGGAAGGAATATTCTTTCTCTATGCTTGTTTCAGCTCAACAGAGCATCTGCAAGCATCAAATAAATATATGATGTTTTAAAATTGTTGACAAAGAAATAAGGGAATTTCTGATATAGTATATCGAGTTACTTACTCTCTTCCAGTCAGAAACTACCCTCTTGGGCTTCGACCTGGGACGTCTGCATGCTAAGCAGATGCTATAACCTGTAGATGCCACAAGTTCTCTCGCTTTTGTCCCAGTAGTAGGGAGAAAGTGATACAGAGTCAAGTGAAATATTTTTTAGATTGACCTGGAACCAAATATGGGATGAAGGCAATCAGTAATTTCTTTTGCTCTTGTTTCAGTCAACCCAGAGCCATCTTGAATGACACAAATATATATTGTAGTTTTAAAATGTTGAGCAAGAAAAAAGGGAA